>NW_026847549.1:20163703-20465952 GCF_025583915.1 Anolis sagrei ordinatus
CCTGTTGTTTACTTTCATTGACTGTGTTGGTGGATTCTGTCTTTTCCTTTGCAGGTCTGGTGCAATTCCCATGAAAAACCCCTTGTTAAGAAATCGTGCCAGGATTCTCTAGCAGATTTGAAAGTGGACTACTTGGATCTCTACCTCATGCATTTTCCTATGGGATTCAAGGTATTGTAAGCACATAAAAAAAACTGCAAGAATAAGTTGTCTTAGGTTATAGTTTCCAGAAACCCATGACAGGCACATGCTTTCCGAGGCATTGCGGGACTTGTGCTTTGAAAGAAAAGGAAATTTTCCAACTGTGGGCCATTATCACCTTCTTACTTTCCTTGGGGATGAACATTAAATGTGGCAGGAAGCATGAAAATTTGGCAAATGACTTGTCTGGATGGAGAAGTGCAAGACCTCACGATGAGTCTCCATTTCTGAAAACACAATGGGTCTCTGTGGTTTGGAGAGCTGTCCATTGCCTTTGGGAAACACACACAGATTTCTAATTTTATAAATCATAGAATTGGAGAGCTAGAAGAAAACTAAGGGAAAATGTAGTCCTGCCAATTCAGGTGTGTTTTGAATTATTTTCTTTAACAAAAGACATGATTGTAGGTATCAAAAGTTTGACACCACCTGGA
The DNA here is from genome assembly GCF_025583915.1 of Anolis sagrei ordinatus. Taxonomy (NCBI): domain Eukaryota; kingdom Metazoa; phylum Chordata; class Lepidosauria; order Squamata; family Anolidae; genus Anolis; species Anolis sagrei. The sequence goes on from NW_026847549.1 coordinate 20,164,339, forward strand.
ATGGGAGGTCTGAAACACGCTCTAAGTCAGTGTTTCTCAACCTGGAGGTTGGGGTCCCTGGGGGGGTTGTGAGGAGGGTATCAGAGGGGTCGCCTGAGTTTTCTGTTGGTCATGGGGGTTCTGTGTGGGAAGTTTGGCCCAATTCTATCATTGGTGGGTTTCAGAATGCTCTATGATTGTAGGTGAACTATAAATCCCAGCAACTACAACTCCCAAATGTCAAGGTCTATTTTCCCCAAACTCCACCAGTGTTCACATTTGGGCATATTGAGTATTTGTGCCAAGTTTGGTCCTGATCCATTGTAGTTTGAATCCACAGTGCTCTCTGGATGTAGGTGAACTACAACTCCAAAACTCAAGGTCAATGCCACCAAACCCTTCCAGTATTTTCTGTTGGTCATGGGAGTTCTGTGTGCCGAAATTTGGTCCAATTCTATCATTGGTAGGGTTCAGAATACTCTTTGATTGAAGGTGAACTATAAATCCCAGCAACTACAACTCCCAAATGACAAAATTAACCCCCCCCCTTCAAATTTGGGCAAATCATTTGTGCCAAATTTGGTTCAGTGAATGAAAATACATCCTGCATATCAGATATTTACATTACAATTCATAACAGTAGCAAACTTACAGTTATGAAGTAGCAATGAAAAATAATTTTATGGTTGGGGGTCACCACAACATGAGGAACTGTATGAAGGGGTCGCAGCATTAGAAAGGTTGAGAACTGCTACTCTACTATTCCACATGAATTTTCCAGTATGTGTGTGCTTTAGTATACAATGGTAGCCAAAACTGTTGTCCTTTCCTCTGACAGCCTGGAGAAGATTTCTCACCTAAGGATGAGGAAGGCATGGTCATCCCAGACAACACCAATTTTCTAGACACTTGGGAGGTGAGCATGACTCTAAAGCTCAGTTCTAAGATGTAATTTTCAGTATTATCCTCTGGTCAAGCAGAGCTGTTAGGTATATAGCAGAATATTCTATACAATACTTCTCCTCTGGAAGGTACCATTGAGTTGGCCTGGAAGACCTACAGATTCCTAGAGTTGGCCTGGAAGACCTATAGATTCCTAGAGAGCTTAAAAACTAGGTTTTTTATTTTTGGTTTTTCTGCTTTTGAAGAGGTTCTGTATCTTTAATCCCTGTAAAAGTGTGTTTGTTAGCTTCATTTTACCATTTTTCCCCCTGATGTGAGCTTAAGTCAGTAAATAGCATTTTTTCTTTTGTTTCAGAATAGTTAAGATAGATCATGCTAGGAGGGTAAGGCTTGTATCCAAAGGGAAATAAGTAATATAGTAAAGGAAAACATAATGTACTAAAAGAAGGCAGAAGGAAAATGCTACAAAAATGGTATGAGACTCCTGCACAACTTTCACGATTTTACCAGAGTTAATGGGCAGGAGTTGGCATGGTTGTAAACAAAGAAATATGTTTAATCACATGATATATTTTTTGTTGTGTCAGGAGCAACTTGAGAAACTGCAAGTCGCTTCTAGTGTGAGAGAATTGGCCATCCTTAAAGACGTTGCCCAGGGACACCAGGATGTCTTGATGGTTTTTACCATCCTTGTGGGAGGCTTCTCTTATGTCCCCGCATGAGGAGCTGGAGCTGACAGAGGGAGCTCATCCGTGCTCTCCCCGGATTTGAACCTGGGTTTAACCCACTGCACCACGGGGGGCTCCTATCACATGATATGAGAATGTGATATAATACAGGGGTATTGGAGAACAATTGAAGGAGAAATTAATATAATATTAAATCTTGAAATAATAATAGACAATAGAAATGTATTACATGCAAGGGTACCAGGAATGTATAATGTGCAAAAGGAAAAAGTGGTTTACAGATTAATAGCATGTATGTAAATAGTTTTATTGAGGGGTTAGAAAGATAAAACAAAGTGGACTCTGACAAATTGGTATAATTATGTAATTAATACATTAAATGTGTAAATGACAATTGGTAAATTGAACAATATGGATAAAATAGAAAATGTTATAATAATTAAGATTATGTGGGATCCAGTTAGGAATTATTTAGAGAATGTATTAAGATTTGGAGTGGAAAAATTGAGTTTAAGACTGATATTTCAAATGTAACTTCTGCCTTCGGGCTGAGAGAGGCGGTATATAAATATGGTAAATAAATAAATAATAGTGGGTTGTTGTAGGGTTTTTTTTCCGGGCTATATGGCCATGTTCTAGAGTTCTAGAACATGGCCATATAACCCGAAAAAACCTACAACAACACAGTGATTCCATCCATGAAACCCTTTGACAATACAAATAAATAATATCTCCAGGGGGAGGGGTGGAGGTTGGGAGTGGGGTAAAACAATAAATAATAATAAAAGGGAGGGTAAGGCTTGGTCTAAGGCCATGCAATTAGTTTCAAAATTGACTGCAAACCTGAGTGTTAATTAATCTCTCTCTTTGTCATGTACACACTAGTCCATGATGATCTCTGGAGAAGTACAGGGTAGAAAATTGCTTCTGGAACTTTCCACATTTGCTTACACCTTCTCTGACTACTACATCGAGCTAAGGCTTTCTGCCCTATCTTTTTTCCTCAGGCAATGGAGGAGCTGGTCGACTGTGGGCTAGTGAAAGCCATTGGCATCTCCAACTTCAACCACGACCAGATCGAGAGGCTCTTGAGCAAACCTGGCTTAAAATACAAACCAGTGAATAATCAGGTATAATTTTGGTCTTAGCAGCTGAGCAGGAGATTTTGCTTCAGCTTCCCATTAGGAACCTCTTCTCCTCAACAAAGACCACCCTTCCTTGTCCTTCAGGAAGGGTGGCATAGGGAGAGGTGGTACTCAAAAAGTGTGTTGTGTGATGGCCATGTTGTCACCTGCTTGTTGGATAATCCAATGTTTGTTTGAATTTTCAGATAGAGTGCCACCCATATCTTACCCAGGAGAAACTGATTCCCTATTGCCAGTCCAAAGGGATTGCCGTGACTGCTTTCCGTCCTTTCGGTGCTCATACGTAAGATTGTTTTGAACTTTCTTTGATGGAATGACAACTGTCTTTGTCCAGAGGGTTCCGTTTGAGGGCACATTTTGCGTAGAAGGTGTCAGGTCAGCTTTCCATGATATGACATCTTCATGATTTTTGAGATTAAAATTCCCATCATCACAAGTTATTGTACATGCTAGCTAGGACAATAATGATAATCATCATCACACAGTTCTAAACACTTGGGAAGGGTTCAACTTGTGATTTTGTGATACGAAATCCAGCATATATTTTGTTTGCTGTGTCATACTGTGTTTTTGTGTAAGTAAAATAATAATAATAATAATAATAATAATAATAATAATAATAATAAAGAAAGAGGATGACAGAGAAGGAGAAAAGATACAGGAGGGAGAGGGAAAGGAAAGGAAAGAGAAGGAAAGAGGGATGGTGAAAGTGAGAAATTGAGAGAGAAGTGAGAGGGAAGGAAGGAGGGTGAAAAAGAGAGGAGGGAAGGAGATAGAGAGGAAGAGAGAAGGAGAAATAGGGAGAGAGAAGGTGATTATAGAGAGAGAGAAGGTGAAAAGAGGAGAGGGAAAGGGAGTGAAAGAGAAGATGGTGGTGAAAGCAAGAGAGATGGAGAGAGAAAGAAAGGGAGAGAAGGATGATGAAAATGAGGGAAGGAAAAAAGTGAGAGGAAGAAGGAGGGGAAGAGAGAGAAAGAGAGAAAAAGGGGAGGGAGAAAGGAAAGAGGAAGAGGGGGAAGAAGAAGGAGAAATAATCTGCAGATACATCACACAGTCCTAGACACTTGGGAAGTGTCCGACGTGTGATCCACTACAACAGCCAGCAGAGTGTCTGCTGTGGACTCAAATAATAATAATAATATCCTGCCAGAAAGAGGGGGGTGACAGAGAGAGAGGGAAAGGGAGAGAAGGAGAAGTTTGTTTGCTGTTTACTAATCTTGTTGTGTTTCAAGTAGTAGTAGTAGTAGTAGTAGTAGTAGTAGTAATAGTAGTAATAGTAGTAAAAATAATAACAACTTTATTTATATTCCACCCTATCTCAGGTCAGATTCCAACAAACGAAAAGGCCCCAATAACAGTAAATACAAATATAAAAACCCACGATAACCCCACATAATTTAAGCATAACAACTATAATTTAAATAAAACATAATCAATTGAAAATTATAACTAACATAGAACTTAAACACCAGGACTGTGGCGCAGCTGAGTGTCAGCTGCATTAAGATCACTTCTGACCAAAAGGTCATGAGTTCGAAGCCAGCCCGGGTCAGAGTGAGCTTCTGACCAATTGTGTAGCTTGTTGTCGACCTTTGCAACCCGAAAGACAGTTGCATCTGTCAAGTAGGAAAATTAGGTACCACCTATGTGTGGAGAGGCTAATTTAACAAAATTTACAAGGCCATAAAAAAAGACTCAAGCAAAGCACTCCAGCAAAAGCATGCGGGGAATGCAGAAGTACTTCATCAGTGTCGCAGATGGACGATGAAAGCGACAGCTCCCCTGGTGGCCAGAAAAGTTAAATAGCCCCTGACTGTCTGTCTATATCTGTTGTGTGTCTTTGGCATTGAATGTTTGCCATATATGTGTACATTGTAATCCGCCTGAGTCCCCTGCAGGGTGAGAAGGGTGGGATATAAATACTGTAAATAAATTAAAAATTAATTAATTAAACTTAAACCATCCTAATTAATATATCAAAACAACATGAAGGTTCACGAAGGTTCACAAAACATGTGCATAGATTGCATGGCCAAATTTGTTAAATGAGTTAATGTGATCTAACAACGCCGAATTGCATTTATACTATCCAATCAGCAGTCTGGTAGTAGTTTCTCTTCATCTAATCCTCCTCCTCTCCATATGCTTGTGAGCAAAGATAGGTTTTCAGCTGTTTTTTGAAGGAGAAATGGGAGGGGGGCAGCTTTATTTCTTTAGGGAGGGAGTTCCAGAGAAGGGGGCCACCACCTTGCTGCCTCTGCTTGATCTCCAACACCTCTCTCTTAAATCATGTGAGAAGATAAATTCAAAATATGGAAAGTAGTCCTCGGTTTTGCCCACAGAAGAGGAACTCTGTTGTCTAGACTGCAGTGTTACATGTACTGAAAGAACTTAATTCCACTAAAATTGTGTGGATTCCCAGGTTACTTTTTAAGACTGACTCTCAGAATGCCTCAGTCAGCATGACTACTGGTCTTACGAGTTGGGGATTTGGGGAACTCTAGTTTGAAACATAACATTTGTTCCATCATCAAGGACTTATTTGAAGTAAACAGCAATAGGCTTGTCTCTGTGTTATTAATATACATGTTCTTCTTATCTTGTAGTCTCAAACCAGGAGACCCTATCCTTTTGGAGGATCCACATATTAAAGAAATTGCTGCAAGACATCAAAAAACTGTAGCTCAGGTAAGCACCCACAGTCCCTCAAAAGCAGTGGTTCTCCACCTTCCTAATTCCACGATCCCTTAGTTCCTCATGTTGTGGTGACTCTCAACCATAAACTTATTTTTGTTGCTACTTCATAACCGTTATATTGCTACTGTTATGAATCGTCATGTAAATATCTGATATGCAGGATGTATTTTCATTCACTGGACCAAATTTGGCACAAATACCCAATACACCCAAATTTGAATACTGTTGTGGTTGCGGGAGGGAATGATTTTGTCATTTGGGAGTTGTAGTTGCCCTACAATCAAAGAGCATTCTGAACTCCACCAATGATGGAATTGAACCAGACTTGGCGTACAGAACTCCCACGATGGAAAAAAAAATACTGGAAGGGTTTGGTGGGCATTGACCTTGCGTTTTGGAGTTACAGTCCACCTACATCCAGAGAGCACTGTGGAATTAAACAATTGTTTATTTATCGTGTCAGGGGAGACCAGACAGTTGCATTGCATTTTTTAACAAACAGACAAACAAACAAAACACAAAGTTTGCAAGGTTGGTAGTTGATTAAATGTCGTTTGACCAGTAGCTGGCCACTTGGAGTGCCTCTGGTGTTGCTGCAAGAAGGTCCTCCATTGTGCACGTAGCAGGGCTCAGGTTGCATTGCAGCAGGTGGTCAGTGGTTTGCTCTTCTCCACACTCGCATGCCGTGGATTCCACTTTGTAGCCCCATTTCTTAAGGTTGGCTCTGCATTTCGTGGTGCCAGAGCGCAGTCTGTTCAGCGCCCTCCAAGTCACCCAGCTTTCTGTGTGCCCAGGAGGGAGTCTCTCATTTGGTATCAGCCATTGATTGAGGTTCTGGGTTTGAGCCTGCCACTTTTGGACTCTCGCTTGCTGAGGTGTTCCAGCGAGTGTCTCTGTAGATCTTAGAAAACTATTTCTTGATTTAAGTCGTTGACGTGCTGGCTGATACCCAAACAAGGGATGAGCTGGAGATGTCACTGCCATGGTCCTTTCACCAAACTTGGCACAAATACTCAATATGCCCAAATGTGAACACTGGTGAAGTTTGGTGAAAATAGACCTTGACATTTGGGAGTTGTAGTTGCTGGGATTCATAGTTCACCTACAATCAAAGAACATTCTGAACCTCACCAACAATAGAATTGGGCCAAACTTCCCACACAGAACCCCATTGACAAACAGAAATATACTGTGTTTCCTGATGGTCTTTGGCAACCCCTGACCCCCTCTTGTAACCCCCCCCAGGGGTCCCCACACCCATGTTGAGAAACGCTGCTCAACAGGTAAATCAGAAGAGGAAGAAGACAACTCAGAAAGTACATTGCTGCTATAGTTTACATGTGGATAGTTCCATAAGGCTAAAAGGACCCACAGTGGCCATGTGAAAGCTTTTCTACTGGAGTTCTAAACATGCTTTTTCCTTCTAATTAATCCATTGTCATCAGTAAGGCTTGCTGCACATGTTAGAAACAATTCTGATTTGGGTATCCTACAGGTACTGATAAGATTTCACATCCAGAGAAACGTGGCTGTCATTCCCAAGTCTGAAAAACCACATCGCTTGGAGGAGAATTTCAAGGTATTTCTTTCTACAGCCTCCTGGTGAGCCTTGCTATCAATACATCATCCTCATGGATTTGTTACTCAGCTGAGCTGCATTGCAGTTCAGCCAGGGACATAGCCCAGCCCTTGGTCATGCACATGCTTTGCTGGCAGAGATCCTGTTTCCTCTTCCAGTTCGCTTAATACTCCTTTCCCCCCAGATGTACAACAGCAGTCAGGTGATGCCCAGTGCTGTTCAGATTGGGAAGCAGGGCTGTTCCAACTGTGCCAAATGGGTGGCATTGTGTAGCCAGGACAAATACACTGTTCAAGGAGGCTAAATATACTTCTCTAACTTGTAATACTTTCAACCATAGAGGAACCTTTAAAATAATGTTCAGGTATTACATCTACTTCTGTCACTGAACCCTTGGTGGGCTCTTGTGAAAGCTCTCTTGTCCCAGGGAACCTTGGTTGTGAAACCTGAATGTAGACAATATTGAGCAAGGAGATGTGACATAAGGCAGCTTTGTGGCTAACGAATGGGAGATACGCTTGTTTGCCCACTTTTCCACTGCAAGCTCAGATCAAACAATCTGTTTAATGACCTTGTGCATTTCAACAAACACATGAACTCTGCAGATCCTACAATTTTATGCTTTTTCTTTAATTATTGCAGTATCCAGATATATTATTTTCTAGGTTGCCATCAATTTAAAGTTTTCCTGCTACATGGTGAACATAAGATAGGAAGTATACAAAGAGAAGGTCCAGTTTAGAATGTGGGACACAAGCCAGGGTTCAAATCCCTTGCAGCTGATCAGTGGATCAACAATTTTCCCAATTTAACTAATTTACGAGGCCATATAAAATCTCCAGCAAGCATGTGGGGAATGACAAAGTACTTCATCAGTGTTGCAGATGGACGGTGAAGCGACAGCTCCCCTGGTGGTCAGAAAAAGTTGGAATGTTAAATAGCCTCTGACTGACTGTCTATATGTGTTGTGTGTCTATGGCATCGAATGTTTGCCATGTATATGTACATTGCAATCCGCCCTGGGTCCCCTGCGGGGTGAGAAGGGCGGAATATAAATAAATAATAAATACATTTTCCCTAAACTAGGTTACTGTGAGTTTTCCAGGCTGTATGGCTATGTTTCAGAAGCATTCTCTCCTGACGTTTCACCCACATCTACGACAGGCATCTTCAGAGGATGTGAGGTATATTTGAGGTATATGTTACAGTGGCCCAGCATTTCTAACAACCACCATGTTAGACTACACAGACCACCATTGAAATCCACAAGCATTTGGACAATTTCAACAGAAAAGGAGGAAACCATGAACATGAACAAAATCTGGTTACCAGTATTTTTTTAAAAAAAAACTCTAAAATCAGGGGAAGAAATAAAGAACAAGACTCAGAAAACAGGGGAATTCCAGACAGGAAACAATCAGGACCAGCTAACACCTCCCAACAAAAAATTCCCCCAGGCAAGAATCACACAGACCTTGAAGCTGCAAGGCTTTGCATTGCTAATCAAGGTGATTAGCCTCCAACAGACAGAGTTTTTTCTCCCACCCTGGAACTTCCACAGATATATAAACATCCCTTGCTTAGTTATCAATATACCTCACAACCTCTGAGGATGCCTGCCATGAATGTGGGTGAAACATCAGGAGAGAATGCTTCTGGAACATGGCCATACAGCCCGGAAAACTCACAGTAACACAGTGATTCTAGTCATGAAAGCCTACAACAACACATTTCTCTAAACTACTTTCTAGGGAAAGTTCTGAACTCCCCTTAAAAAAAACATGGGACACAATTACAACAAATGGATGAATAATATGGTATCTTTAGGCTGTGACCACATATCAATACAACACTTGTATAGAGGCCTAGCAAATTTTCACTCATAGCTTTAGATGAGCCTCAACGTTTTGTCATTGTGGGAAAGCTTGATTTCACAACCCCCATTTTTAATGAGCCTCTGCCGCAAATAACTTGCTACTCCTTTATCTCACCCAGAGTTTTTAATCAGTTTTTAATTAGTTCTTTTAATCATTACATGCAGCCTGCCCATTGTCACTGTGATTATGTTTACTGTAATTTTATATTGTTATGCATTCATATGTTTTATGTAATTATGATGTTGTTGTTTATTGCTTGTGTTTTCTGCTTTATTTTGCTGTAATTTGTTGTTTGGGCTTGGCCTCATGTAAGCCGCCCCGAGTCCCTTGAGGAGATGGTAGCGGGGTATAAATAAAGTATTATTATTATTATTATTATTATTATTATTATTATTATTAAGAAGCATCTTTGAAGAAGAAAGGTGTGGAGTTTTATGTCCGAATGTGAAGATCATTCACTTGTTCTCTGTTCCTCTGCTCACCCTCTTCCAGTCTTGACATTTCATTAGTCATTCTATTAAACCTCTCATCTTTTTTTATCTTCCCCTTTCACCTCCTTTTACAACAGGTCTTTGACTTTGAATTGACAAAAGAAGAGATGGAAATACTCTTCAGTCTAAATAAAAACTGGAGAGACTGTGTGATGGCTCAGTAAGTTTAAACTCCCTTGCTCTCAAGATTTCTGCAGCAAAAACTGCCCCTATGACCAGCGAATGTGGAGAGCTAACTGTATATGCTATATGTATATCTCCCAATAAAGGGTCTTGGACAAAATTTCTGAGTGCAAAACACTGTCATTGGAAACTTATTCCGTGCCAAATCAGCACATATTTTAATGAAGAAAACAGAAATTATGTGCACAAAATTAATGCTTCAATCCTACATGACCTGTTAGTCAATATAAACTTGTGTACACTTACCTGCATACCAGTCAGTGAATGGCAAAGATAGCAAACAAGACACCAGTAAGAGTGTCTGACATTGGGACCCATGCAATATACATTGATCTCATTGTGTATTGGTCCTATTGGCAGATTTACAATGTAGTTATGTAATAACAGCCTATACTGGATGTAGATGTGCATTTTCATAATTCTAATTCCTACACACGTAAGTCTACTTACGAAAATACAATTCCCATATTGAATTCCATCCTATATTTTCTTTTTGTGGAAATGCTGTTTTCTGCACAAAACCTCATGCATACTTTGAGTAGAAGTGCTCAGATTATCAGAAGTTTCTGACCTTCAAGATCCAAGTTTTTTAAAAAACTATTTTGGTGAACTATTTTTGAATATTCTTTCCTTGTTCTGATGTGCTGTTTCTTGTTCTTGCAGCTGTGTCAATCACAAAGACTACCCGTTCAAAGCCGACTACTAATGCGGATGCTCCACCAACATCTCTGAAGTAGACTATGGAACTCCTGTATTGTGTCTTTGGTACCAATTCCTATTGGTAGAGAATCATACCTGGGAAATATGTAATGAAAGAGGATCTGCAGAGGAAGGTGATCTGCTGAGGCACCATATCACTGAGGACCACTAAGGATCAATACTTAGTGATCCTTTCTTCCTTGCAAAACCATAGTGCCATCATGGTTGAAGTCTTTATTGCAGACCATATTTCCATACTACGAATTCTCTTCGTGATTATCTTTGCGTTGTTAATTTTACTAAAAAACTTTAGCTTTCTGTTCCAAATTTATATAATCCATTTGAAGATCTGAAATGTATGCACAAAAGCAGACAATATTCAGTAATTTGTTAGTGTTGATGTATATGTGCCCCACTACCCTGGAAGGAGGGCTGTAGTTTCTGACTGGTTTTGCAGCAAACGCAGAGAACAGACCCATTCACAATTTCAATCTTCTCCTAAATGGCTATAAAATGTTGCTAAAGCATCAGATTTTTTGTGTGTAATGCTGAGTTCCTCCCTAGATAGTTTCTGGTCCAGATTTTTCCTGTAACAATGCAACAGACTGCTGCCAAGCAAATCTAGTAACCTATAAAGTCTAGACTCCTGGCATCATATCCTTCCTTGTTCTCTTTGCTTGTTGTTTCCTCCCCATGCTAACAATCCACACAAAGGGAGTATTTCATGTGGGGGCATTTCAATAATTATCTGCCTCTTTTAGTACTTTGGGGTGAGAAGAAGCACCCACAGCAGGATGTAGGATCGGGCTTTAGCACAGTTGATAAATCGCCACCAATGATAAGATCTACCAACCGAAAGGTTGCCAGTTCGAAGCCCCGGGTGAGCACCCAACTGTCAGCCCTGGTCACTGTTTACTGGAGCCCCCAGTGGCGCAGTGGGTTAAAATCCTGTGCCGCATGTTCAAATCCGGGGAGAGGCGGATGAGCTCCCTCTATCAGCTCCAGCTCCTCATGCGGGGACATGAGAGAAGCCTCCCCCAAGGATGATAAAAACATCAAATCATCCGGGCGTCCCCTGGGCAACGTCCTTGCAGACGGCCAATTCTCTCACACCAGAAGCAACTTGCAGTTTCTCAAGTCGCTCCTGACACGACAAAAACAAACAAACAACTATTTACCTAAGCAGTTCGAAAATAGCTTAGAGCTGTAAGCGGAGAAATTAGGTAGTGCTAAAACAAGCAGCGAAGGTATTTTACGACACCATAAAGAAAAAGAACAGAAAATGCCTGGTGACTAAAACGAAGGAGGAAGTCCTGATGGCTCTTTGTCATGGAAGATGGAGTGACAGCACCCCGCTGTGGCTGGATTCAAACACAACCTCCAAGGTGCAAAAAAGCTCCTCCCTTCTGTTGTGTGCTCTGTCCAAAACGGCATTGTTTGCCGTGCATGTGTACTCTGATCCACTCTGAGTCCCCTTGGGGAGATAGGGTGGAATATAAATAAATTGTTTTTATTATTACTATAGTGAGGAAGAGGTGCTGGACCTCAATGTCTCTAGTGAAATTCCTGACTTTTTGCAGGACCAAAGCTCAGCAGATATGGACATCTAGCCAGATTAGCTGCTTTGTCATACTAGACTATAAAACAGTGAACAAGACAGCTGAGGCTTCTGGAAGTTGTGCAGTAACACTACAAGAAGGGGCTCCATTCTTGCCAGATTTTGTGAATACAGCAGTGTTTCCCAAACTCTAGTCCTCTAGATCAGTGATTCTCAACTTGTGGGTCCCCAGATGTTTTGGACTTCAACTCCTAGAAATCCTAACAGCTGGTAAACTGGCTGGGATTTCTGGGAGTTGTAGGCCAAAACACCTGGGGACCCAAAGGTTGAGAACCACTGCTCTAGGTGTTTTGGACTTCCAACTTCCAGAAGCCTCAGCTGCCTTGGCTAATGATCAGGGATTTTGAGAGCTCAAGTCCAAAATACCTGGAAGATCAGTTTGGAAAACACTGCTATTCTCACAACTCTGCCAAGAGGGCAACACCAAAGAAAAGAGGATTCCACTTTAGACCAGCACTGCGACAAAGGCTTTTTCAATCTGCCCTGGTTTGGCGCTCTCCTCCCTTAATCCCGTATTCATGGGACTAACAACATGTGTACTGCCTGATTCAGTTTGTACCTTATGTTTTGTCCTGTAAAAAAAAATAATGAAGAAAAAAGACCTAATGATCCAGTTATCTGGTAGACATACTTCATTTATTGTGAATTGCAGATACTGGTTTATTGCAGACATTCAGATGAAAAGAACCCAAAAGTGTACTTTAAAAAGGAAAAAAAAGAACAACCATCAAACAATAAAGACAGACAGATCCAAAGTCACTCACTGCATTATTTCACTCCATTCCAAAAGCCCAAGTGAAATTCTATATGTAAACAAGATGGTTTGGTGAAAAAGATGAGCTTGCCTTTGGATAGCGCTGCACCATCCTGCCTCTTTATTTATTTACTTTTTTATAAAGGACAGAAAAGATGCAACAAAAATGTATAAAGCAGTAAACAACAACAGGATAACAGTTCTCATGCTATAACTGCATTTGAAGGTGGGCTACAAAGTCTAAAGCTAAACTGCGTTGCCTGGTTTGTTCCACCCATGTAATGTATGGTGTAAATGCTGAACGTTGTGTAATATGGTTCAAACTTGTAAAAAAATGTGAATACTATATACAATTTTTTTAATGGCTGGAAAAAGAACGCTTTTTGGGCGGAAAAGTGGAGCATAATCCATACATCTCCTCCCTAACACATCAGTACAGCTGTGCTTATGGGACAAAATCAACACTGAGCTCCTCTTTCTTGCTCCTCCACAGGTCACCATGGCCCAGATCCCACATGCATTCTGTAGCACAATGACTTAATCTATATACTCATGTACAAGTCAGCCTCATGTTTTGAGGGCCAAAATGATGGATTTTGATACAACCAATGGATAAGTTGAGGGTCGTCCCATGAAGAGAGAAAACCACTAATGCTGCTTCATGAGCTACTACTACCGTTTCTCCACCCAAACATTCAAAAATATTGGAAGAAGCACCATTGTAAAGAGAGTAGAGAGTTGATGCTTATTTTGGGTTCTTCCAAGACAGACTAAGCTCTCAACTTTTGGTGCTCCACTTAAGAGAAGGAGAAGCTTCTTTTTTTGCTAAGAGTTGATCCTTGGACAAGCCGACCTAGGCTTTTTGGGTTGACTATGACTGAAATTTCTAGACTTATACATGAGTATATAGGATATGTGGGGAGATTTGAGGGACAGGGAGATTCTATTGGCCTCCATTGTATATGGGGACTGGACAGGAGCATGGAAAGAGGTTGTGATCCCCAACTTAAACATGTAGACCCACAATGGATGGATTGTGCACATTTATTAATCATTTTTTAAAAAAAGTGTGCAATGTATACAGACCGGATAAAGGGTAAACGTAATTGTGCAGTAAAGTAGAAAGAAGTGTTACCAACAGAGTGTGTGAATGTGTGTATGTGTTTAATTATGGTAGTTTTATATAAATTAACTACACTGTTTTATACGCGTGACCTATGTTTGACGCTTAATACCCTTTCCCCCTCCCTCATTAAAACTATAATTTTAATTATCCCATTAACAGGCATCTGACTTTTTTAAAAAATCTAATATTCCTCTTGCCAATATGTCTAATGGCAATTATGAAATCTTAATATAAAAAGTGTGTATTTTTTTTAAAAAAAGTTGTGATATTGGCTAGTTATGTATGTTTATAACTAAATATAATACTCTAGCAGGTATTAAAAGCCTTCTATTATTAGTAGTGCCTTACAGCTAAAATTTTGTAAAGCCATATGTATACAACCTATCATTACAACTAACCAAAAAAAGAGAGGGAGGCAAAGAGAGAGAAATTATCAGTACCACTGTCAAGCGCAACGTCCGAATTCATGTTATTAACTTAAAACTACACAGGAAAGAAAAGGATTTTTTAAAAGCTACGTATGTTTCATCTTGATGCATATTTTTAGTATGGGCAAAGGATAGGGGCCTGGGAAGAGGGGCATGATGAACCAAAAGGAGTTTCTTCCATGCCTCGGTTTAAAGTGCAGAAAGAAAGAACAGGGCCCGTTTCTATGGGGTATTTCCCATAGAAGCCAATGGCACATCTATGGGATCCTCTGAATCGTGGCTTTGTTATGTTCCCCCAGGTGGCATTCGTTTTTGTTGGATGAGCACATCTACTTTCTGATCACTCCTGGCTATGCATGTGACCTCATGTAGGAAGATGGTATCATGCACACTATGACCTGGTTGGATGTGGTGCCCAGTTATGTCAATCCTTCCCTCCCACATCAATTGAAAGAGACTGTGGATTGGTCATCTTTATGTGGTGTACCTTCTCCGTACATTGGTGGGTCACAAGGAAGGTAATTCTGCTTTTTTATGAAAACGTCATACCACCGGAGATATTACATTTCCCCGTGTGCACTGATGAGCTTCACCAGGAGAGCCCAACAGGGAAACTGAGTCACACATTTCTATGTTCAGAAGCCAGACAGTGGCAAATAGGTTATTTACACCTCTCCCACACAATGTATCAGATCTGGAAAAGGCCAGACTGTGATCTTCCATCTTGTTCTGTGCTCACTTCAGTAAGCAGATGGGACAACCCGCTCCTCTTCCGTGGCTTGAACCTTTCTTGGACACATGGCTTGTCAGAACTAATCAGTAGAAGTGTCTCTTATTTCACAGCATGGGTTTCTTTTAAACATAAGGCTCTGGTTCAAAGGCACTACTATGAGGATGAATGTTTGTAAGACTGATTATTAAATACAGTGCTAATATACATGGTTTGTTTCTTTAAAAAAATGGGATAATGCAAAACAAAAACCCAACAAAAAAGAGGCCTTTTGGTAAACAAACATAAATATATATAAAAAGAAAGGGACAAATTTAGCACTTCCATATTTTTTTTATAAAAACCGAGTTGGTCCAGCATCGCTAGTGGCTTCCTTAGTGATCCTTTTCAAATTGTCTCAAACCTGCTGAAAGAAAGAGGACTTAAAAGGTTGTATAGACTCAATAAATGCTATTCTGATACTAAAATAACAATATTTTGGATTCTATCCTTGACTTCAGGCCAATGTTAAAAGATTCTGGGAGTTGAAGACCAGTGTCTTTTTGGTATACTACACTGGCATAATTAGGTTGGCATAGGCAGTGGTGGCATGAGGAAAAAGGCTGCTTAAAACTGGAAAACTTTGACCAAGGCCTACTTAGAGGTGATAAAATGTAGTAAATTTTTATTACATTTCTATTCATTTTGTTACCAAAAAAACCCATCTCTACAATTCAAATAGTTATTTCTTTTTTCCTCCGTTATGCTCCCCATCTACGGAGTCCTTTTTTTCCTTATTAACCCACCAGAACCTAATTTCTTCAGATGGGGGTTGGTTCCCAACATCTTTGTTTAATGTTTCTTCAACAATTTTTCCATACACTTTCAAAATTATTATTCTTCCTTAGGCATGTTTAAACCTTTAGATTACATGTTAATTTATAATTTATTGCTAATTTCCAAATTTCCTTATACCATTCTTTTATCTTAATTTCCACCTCTCCTTTCCAATTTTTGCTATTAGTAGCCTTGCAGCTGTTAACAACATTGTTATCAAATTATTTTCATTTTCATTCAGTTCATCTGTATTATAAATAGATAACAGTACAATTACCGGATTTGTGTTAATTTTTTTCTTCATAATACTGTCTATCTCTGCTATAACCTTTCCCCAAAACCTCTGTACATATTTGTATTACCACCACATGTGAATATATATTCCCCTTTCTTAGCCACCCCTCCAACATTTTTCTGAACAGCTCTTGTTCATATGGTGTATCTTTATTGGGGTCAGGTACCACTTGCATACCATGTTGTAGTAGTTTTCTTTTATTCTATTTGGTAAATTTTTGAGGTGTCTTGCTCTCCATAATTTTTCGCAATTTCATTCCCCTATTTTTAATTCCCAATTCTTCCTCCCATAGTTCCCTTGTTTGTATCCCTTTTCTCCCCCTTTAATATCTATTAATATTTTGTATATCATACTTGTTATCCTTTTTCTTCTTTAGTCTGCTCTTTTAATATTATATTTTCAAATTTTGTTGGTTCTCTTTCTCTTAAGCTCTTTCCTTTCCAATTTTTTAACCATTAGAAAGAGTTGATAGAATGTAGCATTGTACTACTACACTTTGGCAGGAGTCCAATGGAAGTCTGGTAGGGCGAAGATGATCAGCTGAGTGATGGTAGGGGGAACTTTCCTACTTCAGTCCAGTAGCCAGGAGAATCAGAGGAAATGGAGTTTCATTCAGTGCAACCTAACCTGTGACACTGCTGTACAATTATATACTGAATTCCTCCTTCCACAGCATCCAGAACACTGCTTATGTTAGTGTAAGTCATTAAGAAGGGAGGCCTTTGACTACCTTTGTTTGCCAATACTGCCCCACCCTGGCCAGTGTCTAAAACATCTCAACAGACAATAGCTGAGAGCTTCTCTAGCAACCCTGAAAATAGGGAAGACAATGTGATGCTGTTGACTTGGCTTCTTGTAATCGGCTATCACACATCTCTTGTCATTATCAGTACATTACAGTGCAGCACAGTACAATGGAGAGATGGGAGTTAAATACCCTAAAGACACCAGAACTCATTTGATGTTTTGGAAGCTAGTAAGGGTTAGAAGACAGCAAAGAAATACCAGATGCTGTGAGCTATCTTTCAGAAGTAGGAACTGGCAAAACTGAGTATTTCTTGCCTAAAAAACCCAAAGGAAATCCATGGGGTCCCCATGAGTCAACAGGTGACTTGAAGGCACACTCACACTGAGAGGAGGCTCTCAGTCTAAGGAAGTGGTTCTCAACCTGTGAGTAAACAGGTGTTTTGGCCTACAACTCCCAGAAATCCCAGCCAGTTTACTAGCTGTTAGAATTTCTGGGAGCTGAAGGCCAAGACATCTGGGGACCCACAGGTTGAGAATCACCAGTCTAAGGTAAAATGTAGAACTTTCTCATGCAAATTATTCTGAAATTGCCAAGAATACACTTGTTTATGTCACCATTATCATAACGTCTTTAAGATAGTGAGCCTTTATCCAGAACATCAAAACAGTTGTTTCACTTACCATTCGTCTCTGACTTTTTCCCTGTTGCTGTTTCCTGTATCATAAAGAATTAAAAGATTATTTATATACATACATACACACAGAGAAATATATATGTTAGTATAATATCAAATCCCAGCACACTTGATAAGGAACTGCCAAGAATAAACATATAACAGGGAGCTAAATCATACTAAAAGTTCGTTGAAAGTGGCCCTATGTGATCATTACCTTTGTGGGAGAAGAGACCTTTTCAATCGATTGTTTCTCCCAGAGGTTGCGTTTGCTGGACACATCTCCAGGTCTTAAGTCCTGTTTGATGCAGAAAAATGAAAGAAAGAAGAATGTAATAGCAAAAACGGACTAGCTAAGATCTGCAGTCCATACATACCCAAGACTTTAATTCATATCCATAATGGCTTGGGCCATTTAGCAAAACTTTTTATATGAAGACTAAATATGGTTTTGGACTGGGATGGTAAGATCAGCTTAGTAATGTCCATCAGTCCAGGAGTCTGTTCCCAACACTGGTCAACTAGTGCTTTTGGACAGTCCCCTCCCATAATGTTTTAGAGTACAATTTCCATTGGCTCCAGCCAATAGGAGGGATACTGGGAACTGTAAAAATAATGAACATATATAATGGCAAGTAGTAATGGCAGTGAGAGGGAGGAGCTACTGCCAAACCAAGGTGGGCTCCATGCAAATGTTATCTCAAAATGCCTATTGAAATCTCATCCACGTTTTCTTCTGCATGCAAATACACTCACCAGTTATCAAATCATATATTGAAAACTGAAGCTATTTGATAATCAGAGAAAACGGATCCAAAAACTCACTGATGGTTTGGGAGCAGATTTGTTGTTCTCTGGTGTCTTGGTTAACCACTCGTTGATGCGACTAGAGACGCCAACCTTTAGTCCAGCTGTTTCCTGAAGAACATTTGTTTTACAACGTGACTGTTAAAGGTGGTTGAGGGGGATTCAGCCAAAGCTATATCAGCTTTGCTTGTGTTTCACAAATTTTGAGCTATATCTCCTTTTATGATATAAAGAATACCATAATTGCACATTTTGCATTCACTGCAAGATTTAATGCACCGTATTATCAATACATTGAAAGCCTACGTCAAGAAAACAGTCAATTTACACAAGAATTTTCAACTTTTTTGTGAACAATTTTCTCAAAAAACTGATATGGTACAAACCTCACACATACTGTGTTAGTTTTGTGTGTACAAAACCTATTATTTGCACAACATATACTGCTTTCAGAGGGAAAATGTTGAGTTCAGAAAAAAGCACATACAAAATTGTACATACGATTGAGAGGGGCATAAATTCTGTTGTGAAAAAATTGCTTTTCTGCCACTAGAGAGGAAATAGTTGGCATTACTAATTTTGCATGTCAAGATGAAACAATTTAATATTTAAATCCTATTTATATCCTCTCAAAAGTACTGGAATGGAAGTTTAAGCCATAGAGATCTTTCATGCTTATTCAGAGGCCTCAATTCTAATGTTAATCTAGACTAGCAATAGTCAAGTTTAGTCTAGAATCATAAAGTTGGAAGAGACCTCATGGACCATCTAGTCCAACCTCCTGCCAAAAAGCAGGAAAATCGCATTCAAAACACACCTGGCAGATGGCCATCCAGCCTCTGTTTTAAAACCTCTAAAGAAGGAGCCTCCACCACACTCCATTAGACTTCAAGTCAAATAGATTTACTTATCTTTTGACTCACCTTTTAATATTTGGTTCAATGGATCAATACTAGGACTAATCACGAGGATTATGGCCAGAGACATCACCCATGGTTCCACTGCATATCAAGCCCAAGACCTTGGTTTTGGAGTTAAGAGGGAGTCGCCCTAGGGCTGAGAGCGGCGGTCAACAAATGCATTAAATTGGTCCCTGGAAAGCCAGGAGGGTGGCATGGCAAAAGTACCTTATTGGGTGTTCCTGTGCCAGAGGGCGATGAGAACACGTTGCCTTTTTCCCACATGCTCTTGATGTTACGGACTCCTTCTGCAGTAACTGGGAGGTCAGAAGCACCAGGTTTGACAGCCTTTGTAGCTTTGTTTCCCTGTGGGAAAATAGCAAGGAGGTCAACTCAAGTACAGTTGCTTTGGCATTCATTATTTTAGAACTAAGTGACTGTCCAGAAAATTTCACAAAGTTGAGCAATGTGCCTTCCCACTTACATTCTCCTTGTCCCCTCCCCCTTTGTTTTCTCACTCTCCTATTCTAATGTCTGTCACACACTTTCTAGAATTTTATTAGGCCTATTGGGCAATGACCTGGAGCATAACTATATGACAGAATCTCTTGTCTTACTGGGGGGGGGGGGGGGGTGCAATCAATATGGGAATCGGTAGCCTTCTAGGTGTTATTCTTGCCAGTTGGGGCTGGTGGGAACTGGAGGGCCTCAGGTACCCCATATCCCTGCAATGGTAGTTGACCCCCTTAAGTGGTATTGGTGCTTTCCCCTTTTCACTGAATGACCCTTGGGTTATATCAAAAGTTATAATTTTGCCCCCAAAATCTGCCCTCAACTTCTACATGAGGTCAATTTATACATGAGTGTATGCAATAACTTGTAGGCACAGTTCAGATGTTTAAAAATCTATTGTTCTTTATTAAAACTGCTTTGAGTTCTCTCAGGGGGAGAAATAAATATAGTAAATACACACAGCTGAACCCAAGTTTAGTGTCAATTGGGTCAGAACTCCAACAGTTCCTGAGGTTCTTGCTTGTAATAGCCAACGTGAAGAACCTGGAAAACAAACTCACCTCAATTGCACTGGTGTATTGTTCCAGCCTGCTATCAATTTTGGAGACAACAGGAGATGTAAGAGTGGGCTTCAAACCACTATGTAAAAAAAAATGGAATGACAGAGACCGGTTAATTCTTTCTGTTGGACACTGAAGCCTAAATCCAACTGCTAGTCCCCACAAGAGTAGACACATTGAATTAATCAAATTTGTAAAGGTTGACCAACCATTCATCACTGGGTTGTTTCAACAGATCTATCCTAGGGTTACCTTCGACAAAAACCATTCATCAGTTGTTTCAACAGATCTATCCTAGTTGTGACTAACAATTGCATTTGACCTGAATACTTATACTGTTTTTGCTCACTCTGTAATGTTGTGTTACCTTTTCTGGGCAGATTTGTTCAAGAATTCGGCACGTTCTTCTATCTGGAAGGGGAGAAATGGGGTAGGGGCAAAAGAAATGAGAAAACAATCAGTCTGCAAAAGCAAGAGTTCAATAGGAAGTTCAATGGTCTGTAAAGATGCAACAAATAAAACAATAGTATAATACACAACATACAATGCCAACACACAAAAAGGAAACAGTTTACAATCTATTGGGAGGTTATACATATGGTTAAAAGTAGAAAGTTTTCAAGAACGAGCCAGAGGTGCTGTAGATTGTTTTAATTGTTTTAACAGTTTTTATTTGTTTATGGTGATTTTAACTGACTTTTTCAAAAATAATGGTAGGTTTCATTCTATATTCGTATTTATATTTTGTACATTTTAAACTGCATTGATCTAATGTTGTGCATCCCTACGAGGTGACAATAACTGAAAATGGCAGCCCTGTGTCTCGTTCTCCTCAAACTCTGGTAATATTCACTGACACCAAAGTGGTCACAAGATGCCATCGCTACAAGTTTCCCCATCCCGCCATTTCAATTCACTGTAATCACCTTGCAAGGACAGGTTGCTCAAAACAGAAAAAGACTCTGCTACTGTTTTTGTCAGCAGAGACACGTTTTCTGTATCATCAAGTTCACTTCAAACAGAGGTACTAGGAAGATTCTAGGACCCACAGCACACATCCTGGCTTACTCAATGAACACTCAGGAAAGATCTTGTTCCCTACAAGGCCCCTTTGAAACAAACAGAATTTTGAGAATGCCAATCTAAATCTTGATTTACTTATTATAATCATTTTTATACTGTCCTCCAATCATCCCAAATTAAAAAAACACCACAATTTAAATGTGAATTTGTTGTTAGTTGTCATCAAATCAGCTGCAACTTATGATGATTCTACAAATGAGAGAAATTCAAGTGACTTTATCATCAATCCTCCTTTTCAGGTCTTGCAAACCAAAACTGAGGCTTTCTTGATCGTGTCTATTCATCTCTAATGCAGTCATCCTTTTTTTACATCCTTCCTTCCACTTTGTTCAGCATTCGTGTATCTGCTAACATGCCATTGCACAATATATCCAAAGTACGACAGCCTAAGTTTAATAATTTTGCAAGATTCAGGCTTGATTTGCTCTGCGATTCATCAAAATTATTAGTCCCAAATAGAATTGAGTTATTTGATCAATTAGACTTATGCATGTGTTGATTAACATTGTGTTGATTCAACAGCTCATTCAATTAGTCTACCTGAGTTGGGACTAACTAACAGGATTCCAGCTGTCATGTAGTTTGACACTGAGTTCCAATTATTTCAAATGGGACAAAACCATCCCAGTTCCCAGGAAATGAACTGAAAAGGAAGACACTGAACTTCCTACATACTTTTGGTGCACTGCCTTTCTCTTAATAATTCCTTGCTTCAAATTGATTGCATTAACATTCCCACTTAATATCTTGACTAGAAAAGAAATATCAAATCATGCTCACCCATTTTAGATGTAATGGAAAAGTGGCCCAACAAAATGCAAAATTTCTATATCAAAGGAGATATGTGAGAAGAAGATCAGGATACAATAAGACCCCTGTAACTGTGGTACCAGCATCTGATGAAGAACTTTTGTTCTAGAAATTTACTTAATCCTTAGATGATCCTCCAAGATTACTCTTAATAGGGCAATTTATAGATCCTCCAAGATGACTCTGTGGTATCCTGGGTCTACATTAGCAAGTAATATAATGGCATTTGATGTATTGTCGAAGGCTTTCATGGCCGGAATCACTGGGCTTTTGTAGGTTTTTTTTCGGGCTATATGCCTCTAGAACATGGCCATATAGCCCGAAAAAGCCTACAACAACCTAATGGCATTTGGTTATATTCGCAGTTTCAGGAAACCAAGATTTTGTCTCAAATGTATCACCTGCTGATTGGGGGGGGGGGGGTCCTTAGGCTTCTTCCAAAACCAAGTATTGCTTCATGATTTGTAATTATTCAGTGGCATAATTCTCAAGATCCAGGCTATATTTGCCAATGATACTCAAAGCAATAGACACCAGACCAATGTCAATCTGCAAACCATCAAGCTGCTAATTTGGAACAGGATCCCAGAAAGCTATGCAAATATGATGGCACAAATATGGAACCAGTCTTGGAATACTTGAGGGAAAAAAATTGGATAACTTGAAAACTATGGCCTAGTAGGATCAGCATTTTGGCAGAAATTCTTTATTTCTGCTTATATCCGCAAGATGGCAGCACAGCTCCAAGTGCTGTCCAAAAGATGGATGAAAATTTCATCTCCTATCATTTTAAAATTAGAATATACCTAAATGCTCAAAATTCATACATGGCAGAAACCAAAACAGACAGAGTTCTATTTAACACAAGTCATTCCATTTCCTCTCTCTTTTAAAAACCCTTAAGAGACATATCAAAATTGCACCATTTCAACATAGATGGTCCTGTAATTCCAGGAAGGATAAGGATTGCAAAACAATGATGGCATCAGCACATAGATTGACTCATTTGAATCTGTGTGCATGTATTGGAAATCTATAGCCAAATGCAAGAATGGTCCATGAGGTCATGAAGAGTTGGAAACAACTGAACAAATAACAACACGCACACACCACTACACAATTAATTAAATCCCATTTACAGTCTCTATTAGAGTAGATCTATCAAATGACTCCAATATACCTGTGTGCCAGTTCATCATTGGATCTACTCTAGCTGCAACCAAGCACCAGAGTTGTAGCCAATGATTTATATTCCTGGTTCTTCTTATACTTCCAACAATGCGAGCCAATAACAATGCAGCAAGACAGAGGATCGTAGTTTTGCCACCTCTTTACTTGAAAAATTGACTTTTCACAAGTTCACCTACTAATCCAGTTAGTATCTCCCAAGCTAATGTGTCAACTGGGTGTTTTCAGTACATCCAGTTGTACAATCCCTGTATGTCCTGATGCAGTTTTCAAATTTTAGAAAGCATAAAACTTTTTGACAGCAAGTATGTTTTTAAAGTATACATTTAAAGGCGTTTTGGAAAAAAAAACAACCACAGAGGTGAATACAGAACTGAGATGGAGCAGACTTGAAAACTGACACCCACTGAAAATGATGTCTGGAATTTACAATCACAGTTACAAATGAATAACCTAGTTACGAATGATCCATCCAAAAACCACACATGCCCCACAGCTAGCAAGTCTGGGAAGGAATGCTCCTACTTCTTTGAACTGAGGGAAAAGGGAAGGGAGAAATGATTCAGGACTTTATCACATCAGTCTGTTGTCACATTGCAATCACATTGTTTAAGCTAACAGAAACATGCTGTGATTGGAATGCTCACTTTCAAACTTCACTGCAGTTGTGCTGGGCTGGCACTATATTGATATGAATTCACACAGTCAGCTACACAGCCTCACTTCCCAACTGCATTGATCTCACCCAGCACATATAGAACAATACATCTTTCAAAAGTGGGCTCTTTCACAGTACATTTTGAGAACACCTTCATTGCCATTGCCAAAGCTTTATGCTATGGAAACAGAAGCAAAGAATTTCAGAGTTGTAATGAGCTAGTTGAACCCACCACAATACAGCAACTCACAACTACACCCATCTAACCTTTCAAGACCTCCAAACAAGGTGAGTGCACCACCAATTTCCAAGACAGACCATTCCAGTGGTTCTCAACCTATGGGTCTCCAGGTGTTTTGGCCTACAACTCCCAGAAATCCCAGCCAGTTACCAACTGTTAGGATTTCTGGGAGTTGAAGGCCAAAACATCTGGGGACCCACAGGTTAAGAACCACTGGTCTATTCCATCACTGAACAGTTCTTACAGAAACAAAAGTTCTTCTAATGTTTAGGTCGAATCTCTTTTCTGGAATCTTGTAGATCCTTGAATCTGTAGTTGAAGGAGATACTTCAAATTTTCAGCCAAAGAACTCTAGTGCCCCACCAATCTATAGTGCCAAAGAGTCTTCAATAACAACAGCACCATCATGAACTGTCCTCAACCTTCTGCTGTACACATTATCAGAGCAAACCAAAAGAGGTTTCTACACATTAACTTGCCTAATATAAAGATCAATTCCAGGATATACCTCGGTGGTAAATTGACACAGAGGTATATCCAAAATTAGGGAGGACAGGGGTCCATATGAAGGAGTCTTTTTCAGTCATGGCACCACGAATTTGGAATATTTTCCCTAAGAAGGCTCACCAAACAAAGACCAGGAACTTTCAGCTGGTGAATTTTATATAATCTATATTTTTATTTATTTCTCCTGCTAGCGAATTAGATTTTCTTTGAGCAGGTTTTTAAATGTACTTATTGTTGTTTTAGATTTAATTTGTTAGCCGAAGAGCAGAATAAAAGAAATCTAATACCACAATTGAATATGACCCCCCCTTTTTTTGGGGGGGGGGATTGGGGGCATATTGGACTGCCTGCACAACCCAGTAGAGAGAAGGGGCCTTTAAAGGAATTGATCAAACCCAGGAGTGGGAAATTATGCATAATACTTAGAAACAGATGCCACCACACAAAACAAGCAACAGCACACTCACAACTAAAAATATGAAGGCACATACGGTAAACAGAATTACAAAATAGATCTGTAAAACAAGATAGAGAAGAGAGTGGTTAAAGCCAAGAGCCAAAACTGTTTTAAACTTCCTAAATTAGGAAGTGCTACTCCAAACATGCACTGTACTTACCATACTCTTTCTCTGAATTTTATATCTCACACCATGTAAAATGATAAAGTGCAGTCTATTAAAAACATTGGCAAAGCATCTATAGTGTAAATGGCTCTATGCAACATATAGTGAACCTTATTTTGACTGCAAGCAATATATGGCCCATGCAACAGGGAGGAATTGAAAAGTACTGAAAAGCTGGAAAACAAAATAACAGAGCACCTGACTTCCACCCACAAATTTCTAAGGAAACCAAAAGTCAATTCCAGATGTAGATTTGGCTGTGAGAAAGAACTAAACAAGGCAGGGCAGGAGTTTTCATGCACTGGCAAGGAAATCCATAAATTACTACATTCATAAATGCTGGTGTTCTACTGCTGCCCTTCATAAACTCTTCAACTGGGTGGGTTTACACAGCTCTCTCTCAAGACTGAAACTGGAGAATTATTGTTGGAAACAATCCTCTGCCATGTCAGTCGATCTCTCCATATAGCTCAGGGGCAGGAACCCCAGAAACAGCTGGATTACAACTCCCAGCATCCCTGATCACTAGCAAAGCTAGCAAGGCCACATTTTCACTTTGATATAACCTATTACTGTCCACTCACTGGCAGCAATTCTCCATAGTTTCAGCCAAATGTCTTTTCCATCATTTGCTACCTGTTCTGAATGGTTAGAAATATTAGAAAGTATTTGGAGCATATGTTCAACTCTCTCACCCCTATTCCTTGCAAGCTGTAAACTAGCTAGTTAAAGTAGGGTGTTGACTAGTAGTACTGGTACATTTTTGGTCTACTGTCTCCAGGAACCTCCAACCAATATGCTGCTGCCATTCAGTAACCTTTTCAGCCTCTGATTAGAAATATAGATTTCCATGCAATTCAGTCTCTTTATGAGGTTTGTGCATGTTTACATCTATATCATAAATTCAGTAGGCCTTTTACTTTTTATATTTGCAGCTGTGCCAGGAACAACAATAACACCACGTCTTGTTTAGCATACAGCTGTGAAAAATAAAACACACCAACACACAAAAATCTAGCAAATGTATTAATGGAGGGACAGGCAGCACCCAATAATAAAAAACATCATAATTAAAGCATATATTCAGATGTGTACAGAGCATTACATACAAAAACCAAACATAGATGCAATGTCGCAAAATGCCTGCAGGCAAGTTCTACTGTACTTTTGTACAGCCCTTAGAAATTTTACCAATAGTAATGATCAATCATAGTAGCAGTAAATGAAATTTCAGCTTGAAAAATGAAATGAGGGTTTGCTTTTCCACCATATTTTCATTAAGACATAGAGTTTCTCAGTATTCTGTCCCATATTTGGTGACTTGGATTCAAGTTCCATACTGGAGTCATATGAGATGCCCCGAATTCCATATCTCTTGAACTCTTGAAAGCAAGCACCAACTGCCCTCTGAAGAGACCAACTATTGAGCAGGCCCGTACTAAAGGCTCTTACTAAATGTCATGTGATGGATTTCCATCTGTGGCTAGTGTGGTATTGTTCTTATGTGCTCTCTGGCATGACTGTGACTTTTTAATCCCGTGATAGCTTGCCCTTCATCATAAGATTTCAATGAGGTTTTCAGTTTCTAAAAGATATTGCAAGATCGCGAGATCTCACAAAAGACATACTGTTATTGAGACTTGACGTGACCTTCTTAGGCCTTCAGTGTCTCAACCCACCTTGAGCTGGCATGGCAAGTGGGGGAAAACTGTGCCGGATTGCTCTGTGGCAAACCTGGGCAACCTTATTAAAACAATATGGCAACCTGGAACCAGATTAAGAACTCCTTCATGATCTTGTACCAGTTAACCTCAAAGGAGCATTACCTTGAGAGAAGATCCCTTAGGGGTGAAACATTTAAATGGCTTTTTTTCATCGGTCTGGGCTTCCTCTGGCATCTTCTGGCGCTTCTCCGCAGCTTCCGCCCTTCTCCTTTCTATTTCTTCCTTCAGCCGCCTCTTCTCTTCCTGTCAAGAGTCAGAATACAAAGCGTACTTGTTCAATTCCTATTATTATTATTATTATTATTATTATTATTATTATTATTATTATCTTTATTTGTACCCCGCTAACATCTCCCGAAGGACTCGATGCGGCTTACAAAGGCCAAGGCCTCAATAAAACAACAATATAAGAAATACACATAAACCATAAAGCAAATCAAACATTAAAGCAATAACAATAAACAGTAAAAACAGTACACCATAGCACAGTAAAAACTAAGGCCGGGCCAAGTTCCTAGGGCAGGGGTCCTCAAACTAAGGCCCCAAGGCCGGATATGGCCCTCCAAGGTCATTTACCCGGCCCTTGCTCAGGGTCAACCTAAGTCTGAAATGATTTGAAAGCACACAACAACAACAACAACAATTCTATCTCATCAGCCAAAAGCAGGCTCACACTTCACATTGAACTACTAATAAGTTTATATTTGTTAAAATTGTTCTTCATTTTAATTATTGTATTGTTTTAAAGTGTTTTTGGCACTACAAATAAGATATGTGCAGTGTGCATAGGAATTCATTCATGTTTTTTTTTTTTCAAATTATTATCCGGCCCTCCAACGGTTTGAGGGACTGTGATCTGGCCCTCTGTTTAAAAAGTTTGAGGACCTACTAGGGTCACCAAGTAGGCATAGTGTTAGGGAGAACTACCCAAAAAACATAGGAGACTCCAAAAACAAACAGGATACTAAAAGTTGAGCATTCAGCTCACATTAGCGAAGTGTAAAGTGCCGTGTGATGTGGCTGTAAAGAATTTAGAGTTTATGCAGGCAAAGATGCAAAGTCCAATCTTAAAAATCACAAAAGGTTCATTTACAATAATAAACAATAACTGCATTTCTTAATAATCAAGAACTGGGTCTGAACTACTCTAACACCCATCTCTTCTACGGTTTCAAAGAGAGGGGGAAAACACCAATCACTACATCTCTCTGACACACAAGCAGAGAGAGATCTCAAAGCACACAGCAGCACATACTCAGATGTAAGAAACAGAAGTCAGATTTGAAAAAGGCTTGCAGTAGAAAAGTATTCATTCTACACAACCAATCAGAATGAAAGTAGAAACAGAGAGAGAACGAAATAGATGCACTCCAACTGTCATTCACAAAACATGGGGGAAGGGAAACAGACTATTCTAAGCTAACTAAAATGTTCCTCATTGAGGACTTGAGACTTGGTCAGTGTGGGATTGAATTCCAACACATAAGAGATAACTTGGAGAGCCACAGAGTTTGGAAACTTTAGCATCATGGACAGTTTAATGCTTAATTGTGGATGAAAACTAATTCACTAAACTTGAATCGTATTATACTTTAAAATGTCACTCAGAATAGCAGAAAAAATGGTCAAAATGAATGAATGTGACGAGAAGTAGCAAAAACATCTAGGCATTCAAAATTATGTATCCTAAATAATTTAATGAATTAAAGTACCGAATTAATTACAATGAATTGTTTTTCCTCTCTACAGTAGTCAAAACCTACAATACTAAGATAAACAGAGCAGTGATCTGATTTTGTTTAAAATCGATCCCTAAGTTTACTTGGCATCATTAAATTCTGATATTTTCTGTTCTGAAAGCACTCAGGCACTACTTTTGCATTCTGTTACCTCCTCCCGGGATTTTCTCTCTGCTTCGTCTTTCTTCCGTTTCTGCTCTTCTTCTTCCAGAACCTTCCGGCGCTCTTCACGCTTCTTCTTGAGCTCCTCCAACTCCACGGCTGCTTCCTGCTGTTTCTGCTTCATCTTCTCAAACTCTTCATTCTCGTTTTCTCCTCGACGACGGCGAAGCTCATCCACCCGCTTGCCAGCTTCCGGATGGGACACGGGTTTGCCTTCTTCAGTGTTTTTTAAGCCTGGGCGGCTGCAAAACAATAAATAAAAATAGCATAGTCAGAACTATTGTCCTGGCTTAGCAGAACAGGCCTGGGCATGATGCAGAAAAAGCCTTTAAGCCTGGACTTAAACTGGCCACAGCTAACTTAAGCCCTGTGCATATCAGTGGTCTACTATAAGTATGATTATGCCTGGATTCAACCTATTGACTAGAATCAGTGTCACACACATGTGCAAGTTGCCTTACACAAGCACCTAGACTTTTTTTGTCATTGTACCACACACATATTCAGTCGACAGCTGGATAAGCAGAGTTGCACAAGTATGACAACTCCATATGAACCTAAATCATAGGCCTAACTAGAATAGAGCTGTTTGATTTAACTAAATGTTGACTTACCATGCAACAGTTGTCTAAATGGGTGTATTCTAGATGTGACTAACAACCAGAATTCCAGTCATGCAACTGGACATTGTTAAATTTATCAGACCCTTTAATGGACCATTTCAATCAATTGAACATCAGGAACAGCACCATGTAAATATTTGAGTGTATATTTTGTGAGTTGGAAATAAGAAATATGATTTTAAGTATGAGCATAAATTTATACTACATACATATGATGTACAATCAACACCTGATGTTGTTTATTTTATTGTTTATGATTTGATTTGTTTGTTATGTTATGCTGGCATTGAATGTTTGCCAATTTTCTGTTGTAAACCACCCTGAGTCCCCTCGGGGAGATAGGGCAGTATAGAAATAAAGATGATGATGATGATGATGATGATGATTATTATTATTATTATTATTATTGGTCATTATATTTCTTTGTGTGTCTGTGCATGAAAACCATCCTAAAATAAAGAACGGAGAAGAAGAAACTGAAATATTTTTTCTACATTGTATGTCTTGCTGTGTGTGTTGCTGTGTGTCTAGTCTACCATTTTATGATGAAACATATTGGTATTTTAATATGGCTTGTAGGCCACCTCCAGACTTCGCTGAGGTGGAAAACATGAGCAACTAAATACAGTAAATCAGCCCAAATTCTTCTTGTCTCTCCTGATTCACTCGCATTGCTGTTTAGTACGGCTTGAACACACAAGGTCCAGGCTTGCAGAAATATGCAACTTTAGGATGACTTTTACAATCCTCTACATTTTCAGCACTGTGAGTGGCATTTACAATATCATCCCATCTATTGAAATAGCCACAGGGGAAATGAGGAGGCGATTAAAACAAAACAGATGACTAATCCAACAACTGGACAGACTGAAGTGTTGATTTCATAAGGTTACATTGAAATGGGGCCACAAAGGTTTCTGGAAATATGAAATTAATCTGGATCCATCAGCAGGCTCCTGGGACTTCCAATTTGATCCCTTTGCTGTCATTTCACCTCCAGTCTTCAGTTTTGCATTGTACAATCTGGAAACAAGACATTCCAGAGACCTCCCTCGTAAGGCAGAAGGTCATGGATAAGGAGACACCAATTACCATTCCAAGGTGATGTCTGTTGCTATCCAGACAAGTGTTAGCCTGCATCAAATCTGGAGCATTTCTTGTAGCATTTATAACTAATTTAGTTATTCAATTGTTTTTGGAATAATATTACACCTAGGAGAAGCCCATGCTGACCTTGCTGAGTTGAACACATATTTCCCATGCAACACAGTGGAAAATGAAAAGAAATAGCCTTTTTCAAAGGTCTAACTATGGCCTTGTTTCAAGAAGGAAACACAGTGTTGAGCATTTCTAATGGGACTGTATAGTTAATTCTACATTGGCTTTATTCTCACGTTGCAGACTGACAGAAGCAAGAGACACATAAGAGTTCCATGTAAAAAGCCATCCTTGGTCTCTCTTATGGCACAATCCGTCTTGCAACAACTGAGACCCATAAAAGGAAACATCAGGGCAAAGTATAAACACTCTACCATCCCTGTGTATATCTTACCTAAAAGCATTCTCTGTATGCTTAAGTTTCTGAGCAGGAAGTTCTGGGAAACGTTCCCCGTTCTGTGGCTTCGAATCAGGAATTCCCTTCTTACGATCCCAGGCAGGTTTAGTGTCCTCCTTGGGAGCTTTGTCTCTGTTGAATTTACTGTCTTTTATCTGCTAGAGAGGTATTGCAGAAAGGGAACAAGTTATATCCAAACACTTCACCTTCTGTGGTCAGCAGGCCACCAATGGCAAACAACATTCTGCAAATGCTTTTCAGCCCACAAGCAAAAGGAGTAGTAACCTTTTTCACCTTGTGCCCTCCTTCTATTTCATGCTGATTCACTGAGGATTGGAGCTGATGGACAGGATGAAAGGCCAGGCACTCACTTACATTGTCACAAGGTCTTGACTTGGTGGTTAACCCCTTCAGCAAGTAGGACACAAATCCACTGTAATCTGTTGCAAAGTATTTGCAAAAACCCATTTCTTTCCCAAGATACCCAAGAGTAGTATCTTGGGAAAGAAATGTGACTTCCCCGACTCTGTAACCTACTAAAAGATTGAAGTTAGGAGGACATTTTGACCCTCTCTTTGGTAGAACGTTTCATCCACATGTGCAACTGTTTGTACTCATATCAATGGAAAGGTGAATCTGCTCCAGGCTTTAGGAAGAATTTCAAGGGGCTATCCAAGGTGCTGAACTCATTTTGGAGACAAGTTTCAGCACCTTAGATATATCCTTTGTAAGCAGTGGTTCTCAACCTGTGGGTCCCCAGATGTTTTGGCCTTCAACTCCCAGAAATCCTAACAGCTGGGAAACTGACTGGGATTTCTGGGAGTTGTAGGCCAAAACACCTGGGGACCCACAGGTTGAGAACCACTACTTCACAGTGTGACTTTTTGTATATGGTGACAATGGATCTGTTTATTTGAGGGAGGGACATTTGTGTTTTTCTTCAGTGCCAATACAAATTTGTTTTTAAAGGGATTTTGGCTGCTGCTTTAATTGATGTTTTTCATGGGAATAATTTTTCCTACAGACCAAAATATATTTTTGAACATTTTACTCTGCACTGTTCCAATTAACATCCAGGCATGACTTAGCCTGTCGGGGAATCGTTGCTATCAGGGTCAGATGTTAACGCCAGAGTTTTTTTGGGACTGGAAATCAAAGATAAATGTGAAAAGATGTTGCAACTGAGTCAAAATGTACCAGACCAAAATCTGTAAGGAAAGAGGAATTTAGACCCACCCAACTAGTCTTCACAAGTGGAGATCTTTTTAACAACAACTGATAACCATTGAGTAATGTCAACATCTACTGCTGTCCAGCTGTAATTGCAATTTGCCTGCTTAGTGTGATGAAACTCCTGAGATTGGAATTACCCATTGAATTTCCTGGCTTAGTGGGGCCTAGAATCTGGAATTTCCAAGTCTCAGTCCACTGATGTCACTGAGCCTACCCTTTCACTATCCAGCCTGAGGGTACATATAGCTAAAACATGAACAGAAGGGAAAGAGTTAAGCACTGCTCCTCCCAGGAGCTCCACTGCCTTCCTAACTGCAATAAGCATTGGGAAAGGAAGCTAAACCTATATATTTTCAATGATAGAAGTGAACTGCAAGGTAAGTTATTTAAATGTATGTGAATAATGCACTAATAGTGATTGAAAAGGCAGTTGTTTAATCAACAAATAGCATGTTAATCAGTTTACTCAAAGACCTATTTGAAAGAAATGCTTAACAAACAATATGTGAATCCTGGTCTTTTTCCTTGAATCTAGAATCTAGATTTAAATAGAAAATTCGTCAAGGACAGTTGTGGGACCGAGATATTTTAGACTAACAGCTTATCTTCTGGTAAACATGAATGCCTTTTACAAAGGCGGGAGGGGAAGACTCTGAAAATAAAAAAGAAAAGAATAACCCTGCTTTTCACGCAGCACGTCTCGCCAAAGTGGAAGCAGGAAATACCACAAATATCATGTCATGAGAAAGCTTGCTTTAGTGCGAACTTTGCAGGCCAATGATGCACACCCAGAAACTTAAGGTAGTCCAGACAATGAAGCTGCTTCTACGGCGGAACTGAAAACAGAACCGTGAGAGAGCCAGATTCACATGAAATGAACTGTCATCCTCAGTTTGCTCTTTTTCACAAGAACAGCCAAGATCATCCTCTGGCTAACAGCAATGGGCCATATTCCCTTTCTTATTTAACAATAAACATCTACCAGAATATAGACATTTCTGAAGGATGTGAAAACATTCACATCTTAAACTGTCTAAATGATTTTGAGGTGATAGCCTCATTGGTGGATGCATTTTGCAAGCCAAGGATCCCAGCTTCAGAGAAAGTGACTCTACTGATTCAGGGTTTGAAAATGGACTATAACTGCCAGAATCCTCAGCCATTAAAGTCACTCTAGCTAACTCTCCGTACTAGTATTTTTCAATAGATACAGCTCTCCGGGATCTCAGACACTTCTATATTGCCTATGACTCTTGTATCCATGGGTCCACTATACACAATTTCACTTACCCCATGTCCCAAAAAATATGTTCTCTGTAGGCATTTTCTATGTTTTTTACCACGATTTTATGGCATGTCTCTGCTGGATAGTGACCAGTAAAAGCCAAAGTTTTGGCAATTCTATTTTTGGGGGGTTACAGTTCTGAGAATACCTTAGACCCGTGTTTCTCAAATTGGCTTCTCCAGGTGTTTTAGAATTCAGGTCCCAGAAATCCCAGCCAGCTTACCAGCTGTTAGGAATTGTGTGAGCTGAAGTCCAAAACATCTGGAGGAGTACAGTTTGAAAAACACTGCCTTAAGACAGCATGACAAGGAATGGCATCTTCCTGCCAATTAGTGGACCAGGAGACTGGTCTTTGACAACAAGCTGTTTTGGACTATCGTTCCTAAGTTCTGATATAAAGTGTGGTCATAAGATCCAAAAAGTAAATGCAAGATATGTTGCGTAAGTAGGATCATAGTAACACACTATTATTGTAACACCCTCACAAATGCAAACTCAGTTTCTGCAGCTTCTCGTTTTATACCTGTAACAATGTCTATATGTTCTTATGGGATGTATGGGTTTTTTTCCACATCAGGAGTGCCTTGAGAAACAGCAAGTGGCTTCTGGCATGAGATAATTGGCCATCTGCAAGGACGTTGCCCAGGGGACGCCCGATGCTTTGATGTTTACCATCCTAGTGGGAGGCTTCTCTCATGTCCCCGCATGGGGAGCTGGGGCTGACAGAGGGAGCTCATCCTCACTCTCCCCGGGTTCAAACCTTCAACCTGTTGGTCTTTAGTCCTGCCGGCACAAAGGTTTAACCCACTGCACCACCGGGGGCTCCTGCTTTATGGGATTATTATGGACAACATGTGAAAATACTCTTACAAATCAGAACATGGAAATGTTAATATTTGAACTCAAACTCCCAGAATACCCAACCAGCATGGGAAGGTGATACTGGAGAGAATTCCTTACAAAATACGATATATAAAATCAGCTGGAGAGTAGGCTCTATTTACTAGGCCTGGGCGGTTTCGTTCGTTAATTTTGTAATTCGTTAAATATTCGTTATTTTTAACAATTACAAAACGATTACAAAACATATTTTCAAACCCGGAAGTGTTTTTAAATATCGAAACGGCATCCTCCATCTTTTTTACGGGCTTCCGCCCGTTTCGGAAATGACGTTTTAGGGATGGAGGATGCTGGGTGCGCTGGGAGCCAATCCGGCGCTCCCAAGCACCGTGGCTCATTGTGATTGGGCGGGCTGCCCTTTAAAAGCGGCTCCGCGTGGCCGCATTGCTCATTGCTGGAAGGCGAGGAGACGGGAGGTTCGGGAGGGAGGCTTGGCTTGCATTCATTCATTGCTTGCATTCATTCATTGCTTGCATTCATTCATTGCTTGCATTCATTCATTCCCTGGGCTGGGAGCAGCGGGGAGGCTTTGCCTTTGCCCTGTTTTCGCCCTATTTTTCCATTTTCAAATATTTCTGAAAAATATATTTCTTTTATTCTTCAAAAAATTCAAAAAATATTCTAAAAAAAGAAAAGACCCTTGTGTGCCTGTGTGTGTGAGTTTGTCCCTGTCCTGTGGCTGTGTTCGCTCCACAACAGGGCAAGCATTGTTAATTTTCCATTTTTAAATATTTCTGAAAAATATATTTCTTTTATTCTTCAAAAAAATCAAAAAATATTCTAAAAAAAGAAAAGACCCTTGTGTGCCTGTGTGTGTGAGTTTGTCCCTGTCCTGTGGCTGTGTTCGCTCCACAACAGGGCAAGCATTGTTAATTTTCCATTTTTAAATATTTCTGAAAAATATCTTTCTTTTATTCTTCAAAAAATTCAAAAAATATTCTAAAAAAAGAAAAGACCCTTGTGTGCCTGTGTGTGTGAGTTTGTCCCTGTCCTGTGGCTGTGTTCGCTCCACAACAGGGCAAGCATTGTTAATTTTCCATTTTTAAATATTTCTGAAAAATATATTTCTTTTATTCTTCAAAAAAATCAAAAAATATTCTAAAAAAAGAAAAGACCCTTGTGTGCCTGTGTGTGTGAGTTTGTCCCTGTCCTGTGGCTGTGTTCGCTCCACAACAGGGCAAGCATTGTTAATTTTCCATTTTTAAATATTTCTGAAAAATATCTTTCTTTTATTCTTCAAAAAATTCAAAAAATATTCTAAAAAAAGAAAAGACCCTTGTGTGCCTGTGTGTGTGAGTTTGTCCCTGTCCTGTGGCTGTGTTCGCTCCACAACAGGGCAAGCATTGTTAATTTTCCATTTTTAAATATTTCTGAAAAATATATTTCTTTTATTCTTCAAAAAAATTCAAAAAATATTCTAAAAAAAGAAAAGACCCTTGTGTGCCTGTGTGTGTGAGTTTGTCCCTGTCCTGTGGCTGTGTTCGCTCCACAACAGGGCAAGCATTGTTAATTTTCCATTTTTAAATATTTCTGAAAAATATTTCTTTTATTCTTAAAAAAATTCAAAAAATATTCTAAAAAAAGAAAAGACCCTTGTGTGCCTGTGTGTGTGAGTTTGTCCCTGTCCTGTGGCTGTGTTCGCTCCACAAAAGGGCAAGCATTGTTAATTTCCATTTTTAAATATTTCTGAAAAATATCTTTCTTTTATTCTTCAAAAAATTCAAAAAATATTCTAAAAAAAGAAAAGACCCTTGTGTGCCTGTGTGTGTGAGTTTGTCCCTGTCCTGTGGCTGTGTTCACTCCACAACAGGGCAAGCATTGTTAATTTTCCATTTTTAAATATTTCTGAAAAATATATTTCTTTTATTCTTCAAAAAAATCAAAAAATATTCTAAAAAAAGAAAAGACCCTTGTGTGCCTGTGTGTGTGAGTTTGTCCCTGTCCTGTGGCTGTGTTCGCTCCACAACAGGGCAAGCATTTTGTTAATTTTCCATTTTTAAATATTTCTGAAAAATATATTTCTTTTATTCTTCAAAAAATCAAAAAATATTCTAAAAAAAGAAAAGAAACTTGTGTGCCTGTGTGTGCGTTTGTCCCTGTCCTGTGGATGTGTTCGCTCCACAACAGGGCAAGCATTTTGTTAATTTTCCATTTTTAAATATTTCTGAAAAATATATTTCTTTTATTCTTCAAAAAATTCAAAAAATATTCTAAAAAAAGAAAAGACCCTTGTGTGCCTGTGTGTGTGAGTTTGTCCCTGTCCTGTGGCTGTGTTCGCTCCACAACAGGGCAAGCATTGTTAATTTTCCATTTTTAAATATTTCTGAAAAATATATTTCTTTTATTCTTCAAAAAAATCAAAAAATATTCTAAAAAAAGAAAAGACCCTTGTGTGCCTGTGTGTGTGAGTTTGTCCCTGTCCTGTGGCTGTGTTCGCTCCACAACAGGGCAAGCATTGTTAATTTTCCATTTTTAAATATTTCTGAAAAATATATTTCTTTTATTCTTCAAAAAAATCAAAAAATATTCTAAAAATAGAAAAGACCCTTGTGTGCCTGTGTGTGTGAGTTTGTCCCTGTCCTGTGGCTGTGTTCGCTCCACAACAGGGCAAGCATTGTTAATTTTCCATTTTTAAATATTTCTGAAAAATATATTTCTTTTATTCTTCAAAAAATTCAAAAAATATTCTAAAAAAAGAAAAGACCCTTGTGTGCCTGTGTGTGTGACTTTGTCCCTGTCCTGTGGCTGTGTTCGCTCCACAACAGGGCAAGCATTGTTAATTTTCCATTTTTAAATATTTCTGAAAAATATATTTCTTTTATTCTTCAAAAAATTCAAAAAATATTCTAAAAAAAGAAAAGACCCTTGTGTGCCTGTGTGTGTGAGTTTGTCCCTGTCCTGTGGCTGTGTTCACTCCACAACAGGGCAAGCATTGTTAATTTTCCATTTTTAAATATTTCTGAAAAATATATTTCTTTTATTCTTCAAAAAAATTCAAAAAATATTCTAAAAAAAGAAAAGACCCTTGTGTGCCTGTGTGTGTAAATATTTCTTTTTTTAACAAATCGATTCGTTATCACCTTAACTAATCGATCCCCGTCTTAATAACGAAGTTCCGGGGGTGATTTGCGCATGCGCGGGGGGCCCGCCATCTTAAAGAATCAATTCGTTAATATTAACGAAATTTCGTAAATACTGAACTTTTTTAAAGGAAAGTTTTGTAATTATTTTAAATATCGAAACGCAAAAACCCCCCAAATACAAATCGATTTTAGAAACAAATTTTTGCGTTGTTACCCAGGCCTACTATTTACCTATATGATTTTCACTGAATTAGGTGCATGAGTGACAAAGAGGGTAAATAAATGGGTTTTCCCATGCTCACGGGAGAAAACATCAGCAACTATCCCTGTACCATGAGAACCAGGCCCCATATTCTTTACTTACCATACAGCTGAACACCATGGCACCAGCTCCTGTGTTTATAGCAGAAATGCAATGCATTATGTTTGGTAAATCTTTCCATTGCAGACAACTGAACCTGGTGTCTGCAAACTTTTATTGTATTGCGAAATGGAAAATCATTAGTTAGTTTCAGATTGAGGGGCTAAAGGTATTTGAGGATATCCAATAGAAGAAATCAATCATCTCAAGAAGAAAAGTCATGATGAGGCAAAGGGAGAAATTAAGGAATGAAAGAATAGTTGGTGCTAGTTTAGAAACCCAGCATCAAAGGCTCCTTTAAAGTATTAAATATGTACACCACCCACTGTTATCAGGTGGTTTATAAGTGCCATCAATCAACCTGTCAATATGAAAGGATGAATTTGGGACCAGTTCTCATGGCTCCAGCCAAGCAGGGGACATTGTATCAGTGATTTTTGCTGAGTAACTCCTTGGAAATCATCAGGAATATCTGGAAATAGTTACCTCTTCTTTTCGGAACGGCGGCCGAAGTTTCTCGTCTTGTAACTTGTCTTTTTTAGCTTCCACTTTAACCTCTTTCTCTTCCCCCTTGTGCAATATGTTTTGTAAGATGAAAACATCAATTGTACAGCTCTCCCTATACAACATTTGCAGCGGGTGCTTCAACCAAGCTGTGCTCACATACCCCCTCAATCCGTGCCGCCGCCTGCTGTGCTCACAACGCACTCTGAGTGGCACTGTGACTTCCACATTCTTCTTGCACATTTGCACTTTTCCTTCCATATTTTGGTGTGCCCATGTTCTCACATATCACAGCAGAGCTCTGGCTAATTCTCAGGGATGCTTATTGAAGCCGTCACACCATGTATGTTCGCTGGGTGCTTGTCCGCAGCCCGTGCTGTGTCTTGGTACTTGCATATGCGCTCAGCTATTGCCCTTGGTCAATTTTTTACAGCCATAGAAAGAGAAAGCAAGGAAACTGTGGAGAATACAGAGCATGCACACATTTCAGTGAAAAGACCCAAGAGTCAAAAAGGAAGCAACTTCATTACACGTCATGCACAGACTGAGTTACAGACAAGGTGGAAGCAAGTTTAAGTTCAAAGAGGAGTCACGGGTGGCAAGAGTTAGTTAGGCAAATGTGAAGAGAGAAAAATGTGAGCAAGTTCCAATCCAGTTTTGTTGGTTCATTTCATAAAATGCATTGACATTTGCTACAAAACACAGGCAGAAGCTGATTGGGTGCAAAATGTTTACTGTACCTTCTTTCTTAGGGAAGCTGCTGAGGGGATTTCTTCTTGCACTTTCTTCTCTTTTACCTGCTTGTCTTCTATTTTCTTCTCTTCTCCCTTCTTCCCTTTCACTTCAGCTACCTTTTTGTCCTCGGCCTTTTGCTTAGCTTTTAACCTTTCTTCTTCTAACTTAGCCTTTTCTTCAGCTGCCCTCTTAGCCTCTGCCTTAGCTTTCTCCTGTTCCTCAGCCTCCCTTTTCTCCTTTTCCTTCGCCCTTTCTCTTTCTTCAGCTGCTTTCTTTGCTTCAGCTGCCTTAATCCTTTCCCTCTCCTCAGCTTCCTGCCTCTCTTTCTCCTGGGCAGCTCTTTTCTCCTCCTCTTCAATTCTCTTTTTTTCCTCGGCAGCTTTCCTTTCCTCCTCGGCTTTAATCCTCTCCTGTTCTTTCCTTTCCCTTTCTTCTGCTTCTAGTCTCTCTTTTTCCTCAGCTGCCCTCTTTTCTGCTTCAAGCCTCTCCTTCTCCTCCTCTGCTTTCCTTTGCTCCTCAGCTTTGGCTCGCTCCATTTCCTCTCTCTCTGCTCTCTCTTTCTCCTCTCTTTCTTTCCTTTCTGTTTCATCCTCCACTTCTGCATCTGTCTCACCCAGAGCGACTGTAACAGTTACGGCCTCCCCACTTCCCAATAGGACATTTATGTCATTCTCTACTTTTTCCTCTTCTGCGTTTACCTCTGGATGTTTTATTTCCAACACTACCGCTTCCTCCTCAGTGTCTGTTTTCTTTTCTAATGTTACTTCTACCTGATTATCCTCAACGGCTCTTTCCTTGGGCTTGTCCTCTTCTGTCTCCTCCTTATCTTCCTCATCTCTCTTCTCATCTTCCTCCTCTTGCCTCAAGTTATTCCTCTGGTATGATTTGGTGATGGTTTCAGTTTCTTCCACCTCATAGCGTCGCCTCTGGGTTTCCACCTTTTCCTCTTTGTCTGGAGTTTCATTTTCTTCAAAGTTGTTCATCACTTTTCTGTTGTTGGCCAGGGACAGACTCTCGTCGGTAATTGTTGGGTCAAATTCCTTTTGGCGCTCCAGGGCTTCCTGGAGACGTTTCTGACGCCTTTCTTCTCTCCTTGCCATCCTCTCCAAGAACAGGGCATCATCATCCCCATCACCTTGAGTATTTGTAACAGTTGTAGTACTTTTGGTCTCTTCGTCTCCAATGCTATAAGGCAAAGAATTTATATGAACCACAGAACAACAGCTTACACAAAAACATGAAGCAGCTCTGAAACCCAACAGGCTACTTGGATAAGCCTGATAAAGACATGGAGGATATTTAGGGAGTTAACTGATATAAGATCTGGTTGTCCATCTTGTTCAGTGTTCCTAAACTTTGGTCCTCCAGATTTTTTAGACTTCAACTTCCAGAAGCTGTAGCCATCTTGGTCAACAGTCATAAAAGCTGGGAGCCGAAGTAAAAGCATCTGAGGATCAAAGTCTGGAGACAGTGATCTAGTCTGATCTTGTCTGTTCTGATTGAACGTGACTCCAGAGCCTTGGCAGTCT
Organism: Anolis sagrei ordinatus; assembly: GCF_025583915.1. Taxonomy (NCBI): domain Eukaryota; kingdom Metazoa; phylum Chordata; class Lepidosauria; order Squamata; family Anolidae; genus Anolis; species Anolis sagrei. The sequence goes on from NW_026847549.1 coordinate 20,205,091, forward strand.
GGAAATCTTGCTTTTTGGACTAGAACAAGAAATCTGAAGCAGCATGAAAAAATAACATTTCCAAGTTATTTCACATTGCACTCTCTTTTAACTAGAAATGTCAAAGATCTGTATGTACAGAATTTGTAATAATCAGGAATATTATTTATTTACTCTATTTATACCCTGCCTTTCTCTACCTCGAAGGGGACTCAAGGTGGCTTACACAGAGCCAATTATTCAATGCCTTAAAACACATACAATTCCAAAAATTAAAATTAAATTAAATTAAATTAAATTAAAGCATATGAAATATTAAAAAACATTACAATCCATATTAAAGTCACACCATCCATAGTGGTAATCCAAGCCGTTCCATAGTCATTCCATATATTCCAATAACTATTACAGTATTTAAAAAAATAAAAAGCACACAGTTGTCCCTCCATATCCATGGATTCAAAATATTTTCAACCATCCATGGCTTAAAAAATAGCACCGCCCCCCAAATAAAAAAATCAGCCTTGATTACCCACTCTAATTTTATACAATGGACATTATATTACTATTTTATACAACAGACACACCAGTCAATGTTTATTTATTTATTTATTTATTTATTTATTTGTTTAAAGCATTTATATTCCGCCCATCTCACCCTAAAGGGGTCTCAGGGTGGAGCACAACATATAAATGGCAAATATTCAATGTCGAAACATACTAGACTATACACATACAAAAAAAATTAAAATCACTTATCTTGATTTTGAAATCCTCTATTTAAAACTGTCTCAAACAACCATATCGAATTTGGTTGGCATACTAAGAGTTCCTACTGCTGCCTCATTACACAGTCCCAAAGGCTTGGTCCCACAGCCATGCTTTTATCATCCTTCTAAAGGACAAGAGGGAGGGGGCTGACCTAATCTCATTAGGAAGATAGTTCCATAGCCGAGGGGCAATCACTGAGAAGGCCCTCTCTCTCGTCCCTCCTAATCATACCTGAGAAAGTAGCGGGACGGAGAGCAGGGCCTCCCTGGAAGATTGTAATCCTCATGATGGTTCGTAGAGGGAGATGCATTTGGACAGGTAAATTGGGTTCAGACAGGTAAATACCAAGGGCCCACAGTGTACATTAAAAGGATTAAAAGATTGTAAAAACATTTCAATAAAAATGACACAGCCCTTTCTTTAAAAATGTAGTTCTGCAACCTTGTTGGGATAAAAATGGTTTTTCTGCCACTGGAAGGACATCGAGATAGTCAGCAGGAAGGTCTATCTCATATCGTACCAGTCATGTCTGTGAAAGTGGTGGGACTGAGAGCAAGATCTCTTCTGAGAATCTCATGGCCCGGGCAAGCTCATGTGGAGAGAAAACAGTCAGCCTTTGAAGTAAGCCGTATAGGGTTTAGTAAGTCATAGCCAACATGTTGTACTGTGATCGGAAACACAGCCAAAATTGATTGGCGGTATAGACAAGCTTGTGAAGCGTTCTACTTTGCAAAACTAAACTATGAAATTGGTTCTTTTTAAAGACTACTTGTCCTGATGAAGGAAACACATTACAGGGAAAAAACTGGCAGTCAACAATATCTCTCTCTATGAACCATCAAGGAAGTTGAGATCTTCTGGGGAGGCCCTGTTCTTGGTCCCACCTGCTTCCCAAGTGTGCTTGGTGGGGACGAGAGACAGGGCCTTCTCAGAGGTGGCTCCTTGGCTCTGGGACTCTCTCCACAGTAAGATTAGATCAGCGCCCTCCCTCCTGGCCTTTATAAAGAGAACAAAAACATGGCTATGGAACCAACCTTTTGACTAGTAAAGTAACACAATACAAGAAGCAAGTGTGGTGGAGGCTCCCTCTTTGGAAGCTTTTAAACAGAGGCTGGATGGCCATCTGTCAGGGGTGTTTTGAATGCAATATTCCTGCTTCTTGGCAGGGGGTTGGACTGGATGGCCCATGAGGTCTCTTCCAACTCTAGGATTCTATGATTCTATGAAATATGGAATATGTGCAATCGACATTTGGAATGGCCCGGTCTACATACTTGGATTATGTGATTTTAATGTTTTATTAGGTGTTTACCTCTTATATTTCATGTTTTAAATGTCCTTTTATCTTATCTTATATGATTTGTCCTATTGATTTTATGCTTAGTTATATGGTGTTGATTGGAATTTGGTGTATGTATGTAAGGTATTGAAATTTGCCACTATTTCTGTGTAAACCACTTTGAGCCCCCCCAGGGGTGAGAAAAGCGGTATATAAATACAGTAAATAAACAAACAAATGCATAACTGGCAGTGTAGGATCAGAAATTCATGCTCTGCCTAAGAGTCTATGCATCCTCCCAAGTCCCAGGGTCAACTTGCAGAAACAGTTCCTTTGTGGGGAAAGTGAACTGGAGACTTTTGAGAAGATAGGAAGCAAGAATGGACTCCAGCGATACTGGTTCTCATACAGCATTCACTCAGCTCCCCAGGACTGAAAAGCAGATTTTAAACAAGAACAAGAAACAGTGTTTATGTCTGGAGTTTGTGCGGAAAATGTGGTAAGAGATTTCCAGCTGGTAGGCTGAATTTCTATAGTACCGGGAAGTGGGAACAATTGCTGCATGCTTGCTTTGCATCTGCTCAAAGTACACATTTGAAAACAAGCCACTGATTATAAACACAGCTTAAATTTCAAGTACATTCTCTTGAAAGCAGCCGCTGGACCTTCCGGTAAAATGGGAGCTAGACAACACCATGTTAAACTGCAGAAATAGTTAATTGTTCAATGCTCCTAATGTGACTAAAAAACCTGGCAATCAGGTAGGCAGTGGAAAGACAGTCCACCAACATTTAGTAACACAGAGACTTACTTGTTCTGTACATTGACTTCAGTCTTCTCTGTCCCTTGCCCTGTTAAGTCATCATCTTCCTTGAGCCTTAGCCGTTCCTGCCGGGCCCGCCTACGACGTTCTCTGGCAGCTTCTTCATCATCGTCATCATTTCTTTGGTAGGCTAATCTGCAAAACATCATTTTAGGCCCTTTATTCCAGAAGTCTTTCAATAACATTTGGAGTGACTATAAGCATGCATTTAACTGTCTGCCGAGATATTAGATTCTACCAAGACGACAGAGCTTATTTATTTGGATCAGGGGCGGCTCAACCATTACACAAAGTAAGCATTTACAGTATAGTTGATTTTGCCCAGGGGCGCTCTTGAGGTGCTCTTGGGAGAAAATAGACCTTGACATATGCGAGTTGTAGTCACTGGGATGTATAGTTCACCTACAATCAAAGAGCATTCTGAACTCCACCAATGATGGAATTGAACCAAACATGGCAAACAGAACTACCACGACGAACAGAAAATATGTATCAGTGATTGGGGGGGGGGGCAAAATACTGTTTGCTTACCATTGAAAATTACCTAGGGCCGCCTCTGATTTGGATAGCACAGTTCCCCAATTACTTTTAATGCACAATGTTGTCTATGTGAGACTTAACAACAAGAGAAAATGGCAGAGCAGGCAAAGGAGGGGCTCAATAGCAAGAGATAAATATTAGATATTGTATTGTTTTATTTCTTTATTTGATTCATATTCTGCCTTTCTCTCAAAACAGCAGTTCTTAATGTTTACTTTACTCTTATGTACATAAGGGAAAGACTACTGCTCCTTGAGATTAATGTATGTTTGTTCATCCACCTTCCTTCCCTTCCCTTCCTTTCTTTCTTAAGATACCTTCCAAGTCCACATGGATCCGATGTGAGGACATCACATCCTTGACAGGGATCCATGGACCACAAGTTAAGAACCAAACTGGAAGAAATCCCAAATCAACTATAGAAACTCACTGGCTGACCTTGGGGAAGCCACACCTTTCTCAGTCTAAGTGGAAGAAAAATGGAAGACCTCCTCTAATTTGACTTGACTTTTCTCCCCAGAAAACCTATGATATAGACCACATCAGTTTATTTATTTATTTATTTGCTATACTTGTATACCGCTGTTTCTCAGCCTAGCCGGCGACTCAACGCGGTTTACAACAAAATACAACAATCAACAGTATACAATTTAAAACCATAAAAGCATGATACACAATATTCGCACATCAATAACAATCCAATGCATCTCCTGACTAAAATCGTGATCCAGTTTCGTCGTCCATATTGGCGTTAACTTGAAGACACATAGCGACAACATCAGTTAAAAATAACATTCTCAAAGGTGTTTTCCCTTTGTGAGTAGAAAGATACAGATTTGAGCCAAATGGGTCAGTATGGATAAGCAGAACTACAAAAAAATTCTGAGATGGATGTTTAGGCATTGTTGTGTGCTTTGAAGTCATTTCCAACTCATGGGCAACCTCAAGAATGAATAATCATGAGGCTTTCTTGGCAAGATTTATTTAGTTGCCTTTGCCTTCCTCTGAGGCTAGGAGAATGTGGCTTGCCCTTGGTCACCCAGTAGGCTTCCATGGCTGAGCAGAGATTTGACATTTGGTCTCCAGTGTCATAGGCCAATGCTCAAATCACTACCCCATGCTGGCTCCTATGGGAGTCAACCATAAACCATTGAGTACCCAAGCAGAGCCACTGTGGTACAATGGGTGCTGCTGAAATGCTGACCTGAAGGTTGGCTGAGCTGCTGACCTAAAAGTCGGCAGTTCAAATCTGCGAGACAGGTTGAGCTCCCATCTGTCAGCTCCAGCTCCTGTCAACCTAGCAGTTTGAAAATATGCAAATGTGTGTAGATAAATTGGTACTGCTTCAGCGGGAAAAGGCAAAGAGACGTTCCAAGCAATCTTGCTGTCCACATAACCAGGAGGCAACAATGCAGGCTCAACTTCAAAATGGAGAAAAGCACCTCCCCAGAGCCAGAGATAAGCATTGCCTCCAGAAGTCGGAAATGAAAGGAGACGCCTTTACCTTTGTTTGGGTTTGTATGTCTTCATTGTATATGATTGTAAAGGCATTGAATGTTTTCCTATGTATGTAAATGCCGTAATCAGCTCTGAGTCCCCTAGGGGAGAAGGGCAGAATATAAATAAAGTGTATTATTATTATTATTATTATTATTATTATTATTATTATTTTCTATTTGCAAAATGCCTTTCTTCACAAAGCAGAATGAAGTGAAGTCAGGGCTCATGGAATCCAAACACTGGCACTTTCCGATCAGGAAAGACAAGGAAGTCCTCTGCAAACCCCATAGTAACTGGAGTTTACCAATAGCAGAATGTTGTCATCTGTGATTCCTGTTGCCATGTAAAGCCTTTAGGGGTAGCTTGAGCTCAATGTGGCAATGAAAACCCATTGTTGCTGTTAGTATGTGCCTTCAAGTCATTTCCAGTCTACAAGTAGCCTAAAATGTTATGGGAGAGACGGAATATGTTGTTTTGGTTTCATTCTGTTTAAAATGTGGATCAACACATTAACCTGTATATGCGGTTCTTCTTTAGAAATATAGCTAAGAGGATCTTCAAGATGACAGCCCAACACTTCAAGAGTTCCCACCTTGCCACTGATTGTGATAATGTTTGTATATATTTATGATTGTATGTCCCAGCATTGAATGTTTGCTGTATATATGTTGTGCTCCGCCCTGAGTCCCCTGCGGGGTGAGAAGGGTGGGATATTTTTTTTTAAAATAAATAAAAATAAATATGTGGAAATGTCAAGATGAAAGTCTTTGTAAGAGGAGGCAGATGAGAGTACATAAGAAAAAAGGAATGAACAAAAGGAAGAGCAGCTGATTCAGCAGAGAGTTCACACTTCATCTTAACGGGATCCAAAAGAAAAATAAAAGCCAGTGTGGCCACTGGGTAAGGTTTGGTTAACATGCCACAGCTAGAATAGAAACCATGCTCCCTTGCAAGATTTCTTGTCTTTGGCACGGCTTAAGCTTTTGTTGTGGCTTTTGGCCACAACAAAACTGTTGTGCCCAAAAGCCACAACTGTTTATTTAGCTTTTATGTTAGTTGGTAAAATCTTGCCATTAAAAAAGGAAAGAAAATAAGAAAGGTCACGTCAGGGGGAAAGCCCCATGCTAAGAACTGGGTCAAAGCAAAAACACAGCAAAAGCATACCAAAAATGGAGAGAAAATGACTGATGAATTTTTCCCTCAAATAGAATAGATTCTGGTACAGAAAGCAAAACAAAAAACAAAAAAAAAACCCAAAGATTGATTTTGCTTGATTTCAAAAGCAAACATTGTATTTCTAGCCCTGCTCTCCTCAAGATCAAGAACATCTAATAAGATTGAGCATCTCTTATCCAAAATGCTTGGGACAAGTAGTGTCTTAAATTTGGGATTTTAGAATACAAAATTGTAAGTTATGTACATAATGAGATATATCAGAGATGGGTACCAAAGTTCAAAAAAATCATTTCTATTTCATATACACATAACTGGAAGGTAATTTCATATGATATCTGTAATAATTTTGTGAATGAAACCAAGGTGGTGTACACTAAATCATCAGAAAACAAAGGTGTCACTATCTCAGATGCCCATGTAGACAATTTTGGATTTTGGAATATGAAGGATGCTGTCAAATCCATAACGAGGACTTTGTATCACCTACTGCTATCATATTGTAGAGCAAAATAATATTTGCTGTTGTCTAAAACAAGGGTGGAGAAGCTCTGGAAAAGTATAAGCCAACATTTGGCCTCAGGAATTTGTCATAAGCCTCAATGGTCCTCCAAGAAAGCCGAAAACGAAACTGTTTTGGCTTCAGAGGAAGGCAATGCTAATCCTCTCCAAAGAATTCTTGCTAAGAAAGTCCTACAACAGGCTAAATAGAGTCACTGTAAGCCAGATGTGACTTGAGGGTGGACCACAACAATAACACTACCCAAGTCTTCCTTTTTAGCTAACCTTTTGTTTTTTTAATTCTTAAAAAGAGAAAAAAGTCCCAAATTTCCCTGAAAATCCAACCATTTCTAATGGTCATTGTTATCCCTGCCTCCAACGTAACACTTTTACTACTTGCTATGTTATTTTGCAAAAGGACCATTGTTGTGCCCTCACTGCCTCAAAAGGCAATACATTACAGGAAATACCATTATTTATCATTTGTACAGTGTAAGGAGAACTCAGTTGTGTGGCAAGTTAAACTGCTGAGCTGCTGAATTTGATGACCGAAAGGTCAGTGGTTCCAATCTGGGGAGCAGGGTAAGTTCCTGCTGTTAGCCTCAGCTTCTGCCAACTTAGCAGTTCAAAAACATGCAAATGTGAGTAGATCAATAGGTACTGCTTCAGCAGGAAGGTAATGGCACTCCATGCAGTCATGTTGGCCACATGACCTTGGAGGCGTCTACAGACAACACTAGCTCTTTGGCTTAGAAATGGAGGTGAGCACCACCACCCCCACCCCCACCCCGAGTTGGACACGACTAGGCTTAATGTCAAGGGGAAACCTTTATCTTTACAGTGTTCACATTTTAAAAATAACTACAGAAGTGACATGCAAGAAGGTAAACATTGACTATTATTTCCTTTCTTTGCCACTAGAACCTTGATATTTAAAGCACTGCATTGCATGTCATTCAGTTCTCACTAAACCCATCTATGTATTCCATGTCTCCAAGCAATGTCTTTTTCCTGGTGAAGTAGCTGTCTTCCATTTGCTATTTGCCACCCCTGGGAAAATACCTACATGCCAAGAGTTACCTCTTATACTCTTGGGAACCTAATACATCCTATTAAATATTCAGAAGATGTGGTGGATAGAAGCACACCATTCCCTTTCTCTCGCCTTGTTCATGGCACTCTCATCTCACAGTGCAAACTTGTACTTCAATATTGAACAGTCAGTACAAATATTAAACAATACATCCATTTCAATCTGGTTTTTCATTTAAGAAGTACAAATTAAGTGGGACTTATTAGAATGCAAGCTGAACAAATTACTTTCCCATCCCTGATAAATCCTAACTGTTACGTCTTAAGCAGTAGTATAAGTCCTGTGTACAAGATAAGCCACATCACACTGTGGAAGACAAGATGTCTTTCATTCAACCATGTTGTGTGGCTTACAATGTAAGATAAAACAAGTTGTAACACAACATTTAATGCAATTTAAAACTAAAAACATAAATTCAATACAGTATAGAATTCAGATTATTATTTTTATGTTTATTTATACCCCACTTTTTCTGTCCAGGCAGGAGATTCAAAGCAGCAGATACAATTCCATCTTAAACTTTGAACCTTAGCATCCTAGAGGTGTTCTCTCCAGGTCCTCCAATACAACTCTTATGGTTAGCCTCTGATGGACATTGACCATGGAATCATCTTGGAGGACCTAAAGCAGCATTTCTCAACCTGGGGGTCGCGAGGGGGTATCGGGGGGGGGGGGGGGGGGGGGGGGGGGGGGGGGGGGTTGCCAAAGACCATCGGAAAACACAGTATTTTCTGTTGGTCATGGGAGTTCTGTGTGGGAAGTTTGGCCCAATTCTATCAATTCAGAATGCTTGATGATTTTAGGTGAACTATAAATCCCAGCAACTACAACTCCCAAATGTCAAGGTCTATTTTCCCCAAACTCCACCAGTGTTCACATTTGGGTATATTGAGTCTTCATGCCAAGTTTGGTCCAGTTCTATCATTGCTTGAGTCCATAGTACAACTCCAAAACTCAAGGTCAATGCCCACCAAACCCTCCCAGTATTTTCCGCTGGTCATGGGAGTTTTGTGTGCCAAGTTTGATTGGTGGAGTTCAGAATGCTCTTTGATTGTAGGTGAACTATAAATACCAGCAACTACAACTCCCAAGTAACAAAATCAACCCCACCCCCACCCCAACTTTGGTCCAGTGAATGAAAATACATCCTGCATATAAGATATTTAAATTAAAATACATAACAGTAGCAAAATTACAGTTATGAAGTAGCAATGAAAATAATTTTATGGTTGGGAGTCACCACCATGTATTAAGGGGTCACAGCATTAAGAAGGTTGAGAATCACTGACCTAGAGATTCCTAGGGAGATGTTCTCTCAAGTAAAATAATGGCAAAAATTTTATTCATAATTTTTTTTCATGGAGGTTGTATGCCCCAATTCCAACGAATGTGTAGGGTTGATTATAGTTACATCTGTAGGGTAGATGTATCTCATATATGATGAGGGGTGGGAGGACATAGCATATTTGAGAAGGAAATCAGTGAGTTACATATACACATAATGACATTGTTATTCTTATCCTTGAGCTTTCTTTTAGTGTCCTCAAATCTCAACTTTCCATCTAAGCATCACTACTTTGCTGGGACTAAAGGCATAGTAATCTATACGCGCAATTTCTTTGTAAAAATAAATTGTCAAAGGGGAAGATCAGTCTGCTTTATTGAAATGTAATGAAAGCATATTCTCCAAACTACATTCCAAATAACTCTATAAATTGCCTCATGGATGTATCTGAGGATGAATTGCAGGCAGGACTGCCCATAAAGAGAACAAAACGAAAACCTTGAGCTACTGAAATAATGTTGACTCTGCCTCCAACACAAAGATAAAAGGATTTGCTGGAAACAACCCAAAGTGTGAGCAAGTAATTCACTCAATATGTGGAGTCAGTAATGGTTTGCTGTTTCTCTTCATCTACAACAGGTTTGAGTTTCCGAGAGGGTCTACGTATGCACACAGCAGAGAGTACGGCAGCCATTTTTCCTTTTCTTTTGCCCCATATCATACAGGGAATGCATCTTCTGTTCTCTTAACCATTCTATTCAGAGGTTATCTTACCAAGAGAATAAGCATTCCTTCCAAAAGCCCTATTCTTCCACCTCATTGTAGTATGTTAGATATGCAGTGTATTGGATAGATAGGCCAATGGAAAAGAGACCTGACCTAGCAAGTTATTCAAGTCTCCAAAGGCCAAGTTTGGAGGCTTGTTGCCAAAAGTGTGACTTGCAGCTGACCAAATAAGTGGCCCTTGCAATTGCTCAGGCAATAGATTGCATCTAAATCAATTATCTGTAGATTGAACTTTGTTGTTACTATGTGCCTTTGAGTAAGTTTCCAACCTATGGTGTCCTGAAGGCAAACCTATTACAAGGTTTTCTGGGGTGGAAAGTATCTGATGAACCTAAGGTCACCCAGTGAATTTCCCTAGCCAAAAGGGGATCGAACCCTGTCTCCATAGTCATAGTCTAACCGTCAATTCACTACACCTTGCTATATTAAAGAAATTGGAAGTTAGAAGCATGGACAGCCTATAACATCATCCCAGACATAAACAAAAGAATTCAATGGTAGACTGGAATTTAGTAATGAAGTATATGGGACATGAAAAATGGAAATATTAATATAAACATTAACAGGATGATTTTAACCCACAAGTATTACCCAGATCCTAAAATTACCCACTCTCCCCAACTTTTCCCCATCCGTACCTTCCCGTGATTCCCTTCCCTCTTTCCCTATCTTATTATTTTATGTTACTTTTTAAAAAATCAATAAAGATATATTTTTTAAAAGAAATTGCAAATGCAGTGTTGCCTCGTTACTTCGAGGTTCACTTTTTGTGGATTCGCTGTTTCGCAGTTTTTCAATAAATACAGTAATATATATATTTACACTGGAGCTGCATCTCTCCTTGCCATGCATATCGTGGGAGATGCCAGCTTAGGAAGCCACCTCCTGCAGGCGCCCTACTTGTCCAGATCCTCCTCCTCGCCTGCTTCCTCCTCGTCCTCTTCCTCACTCTCCCCTGAAGAAGGGAACCCTTCTGGGTTCAAAGCGGGAGAAGGAAGGGAAGGAAGGAAGGGAAGGAAGGATGATGGACAGGTCTAGAGGGGAGAATGGCAGCTGGGTCAGAAGGGAGGACCCGCATGACATCATGAGACCAACCAGGGGAAAAACGGCAGGAGAGGCATCAAGCTCCCTAAAAAGAAAAGGGTATCAGGATATACTCAGTGGATGAATATACACCAAAAACGAAAGTAGGGCTTGCGCAGTGGCCGCTTGAGACTCTACTTGCCAATGTGAGATTGTGTATGCACACACACAGCATCCCTACTCTGTGGATTTTAACTTTTAGCAGGTGGTCCTGGAATGTAACACCCGCGATAAGTGAGGGAACACTGTATTAAAGAATGATATCTCATATAGAAACTGGGTGTCTAAGATTCAGACTGAAATGCTTGGTTCAGCATAGAACTGTAGTGATATCCCCTTTGTACATAGGTACTCTAAACCCAAGGATGGGCAACTTCAGCCCTCCAGATATTTTTGGACTGCAGTTCCCATAATTGTCACCACTGATTATACTGGCAAGGACTGGTGGGAATTTGAGGCTAGGGGGACTGGTTACTGGATTGAAAAGACACACAGTTTTATCTGCTTCTTGTTTGTTTGCTGACATGACATGTATCAACACATCAAAAGCTTAATGTTCAATACTGCCAACATCTATGTATACAAACAATTTAACCAGAGCCCACTGCACATCTTCAGAATCTTCAGAATCTTGGCCCGACGCTTTAAATTTTTTAATTGCCTTGAACAATCAGGATTACTTTTAATATATGTGTGTTATGGTGATAATTTTTATGCTTATATTTTGTTTTGTTAATTTTATGGTTATGTTGTTTTTACTTTGTATGTTTTGTGATGTTACCTGGGAACCGCTCTGAGTCTCCTCGGGGAGATGGAGCGGTATATAAATAAAGTATTATTATTATTATTATTATTATTATTATTATTATGCAGTAATAGAGTTCGTGAGACTTCATTCCAGTCAATCAGAACATAGACACTTGGCCTTTCTCTGGTAATTCTGAAAGTTTATTTATTATTCCAAGTAGACACGACTTTTGTTGTTAATAGTGTTAGACTGCAAAGATGCATCCAAATATGGTGGAAAGAGACTTTCTTGTTGCAATTGTTTAGCAGTCACTGAATAGTGTCTCTAGTCATTTTCAGGTCAAAGAGGAAATGGCTTGCAAGCAAATCCATGTTTGACAAGTATCCACAAAGTGCTTCCTTCCCAACATGGAGATAATTTTTTCCCAACTAGAAGGCTAAATACAGGTAACAACCAAAAGCAATTGATAGGAAGGAAGGAAAGAAGGAAAGAAAGAAAGCCTTGCTGAACAAAAGCCAACTGTAAAATTTCACATTAATTGAAGTAAACTCTGTTGATTTGGGGGAAGGGGAGACTTGGCTTTACAAAGATGCTCAGTGCTGCAACGTGCAGGGAATACTGCTAACAAGAATCAGATGTCCCGCATTCTTGCCTCAACCAACGTCCCTGTATCCATGGCTAAATGAATGGATACCATGTGCAGCAGGGATCTATCTTCAAAGTGGGGATGAAGCTTAATGCGGACTCTGGGTATTTCCAAAGTTTACTGTTAACAACACAGGTAACCAGAAGCCTTTGGACTTCTCTTTCTCTCCCCACCCCCAATGAAACAGTCAGGGAGTTAAAATCATAGGCTCTAACAGGATTAGAGACAGAAGAATCCCACACAGCACTAGTAAAGCGAATACTGAAACATCTCTGACTTCCCTACAAACTTTCTATTTTAAGAAGCAAACTCCCTACAAAATGATTTTAAAATACAGCCTCCAAAGAACATCTGCAGCTTTATTCTCAGCATACTCTTTTAATATATTTTGGTATCATTCACAAACAATACTTGCTGAATTTCCTCTAAAAAACATTTTCATGTCAGGAGCGACTTGAGAAACTGCAAGTCGCTTCTGGTGTGAGAGAATTGGCCATCAGCAAGGATGTTGCCCTGGGGATGCCTGAATATTTTGATGTTTTACCATCCTTGTGGAAGGCTTCTCTCATGTCCCTGCATGGGGAGCTGGAGCTGACAGATGGAGCTCATCCACACTCTCCCTGGATTTGAACCTCTGTCCAGTCGGTCTTCAGTCCTACCAGTACAATGGTTTAACCCATTGAGCCACCAGGGCTCCATTTCCTCTATAACAATGGAAGCAAAACTATAGTTTGATATTAGATGAGACACAAAGAAGAGACATACTAGAAGAATTCCAAAGATGTGAAAAGTTCGCAAGGGAGAGTGTGGTCCTTTAAATGACATGAGTTGTATAGGGACATCTGATTTGGAGAGAAGATAACATGATCAGTCTACCTTACTAGCTGAGGATTGCAAGTAGCTCCCAAGGGTTCCACAACACCTCACTCCCATGTGCAGCATGACACGCCTGGACATTCAAGATTCAAAATTGCCCTGAACACCCAGAACAGGTGCTCACTTCTGTTATAAGGCCTCACACAAATACATAACATGAAGCACCTGCTGAAATTCCCTCTTCTACACAACTGGAAACCTCTCCAGTTTTTCCCTCTGGAAACCCTACTAGCAAGATGGGTGACTGCGTACATGCATTCAACCACTATTACCTTGGGATGCTTGGAGTCTAACACATCTGGAAGCTGTCCATTCAGAAAACCCATCACCTAAAGGATGAAATCTCAACTTCTATGTCTATGTGAACATGTGCCTTCTAATTGCTGGTCAACTTGTGGCAAACACATGAATTTCATAGGGTTTCTGGGGCAAGGAATGCTCAGACATGGTTTGCCATCACCTTCTTTTGAAATATACATGCTCAGGATTAATAATACAAGATGCAAACTGAACTGCTGAGAAGCATTTGCTCTCCTTCTGCCAATGCACTGAATAGGTATTGTATAGAATAGTACTCTGAACATCACAGTAGGGCATACAAATGTGCTCCCGGCAAAGTACTTGCTCTTGGATTCTTGCTCTTGCCCTTCTCCAGCTCACCAGCTGTCAAGCAATTCTTAGTAAAAATGCCTTTTCCTGCAATGCAGGCCTGAGAGTTAGATGGGAAGGCATCCTTTTAAAACAAACACCAGTGTCAAAAAACACAAATATTTACTTGAAGACCCCCATTTATTTGGGTTTAATTTGGGTTTAAGGCAATGTTTGGTTGCTAGTTTCACTGGAGTGATGCTCTGCAAAGACTATAGAGGGTCCAGAGTCATTCCTATGATCTCCTATACCTTCCAACTGTTCTGTTTAGCAAGGACAGTCCCAATTTGTCTGTCATGCCTGTGCTGGCACGGCTGTGCAAGGAGATTTGAATTTCTTTTTCTTGCACTGTTAGTTTGTTTGAATTTATTTGGGCCTTGCATTTTGCAATTGGGTAGCTTTCCCCAGGTTGCAGATATAGGGCCAACAACCTATCATCGTTAGAGCCTTTAGATCTGCCCCTTTCCCCAGTTTTGGAGGGAAAAGGGGACTTTTAGTTCTGTCTCACAGTTTGGAGCCTTACAGCAGGACGTGTGGGCTTTTCTCTGTCCCACCTGCAAAAAGCTTCACTTCTTATAGCTTTTGCTGGGGGAAAAGGAAAACCTCTGCAGCTTTGCTGGGGGAATATAGTCAGCTTTGCTGGAAAATAAAGGAATGGTTCCACGGCCTTCGTGGAGCAAATCTACACGACACCAGCTTGGCAGATCTACAGCAACCATTGCCTGGTAAGGGACCACTCGGGCTATCCATAACGCAGCTTGGAGCCGGGAGTTGGGGCCTCACGCCAGCAGAGTAAAGAAAGATTGCCCAAGGAGGGGTCGGAAGGTTTCCCTAAAGAGGAAAGGAACAGTTTATCAAGCAGTTGCCTATGCCTTATCGGCAGATCGAGAGAGCTACCAGTTTTTCAAGATTATATAGCATTTAATTAATTTTTTCAAAGATTTAAGCCTTAATAAGAACTTTGTTGAACCTATTTTGAGCCTCTACAGAACTTTGTGTTGGGAAACCTATGGGACCCTTTAGCTGAGGCACCCCGGCGTCCCGTTGGGCATACAGAAAGCACGTCCTGTAAACAGACATTGTCATAGGCCCAACGCGCAACAGCACAATGCCACTTTTTCAGTTCTTAGAAAATATCCACATTTTTATTACTTTGAGATACCACAAGATATGGAAGGTTAATAAAGAAACAATAGTGGGGCTCCTTCCACACACACACACTTGTGCGCATACACCCTGACTTCTACATTGGTAATTGCAGAAGCAGATGGCATCTTTAAAGGAACCAGCCCTCCCTTTGCAACTACCAGGTATGGATTCTTTCCTTTGAAGAGCCCTTCTACTCTCACAATGAGCAGAGTTTGCCTCGATGCAAATTTCTCAAGTTTTAAGTTTCAGCATTCTTCATCATGTACCATAATTTGTATAATTAATCAAAAGGCATGGTGAGCATTAAAAAAATAAAACCAATCTGATAGAAATGAGCAGGAGAACTGTCCATCACAGCATGGATAAGCATTGAAACAGAGGACAGGGGACCTGTCCAGACAGTATCTTTATCTCAGGAGCTTCCACAGCAAACAGGAGGGTAGCCAGACACAATTCCCTGTAAACATGGAAAAATCGCTACAAAAGGCAAAAAACACAAGATTTCCAGGTGTGGGAATATCGCCGTTTTGAGCCAAATATCCATATCTTCGAATGTCCATATGTCCCTGCAAATTGGAAATTGCATGATGTTTTTTTTATCTAGGTTTGTTCCTGGGTTTTAGATGACTGTTCCTGATTTGTCGGTTTTTAAAAAGAAGGTGACAGTTGAGTAGAATGTGAAAATTTTGTGTATGTGCTAGAAACTTTATGAAACATGTGGAGGGCACATTTTCTCTGTCCAGGACAAAGAACAGAACTTTTCCAATGATTCCACCTATTCGCATCTTGAGGGTTTTTTTTAAAAAAAAATCAAAGTTTCCAGCAGAAGTCCCACAGCGGCTACTTTGGGAGCCTCTAAATCTCGCAACAAAGCATCAAATCTGAAGTATGGAGGCAGAAATCCCGGGACCAACAGGTCTGTATGTGGACCTCTTCTGAAGTCCCCGGATTTTTTTGCCCCTGTTTAAAACTTGTGATTTAGAGCTGTCTGGAAGTGTTCAGGGATTGGAACAACACCAAGTAGCCCTTACACTTTCACACACACACACATACACCTGGGAGAGGCCATACATCATGTATGTCTATGGAAAGAGAGCCTCTGTATTTACAGCATTTAGAAAGTTCCCAGACTTTTCATGGCTATGTGAAGCTGCAGATAATAAGGAACTCTATCAAAATTAAGGACTTTTGCTCCAAGAATACTGTAAAGTTACATGGGAGGAACTAGAAAATGCCCAGAGAGGGCATATTTTTATCAGATGTGGATAAATGAAACTGCAGGTACTGATCCCATGGATACAGGAGTTGTATTGCATTCTTTGCATTGCCAGAATGGCCAGAAATAAACGGTGGCACACATTGTTACCTTTATAATTTTGAGAAGGCAAAGTTAACTAGAACAACCATTAAAGCATCTGACTTAATCAACTTCTGTATCAAAGGATCTGTGTCTTCTGATGACAAACTGCCTTCACCTCAAAGTATAGAACAGGGAAAAGCATGACACAATTTGACATGACGTGAAATGTGTTTTATGCCAGTTTCACATACTGTCCTTTTCCTTGATTGTATCCCCGGATGCCTTTCCAAGTAGATTAAATTTCCAAATTCTGCACTAAAAAGTGCTTACGAGAGACTGAAAACTCAAAACTTGTGTGTATGTTCCTTTTTAATAAGAAAAAAAATGATTACAATGTCAGACTAGGAGTTAGGAGATCCAGAATCCAATTTGCGCTTGGACATGAAAACTTCTGAGTTGATTTTAGCCAGAGAACCTCTTTCAATTTATTAGATGCCATGCTGAAGAGGACTGGTAGGATAAATTCAGAAATGGAGGAAGATTTTACATAGTTGCTCAGCAAGTAAAGATGACCTTTTTGCAAAATCTAGTACTTCAGGATCACAGAATCATAGAGTTGGACGAGATCACAAGGATGGGCTTCATTCCCAAACGAGAACCAAGCTTTCAGTACATGTAAACTTTAATTTGTTCCCATTCTTTCTTCAGAATGCTTGTCTTTCATTCCCTTCTTTTGTTGTTTCCCCAATACTTTATTTTTTTGGGACCGTAGTTCCTTCAGGGCAGGGATCTATTCATTTCCTATATAAAAAGCTTTGTACATCAGTGACATTGTAATAAAAACAGCAATGTGATCCTTCTCTTTTTGTGGTTCAACACATGGCCAGATGAAAGCTAAATCTGCCAAGTATGGCAGTAGATAAGAGAAGGCAGTGAGCGGAGAAGATAGGATATAGCCTGATCCAAGCTGAAAGAGGAGGCAAAAGAAGAAAAGAAACACAGAAAGAGTCAGAAACCATTGGAGAGTGAAATCGGCCTGAAGTTTTCATCCCAGGAACCCCTCGCTGCCTGGTTCTGACCTAGAGTAAACTTCTTACACAGAGACGTTTGCTGCCAAGATACTTAACATTTCTGGGGCTATGGAGCGGTACAGTAATTATACAGAAGAGGCTTCAGGCCTGAACACACAGCACAAATGATACTTTCATGGCTAAAAGCCTACAGGCAATTTGGCTTCACCGAAAGACACAAAAGCCAAGGTTCTGCAGCCTGTGTTCACAAGCACAATTATATGGGAAGCCCCACCCTGAAAAGACACACCTTCCCAAACCTTAGGTTCAGGGAAGTGGAGTATGGTTTACTGTGGCAGAGATAAAGTAACAAACTTGTATTTTGTTATTTAATAGGTATGCATTTTTCTCTCCAAAACCAACTTTTCAAAGAGTCAACAGGAAAAATGCAGAGTTCAGACTCTAGGTTTCATCAACAGTTCCATCAAATATTATGTGAAATGCATTGTCCAAGGAATCCTCTCAAGCCGGATTTCCTCTGCTCATTTTTGCCTCAAGTTAAAATGTAAAAGGATGACAACAATGCCAAAAGATAAAGAGATGAAGAACACTTAGATTGCACTAGACTTAATTTGCACTGGATTTTATTCCAGGAGCTTCCTTTCCAGCTAGGACAAGGGTGGGCAAATGTGAAATTCAACCACATTATCTCTCTAGTCCTCATCATGTCCACAATCATGGAGAAATAAATCTTAACCCCAAAGGTCCCCAATGCTCTTTAGGGCAGATGGGGCTATTTCACTAAATATTTAGCCCTTCTTGGAACAATCTTCTGGAGTAATTTCAGCTCTGGTAAATCACAGGTTTGAGGGCCCGGACTGTCTAGCTTTCCAGAAGGCCAAATTGGACACGGATTGGTAGAAAGCAGAAGCACAGGTTTTATTCTCAATGGCCAGAGAGGATGTCAGTGGAGAAAGCACTCCAAAGTACTGACATAACATAAATGAAAAGACACAGCATTTAGATTTCATTTGACAACTACTGAAGAGACCTGCATCAGCTCCCAATTGGCTGAAAAACTATCCAGCTAGGATTCACAATCAGAGTGGCCTAGGAATCCATTGGAAAATTCGATAAACTATTGTTGGAGCAGAGCCCCCGGTAGCGCAGTGGGTTAAAGCACTGAGCTGCTGAACTTGCTGACCAAAAGGTCACAGGTTCGGATCCAGGGAGCAGGGTGAGCTCCCGCTGTTAGGCCCAGCTTCTGCCAACCTAGCAGTTCGAAAACATGCAAATGTGGGTAGATCAATAGGTACTGCTCCAGCAAGAGTGTAACAGCGCTCCATGCAGTCATGCCAGCTGCATGACCTTGGAGGTGTCTATGGAAAACACCGGCTCTTTGGCTTAGAAATGGAGATGAGCAACAACCCCCAGAGTCGGACATGACTGGACTTAATGTCAGGGAAAAACCTTTATCTTAACCTATCATTGGAGCATTTGAAGTATCAGTCCATTTAATGATTCACCTCTTAGAGGGGCGCAATCGAAAGGAATGTGGTATGGCAATATGCAATGAGTCCTTGAAGGGTTAGCACAATAGGGTAAGCCCAGTGTACACAACAGATACTTGGGGATGATGACCATCTCAAGAGGTAAAACTGGTTTGTAGCATAGTTGCTGATTTTTTTCCACAGATAGCCCCAATCTTATCAGTGGGAGAAGGAAATGGACCCAGGGAGCTCTGATGTACATCCATTGAGTAATCTTCCCCGGGTCTCCCAGTCCATTGGGAAAGGATTATGGAAATTAAAGACAGAGGTCTTGGGTGCGACCAGACAACATTCCAGAGACAATTTATACAAAAGGTTATTGTAAGACAAAAGGTGCGGGCTCGCTAGGATTTGCAGAGGTGTGATATGTATTTCATATAATTTTATATATTTCATAATTTGGGGGTTTAATTTCTTGATTACAGTCAAGGTCAGTGGTTCTCAACCTATGGGTTCCCAAGTGTTTTGGCCTACAACTGCATGAAATCCAAGCAAGTTTACCTGCTGTTAGGATTTCTAGGAGTTGAAGATCAAAACATCTGGGGATCCACTGATTGAGAACCACTGGTCTAGGCCAAGGGGAGGACTTTTTTAACAAGAAAAATGATGGAAGTAATGTCCCAGTTCAAAAAAGGTCTTTCCTGGACCTAAATTGGAATAGTTGTGACATAGCATCTCCTCCTGATGAAATTTGGGGACAAAAAAAGGCTGCATGGGTGTAATTTTGACAATTATGGGTTCAGGGCAGGTTCCAAAGATGGGGATTTAGAGACATTTTGGAGCAAAAGACATGGCCTTAGGGATATATCCATGTGTTCTACGGATAACGCTTTTCCAACATACATATTTCAGCTATGTCCTAAGCATATACACACCACATGGAAGCCAATAGGTGCTTTTAACCAAATCTAACCCACATCCTAGTTACTGTAGTAGAGAGCAACCAGGTCATGAATTTTCTAACTCAAGTGCCTCTCTGTCTATCCATTCCAGCTACAGATAAGTATGCTTGTCTTTTCTCTATCTGTCCTTCCTACTTCATATATAAACATGAACTCTCTCCTTAGGATCTTTGCATATAGCCACTAAGTAGAAAGATGTGTCATCTTTCCTGTTTTGAGTGGGACTTTCCTGATTGCAAGACTAATCTCTTTCTCCCACTTTGAACTCTGCTCTCTCTCTTTGTTCTAGTGACTCTTAACATGAGAGGTTACCAAATAAGACACAGAATACTTCACATAGTAGAACTCTGATCTGTTTTTAAAAAGGCAAGTACTGTACCCCTCTGCAAAACATTGTTATCAGGCTTCCAAATTACTTGTTGTAAAACACTGCAAAATCAACTCTACAAATTGTTTGGAGCATCCTCACTACCTCGGAGGATGCTTGCCATAGATGCAGGCGAAACGCCAGGAGAGAATGCCTCTAGACCATGGCCATATAGCCCGAAAAAACCTACAACAACCCAATTGTTTGGACTGTGTGTTCCAACTTCAAGTCTTTTTGTGGTCTCTCAAGCTGAATTTTGTCCATTAATAAGCATTGTGCAAGTTCAGATCATAGATCAAAATACAACATGACCCTCACATCTGTGGACGGGTACCCACAATGTAACCTACTTGTATCTAGGCATTTTGTACGTCCTGTAACATGATTCTATTGTATGCTTCTATTGGAAGCTGTTCATTGAATTGCACTGAAGGACCTAGAAATGCTAGAAAGGTGTTCTCTTTCTAGCCATGTCATTAATTCATTTCAATAGTTTCACTATTATTTGTGTTCACATTTCCATGGTAAATCCAGAAATAGACACAACCATAGGAATGGAGACCATGCTGTAGCACATTTTACATCATACAGCTCTGACATAGTTCTGATGTAAAAAAAAAATCTCTAGGAAGAGCTGTAACAGCATTTAGGAGATATAAACATTGAAATAAAGCAAAGCTAGTCGTTAGGTAGAATCAAAACTGGAATTCTGAGCAGGGTAAGACTTGTTTCTTCTTCTAATGTTTTCTAATTCAGTGAGGATTTTTAAAAACATATGATTAACATATGATTAACATTCCTTTTTAAAACAAGGTAAATTGATGCAAAGTTTCTAGCTTTCATGCTTCTGACAAACAGTTCTTTAAAAGTTCCAGAGCCTATCTTAAAAACTTACAAGCCCAGCCAACTGAACAGGATTTATGGATTCCTGCTGATGCCTCCGATCCCAGTCACTTTAACCTGGATGCATCTACACTACTGAATTAATGCAGCTTGATACCACTCTAACTGCCATGGCTCAATGCTATGAAACCATCGGAGTTGTAGTCTGGTGAGGGACAAACTACTTTTGGCTGAGAAGGAAAAACTTGTAAAACTACAGCTCTCATGATTCCATAGGATTCACCCATGGAGCCTCCCATGGCGCAGTGGGTTAAACCACTGGGCTGCTGAACTTGCTAATTGAAAGATTGTCAGTTCAAATCCGGAGGGTGGAGTGAGCTCCCGCTGTTAGCCTCAGCTTCTGCCAACCCAGCAGTTCGAAAACATGCAAATGTGAGTAGATCAATAGGTACTGCTCCGGTGGGAAGGGTTTTTTTTTTTTTTGTCATGTCAGGAGCAACTTGAGAAGCTGCAAGTCACTTCTGGTGTGAGAGAATTGGCCGTCTGCAAGGACGTTGCCCAGGGGACACCCGGATGATTTTGATGTTTTTATCATCCTTGTGGGAGGCTTCTCTCATGTCCCCACATGAAGAGCTGGAGTTGATAGAGGGAGCTCATTGAACCTGTGACCTGTCGGTGTTCAGTCCTGCCGGCACAGGCGTTTAACCCACTGTGCCACTGGGGGCTCCATGGTGGGAAGGTAGCGGTGCTCCATGCAGTCATGACAGCCACATGACCTTGGAGGCGTCTATGGACAACGCTTGCTCTTTGGTTTAGAAATTAAGATGAGCACCACCCAGAGTCAGACTCAACTAAACTTAATGTCAAGAGGAAACTTTACCTTAGTTAAAGTGGTGTCCAACTACATTAATTCTACAGTATAGATGAGTGGTTCCAAACCTGTCATCCGTGGACCACCAGTGTTCCCCAAGAACTAAAATATGGTCTGCGGCCTCACCTTTACTACACCATTGCAATAAGAATGACTGGTCTCACAAAAACCCTCTTATAGTGCCGAGGCTTATTAAATATGGTTTTCTGTTTCCAAAACTAGAGATGACGTGGTCTATCCAATGCAAGTTTCTAAATCAGCACCCCAAATAACCAAACTGAATCTAAAGTTGACCAAAAACTGATTCATAGTCCTTTTGGTACTAATGTCGGAGTGGTCCTTGGTCAAAAAAAAGTTGGGAACCACTGGTGTAGATGTACCCTTTATTAGGAGCAAACATTGGAGGCCTGTGTTGTCTCCTCTTCACCACAAGTCCTACCAGGGGAAAAGGAAGAGTCTTCCTTGCCTGCTTTGTTCCACTTGGCAGCAAGAAAGTTTGGCCTTCCTCGGAGTGTGTAGTTGGTGATTAAACACTCTCCTCCTCTTTCCGGAGCTACCGACGGTCACTTGTCAGAACATACCAAAAATGAGCAGAATATATTTGTGTTGTTTTCCACCACTCTTTACTGTTTTGCATTTCGTTCCCTTTCCTCCCTGACATCCATCTGGAAGCTTTCCCTTGCATTCCAGTTCCCTTCCAGGAGGAAGCAATGAGGGGAAGGGAGGTGGGCAGAAGGAGGTCAGCCCGGAGAGAAAGAAGGAGCGGCAGAAGGACAGAGAAGAAGCAATTTTGCTCTGTCTGCAAGTAGAAGAGAGAGAAGAGGCCAGGCATATTTGCTCTCCATGATTTTAGTACTAGACATACAGATGCTAATTTTGCTGAGAAGTAATGTGGAGATTACCAAATATATATGGATTTTTTTATACCTACAAAATTCTGCTCTGCTAGAGGAAAGAACAGGTTCACTTAATAACTACCAATCTTCCCAACTGGTAGGGAAAGTCTTAATTAATATTCTGTGATCCCACTTTTTAAAATGTCCCAGTTTCATCCTCCTCCACCCACCTTCCCTCTTTGTCCTAAGCTTACTTCAACAGTTGCAAATTAAGTACAAACATCCAAATTAGTCTGCACTCAATGGATTCAGCAGGGAAAAGGGGAGAAGGTGGTAGAGTCTAACCTATCCCACTAGGGCAGCGGTTCTCAACCTGGGGTCCCCAGATGTTTTTGGCCTACAATCCCAGAAATCCCAGCCAGTGTACCCAGCAGGATTTCTGGGAGTTGAAGGCCAAAAACATCTGGAGACCCCAGGTTGAGAACCACTGCAATAGGGTCTGTCAAAAGCAAACTGCTGCAGGGTCTCCTTGCTTTTATGTTCTTCCCTGCACTGTGATGTTGCTTAGCCATACATGCCCTTGTTTACATCTGCGAAATGTTGAAGATATGGAACATAGAAGCCATCTAGGACACACATGTAAACATATACACATGCAGGAAATTCAGAATTAGCTTCCATTCAAAACATAGAAAAAGGGAGGCGTTACAATAAGAGAACAAAGATAAGAACCGAAGTCATCTGAATTTAATGTTATGCGTACTTTATCTCTCCTGGCCTGCATTCACGTTGACCACTCAACTGATAGCTGGTGTATATATTAATCTCCGAGGACATTTTAAATGTCTACAAATGCCCACCCCTTGGATTAAACCATTGGGCTGCTGAAGTTGCAGACCGAAAGGTTGGCAGTTTGAATCTTGGGAGAGGGGTGAGCTCCCACAGTTAAGCCTAGCTTCTGCCAACCCAGCAGTTTGAAAACATGCAAATGTGAGTAGATCAATAGGTACCGCTTCTGCGGGAAGGTAATGGCGCTCCATGCTGTCATGCAGGTCCCATGACTTTGGAGGTGTCTATGGACAATGCTGGCTCTTTGGCTTAGAAATGGAGATGAGCACCACTCCCCAGATTTAATATAAGGGGAAACCCTTACTTTACAACTGCTTAAATCTGGAATGTTTGAAGTCTGGCCCTTTCAACTCTGCTGGACTGAAACCCCCAGCATTCTCATTATCAGCTATGCTGTCTGGGAAGAATGGGAATAGTAATCCAACAACTTCTGGAGGTTTGCACTTAGCCCACTAATAGCCACAAGATTCATCAAGCCAAGAGAATACTCACAAATATCAACTTTCATTTAATGAACAGTTCAATGGGCCCACTAATGGGCTGAAATCAACCACTAGATTTAGGTCAAGAATGCTATTTTTACTTGTCCTATTGTGATAATTGTGATGTCATCTTAATTCCTGAGACTTACCATACAGGATTATAGAAGATTTATATACTGATTGAGCCCAGCCTAGTCCAACCATTTTCAAACTAGTAGTGGTAGAAGTTTGCTCAGTCTTCTTATCCTTTACATCACATGTGTTAAATGCTAGGCCTGAAGGTTGCCGGTTCAAATCCGCAAAAATGGGGTGAGCTCCTGTCTGTCAGCTCTAGCTTGCGGGGACATGAGAGGAGCCTCCCAGCAGAATGGTAATACATTTGGGCATCCCCTGGGCAACGTCTCTGTAGACGGCCAATTCTCTCACACCAGAAGCGACTTGCAATATGTTCTCAAGTCGCTTCTGACACGAGTAAAAAAAAAAAGTAGTCCTAATGCAAGCAAATATGGAGGGCTGACTGTAGTTAGCATTATCTACCAGGAAACTGCATTGCTGTACAGTAAATAACTCTAATTGTAAATTCCAGGAATAGAAAGGATTAAGCCAGGGCTTTAAAGTGACATCAAACTGCTATAATTGTGTAGTGTAAACAACCCCAAGGTTGCTTCCCTCTCTCTTTTTATCCTTCTGCCAGCAGGAAAAGAAAGGATTTTTTTTCAAAACTGGCTGAGTGCTCTCTATTTTTTTATTGTTTAGTTTTTAATTATGTTTTACTTGTTTTCACGTTGGGCTAAATCCAATCTTTTATTGGCTGCTGCAGCTGGAGTTTCTCTCCCTCCTGCCTTCAGCTCTTTGTACCACCTGAGAAATGCCTCTGGACAAGTTGGTAGCCTTCAAAATACATGTGAAAATGATTATTATTGACTAACGAGGCTAGATTGAGATGGTACAATTCTGGGAGGGAAAGGGCTAAAATGGGGTCCCAGATGATATACATAGCTGGAAAATGCCTTGTTTTTGTGAATACGTGCAGGCATGTTTCCAAAGCAATTACCGACATCATCCTTCTTAGGTATTTCAGCTTTTCTTGCCACATCCAATATGTGACTCAACAAGTGACTACACACAAAAAAGGGAAAGGAAAGATGGCTAGATTGTCGTGATCATGGGCTCTACAAGGGATTGCAACAGCAGAACAAACTGTCCCGTGACCAGCTAGCCAAACCACTCCTGAGCACGCCAAACCCACACCGTATGCTTCTCAAATGGGCAGGAGCGGAGACAGAATGATCCACTTCCTCAATTCTTTAATCTCGCCACTAAACGTTGGGCATTTTTCATTTGTCCTTATTAGGATATCAGCTTCTAGTCCTAATATTTCTCACATTAACATATGAGGAACACATCAGCAAGAAAAAATAAAGCACAAACTCATAACTTAAAAAAATAGAAAGTCTAGGAATTAGGTTTCTAGTTTTCAGCCCTAGATCTTGTTCTGAATTCCTGTGGTCACTTCTGTAATGCAAAAATACAGCAGTTTCATTTAACCAGATCTGACAAAATATGTCCTCTTTAGGCATTTTCCAGGTTCTCCAGTGTGACTGTATGGTATCCTTAGGACTGAAGTCCTTCATTTCAATAGGGTTTGCAATTATCCATGGTTTTGTGCATCCATGAGAAGCCCAGGAACATAAGGCTTGTCACAGTGCATATGAAATTTTGAATAGAGCGCTCTGAGGGTATCTCCTTGAATGTGAAATGATCACATTCATGCTTATGCCACACCTGGATCCTTTTTTCAAGATAAAAGAGGTCTGGTGACATTCAAAGAGGATGGGCTCAGTCTCAAATGGTATTACTATCATTCAACCAATCATTCACATGCATAGTTGTTCGATCTTAACGAAGTGCAAGGTCTACTGTGTCCAGGGTGTCTTCTGTTAAGTACCAATATTTTGACTTCTGCAGAACATTCGGAACATCATATGTAAAGCTACATAACAATCTGTTGTCAAACTCAGGCTGTTCACCTATGAACAAATCCTCTCTATTTTGGTTGACTCTTATTTTTTTGTAAGTTCTTGAGGAAATTTTTACACAGAACATATTCAAGAAATCAGCAAAAGTGAAACCCACAAACATGGAGAGTCAGCTGTAACCTGAAAGGTAAATGAGGCTTAAACGACTGAGTTGTTGACTAGGAAGTTGTAGTACAAATCTCATGTTTGAAAACATCAGGAAAGCCCTACTGGATCAGAACCAAAGCATTCCCTTTCTCACAGCAGCCAGCCAGATGTCTCTGGGAAGTTGACACGGATTCAGTACTCTTCCATTACTAATATGCAACAGCTAGTGACTCAACAGTATACCACTTCTGAACCCGGAGAGCCTTATGAACTTATAATGTAACATTATTTATTTGTTTGATTGATTGTTTATTTCTTTAATTTACATTTTATTTATTGCACCTTTCTTCCACTCAAGGTAATGTCCAAGGTACTCTACTATGTCCTATATATCCTTTAGACAGCACTGTGAGGAAGGTTGGCCTGAGAGATAGTGAGGAGCTCAAAGTCACCCAATAAGCATCATGGTTGAGTGGGGATTTGAACTTGATCATCTTAAGGTGCTTCCAGACAGAGTCAAAATGCAGGACAAATAAATGGATCAAATAAAATCATAGGACCTGATAGCGAGTCCAATCACAGACCTCTCAGTCCTGGTAAATGGTGCCCCCCTGTCCTGATACCTTCGTTTGTAGTGGATTTTCAAAATCTGCAAGATGGACGGGGAACATCCGGCAGAAGTTTACTTAATTTTTTAAAAAATTCATCCTCTGAGATGAACCGGACCTTATATGTGCTGATTCAGATATTGAAATGTATACACAAGCAGATTTCTTATTATCTCTCCTCACCCTACTGTAAATTCAGACTCTGTTTAATTTCATAAACACCAACACAAAGGAATGGTTGCAGAGAGTTCTTGCTGTAATTGCTTTCTGATTATGCTTCCATTTAGCCACCTGTGTGTCTGTGACTCCATACAGCCCTCATCAGCTCTTTCGAGATTTTAAAATGAGCACATGTGCTGAAGCAATCCATACCAGCATATAGGAGGGAAGTCACATGTTTTCCTTGACTGAATGCGAATACAGTCATGCGAATATGTGCATTTTTGGCCAAAATCGGGTTTTAAGAGCACCTTTTAAACATGTGTTTTTCAACTGTTAATTTTAATCAGAGCACATTTTCCTTAAATGTCATTTAGTCACTGCACCCTTTTATCCCAGTTTCTTCTGCATTTTAGGGCCTGTGTAGAAGGGCCTTCAGTGCTAGTTCAACACCAGTCTACACCACACTTAGCTGGGCACCTTGTTATTGCTGTGTACCTTCAGGTTGTTTCTGATCTTAGCTTAAGGGTTTTCTTGGCTAGAATGTTCAGAAGAGGTTTGCCACTTGACCTGGTCCCCAAAGCCATAGTCCAACATACAAACCATGCTGTAAGGTTTAACACACACCTCTCAGAAAAATGCTCTGTCATCCTATTTAGTAACAGCACCATCAAACAAGGAGACATGCATTGCTTTGGGGGGGGGGGGGTACAAAGATATGCACAAACATGCCAAAACAAGCACACAAAAACACTAAAGGGAAGGACACAGCCCAATATGAAGGATCCATTGCTATGGAATGTTGACCTGCTATCATCAAAGGAAAGAGATAAAAACCAACTCAGAAGAGAGATGGAACAGCGCATCCTGAAAGAAGGTGTGGTCAACTTGGGTAGAGGAACACTGTGACATTTTGAGTCAGCCTTATTTTGTTATATACTAAAAGCCTAGCCTTCCTATGCCAGCTTTCCAACTCAAGAGACACCTCTGTGACCGCCAGCCTCTCCACCTTTCCTTCCTTTGGCCATTTCCAGTATTTGGAGATAGGAAGTGGTGGAATCATGCTAAAGGGGGAAGGTCATTCATGGGCATTTCCAGAGCTGCTGAAAGATGGTGTCAAAGGTTCTTTGGGGCTTGGTACACACATGGGGAAATCATATACAGATTTAATATCAGCCTGCTATTTTACGTAATGTAATACAAATGTGACCTTTTGCTAATAAAATCTCAGATCACCATGTAAGCACTTGCTTAGTTCTGGGAGGGGGGAAAATCTAAATATCCATTATGTAGGAATTTAGTAGGATTCAGTCTACATTTTAATTCACCCTTGGAGATGCACCAAGGGTGAGTCTGCTTGTGACTACTGAAGATGTGCCTTATATCTGAATCAAAAGACTTAGAAAATTGATGTGCTATATAGTGAAATATCCATCAGTAAAAGTGGCTTTTGTTTCCTTTCCTTCACATGAAGAATGTTTCCATACTGACTTCTCCAACCAATACCTGCCTACCTGTGTACACTTTCAACTGGTATACATTCTGGAAGGTTAGCGAGTCTGCCAGCTTTCCCCCCATAAGTATTTCTGTGCCTCTTAATATATTTCAGTGTGGTTCTATGGTATCCTTCGAGACCACATATAGTCAAAACATAGGGTTCACTATTATCCAAGCTTACATGAATCCACAAGAGGTCTTGGAAGGTGT
Source organism: Anolis sagrei ordinatus (assembly GCF_025583915.1). Lineage (NCBI taxonomy): Eukaryota > Metazoa > Chordata > Lepidosauria > Squamata > Anolidae > Anolis > Anolis sagrei. The sequence goes on from NW_026847549.1 coordinate 20,233,581, forward strand.
CCCATGTGGATAATGGGGGTTGGTCTGTATTTTAAAGGCTTCATATGTTCTCAGTCTTCCCAGGGTACCAATTTACTCCTAGACTTCATGCCCTTCGTGTGCATCCAAACTTAATTAAAAGTCCAAGGTTTTGATCTTTTTATTTCCAATTATATATTGAATTTATAAACCAGCTAGGCTGGTTTATTAATTCATACAGAGAAAATCTCTGATCTGAATGACTGAAAATATTCTGGGGTAAACAGAAAGTATGGATTTTCAAGTTATAAAAATAAGAAGTGGAACAAAATCAAAGACTTTCTGATGCTTTTAATCAGACTGGATGAACACGTAGTTTAATCCAACATATTTCCTTACTTCCCAAAATTTCTCAAGGCACTTTAAAAAGAAACAGTAGAGATGTCATTCCTAGCCTAAGATGTTTAATTGGAAGCGAACCTAGCACAAAGTCAGAAAGGATACAATTTCTCCAAAAAATACCATACAATCAGTGGTCCCGCTCCATCATTGTTTGAGTCCACAGTGCTCTCTGGATATAGGTGAACTACAACTCCAAAACTCAAGGTCAATGCCCACCAGACCCTTCCAAGTTTTTCTGTTGGTCATGGGAGTTCTGTGTGCCAAATCTGGATCAATTCCATCATTGGTGGAGTTCAGAATGCTCTTTGATTGTCGGTGAACTATACATCCCTGCAACTACTACTCCCAAATAACAAAATCAATCCACCCCCCTCAACCCCACCAGTATTCAAATTTGGGTGTGTCAGGTATTTGTGCCAAATTTGGTCCAGTGAATGGCAATACATTCTGCATTACATTACAATTCATAACAGTAGCGAAATTACAGTTATTAAGTAGCAACAAAAATAATTTTATAGTTGAGGGGTCACCACAACATGAGGAACTGTATTAAGGAGTCACAGCATTTGGAAGATTGAGAACCACTGACCTAGAGATTAATCAACATCCAAGGGCCCTTCCACACAGCCCTATATCCCAGAATATCAAGGCAGAAAATCCCACATTTTCTGCATGTGGACTCAGATAACCAAGTTCAAAGCAGATATTGTGGGATTTTCTGCCTTGATATCCTGGGATATGGGGCTGAGTGGAAGGGCTCCCAGTTTCACACTGAGGAAAGTGACCTATGAATGATAGCAAGCAAATATTATTAACCAAGAAGCCTGCCCATGAGCCAGATCAAAATGTCTTTGCATCCCTACAAAGTTAAGGCTGTCTTCATTGAAAAAACCAGATCTGGTTCAGAAAGCAGAGAATCAGGCAAAGTTGAAGCATTTGCGCACAACTATTTCAACATGTCGCAACTTTTCTGTTTTCCTTCCCTCGAATGCCAGAGCCAGGTTTTCCAAGTTTAAGAAGAAAGTCTGGAATCCGTATGAGCATTTCCTATGCTCATACAAACACACATCTCACCCACCCACCCATTCCCCATCAAAAGCAAAATTGATCAGGAACTCACCTGGAAAGACCTGAGATGTTTGTCCTGCAATATTCTCCACTGATCATGCCTGGAATATAGCAGATCCAGATGGGAGTTGTTGGAGGAAGGAGCAGAAAGTGGAACCAGGGAGCAAAAATATCCCTTTTGCCTTCAAGCAGCCAGGGTTGATATTGGCTGTATTTGCTTACTAACTTGCCAGCTAACAGTTCTGAACTGAGCCCTTTGCTATGTATTATACAGCAGCCACAACTGAATCCTCTGATCGACTATCTCTTCTGATCCCTCCTCCGCTCACTTAGTCTCTTTGCACTACAGATCATATGATCCCAACCTCCCCCCCCCCTTGCACCACCTTTACTGTATTCTCCCTAATAGAGACCCAACTGCAAAACTCAAGGCCATTATTTCCAAACAAAAGAGCAGGGATTCTGCAGGTTTTCCTCAGCTGTTCCATTATGATGCAACAGGTAAGTGGATATCTTTGCTGCCTTAAGTATTTTTCTTCTTTTTCTGGTTTGGTTTTGTCAAAGTGAGCACTGAGCAGCTGGAATGTGAAACTCAATGCAAAGGTGTTTGCTTACTTACAAAGACCTCTTTGCCATAGGTACCACATTCCAGGTTAGCCAACATGTCAGCAAATGCCACTGTTTCAGATGAGAAGCCCATGTAAATGCCAACCATGCACACAAATAATAATAATAATAATAGCAATAATAATAATAATAATTTAATAAATTTAAATAAATAAAAAAAGTATGGATCGTTAACGTTGCAATCTCAGGCAATAGCAGGATTGTAGAGGAGCTACATGAAAGGCATTGCAGACTACTTCAACCAGAGAAGTCAGCCATAGCGGATCACCTGATGAATCAACCTGGACTCAGCATATTATTTGAGAATACAGAAATGCTGGACCACTCGAACAACTACCATGTCAGACTACACAGAGAAACCATTGAAATTCACAAGCATGTGGTCAATTTCAACAGAAAGGAGGAAACCATGAAAATGAACAAAATCTGGCTACCAGTATTTAAAAAAACTCTAAAATTACAACAGCAAAACAACAGAGAAGAAACAATTTGGGACATCAAATCACCTCCCAAAGAAAGATTGCCCCAGGCATGCCAGGCCATCAAATGCTAATCAAGGTGGTCAGTTGAAACATTCACACCTAGCTCCAGCAGACAAGAGTCCTTTGTCCCACCCTGGTCATTCCACAGATATATAAACCCTTTTTCCTAGTTCCAACAGACCTCACTACCTCTGAGGATGCAGGCGAAACGTCAGGAGAGAATGCCTCTAGAACATGGCCGTATAGCCCGAAAAAACCTACAACAACCCAACTACTGGAAGAGCTGACACAATACAAAGATTTAAAAATCAAACTGCAAAGACTAGCACAAGCCAGTCAAGGTGGTCTCAGTGGTGATCGGCATACTGGGTGCAGTGCCTAAAGACATTGGCCTGCACTTAAACACAATCATCCCTGACAGCATTACCATCTGTCAGCTGCAAAAGGCCACCTTACTGGGATCTGCACACATTATTTGCCGATACATCACACAGTCCTAGACACTTGGAAAGTGTTCGATGTGTGATCCAATACAACAACCAGCACAGTGATCTTGTTTGCTGTGTACTAATCTTGTTGTGTTTAAAATAATAATAATAATAATAAGGTTTTGAGTCCCTTTGAGTTTTCTGGGCTGTATGGTCATGTTCCAGAAGCATTACCTCCTGATGTTTCACCCACATCTATGGCAGGCATCCTTAGAGGTTGTGAGGTCTGTTGGAAACTAAGCAAGCGAGATTTGTATATCTGTGAAATGTCCAGGAACACAGCATTTTATTTGAGGACACAGAAATGCTGGACCACTCTAACAACCACCATGTCAAGCCATTGAAACCCACAAGCATGTGGGAAATTTCATCAAAAAGGAGGAAACCATGAAAATGAACAAAATCTGGCTGCCAGTATTTTAAAAAAGCTCTAAAATCAAGATAGTAAATAAAGAACAACACTCAAAAGAACAGGGGAACTCCAGACAAAAATCAATCAGTCAGCTAACACCTCCCAACAAAGGATCCCCCAGGCAGCAACCAGCCAGGCTTTGAAGCTGCAAGGCCATTCAATGCTAACCATGGTAGCCAATTGCAACATTCACACTTGCCTCAACAGATTTTAGAGTTCTTTCTCCCATCCTGGATATTCCACAAATATATAAACCTCACTTGCCTAGTTTCCAACAGACCTCACAATCTCGGAGGATGCCTGCCATAGATATGGGCAAAACATCAGAAGAAAATGCTTCTGGAACATGGCCATACAGCCTGGAAAACTCACAGCAACCCACTGAAGTTTTTTAAAGTATTTTTAAAAATGATGAACAATTTATTCAGTTTTCCAATTATAAGAAGCTTTACACAGAAGTTGGGGGAGATATCCTTGAATGTAATTATAATATTCAGGAGATATTGGACTCTTTGCCCTCCTCCTTTTGTTTCTTTCTGTGTACCACTTCTCAGAAAACAGCACTTATCTGTCAGAAACTATTGGCCCGGTGCAGGAAAAAGAAATGTGTTTGTTGTTAACAATCCAGCATAATGACATTAACATCTGCTCATTGTTTAAAGAATGCTATTAACTCTTCACTACCTGGGAAAGCAAGGAATGCCATAAATGACTTGCATTTTATTATAGAACAAGCCTTTAATGCCTCAAGTCTTCACAACTGAATCCCATTCAAACCACTGTTTTTAAACAAGTCCTTGTCCTTTCAATTTTGGGCATGGCGTGGGCCAGCAAAAATGGTCTGATTCATTAAACAGGGGAAGAGGCATGGTGACAGTAAGAACAACCACCAAGACTGGGAAAGTTACGTTTTGGCACTACAGCTCTCATTATCTCGTAGCAAGCTTGCCCAGTGCTGACTGGGGGATTCTGGCTATTAGGGTGTTGAAAAGTAACTTTTCCAAACTCTATTCCAAGATGCTACTGTGCTTACTAGGCAAAAACTGGTAAATCTATTTGGTTTTAATCAAACCAGATGTTATATGGAAAATCCCATGTATTGTATGACTACGGAGTCTGCTTGTTTACGTATCCTTCTGTTCTTCTTTCTTTCCTTTTCTCTCTCTCTTGCAAAGCACTCTACACTGGGTTGCCTTTGAAGACTGTTCAGAAGCTTCAAATGGTCCAACAGACAGCAGCTAGGTTGATCACCGGAGTGGCGTACAGGGAGCATACAACCCCCCTGTGGCGCCAGCTCCACTGGCTGCCAGTCTGCTACCGAGCACAATTCAAAGTATAAAGCCCTAAATCAGTGGTTCTCAACCTGGGGGTCAGGACCCCTGGGGGAGTGTCAGAGGGGTTGCCAAAAGCCACCAGAAAACGAAGTACTTTCCGTTGGTCATAGGAGTTCTGTGTGGGAAGTTTGGCCCAATTCTTTAGATGGTAGGGTTCAGAATGCTCTTTGATTGAAGGTGAATTATAAATCCCACAACTACAACTCCCAAATGTCAAGGCTTGTTTTCTCCAAACTCCACCCGTGTTCACATTTGGGCATATTGAATATCTGTGCCAAGTTTGGTTCAGATCCATCATTATTTGAGTCCACGGTGCTCTCTGGATATAGCTGACCTAACTACCACTCCCAAACTCAAGGTCAGTGCCCACCAAACTGTTCCAGTATTTTCTGTTGGTCATGGGAATTCTGTGTGCCAAGATTGGTTCAGTTCCATCGTTGGTGGAGCTCAGAATGCTCTTTCATTGTAGGTTAAGTATAAATCCTAGCAACTCCCAAATAACAAAATCAGTTCCCCCCAACCCCACCAGTATTCAAATTTGGGCATAGTGGGTATTTGTGCCAAATTTGATCCAGTGAATGAAATACATCTTGCTTATCAGATATTTACATTATGATTCATAACTAGCAAAATTACAGTTATGAAGTAGCAACAAAAAATAATTTAACGGTTGGGGGTCGCCACAACATGAGGGACTGTGTTAAGGGGGCACAACATTAGGAAGGTTGAGAACCACTGCCCTAAATGGTTCTGGCCACCTTACCTGTTCGAACATATCTCCTCCTATGAACCACTGTGGAGATTAAGATCATCTGAGGAGGTCCTGCTCTCGGTCCCACCTCCATCACAGGAGCGTCTGGTGGGAATGAGAGACTGGGCCTTCTCTGTGGTGGCCCCTCAGCTTTGGAATTCTCTCCCCTGTGATATCAGAGCAGCTTTCTCACTCCTGGCCTTCAGAAGGTAAGTGAAAACCTGGCTCTGGGATCAAGCCTTTGGAGATTAATCTATGCTACAATAATAGACTTGACATATGTGCAATTGATCTTTGGAGCGGCCCCAGATTATGATTGGGGATGGCATGATTTTACTAGTGAATGCAATATTTTGCATGTTTTAATGTGCATTTAATTTTATTTTTAACTTAAGCGTATTCTGTTTGTTGTCCAAAGGCATTGAATCGTTGCCATATATAAAGCCGCCTTGAGTCCCCTTCAGGGAAGAGAAAGGCAAGATACAAATAGAGTAAATAAATAATAATAAATATCTCCTTCTTCAGAAAATGTAGAAATGGAAAACCATCTTTTCCCATGAAAATGCCCTTGACCTAGAGCTTCATTAAAAGCTGAAGGTTAGCTTTTAATGAACCTATTAAGAGGGACGTTTTGTCTTTTTAAGCTAGAAAAGAAATTCAGGTTATGGAAAAAGCGAAGGGAAAAGATGGGGAAAAGATTTCAACAGAGCTTGGAAGTGTGTCTTAGAATATAATTCTTTAAACTGCTAGCATGCATGGCAATTAGCTAGTAACCTCTGTGATTATATAAAATATCACTAGTAACATTTTTAGAAATGTTACTTTTCTATTTACATTTTCCAGATAAAAATGAGGATACATGAGACCAAACAATGCCAGAATGTGGCCAAGATGCTAATGGGGAGAATCTCAATAGTTACATAGAATCCTATTGTTCTTTCAGACAATACTAATTATTTCAAAATATTCTTGTTTGTTTATCAGTATGAGTTAAATGTACAGGTGAAGTGTAAAGTATAGGGGTTTTTTTATTTATCATGTCAGAAGCGAATTAAGAATACAGTTATAGTGTATATAAAAAACATAAACAAAGTCAAAAACTTGGCATTATACTAAATTTCCTTTGACCAGAAACTAGCTACTTTGAGTGCTTCTGGTGTCACTGTAAGAAGGTCCTCCATTGCGCATGTGGCAGGACTCAGACTTCTTTGGAGTAAGTGGTCTGTGGCTTGCTTTTCTCCACACTCGCATGTCGTGGACTCCACTTTGTAGCCCAATTTCCAAGGTTAGCTCTGCATCTCAGAGCGCAGCCTGTTCAGCGCCTTCCAGATTGCCCAGCCTTCTGTGTGCCCAGGGGGGAGTTTCCTATCTGGACTCAGCCACTGATTGAGGTTACGGATTTTAGCCTGCCACTTTTGGACTTTTGCTTGCTGAGGTGTTCCTGCAAGTATATTTGTAGATCTTAGGAAGCTATTTCTTGATTTAAGGTGTTGGCTTGCTGGCTGATATCCGAACAGAGGATGGGCCAGAGATGTCAATGCCTTGTCCTTTCATTACAGGCTGTTACCCGACTGATGTCAGGTGGTACAATACCAGCTAAACGATATGAAATATAAAGTGGTAAAGGTATTATCACTCCCTGATATTAAGTCTAGTCGTGCCCGACTCTGTGGGTTGGTGCTCATCTCCATTTCTAAGCCGAAGAGCTGGCATTGTCCGTAGACATCTCCATGGTTATGTGGCCAGCATATCTATTGATCAAGAGCCCCCAGTGGTGCAGTGGGTTAAACCCTTTTGCTGGCAGGACTGAAGACCAACAGGTCACAGGTTCGAATCCCGGGAAGAGCGCGGATGAGCTCCCTCTATCAGCTCCAGCTCCTCATGCGGGGACATGAGAGAAGCCTCCCACAAGCATGGTAACATATCAAAACATCTGGCCATCCCCTGGGCAACATCCTTGCAGACGGCCAATTCTCACACACCAGAAGGGACTTGCAGTTTCTCAAGTCACTCCTGACACGACAAACCCCCCCCCCCCATTGATCTACTCACATGTGCATGTTTTCAAAGTGCTAGGTTGGCAGAAGCTGGGCCTAACAGTGGGAGCTCACCCCACTCCCTGGATTTGAACTGCCAACCTTTCAGTAAACAAGTTCAGCAGCTCAGCAGTTTCACCCATTGTGCCGTTGGGGTCTCCTAAAGTATAGAGTGATGCCAGTTTAAATGTTAATCTATATTTGCAAAAAAGATAATTGGGATAATTGCAATTTCTGTCCCACTATGAACAGAGCTCTATTTATATAACATATAAATTTTCCAATACTGTTTAGTTGTCTGGATTGACTTTTTCCATTGTGAGTAACTAATTACTTGGATTTTTATTTCATACTGCTCCATTTATTGTCTATGTGTTATCTTAATTTGGAATTACTAACTGTATGCCAATATGGGCAATTTTATTAAAACAATGGCTTAAAAATCTTGCCTAGAAATAAATATGTGAGGACATGGGAGTTAAGCAAAGCTTGGTTCTTGGTTCACGATTCTCAAGGAAGACATTGGTCAAACACTGAAAGAAACATCTGCTCAGATTTCAACTGAATGGCTATGGATATATTGGGGGGAAAAAGAACTGGCCCTTCTTCTAAAACTGACAGGCTCTGGAATCCCCCTTATTTCAGAACATTTCCCTCCAGACTTTTAGAATGGGGTATTCCTTATTGTTAATCTCATCTTCTTCTGGCAGGTCTTCATGTTAAAAGAGGAGTTTCAAGATGTGATTTCAGCTCCCCTGCTCTCTGCAAACTGAAACCTGATGAGAAAACCACATTTCCTAGGACCGGCTTTGGTGCCGGCAGCACACAAAGTAATGCAAAACCCAGCAATAAAAGAGCATATTTTTATTTATCAATGTGATTGAAAGGAAGACTGTTTCCTCTGAAGTGCTTCCTTGATGTGTTTTCACAGCTATGGTGCTGAGGGGAGGGTATACACCATCTCAGACAATGGTCTCCCTGTAATGTTGGGATGGTCCGTCATTCTCCAGACTCGCAGATAATTGAATTGCAAAAGGCCGCTTGCATAATTGTGCTTCTAAACTGAGATGTGTCATTTCAGCATGCATGTGGATGTTATACATATATTTCCAAGTTCATCCTGAAATTACAGTTATCTTACCCTAGAGCTTCCTTGGTAATATTTATTTAGAGGAGATTCCTCACTGTCTTCCCCTTCAACTGAGAAAATGTGACTCATTCAAAGACATCCAGTTTCCATTGATGGGTGAGGCTCCGAGCGCTAATCTCAACATGCAAACCATTATATTCTGATGACAGCATATTTACTGTTTTAAATATCATTAGGACAAAGCTATTAGATAAAAACCACAATACATATATAGTTTTACCATTTTTCTGTACTCTAACATCACGCTTTTTGTGTGTGTGCAGGATTCACTTGAGAAACTGCAAGTCGCTTCTGGTGTGAGAGAATTGGCTGTCTCCAAGGATGTTGCCCAGAGGACACTTGGATGTTTTGATGTTTTACCATCGTGAGGGAGGCTTCTCTTATGCCCCCACATGGGGAGCTGGAGCTGACAGAAGGGGCTCATCTCTCCCTGGATTTAAACCTTGGTTTTCAGTCCTGCCAGGACAAGGGTTTAACCCATTGCACTACCAGGGGCTCCATAACATCACGCTGAAAGTAGATGAAAGTAGATGAAATCCTTTCACTTCAAGCATTTCTAAATTCCAAGCAGAGAAACTATATAACATTGGAAAGGCACGGCGTATTTTGTTTAATGGTATGGTGCACTTATGGGCCCCCTGGTGGTGCAGCGGGTGAAACCGCTGAGCTGCTGAACTTGCTGATAAAAAGGTTGGCAGAATCTGGGGAGCGGGGGAGCTCCTGCTGTTAGGTCCAGCTTCTGACAACCTAGCAGTTCAAAACATGCAAATATAAGTAGACCAATAGATACCACTTTTACAGGAAGGTAACAGCACTCCATACAGTCATGTTGGCCACATGAACTTGGAGCTGTCTTTGGACAATGCTGGCTCTTTGGCTTAGGAATGGAGATAAGCACCACCCCCCAGAGTTGGACATGACTAGACTTAATGTCAAGGGAAATCTTTACCTTTATTTTTATGGTGCCCCTCCCTTCAGAAAGATTAGATGTTCTACCATTTCTCTTTCTTATGCCCTGGAAAACAGTGTTTTACTATATTGTTTGAGGCTGAAATGTGCCGTTTTTCTTCTTCAGGAGACAATTTCCTAAACCTTTGAGAGTTATGCAGTGTTTTTGAAATTGAAGTTTGAAGCAGAGGAAGTCAACTACTTAGAATGAATCAGATCATAGGTTACTCAGATCAATATTGTGCATTGACCAGAAATGTCTTCTTCAGCATTAAATGGAAAAGAGAGGAAGGGGAATGAAGGAATTCAACAGCATCTTTGAAATTGATTTATTTTAGATGAGCTTTCATGGATATTATCTATCCATTCCTTCAGATGCATGCGATTCATCTTCTATGCATCTGAAAAAGCATGTTGATTTCTGTAAATGCTCATCCACACTCTCAAAGGTGTTGCCACTGAATTCGTTCATCGCTTACTTCCCTTTTATACCAGAACTCAGAATGCTGTCAATGAAGAGGGCCAACATAACATTATTTTCCTGTGAAAGAGGTCAACTGGCTGGCCAAGTTAGTGGAGTTAATCCAGGGGTGGGAGATTCTTCCATTCAGTGGTTTGCTGTTACGGATAGATGAGTTCCTGATACCATTTTGCCTCGAAACACCAGGAATTGAATGTGTGAACATACTCTGTGAATCATGACCCTTAAGCCCTTAAACAGTGACTCATACAGAGATAGGTTACCTTATAAGGATGAGTTAAACTGGCCTGGCTTTGCCTTGAGCATTACTAGACAACAATTCAGTCATTCCTGAAGATACTGATAGGCACTTAGCAAACATTTATCAAAATTTAACAAAATCTGGCTACCAGTATTAAAAAACTCTAAAATTACAACAGTAAAAACAGCAGTGAGGAAACAACCAGGCACAGCTTAATCTCTCCACAGGAGATTTTCCCAGGCTCAGGCAGGCCTTCAAATGCTAATGAAGCAGAGAGGAAACAACCAGGCACAGCTTAACACCTCTCAGCAGGAGATTTTCCCAGGCTCAGGCAGGCCTTCAAATGCTAATGAAGGTTGAAACATTCACACCTAGCTCTAGCAAGGAAGAGCTCTTTGCCCCACCCCAGCCATTCCACAGATATATAAACCCATTGTCCTATTTCCAACAGACCTCACCTCTGAGGATGCTTGCCATAGATGCAGGCGAAACGTCAGGAGAAATGCCTCTAGAACATGGCCCTATAGCCCGAAAAAACCCACAAGAACCTAAACATTTATCTGCCTCAAAACGAAGCAGAGAAAAAACATGTCCAGAATCTCACAAAAGACTTAACATTTTTGATCTAATAGATGTATTTCTTACACTATTCTGTTTGATTCACACCACTATAAGACCTTAGCTGTCTTGAAGACAGTCTGAGGATTTCTGGGAGATGTGTGGTGGCTTGACACTAAGGGGTCCTTTGAAATCCACAAGCATCTGGACAATTTCAACAGAAAGGAGGAAACCATGAAAATGAACAAAATCTGGCTGCCAGTATTTAAAAAACTCTAAAATTAAAACAGCAAAACAGCAGAGGGAAAACAATCAGGGACATCTAATCACCTCTCAACAAAAGATTGCTTCTGGCACTACCAGGCAATCAAATGCTAATCAAGGTGGTCAGTTGAAACATTCACACCTAGCTACAGCAGACAAGAGTTCTTTGTCCCACCCTGGTCTTTCCACAGATATATAAACCCATTTTCCTAGTTCCAACAGACCTCACTACCTCTGAGGATGCTTGCCATAGATGCAGGTGAAACGTCAGGACAGAATGACGCTAGAACATGGCCATATAGCCCGAAAAAAGGGGTCCTTGATACACACACACACACACTATAGCATAGTAATGCAATTGCCCTTGTTCCATTGGAGAATATACATGTAATATCACAATCACATATAGTAACCCCAGCATTGTTTTTAAGGCAGGAAGGGGGCTTAACATTGGCAGCTAGGTTATTAAATGCCTATTTGACAAACCGCATCTCTCTCTACAGACTAACTTGGACACTGCGGTCATCGGAGGGCGCCCTCTTCTCAGTTCCACTCCATCCCAAGCACAGAGGAACGAGAGAAAGGGCCTTCTCCATGGCTGCCCCCCACCTCTGGAACTCCCTTCCTAAGGAGTTAAAGATGGCCCCCTCCCTCTCTGCTTTCAAGAAACAGCTGAAGACATACCTTTGCTCACTGGCTTACAAGAAGGAGGAATAGTAGTTGGTAAGACTACCATTATACCTCTGATGAATAGTTGCCATCTGTATCTGTGCCCTGCTCACCCCATCAGCTCAATAGATATCTTGAGCAATGATTAATCGATTTATCCCAAAGAAATGGGAAATTATTGTTTCCATTTGATGTTTGATGTTTTGCCTTATGTCGGTTATAACTGGTTGTGTTTTTTATTTAATTTTAGTTTGTTAAGTTATAATTCGTGTTTATATGCGGGGTTGTATAAATTTTGTTAGTATGGATGTATTGTTGTATTTGGGCATTGAATGTTTGCCTTTTATGTTTTGAATCCGCCCTGAGTCCCTTTGGGGAGATAGAGTGGAATATAAATAAAGTTTTTATTATTATTATTATTATTATCATTAATTTTGTGTACTTTATTTTTTATTTCATATCAAAAGCATTGCATAAATAAATAAGTTTAAAACTGATAAAATAAAAGGATCTCAAGCAACTAAATTGTTTTAGTCCAAAAAACAGGCAACAGCAACTGCATTGTCTGTAGCTTTAAGCAGTTCTTTCTCCGTAATTTCATTACGTTTTGCATGAGGCAGGGCATTGTAGGCAAGTATACAGATGCTGAGTTGTTTGTTCTGCTCCACAGTCGCACAAGGTGGAGGATTCTTCTAAGTTGTGCAATTTGGCCAGGTTATCTTTTGATCTGCCAACTCTTCTAAGTCTGTTCAGGGACTTCCAAGTTGCCCATTGATGGTTTGCCCCTGGAGAAAGACCTTCATGGGGGGCCATCAAGTTGGACTTGCCTGATTTTGCTCCCCACAGGGATATTCTTGTTGTGGGAGAAACATTTAGAGAAGTGGTGATTCTCATGAAACTTTTCCTTGTTTTAAGTCTACTGGAAGGAGGTTGATGACCATATAGTGGGTGGCTTTCACAGTGTTCAACCTTATTTCTCTCGCAATTGGCAGCAACTTCCCATCACACATCAGGGGGCAATGCCAGCTTGCTTATAGAGTCTATCAACAGGTGTAGGTTTAAGACATCCTGTGATTATTCTACATGTCTCATTCAGTGCCATATTCACCTCCTTCACGTTGGCAGATTTATGCCAGATGGAGCAGGCAAACTCAGCAGGGTTTTTTTTTTTTGCCTACTTACAGCTATGTTTTACAAAATAATTAAAACATAGAGGTCTATTAATCTGCCAATCATGGCACAAGGAAGGTGACATGAAAAAAGCCTTTTCTCATGCTCTCAATCATCCCTTATCATTTTTAGGTTCTTTTTCTTGAGTTGGAATCTCCGTTTTGTCATAGATTACAGTAATAATGTAATCTAGGTTAGGTAAAGGTTTTCCCCTGACATTAAGTCCAGTCGTGTCCGACTCTGAGGGGTAGTGCTCATCTCCATTTCTAAGATGTTGAGCCGGCGTTGTCCATAGACACCTCCAAGGTCCTGTGGCCAGCATGACTACATGGAGTGCTGTTACCTTCCTGCCGAAGTGGTACCTATTGATCTACTCACATTGGCATATTTTCAAACTGCTAGGTTGGCAGAAGCTGGGGCTAACAGCGGGAGCTCACGCTACTCCTCATATTCGAATCTATGACCCTTCGATCAGCACGTTCAGCAGCTCAGTGCTTTAATGCACTGCACCACAGGGGCTCCTAATAATGTAATCTAGCCAAGCAAATATCTAACCTTGAAAGCTTCCTAGGAAGATTCCATTGCCTCAAAACTCAGCAACTACTTCTTATCTACTTGAAGACACAGGAAATGATTTTAAAAGTACTATAGCCTTATTTATCCATTCCAAATCCCTGGCTTTTGGAAACCCAAGTCAGCCTAGATTTTGTATATGTAATTGCAGGTAGAAGTACTACCAATAAGTTTCTTGAGATGCATAAAAGCTTTAATACGTTTAATACATTTCACCTTTATTTGACTGAAACTCAACTTATTGACCAACTTGAGTAGAGTCCCCCCCCCCCCACACACACACACACACACACATACTCTTTTGAAGCAATGGCACGCATGTTATCAGACTCCCTACCTAAAACATTGGAGCTGCAACTCTGTAATTTTGTTTTCTTTTGTAACAAAGTTAACCAGCTTTTATTTTTTAAAGCTTGCCCTCCTGGATAACATTTAGCTGTAGCATTTTCATTCTTCCAACAGATTGACTTTTAAGGTTTTTTTCATTGCTGCCATCTATTATTAGAGTGATCCATCCAAAGTCAAGCATCCCAAGGTATTTCAGTGGGAGAGAGAAACACATTAACTGAACAACAAAATCAATAGGACTTAAAAGGCCTTTATCGGAAAAGCGTGTGTTTGATGTTTTTATAGTGTTTTACTGTTATTTGAGGAGATTTTATGTTTAGTTTACATAACTTTTATGAAATATATTACATTGTAATTCATGTTGAATACACTGTAAAGGGAGAAATGCATGCTGCCATTCACATGTAAACAAATAATAAATGAAATGATGATCTCGATCCACTACATTTGGACTCTTTGAATCCTTTAGGAGGGAGGAACCAGACACTACAGCAGACAAGTGGCTACCTTGAAAACTGTAGCACTGGCTCTCCTACTAGCTTCTCCTCACAATGTCTTATAATGTAAAAGAATATGGTTACATCCAGATTGGACTATTGCAATGCACTCTACGTGGGGCCGCCCTTGAAGACAGAAATTATAACTGGTACAACGGGCGGAAGCCAGGCTCCTCACTGGAGCAAATTTTAGGGAGCATACAACGCCCCTATTAGCTGAGCCAAATTCAAGGTGCAGGTAATGACCTATAAAGCCTTAAATGGTTCAGGCCCCGCCAATCTTCGTGATTTCATCTCCATGAACCGGCGCGAACTCTAAGATCCTCTGGGGAGGCCCTCCCTTCGCTCCCACCTCCGTCACAAGCACAATTGGTGGGGACGAGAGAGAGGGCCTTCTCGGTGGTGGCCCCCCAACTCTGGAACGCCCTTTTAAGGGAAATCAGACAGGCCCCATCCCTCCCCTCTTTTCGTAAGAGTTTGAAGATGGTTTGCCCCTGGAGGAAGACCTTCAAGGGGGGCCATCTTCTCAAAGATTAACAAATCTTTGAGAGCGACCAGTGCTAGCTCAGCCCAGACACTGTCTGGACATGACCAACCCCCCTATATATTACCCTGGTCATTCTCCTAACAGGCCCCTGGAAATAGCCCATCCCCACTTTAGCCATTTACCTATTACAGTACTGTACCCAAATGCCGGTCCCATCTTATTTCAATTTGTATCAGTCTTCCATGCTTATGTTGCTGTTTACTGTTATTTTTTGTTCGTGTTGTGACTCTGTATGTTTGATGTTGTTGCTTGGAAACTGCCCTGAGTCCCCTCAGGGAGACAGAGTGGTATATAAATAAATTCCCCACCCTGCTTTTCCTCGTTGGCTGCCATTTGCTGGAGCTGGCTGTGCTGATATACTGCAAAATGATATAGTGGATTGAGCAGAGCAGCTCTGGAGGCTCTGAAGACCTCCCCAGACTCACTACCTGCCAAACCACCCCTCCCACTAAAACCAGCAGTCAATTACCACTTTCAAGCCAACCTTAATATTACACTTTGATACTCTGTGCTTTGGTTTAAAAGACTCACACTTCCAGAAACATGATTTTGACCACCCACTACAACAGAATTTGTAGGTAAGATTGTGTGCATACAGTCCATAGGACAGTTGTAAGACACCAATCCACTCTCATTGAATGAAGTGTTGTACCTTCAAGTCTTGTCCAACCAAAAGTTACCCTGTAACAGGGTTTTCAGAAGAGGCTTGCCATTGTCTTGCTTTGAGGCAGAGAGAGTGTGACTTGCCCAAAGCAACCCAGTAGGTTTCATGGCTGAGCTGAGATTTGAATCTGGGTCCTCGGAGTTCAACGCTCTATCCATGACACCATATTGGCTGTCTTTCATAAAGAGTGGGACTAAGATTAAACTGGTTCAAATCCCAGTTTAGCAGCAATGTTAATGGTCCAATCTTATAGTAGTTATGCTTTCTTCATCCAGCCTGCCTCACACAGCTTATGTGAGTGGAAAACAGGGGAAAGATATTCCTATATGTGCTGCATTTTGTATAGCTTGACGTTACCAGGGACTAAAGAATCAGAGACTAAAGTGCTATTTTTGGCAGCTGTCTAGTTCTGGTCTCATCTACCAAGTTGTATTTTCACTCTGCCAGCCTAAATGCATATGAAACAGATCCACAAGGCTCCAGCATAAATATCACAGTCTGTTTGGGTGAATACAACTGTCTGCTTTCCTTCTGAAGTTCCCACACAGCAAAAATATAGACAGACATCACACAGGGAAATGAATTCCGGTGTCCAAGATTTAGCTTACTGGATGAAGGGAGAAATGTGTTTTGATTCTGAAAACATGTTGTTTCTACGAAGAAGTTCTGAACTGAAGAGGAACATAACACAGCTAAGAAGAACAGGCTGCTTTGCCTTGCCAAGTCAAACCCAGCTCTTCCTTCGCAAGGGTGAATTGCCAAGTAGACAATGAACTCTTTTTGAAACCCACAAGGTTTGTTGATCTTGCCACTTGGACATCTTACTTTAGCAACTAGGCTCATCTTTCGTTGTACACAATCAGGTTAAGCCAACCATACAGAAGCCAATCACACATGACTCTTAAAATGTGTTGATCATGTAGCTGGGGAAATGGCTTTTAAAGGTGAATAGCACAATTAGAATAAGTAAAAACAGACCTCACAACCTCTGAGGATGCCTGCCACAGATGCAGGTAAAACGTCAGAAGAGAATGCTTCTAGAATATGGCCATACAGCCCGAAAAACCTACAACAACCCAGTGATTCCAGTCATGAAAGCCTTCGACAATACAAGAAATAGAGTATTTTGGACAACATTGGGGTTTTTCTCCCTTTAGGATGACCATAGGCTTTGGAGTCACCAAGGAGTCATGTGTTAGTGAGTGAATGGACATGTACATAAGCACAGTAACTTGATTCTTGAATGAAACAACTCTTAATTTAAAAATTTTCTTCCTCTGAGAAAGGAAGAAAATTAACAAAAGGAAGGGCAACAGAGACAAATGCAAGATACTTCAATTAGGCAGGAAAAAAGAAATGCAAAGATACAGAATGGGGGACACCTAGTTTGGTAGCACTACGTATGACAAAGATCTTGGAGTCTTCGTAGAAAACAAGTTAAACATTTATTTATTTATTTATTTAAAACTTTTATATCCCGATCTTCTCACCTCCGTAGAGGGACTCAGACCGACATGAGCCAACAATGTCGTGTGGCAGATAAAAAAGCCAATGGGATTTTGGCCTGCATAAATAGGAGTCTAGTGTCTAGATCCAGGGAAGTCATGCTATCCCCCTATTCTGCCTTGGTCAGACGACACCTGTAATACTGTGTCCAATTCTGGGCACCACAATTGAAGGGAGATGTTGGCAAGCTGGAATGTGTTCAGGAGAGGGCGACTACAATGATCAAGGGGCTGGAGAATAAGCCCTATGAGGAGTGACTTAAAGAGCTGGGTGTGTTTAGCCTGCAGAAGAGAAGGCTGAGAGGAGACATGATGAGGGCCATGTATAAATATGTGAGAAGAAGTAATAGGGAGGAGGAAGCAAGCTTGTTTTCTGCTGCCCTGGACACTAGGACACAGAACAAAGGCTTCAAACTACAGGAAAAGAGATCCCACCTGAACATTAGGAGGAACTTTCTAACTGTGAGAGCCATTCAGCAGTGGAACTCTTTTCACCGGAATATGGTGGAGGCTCCTTCTTTGGAGGCTTTTAAGCAGAGGCTGGATGGCCATCAGTCGAGGGTGCTTTGAATGCGATTTTCCAGCTTCTGGGCAGGGGATGGACTGGATGGCCCATGATGTCTCTTCCAACTCTATGATTCTATAATTCTATAAGTCTTCAAAAACCATGCAGTTTTTGAAGCCTCCTCAGTATTTGGGAATTCACAGACAAATGAGCCACAAGAAAGTTTATGTTCACTGTTCTTTCCCTACATGTATAAAGGTTGTTCAGAAAATACAGGCAACATATTAGCATCCAATTCACTGCAGAAAAAGTTCTTCCAGAGTAGAGAACCCTATTACAAGAGAAAAAGAATACTTCTTCCCATCTACAACTATCTCAAAATATTATCCCAAATGCATGTTTTTCCTGCAGAAAACATGTCTCTTGAGAGGGTAGCAAGATTTTATTGTGAAAAGATGCTTTTGTGGGGCAGGAGTAGAAATCCTGTTCCCACATCCATTTCTTTGCACAATGATTCCTCTGGAATGCTTTGGGGTATTCTAATACTGAGAGCAAAATCCAAAAACTGGCTTCCATATAAAAAACAATACTGAATTCAGCCACATCTAGGGAAGCAAAGGGAGCACATGGATTGGGACTCACTCTCTGAGGTTTTCATTTGCAACTAAGGAAAACCAATTTGAAACTGTTGGCCCGGACCTCAAATTGGGTCCCTTTAGTTCAATGTTGAGGTCCGGAAAAAATTGTAAAAGTTTCTAAATGTCACATAATGGCTGTTTCAAACATTTACAAAACTCTGTTGTGCAGTGTTTACAGTGGACTCTGCAGAAGATGCTTCAGCTATGCGTCATAAAAAGGAAAATCAGCCTGTTTAGCAAGCCTTGCAAATGCTGGTTTGTTGTCAGTAAAGGCTTGATTTTATACCTATTTTACATACTTATATACCTGGGGTCACCTAAAAAATTATCAGGCCAAAATGGGATCCCAGTGGAAAAGTTTAAGAAGCCCTGGTTTAAAGCACCGAAATTTGCCTATGCATGTGTCACTACACAGCTTCTGAAAGGACTCCCTGTATTCTGCCTACAAAGGGATTCGCAATCTTACACAGGAAAGATACAGGATAGATCTCAGAGGAAATGCCTTTGTTTCTAACAATGAAGAAAAGGGTTTACTGCCTTGTCTTTGTGTTCCAAATGCCTGCCTCAAATCTCCCTCCAACATCAGCTTTAATACCTCAAGAAAGATATAGTTCTGTGATCCTTCATCACGAAATTTCTTCCCCATTTTTTTAATATTCGTGGGTAATAAATTACCCCATGAGGTTCAAAGTTTGCATTATGTATTTTGCATCTTTTGGCTGGGCCTAATAAAGGTATCACTGAAATGTATGGTATGGATATTGTTATCTTTTTGTTGCATGGTCAACACAGTTACTCCAGATGAATGCATGGATAGAACAAAAGTCCTACTATTCTATTACTTTCCCCAAAGGGATTCCCTGCCTCTCAAGATATTGATTTTTCTACTAGGTAATTAATAATTGAAAAACATTATTTCTACCACTATTTCAGAGCAAGCAAGTTAAAAGCAAACATACTGAAGGCAAAGGATGAAGCTATATGTTACAATTAACATTTTGGAGGATGGAAGAAACATTGTTGAAGGCTTTCATGGCTTTTACTGGGTTGTTGTGAGTTTTCCGGGCTGTATGGCCATGCTTCAGAAGCATTCTCTCCTGACATTTCACCCACATCTATAGCAGCCATCCTCAGAGGTGTGAAATCTGTTGGAAACTAGGCAAGTGAGGTTTATATATCTATGGAATATCCAGGGTGGGAGAAAGAGCTCTTTTCTGTTTGAGGCAAGTGTTAATGTTGAAATTGCCCACCTTGATTAGCATTTAATTGCACTGCAGCTTCAAAGCCTGGCTAGTTGCTTCCTGGGAGGACCTTTGTTGGGAGGTGTTAGCTGGCCTAGGAGCCCTCGGTGGAGCAGTGGGTTAAACCCCTGTGCCTGCAGGACTGAAGACCAACAGGTCGCAGGTTCGAATCTGGGGAGAGGTGGATGAGCTCCCTCTATCAGCTCCAGCTCCTCATGCAGGGACATGAGAGAAGCCTCCCACAAGGATGATAAAACATCAAATCATCTGGGCGTCCCCTGGGCAATGTCCTTACAGATGGCCAATTCTCTCACACCAGAAGCGACTTGCAGGTTCTCAGGTCGCTCCTGACACAACAACAACAAGAAAGCTGGCCTTGATTGATAAATTATTACTGGAACAATTATCCCATAAGATTCTGGAGTAATTGGCCACAACTATTTTGGACATTTTCCCACCAGTGCTATAGAATGGAGGCTATTGTCTGCCAACTACCCAAGTTTCTCCTGCAGAATTCTGGGAAATGTAGTTCCGGGCAGAGCCTTTAGAATTCTCAGCTAGACAAGTCCTCGGCTTCCCTAAACTACATTCCCCAGAATTCTGCAGGAGAAAATCAGACAATAGCCTCACATTCTTTAACGCTGATGGGAAAATGTCCTCCATTTTTTTCAGTGGAGCACTTGTTTAATGGGCAAAACTGGCCCCAACAGACCACCACTGGATTGACTTAAATTTACTTTTTTTAGCTGGATGAAAGTTATACTCTAGATTCAAATATGTGCCAGGTTTAAAGCCTCTAGATATGATCTTACATCCCATCTTTATTTGATATCTACCTAGTTATTTTCCTCAGGTTTTTTTGGAAGGGCCGCTATTTGACTAGCTGCTCATGATTAAAATTTAACCGGATGCTCCCAGGAACCTTAGTGGAACAAAACCATATCAGTTTATTTAATAACTTTCAAAGTGAAACTAAAGTCTTGTTCAAATCATGTCTCCTCTGATTTAATTAAATACCACCACACATACTGTAAGGCTCTGGGAATCATTAACGGAGCTAATTGAAGACAGGAGATGATACTTTTCTTTCAAAAGCTAAGAAAAAGAAATAGAAATGACTTCTATGCTGTGTTTCTCCACGGTACTTTGGAGACTGATGGATTTGGGGGTTGGATTAGTTTAAGCACAGTAGCTTCTGCTACTTTATTTAAAAGTAGACATTAAAAGGCCGTCTGATGGTCGGCATCAGATGCTGTTATACAAGAGGAATCCCAGAAATTGAAAAGTTACTCTTTAGAATACAAAATAACTCCTCAACAATCTATATGCAGATGACACTCAACTCTATTACACATTTCCACCAAATTCCAAGGAAGCCCCCTGGATTCTGGATCAGTGCCTGGCCACCGTGATGGACAGGATGAGGGCTAACAAATTGAGGCTGAATCCAGACAAGACAGAGATCCTCCTGGTCAGTCACGAGGCCAATCAGGGCATAGGGTGGCAACCTGTGCTCTATGGAGTTGCACTCCCCCAGACTGCACACCTGTGCCCCAATAGTCCTGATGTTTAATGCTCAGGTGTCAGAGATGGCCGGGAGGACCGGGAAGACCTTTGCACAGTTAAAACTGATGTGCCAGCTGCAACCATACCTCAAGAAGCCTGACTTGGTCGTGGTGATCCATGCCTTAATTTACATCCAGATTGGATTACTGCAATGCACTCTACTTGGGGCTGCCTTTGAAGATGGAACAGAAACTGCAACTGATGCAAAGGTCGGCAGCCATTATGGAGCTAATTATAGGGAGTGGACAATTAAAACAGCTCTACTGGTTGCTGATAAGTTTCCAGTCCAAATTCAAAGTGCAGTTCATTACCTATAAAGCCCTAAATGGTTTGGGCCCTGCCTATCTTCATGACTGCACCCGCCTCATGCTCCTGTGCAAGCGTTAAGATCTGCCAGGGAGGCCCTTCTCGTGGTCCCGTCACCGACACATGCGTGGTTGGTGGGGATGAGGAAGAGAGCCTTCTTGGTGATGGCCCCTGGATTTGGAACACCCTCCCCAGGGATATTAGGCAGGCCCCCACACTGTCCTCCTTTCTGAAGGAATTGAAGACTTGGATGTTTGGACAAGCCTTTGAGAATCTCTAACCCCAATGGTCCATAACTAATGATAGAGCACTGCACTTTCATGAGCTGCAACTTACACTATCCTATTCCCCTGTTCCTGCTTACGGTGGCCATGTTTTACGACAGTTCTCACCATAGGTTATTGGGTGCTGTTTTGAGTTTAAATCATTGTTTTATATGCTAGTGGTTTTGATCTTTTATTGTATTGTGTGTTTATTTTATGCATTGTTCCAGGCACATTGTGCCCTATGTAAGCCACCCCAAGTCCCTTCGAGGAGATGAAAGCGGGGTACAAAAATTAAGTTGTTATTATATTATTATAAAGTCAGCACTTGCCAGACTGGTGGATTTTAGGAGACGTAATTCCAAAAGTAATTTTTAAAACTCCCTGAAAACAGAGAGACATATTTGGTTATGGTGAATATGCTCGACTGAAACATGCAACCAATTTCCCCAAAACAGCAAGTCCTCAGAAATCTAGGATGATCGGCTCCACCTTTTTAGATTTCAAAACAGATATTAATATATTTGGATTTTAGTATGAGCCAGGATTACTCACACGCCAACAGGAATGTAATCTCTCTCTTTTTAACGGACACATTTGCAATGCTGTTCTCTATGCTTGAAAAATGCATCCATTAACATAAAACAGCTTATAAAAAGAAATTAGGGGAAAATGGCTTGCAAAAATATCTTTATTGAAGAAAACAGAGTTCACAGTGTACAGTGAGCTTTTCAAATCTGCTTGTACCCAGAATCCATGGATACCAAAATCTGTGGATGCTGAAGTCTCTTTACAGTGGTATAGTAAAATGATGCCCCTCAGTTAAAAATATTTGCTTGTTGGATTTTGTAAAATATGTGTAAAATACGTATATACACACACATACATACATATACATACATACATACATACATACATACATATATACACAAGCTGTAGTTGGTTTTGGTGCAGTTTGGTGTAGTTTGGTTGTTGTTGAATCCATGGCTATGGAGGAGGACACATACAATTTTTGGGCAAACCTTTTTTTAAAAAAATGGAAACAGATTTGGGAACAAGAGAGAAAAACTGTGAATATTTCAAGACAGAGATTTAGGATTCAAACTAAAAATTATGCAATGATTATCTGGACTGTGCAAGAGATCAAACAGGAACTGGACTTGGGAGGCTTACACAAGAACGTATGATTCACATGTGTTGGACAGAAAAGAGGAGATTATGCCATAATCCTTCTGACCATATCCTCCCCTATACTGAATGTGACCCCAATCTACAGATTCCATCAAAGAGAGCCACCTCTCCACCAACGGAAGTGAAAGTTCAACACAGATCCTCTAAGGACCAACAAAATGTTGGAATTCGGGGCCCCAACTGTGTTCTCTGCAACATGTATGTGACAAAAATATTTTCCTCACACACATAAAGTTCTTGAAAAACAGGAAGGGGAAATGAACACTTCCTCCAACGCTATCCCCCCCGGTACAATTTTAAGATCATATTTATGCTGCTGCTAACAATATTTCAAGGTTTCTTCAAGAAGCCAAAGCTAATTACAACTCTACAGCATGCCTGTTAGTGACCAATGCAATGAGTATTGTATTTGACCCTTGTATACAAAACTACTTTATTACAAGTACTGGTTATTTCTTCATCCTTTCTATTACCCGGGCCATGGATGTTCACATTATCTCCTCCTTGATCTTCTAAAGCTAAAATAACAAAGACTGAAAATGCATCCTTGTATCCAGCCCAGAGGCCCTAGACAAGATGAAGCTTCGAATACAAAGGCACTGCTCTGTTGACCAGGCAAATATTATTTTTTATTAAAATAAATATAATACTGAATAAAGAATCAAAGGAAAACAATCTACATACTAAAAAATTACAGTTCCAGCTTTACAAATTCTTTCTACAAGCAATTTTGTTAGTGCACATATAAAATACTTTGTACAAGCCCTGCAAAACATTAATAAAAGGTTAGCAATTAGAATAATTACTTGCATTTGAACAAAAACAATCTTCCATTCTTCAAGAAGCGAAATGTAAAGACTAGAGGTTGAATAAAGGAAGAGAGGATTTTCAATCCCGGGTCCATTAAAGAGCTATTTTCCAGTCCTTCAGGTCAGGAGACCATGGTAGGACATGATGAAATCCCAGCTCAACCCAAATAGCTTTGCTCACTGTTCCTTGCAGTTTCCACTGTAACTGCAGTGATATTCACTTGATCCAGAAATATCATTGCCAGTGGACCCTGCCTCCAGTTGGTAAAAAAGCCACCACTGCACCATTCCCCTGTGGAGCCCTTTTAGAGGGAAAGCTTTAACCTACCATCTTCCCTTGAAAATCCCATCTTCACCTGAAATGTTGTTAATTCCAGTCTCAAGTCTTGCAAATCCATAGGCTCTGTGTTGCCTGCCAATCACTTGGACAGATATTGTATACTTCTTCAATTCCTACAGATGACTCTGAGACACAACAGATCTTGAGAGACGTCTCTCTTCTTTCCCCAGACTTTGTATTTCTGGGCGTGAAAATTACTGCAGACACAGACTGCAGCCAGGAAATCAGGAGACACTTACTTCTTGGGAGGAGAGCTATGGCCAATCTTGATAATATAGTTAAGAGTAGAGACATCACACTGGCAATGAAGATCTGCATAGTTAAAGCAATGGTATTCCCCGTAGTAACCTGGATGTTACTATGGGGAATGGATGCGAGAGCTGGACTATAAGGAAGGCTGAGCGAAGGAAGATAGACGCTTTTGAACAGTGGTGTTGGAGGAAAATTCTAAGAGTGACTTGGACCACAAGAAGACCCAAGTCCATACTCCAGGAAAAAATGCCCAGCTGCTCACTAGAGGGAAGCATATTAGAAGCAAAGATGAAGTACTTTGGCCACATAATGAGAAGACAGGATAGCTTGGAGAAGATAATGATGATAGGGAAAATGGGAGGAAAAAAGAAGAGGGGCCGACCAAGGCAAGATGGATGGATGCTATCCTTGTAGTGACTGGCTTGACATTGAAGGAGCTGGAGGTGGCAATGGCCAACAGGGAGCTCTGGTGTGAGCTGGTCCATGAGGTCATGAAGTGACTGAATGAGTGAACAACAACAAGTTGAAAGTGCAAAACCAGTTTGTACTCACTTAACTCTCAGTGTGCTCAAGCAAAAGGAAACTGCTGCAACATTCCCCGGCTTGCCTGATTTTCCTCACTAATAACATTTGCCATCATGACCATAGTCTTTTGGTGCTTGACCATATGTGTTTTGCCAATGAAAACAAGAGGGTAAGTTAGTGGACACAACCTTAGTTCATTTTGACAGGTCCCATTCTCAAAGAAGGTTCAAACACAAGACTTCTTGAAAAGCTCCAAAGCTCGATTCTATGCACATACATGTTCTCAGAGCTTTGGGGAAGTTACTTATGAATATGGCCAGGGCCTGCTTCATCAGAAACACTAAATAAGTGGAGAAACCTCATCTCAGTACTTGCATGCCTACTTTTTTGCTTTAACATGCAAGTAAGATAGTGCTGCTGAAAATCTCTATCCCAAGTAGAAATTCACACAAAGATGCCAAAAGGCGTGGGGAGAGCAGCATATTTTCTGTGGAATATAAAACAGGTTGGCCACTATTATTCTAAGAGGTGTGTTTGCTTAATGTTCCATGTGCCTCAGGAATAAAGCGTCCATTCTCCAAGCCACAGTGACAGTGTTTGCATGATATCTTGTTGACAATCTCATAGCCTTCTGAAATGTACTAAGTTCCCAGAGTTGCAAAAATCCAAAATTAGCCAGTCTGAAATCATGAAACAACAGACCAACAAAAATACACACCCTCAAATCTGCCTCTTGAGCAGATCAAATATTATCTGGAGTCTTTCATACAGAGACTGAAAGCAAAGGGTGGGTGAATGTAAACCAATAACACTGAGAATGGAAAACAGGGCATTAGAGAAGAATTTCCTACTCTAAACAATGTGTGTGGCTAAAATTACTTTCACTTGAAATATACCCTGTGCCTTAAATATGTGCTATTTATAGCTATTGGGTAGCCTATGTGAAAGATCTCTGCAGCAACAAGAGGAACTGTAAGGGGCTCTAACAAATCCTTAAAGTCTGCTTTGTAGTCAACCAGTAATGTAGACTCTATCACTTTCCAAAGCAGTTGAAAGTGCTCTTGATTTTCCATTTCATAAGACATCTTTTCACTTCTAAGCATCTTCTGAAGGCCTAGATAGGAAGCAGCCTTTATAGATTCAAAACATTGGTACATCCATAGGATTTCACAGAGGAATCTTCTTCAGCTCTCCTTGAAGAAACTGGTGGCTGAACCCAGGACCTTCTGATTTACCACTGTATTCAATACATAAAGCTTCTGGTCTACCTATCGTCTATTAGACTTTCCCATATTTTTCAAAAGTACTACTGTCTCTATACCTCTAGATCCAGACTTGATCAAACAGACTCCAGTTCAGAGAAGTCAAGATCACACTATCACCAAAGCTTCCACTTCCCAAACCAATGTTTTTCCTGGACCTAGGTCATTATTCATAGAATCATGGAATCATAGAGTTGGAAGAGACCTCATGGACCATCCAGTCCAACCCCCTGCCAAGAAGCAGGGAAATTGCATTCAAAGAACCCCTGACAGATGGCCATCCAGCCTCTGTTTAAAAGCCTCCACCACACTTCGGGGCAGAGAGTTCCACTGCCGAATGGTTGTCACAGTCAGGAAGTTCTTCCTCATGTTCAGATGGAATCTCCTTTCTTGTAGTTTGAAGCCATTGCTCCGTGTCCTAGTCTCCAGGGCAGCAGAAAACAAGCTTGCTCCCTCCTCCCTATGACTTCCTTTCACATACATGATACATGGCTATCATATCTCCTCTCAGCCTTCTCTTCTTCATGCCCAGCTCTTTAAGCCACTCCTCATAGGGCTTGTTCTCCAGACCCTTGATAATTTTAGTTGCCCTCCTCTGGACACATTCCAACTTATCAACATCTCCCTTCAACTGTGGTGCCCAGAATTGGACACAGTATTCCAGGTGTCGTCTAACAAGGCAGAATAGAGGGGTAGCACGACTTTTAAATTTTTTATTCCTTTTTAAATAGCTTTGTTAGCAAATATTCAAAAAAATTGCATCCTGCTCTTCTGCCTTTAAGAGATTTCACAAAGAGCCAAAATAAAATGACAAAAAAGATACAGCTTCAGTCTCTCTTATCCGAAATTATTGAAACTAGAAGTTTTTGGATGCTGTCAGGTTGGACAGACTGTGTATGTATGGTGACCGGGAGGACTCAGAGAGAGAGAACGACTGATGCATAGCTACTCTGTGAATGTCAAGTCTCAGTGGAAACTAGAAACTGACTCTCCCATGTTCTAGTCCAACATTAACTGGGGGTTATAATACTAGCCAATAGATTTCAGATTTCTTGGCAGTAATGCTTTGAGTGAAGAGCACTGTAAAAGAAACCACCTGGGTTTTTGGAGTAAAAGGTAAAATCCATTCCCTTCCCAGCAATGCCACTTAGTCACACTTTCCAGATTTTCACTTATGGACATGTAACCTTCTAGAAAAATAGAGAGCATCCAGTGATGAAAAGATGACCTGTCAAAATGAAACCTCACTTGGTTTCTGTGATGTCTGGGGAGAATGATACATCTTCCAGAAAGTGCACAACTAGGACAAAAAAAAAGGTGACCATGACATGCCCCTGAGAAATCTAATAAACATCAGTTAATTTCCTCTCCTAAAAGGTTGTCCAATTGGCAAGGTTGTTTTTTTTTTTACAGTTGTCCTCCTCTTTAGATAAACTCATCACCTTGAGTGCTGAAATCCTCCTAATCATTCTGCCAAATTTCCTGAAGTGCTTACTCAAAGGATACGGAGAGACTGCTGGAAAGAAGTGGTAGATCATTGCACTTCATTTTGTTCACCCAATATGTAATTTGACATAAGAACAACTGCTGTTATGTAGCATAGCAACCATCATGGCCAAACAGCAATGGCAGCTCCAAAGCAGAGTTGGCTGGGGAATATGGAGAATTGTAGCTTTTTAAGCTCTGTTGTAAACTCACTCCTTCCCTTCTAGGGATACTTTTATCTTCACATATAATTTGGCACTATCATCATTGTTAGGAGTGATATATGAAAGTATCTTCTGATGAAGAAGAACATGTCCATCCTCTAACATCCTTGACAAACAGCTGCAAAATTGATACCACGTATAGTGCTTATAGTATCATTTAGTGTGTCAGATGTCATAAATCTTATTTGCATCAGTTACTGAAGTCATCAGGATCTACTCTCAGGTTTGTGGTTATAGATTAAAAACCAATCCTACTTACAAATAGATTGAAAGAGTTGGAAGAGACCTTGTGGGCCATCCAGTCCAATCCCCTGCCAAGAAGCAGGAAGATTGCATTCAAAGCACCCCCAACAAAGGGCCATCCAGCCTCTGTTTAAAAGCCTCCAAAGAAGGAGCCTCCACCACACTCCGGGGCAGAGAGTTCCACTGCTGAACAGCTCTCACAGTCAGGAAGTTCTTCCTAATGCTCAGGTGGAATCTCCTTTCCTGTAGTTTGAAGCCATTGTGCTGTGTCCTAGTCTCCAGGGCAGCACAAAACAAACTTGTTCCTTCCTCCCTATGACTTCCTCTTACATATTTATGCATGGCCATCATGTCTCATCTCAGCCTTCTCTTCTGCAGGCTAAACATGCCCAGCTCTTTAAGCCGCTCCTCATAGGGCTTGTTCTCCAGACCCTTGAGGATTTTAGTCACCTTTCTCTGGACACATTCCAGTTTGTCAACGTCTCTCCTTAAATTGCACCAGCCATAACAAGCAAATATCCTGATGGATTGTGTTAAGTTCAGCCTTCAACAATTACTTTCTCCATTTTCTTATTTGCTGCTCTGATTTTCAATGCCTTTTCCTACTTCAACAATATTGGAACACCAGCTGTTAATTCTGCAGTGCTCTGAAGCAGCCTTTTTAGATCCCCTAAACCACTCTACATGGCCATCCTTTGATTTTTAAAAAAGTATGAAGGTAAAAGGAAGAGGGGCCAACCAAGGGCAAGATGGATGGAAGTGACTGGACTGACCTTGAAGGAGCTGGGGGTGGTGACGGCCGACAGGGAGCTCCAGCGTGGGCTGGTCCATGAGGTCACGAAGAATCGGAGATGACTGAACGAATGAACAACAACATCATGAACATGAACATGTTCCTCTTAACAATCCGCAGCAGAAATGTGCACAACTACAGCTCCCATCATTCCTGCACATGACCAGCACCATGACCTCAGTTAGATTAGGATGCAGTTCATATGTCCTTCATTGCTAACTGGCTGACAAACCAAAGACTGAACAAATACTACTTGAAGCATGTTATCCAAGGGATTATAGATACATTATTCTTATAAAATGGAGCCCCCGGTGGCGCAGTGGGTTAAAGCACTGAGCTGCTGAGCTTGTTGATCGAAAGGTCGCAGGTTCGATTCCGGGGAGCGGTGTGAGCTTCCGCTGTCAGCCCTAGCTTCTGCCAACCTAGCAGTTCGAAAACATGCAATTGTGAGTAGATCAATAGGTACCGCTCCGGCGGGAAGGTAACGGCGCTCCATGCAGTCATGCCGGCCATATGACCTTGGAGGTGTCTACGGACAACGCTGGCTCTTCGGCTTAGAAATGGAGATGAGCACCACACCCCAGAGTCAGACATGACTGGACTTAATGTCAGGGGACTACCTTTACCTTTACCTATTCTTATAATGTCCATCCTGAGAAATGTGATCAAAGATGTGATTTATTTTCTGTAGATTTGATGACTACACCAAATGAAAGGGTGGAATGAGAGGTTTATTCACCAAACTATGTAAGCAACATGCAAATCACAGGGGGAGAAAATGCAAAAGTAACCCAAAAGCACAAATGTATTAGATCAGTAGTAGTCTGCTACCTGAGAGATGAATGTGCAATTTCCAGCTCTGCTGCAGACTTACTGGGTGGCCCTCTGTGATTCACTACCTCAGGGGTCTCAATTCCCTATCATCAAAATGAGAAGAATGGTGACCTAGTTCACTGGGCCGAGAATGAATGAGGTAAGGAAATGGACTGGCTATAAATCTTAGATAAATAAATTAAACTAATTCATCTTGGGGGAGATGATACTGCTTCTTTTCTCTCCTGCATCTCAGATGGTTATATTTGTCTTTGATGTTGCTTAAGTTACATTGAGATGCAATGCGGACAGAGTATCTTGGAGCATCTCCCAAAAATGTATACACTGATGTCAGATTGGGGAGGGAGGGGGGGAGAGAGAGAAGAATTACAGAGAAGAAAGACGCACATGTGTTGCATTTTGGCAAAGGGCTCCAAAAAGATATTGTTTAGCTACACATAAAAAGATGCAGCTGACCGTTAAGAAAGTACAAGTTCAAATCCTGAGCACATATTTTTCTTTAAGGCCCAAATAATTGCATATACCCATGTATAAGTCTAGAAATTTTAGTAGGGAAAAAGTCATCCCCAAAAAGCTGGATTGATTTATCTGTGGGTCATACTTTAACTCTTATCAACAAAGGAATCATTCCCTTCTCTAAGTGAAGTGGAAGAAGACAAGAGCTTCATCCGACCTCCTTTACCCTCTTTGCCGTGATGTAACTTCTGGGCTTTCTGAATTCCTAGGAGGATAAATGATGGCAGTGGCCAAGGATGACTTCCCCACTTAGATGGCATTGGTGTTTTCCCCTCCATGGAATGACCCTTGACTTATCCACAGATCACATCAAAATCCATAATTTTGGTTCCAAAACCTAATGTCAACTTATACATGAGTTTGACTTATATATAAGTACATATGGGTTGTTCAAAATCTGAATTAGAGAGCAATCTCATTTTTCTCCATCCATCTCTCTAACTATACTGATACTAAACAGGAATCCTCTTTCCATCTTTCTCCCACTATCTCCCCTCTCTCTCACTTTCATATATAGGTACAATGCAACCATATTCTCTGAAAGCCATGATGTTTAGAAGAATGCATCTTGACATATTTTCATTCAAGGTTCTGGAGCAGGTAGTGGCCTCTCAACACCAGAAATTCTTGGATGAAACTGATTATCTTGATCCGTCACAGTCTGGCTTTAGGCCTGGTCTTGGAACGGAGATAGCTTTGGTCAACTTGGTGGGTGACCTCCGCAGAGAACTAGACAGGGGGAGTATGTCCCTGCTGGTTCTCCTGGACATCTCATTGGCTTTCGATACCATCGACTATGGTCTCCTTCTGGGTCAGCTCTCTGGAATAGGTCTTGGGGATGCTGCGCTGCAGTGGCTCCACTCCTTCCTGGAGAGTCACACCCAGATGGTGATGCTGGGGGACACCTGCTTGGATCCCTGGCCTTTGACCTGTGGGGTCCACAAGATTCCATTCTTTCCCCCATGCTTTTTAATATCTACATAAACCGCTGGGTGAGGTCATCAGGAGTTTTGGAGTTGGTGCCATCTCTACGCAGATGACACGTAACTTTATTACTCTTTTCCACCTCAATCCAAGGAAGCTCCCTGGATCCTGGACCAGTGTCTGGCAGGTGTGATAGTCTGGATGAGGGCCAGCAGACTGAGATTTAATCCAGACAAGACAGAGGTTCTGCTGGTTAGTCACAATGCCAGTCGGGGCAGCCTGTGCTTGATGGGGTTACACTCCCCCTGAAGACACAGGTGTGCAGTCTGGGGATTCTCTTGGACCTATCATTGATGTTTGAAGCTCAGATGTCGGCTGTGGCTGGGAGGACCTTTGCAAAATTAAAACTTTTGCAGCAGCTGTGACTGTACCTTGAAAAGCCATGGTGGCTTTTACTGACACAAAAACACAATATGTCACAGCAAATGAGATCTATATGATGGATTTTAATTTTTTTTTATTATTATTATTATTATTATTATTATTATTATTATCCTGTCTCATTTCTATATTAATAACTAATGTCTTTTTAGAAACATGTATCAAGTAATGTATATTGAAATGCATATTTTCAAATGTATTCCCTCACAAAATGTGTATTTCTGAAATTGTTTTTCATAAAATCTGAATTTCGGTTCATTCTTCTGAACTTGGATCAGTTCTACAAAATTCACAGATATGTGCAATATAAAGAGTACAGTAAGTCTGTACAGTAACTTGACCCAAACCTTTAAAAGCCTTTTATATCCTTGCAACATCCAACATTCTTGCAGTTCAAACTAGGGACTGTAGACACTGAATCACATCTCACTGATCACCTCTTGCACCCTGTTGCTCTGCCTGCAAGTAACTTTCCTCTGTGGCTTTCCTAGGAAGGGTTGACACCCGCCATCACAAGAGGCTCTACAATAAGAAATATTCTGTTATCTGTGTTGCTGACCTTCAATGGAATACCAAGTCTGCACGCCTGGCCATAAATGGAGTCTGGAGGCACCCAGTATTTAGAAAAGGCAATCCTCGTCCATTTTACAGCTGCACACTGCTGCCTTATTAAGACATTGAAGTGACAGCTCACTGGGAGAATCTCTGGAATGTTCTCACTAACACAGACCAGAAGAGAAGTCCTGTCATATGGGCGGCAAATATACTATCAAAAGAAAAAGCCCCGAGGTTCTGTCTACTAATTCTTCAGCATATTACAGAAGAGGAAAGGGGAATCCAAATGGAGCATATTTCATTAGGGCCCTGGGTTGCCACCCAACATTTCACAGATGAAAACTGGGACATTGTAGCCAAGCAACTTCAATGTAGGGTCAAAATGGTGAAAGTCAAAATGGTGAAGGAAAGAACTATAAGGGACTACAGCAGTTTGATTTTGCATGAATCTACAGGGAAGGGTGAGAGTCCCCAATCTCTCCTCTCCCTTCAATGAATTGAATGCAAATTCAAGTAAAAGCAGAGATAAAAGAGGGAAAGGGGGAGGCTTATGCTGTGCCCTCTCATTCAAATCTTCATCTTCCCCAATGATTGTCTTTGAAATTTGAAATATTTCAAATAGGAGGTAATTCCTGCCTCTCTTCCCCACTCTCAGTGGAAAATAATGTAATATTTCGGTGTCAGAAAATTATGAGTCCACATACAGTGAACTCAACCCCACTGATCCAGGTGCTTGCACAACGAAAGAAAGGCGGGAGGCCAATCTCCGGCTCAAGCATACCAGAGATTTGCACTGGAGGACCAAGAGAGACCTCAAACATGTCCAGCAGTGATGACTGCAGATATCTGAAACTACATAAAGTGAACCCACAAATAAGGGACTTTTTGTGTACTCCAATTATTATGGGAACATTTTCAGTAGCTACGCACATTTCTGAACATATTCTATAGCACCTTGGATAGCTCCAATAAACAAAGTCTCTTGTTTTTGTGTCTTAAGTACATCCATTCCAGTCAACCCCAACATATGGCAAAAGGATCATAGGATTTGGGGGGCAAGGTTTCTTTTGAGGAAGTTTCCCATTGCCTTCCTTTTACTTTGAGAGAGTGTGGCTTGTCCAAAGTCACTGAATAGATTTCAATGGCTAAGCTGGAAGTTGAGACCCGATCTCCCGATGTCTAGTCCAAAAATCATACAACAATGTGTTTATTTTTCTCTAATTTCTGTAAAATTCACTACAAATTGTCACAAGATGGATTGTAAACCTGAAGTCAACATGTGTGTGTATGTGTGTGTTTGTGTATGTGTATACACATACACACTTTGTAAACTGTTCTGGGCGGGGGTCCTTGGGGGAGGTTTGAGGGAGGAGGGTAAAGGAGCAGCATAAAGTGTTTTAACAAATACATGTGCATTGATTTTAGATGGAAATTCCTTGAAAGCAAAAAAAGCTATTTTGTCATGTAGGTCCTTGGATTTCATAAGCATATTTGGCATTCATATGGAACATATGACCAGTATGCTCATTCCAGTCAATATACATTGCAAAAAAAACCAATGTCAAATCCCTTTATCAATACTATATCAACTATGGTTTTTAAAAAACAGATAGAGAGGACATGTTTGGGAAAAGAACGACATGTGGCAACCCTAGTCAACAGTTACTAAGATAGATATTACAATAATTTATATTACAAACAGGTCTAATTAAACCTGTAGGT
Source organism: Anolis sagrei ordinatus (assembly GCF_025583915.1). Classification (NCBI taxonomy): domain Eukaryota; kingdom Metazoa; phylum Chordata; class Lepidosauria; order Squamata; family Anolidae; genus Anolis; species Anolis sagrei. The sequence goes on from NW_026847549.1 coordinate 20,267,389, forward strand.
ATCTATTTCAAATGTCAATGGCTTTCAAAAGTAATATACACTAGAAACTCTACATAGAAATGTTCCAACATAAGTATGTTTTAATTTACAAATCCTCACTCAAAATGTTCGAACCTAAGTACGTTTTAACTTACAAATTCTCACTCAGCCTAGAATGACGTTTTGACATCTGAATGCTGTTTTGACCTATGAACAGTGCAAAAGAGGCCCCCTAAACCAATTCTAACATGAAGACAGAGAGAAGGAAAACCTGGACTAGATTCTTAGCCAGAGCAGTTCTGGTTCTTCCTGCAAGGAAGAAACTCCAGCTCCACATGATTGCTTCCTCTGAACGTTCTGGGAGGAGTCAAATCCAATGATTTCACTTCAGAGATTGCAGTCTACCCTGGTTTAGCAAAGCCTCATCCTAAACAGCAAGTACAGGGCATTCAGCAGACCGGAGCAGCCATTATACCTTGTGGCTCAGTGCCTCAGCCTGCCTGCCTTTGCCTCCGTTGCTCTTCTCCACTTTGAGAGATTGCTGTCCACTGAGGAAGTTTGGGTTAGTTCACTTTGTGAGCTTTTTATTTGTTATTTTTACATTATTATACATTTTTAATTTAAAAACCACAAACAAGTAAATTGAGGTGGTTTTCTAGGGATGGAACAGATTAATAGCATTTCAGTGCATTTCAATGCATTTCAATGGAAAAAATTGCTTTGAGCTAAGAATGTTTTGATTTAAGAACATGATCACAGAATGAATTGAATTCTTAAATCAATGTATCACTGTAGTTTGATGTTATATGATCTTCATTGAAGTGGAAGCATTAGAGCAGTGGTTCTCAACCTGTGCGTCCCCAGATGTTTTGGCCTTCAACTCCCAGAAATCCTAACAGCTGGTAAACTGCCTGGGATTTTGGCGAGTTGTAGTCCAAACACTTGGGGACTCACAGGTTGAGAACCACTGCATTAGAGGGTTAGAGGGAAAACATACCTAATGTACAAACAAAAGCAATTTTCTTTTTTGCTATGGCACCTTGGTTACAAAATGACCTCCCTTTAGCAGTGATGCTGGCCTCATTTTGTCACTAAGAAAAAACTTTGGCTAGCCATCAAAGGGACCGAGCAAACATGGGTTGAGTAGGTTATAGTGTCTTAATATAAACTTTAATCAGTTTTGTGCCTATCCTACAATCGTTTAAGATAGAGAGGACTACAAATATTTGAATGAATAAACAATGAAAGACAAGAGAGAGAAAAACATAAAAATGTAAGAATGTACAACAGTTCTTTGTAAGACTAAATGTTCCCCAGTCAAGCTTTCTTTCATGGACCAAAAATACCTGAAGGAGACCCAAAAGCAAGATGTCGAAGCTGTAGAACTTCTTCAATTTTGCATGTATGCCCTCAACAACTGGAATTCAATGGTACCCTGCCTTTGAACATGGAGGTTCCATTCATCAGGAGGAGGAGGAGGAGGAGGAGGAGGAGGAGGAGGAGGAGGAGGAGGAAGGGAGACCATTTAGAAGATAATTATGGGCATGATTCATGAGCCTGAATTGAAATGCTCATACTACCTAGAATACACTCCTTGCATCAACTTCCAAGTCAATAGTAATGTAAAACTCTTTGATTCGATATTGTATGTATTGTATGTTCATATGTTTTGACTTTGTTGTACCCTGCCTTGAGCCGTCAGGAGAGGTTAGTAATAAATAAAATGTATTATTAATATTATTATAATTATTGTTGTTGGTAAAATCTAGTTGGGATTTGGTACATGTGGACATTTTTGGTACATAAATAAGCAGTTTGGTAAATGCCCACACAAATGGTTGGATTTGGCTGAAGAGCCTCCAGTTGCTGATTATCAGGCTTGAAGAAACAGCTGAAGTAACAGAACTTGGTTTGTTTGTGGAAGGGCCTCTTTGCTTACAATAGTGGAGATTCCTTTTAGGAACATTTGGATAAGGCACTTCTTTGGACAGTCCCTCTAGCCATGTTTGCAAACAGAGTCATCAGCATGAAGACTTAAAACGCCACAGGAATTGCACAACATTTGGGTTCCAAGAACCGCAGGCCAAATCCAACACCGGTTGCATGCAAATAACTCCACTGTGTTCACTGAGGTTGCATGGATAAAATCAAAAGTAGAGTCTGACTTGGGGCTCTTTGACGTGACAGCCGCAACTGAGCTGCTGACATGGAAAACAAAAATGATATCACATAAAACAACATCCCACTTAAAAGCAAGGATGAGAGGAAAGCAATCAAACCTGCAAGTTTGGTTCCAATCTTGGGAAATATTTGAGGAACCTATTCAGAGTTTTTACAACCGTAATGTTGTCTGTCATACTTATAGGAGGCGATGTTCTTAGATGGCCTGGTGCATCCAAGTGATAATCCTAGTACTGAATTGATAAATTAGTAAACAAAAATACTTATGAAACATCAAATTTAAAATGTCTGAAGACCAGAAAAGAGATTGAAGGTATGGAAAACGTTTCACATTTTCCAAAGACTTGGAAGAGTCAAGGGAACCATCATCCAGACAGATAAGACAGAAGCACATAGCAATGCAGTCTCCCTAGACTTTTGGATTTCTAGCCTAGAGGGAAATACTTTCAGTGAGCAGCTTTTTAAAGTGAGTGCAAATATTTTCTTAAATAGTTACAGTACTTACACTCACTTAAGGGTCTCTTTACATCGCTGTTGTAAATCAGAAGATGAAAATTAAAGTCATAAACAACAAAGTCCTTTAATAAAAATGCCTTTTCAGCTATAACAGCAGCACGGGGAGTCCTCAGCTGGAGCCTGGAAAATAAATCTTTTCACTGTACAATGTTTTGCATATGCCCGGAGGGGGCTCTTGAAAAGGCTTTTTTTATTTTGAATTCTTCTCTTGTTTTCATGCCTGAATTACAGGCATAGATTGGTGCTTTGCATAAGAGATATTCCAGCAGGTTCAGTTACTAACATCTCCAGGTGAGTCTGGAAAAGACCTCAATCAGAAAGCATTGCTGGGAAAAAGATCATTCTCCCCCAACTTGGCAACCTCAAAATGTGTGGTCCTAAAGCGCATTGGAAAATGGAAGGAAAAAGGAAGAGGGACTGACCAAGGACAAGATGGATGGATTGTATCCTTGAAGTGACTGACTTGACCTTGAAGGAACTGGGGGTGGTGATGGCCAACAGGGAGCTCTGGCATGGACTGGTCCACAAAAAGTCAACAGCAACTGAACTAATAAACAACAACACAGTACCTATCCTCAGGACTGTGGCCACCACATCAGAAAAATCTGGTATAAGTAATCCTGCAGAATGCCCAACGTCCAATGCTAATTTTACAGGCAAAAATCCCAAAAGTTTGAAAAAATAATAAGGACTGACTTCAATTACTGCAAGTGATGTACTCAATGAACTCTACAGAGGAGAGAGGAGAGAAAAGGAGATCTTGTCCATCCCAGTAGGCTCAGGCAAAAGCAAACTGTTGCAGCCTCTACTAGTTTGTATATTCTTGCTCATCCGGGGAGAGGTGGATGAGCTCCCTCTATCAGCTCCAGCTCCTCATGCGTACGGAGCCCCCGGTGGCACAGTGGGTTAAACCCCTGTGCTGGCAGGACTGAAGACCGACAGGTCACAGGTTCAAATCTGGGGAGAGGTGGATGAGCTCCCTCTATCAGCTCCAGCTCCTCATGCAGGGACATGAGAGAAGCCTCCCACAAGGATGATAAAAACATCAAATCATCCAGGTGTCCCCTGGGCAACGTCCTTGCAGACAGCCAATTCTCTCACACCAGAAGCGACTTGCAGTTTCTCAAGTCGCTCCTGACACAACAACAAAAAATTAATCACTCGTGCCGTCCTATCCCCACTCTGATGCTGCTTATCCATGCATGCCCAATATTTCATCTGTGATATGCAAGAGAGTATTATATTCTTCTACATACTTTGACCAGCAGGTCGGATTAGGTGTACTATGATTACTATTACACATCTTCCAACATTTGACACATAAAAGCTTGGATGAAGAGAAGTCAAGCAGCATCAGATTGAGGTCCAGATGGCAAAGGTTACTAGTGAGGAAGAACACACGAACCAGAAGAGGCTGCAGCTATTTGTTTTGTCTGACTCTATAGGGAAAGACAAGATAACATCTGATTCTCTCATCTCCTGCATTAAGTTAATTGAAACACAAACTAATTTTGTACTTGGAAGTCAGTTTTCAGCAATGGATGTAAGCTGAGGACAAAGAAGGAGGATGAGAGAATGAGGAAAAAGTATAATATTTTAAAAACAGTTAAAATAGCTTGGAGCAAATAAACCCACTCTAGTAGCTTGCAAAAATGACAGAAAAAGATCAATAATGTTTAAAGAAGCTACAAGTGTAGAGGTCTTCTCACACCAAGTAGCTTACGTATATACTCAAGTATAAGCCAACCCAAATATAAGCCAAGGCACCTAATTTTACCACAAAAAACTGGGGAAACAATTTGACTCAAGTATAAGCCAAAGGTGGGAAATGCAGCAGCTACTGGTCAGTTTCAAAATAAAAATATATACCAATACAATTACATTACTTGAGGCATCAATGTGTTTTTGAATATTTACATAAAACTGAAATTTAAGGTAAGACTGCCCAACTCTGATTAAATAATTATTCTGACCTTCTTCAATGTAAATGTGCTTACGTATCCTTCCAATAATAATAGAGTAAAATTATAAATGTAATTAAAATAATAATAAAAGAGTAAAATAATGGAAATGTAATAACAACAGTAATAACAGAGTAAAATAATAAATGTAACAATAACAATAATAAACAGAGCAAAATAATAAATATAACGATAATAATAAAGTAAAATAATAAATGTAATAATAATAATAATAATAATAATAATAACAGAGTAAAATAATAAATAACCTTGACTTGCATATAAGATGAGGAGGACATTTTCAGCCTTAAAAAAGGGCTGAAAGACTAGGCTTATATTTGAGTATATTTGCTTTTAATTTGCTTCCAATTATATCCAACTGTGATATGTATAAATAAAGCAAACATTACAAGTAAATCAAATGTCCCTGGTTACCTGTCATACCAAAGACAACAATAATGGCCCTCCCCTGAAAAATGCCTTACAATATGAGAAATAGGAAGCATACAATAATTTCCATGTGTTAGAGAGCTAAAAGTTAACCTCCAAGCCACTCTACCTAATTTCTGAGACAAATCCTCACAAAAAATGTATAAAAATACCAAAACATTCTATAAATATTCTTTTTGGTTCTTACAAAAATAGTGCTACTTCTGAAAATCTGTAACAGAACAATATTTGATTAATAAAATCTGCAAAATAGTGGTTTGCTATAGAAGATGCAATAAGCACAAACTTCAGAGCTTGACAAAGTTACTTTTTTCAACTAAATCTCTGGCCAGGATGGGAGGGGAGATTCTTAGAGTTGCATGCCAAGAAATAATTTTAATAAAATCTGGCTAGATTCCATACCGATAACGCTAGCTTTACTGTGTAAATTGAGAACCCCAGTCTTTCCTAGCAGTTGAAAACAATCACAAAGCCCAAGATGACTATATCAATGCAATGTTGGAATTGCAGACATCTTAGATGTTGGTCACGCATGTACAGAGGAATTCAAAATACCCATTTTTGTGCCACCAGTCTCTGCCAAACTAGACTAGAGGAAAACTCAGGGCAGGGAGGGAGGATGGAGGGAAATACTGAAACTAGAATAATTCAAGCCAGATCTGAATGAAGCAAGATTCCTGTAAAATCCCCAGTGTGTTTTAAAACCTCGAAATACTGTGCGTTTTATACCAGTTGTTTAATTAGTTACAATAGCACAGCTAATCAATCTTCAATCAGTTGACGGCTATAGCATACACATTTCCCTCTATATGCCATTTGAGGCCTAAGACGTCACGCTTGACTTGCCCATGAACGTATTCTTGGGAAGACCGAGCAAACCTCTTTCAGTAATTTTCGAGTTGAAGAAATGAAAACAGAATGCACGTTTTAGCCTCGAAGCTATAATTTAAAAAGAAAAGCTGATGAAGAACGGAGGTGAAGAGATGGTGGTTGGCTGCACTTGAGTCATTTAGCAGGAATTAGGTATTATTTCTAAAATTCACCTCTAAGAATGGAGGTAGATGCTACAAGAAATTAAGGCTTGCTACCACTCCAGTGGTGCTCTCCCCCTACTCATTTCTCAAACTATTTCGAGAACAGATTGTATAATCTGGTCTTCTCTCAATGCCCTACTTACTTACTTACTTAGGCGATCCCTCGTTGGACGAGTAGGATAGTCTTCCATGATCTGTGGAGCCCTATTCTTGACCTGCATCTTCTCCCACAGTGAGGGCATTGATTTCCAGGTGGAAGGCGGTCTCGGTCGGGGTTGGCTTGACACGCCTTCCTCTTGGCACATTTCTCTCTTTCACCCTCCATTCGTGCCTCTTCAAATTCTGCAGCACTGCTGGTCACAGCTGACCTCCAGCTGGAGCGCTCAAGGGCCAGGGCTTCCCAGTTCTCAGTGTCTATGCCAGAGTTTTAAGGTTGGCTTTGAGCCCATCTTTAAATCTCTTTTCCTGTCCACCAACATTCTGTTTTCCGTTCTTGAGTTCGGAGTAGAGCAACTGCTTTGGGAGACGGTGGTCGGGCATCCGGACAACGTGGCAGTCCAGCGGAGTTGATGGCGGAGGACCATCGCTTCAATGCTGGTGGTCTTTGCTTCTTCCAGCATGCTGACGTTTGTCTGCTTGTCTTCCCAAGAGATTTGCAGGATTTTCCGGAGGCAACGCTGATGGAATCATTCCAGGAGCTGCATGTGACGTCTGTAGACAGTCCACGTTTTGCAGGCATATAGCAGGGTTGGGAGGACAATAGCTTTATAGACAAGCACCTTGGTATCCCTACGGATGTCCTGTCCTCAAACACTCTCTGCTTCATTCGGAAAAATGCTGCACTCGCAGAGCTCAGGCGGTGTTGTATTTCGGTGTCAATGTTGACTTTGGTGGAGAGGTGGCTGCCAAGGTAGCGGAAATGGTCAACATTTTCTAATGTTACACCATTAAGCTGTATCTCTGGCATTGGAAAGGGGTTGGCTGGTGACTGCTGGAACAGCACTTTGGTTTTCTTGATGTTCAGTGACAGGCCGAGCTTCTTGTATGCTTCTGCAAAGGTGTTTAGAGTGGCTTGTAGATCTTCTTCTGAATGCGCACAGATGACGTTGTCATCAGCATACTGGAGTTCTATAACAGATGTTGTTGTAACCTTGGTTTTGGCTTTCAGTCTGCTGAGGTTAAACAGCTTGCCATCTGTCCGATAGATGATTTCCACTCCGGTGGGAAACTTCCCATCAACAAGGTGAAGTATCATAGCGATGAAGATGGAGAATAAAGTTGGGGCAACAACACATCCCTGTTTGATGCCTGATTCCACCTTAAATGGGCCACTTTGGGAGCCACTGATGTCCAAGACTGTCCAATGCCCTACACCTACACTATAGGTCCTATCACCCCAACTCAGCATGGCTAAATGGAAATGATGGTAGCTGTTCTCCAGCACGTATAGGTGGAGGGCATCAGCTTGGGGAAGGCTGCTCCTGAGCATAATGTTACATATGACATGATAACATCAGAATTTAGAATAAGAATCTATCAATAAGATTAAAAGAAAATGTGTACAAAGTTATATGGAGATGGTATGCCACACCAGGTAAACAACATCAGATGGATAGCAAGCAAAGCAACCTCTGCCGGAGATGTGGCATACACAAGGGGACATGTTTTCATTTATGGTGGGAATGCCCCCAATTGAAGAGTTTTTGGAATGATATATTTATCAAAATAGGTAATAGTATAAGATTAAATATTACTCCGGATGCTAGGTTAGCATTACTAATGGATGCCACAAAGTTGAATTAAGAAATGGAAAAGAAAGAATTTGTGATTATTTTATTCACAGTGGCAAGAATTATAATCGCACGGAATTGGAAAATATTAACTAATCTTACACCAGAAGCATGGTATAGGGAGGTATGGAACGTAGCCTTAAATGATAAACAATGGAAATGAGGGCATTCAGGGGGGAAATCAAACAGATCAGATTTTGATGCATACTAGTCGGTTTTTATTAAATATGCTTTAGAGAGTGAAAATGGAAAACAATAACCTTGTTGGTCAGGAATTTTGGGTATGACATTTGATTAATTTGATTTATAAGTTTCTGGCAAGGAAAGGGTACTTGTTCAAGCCTTGGTGGTGGGGTTATGTATTTGTAAAATGTTCACTGTTTTGTGTTTTGTTTACACTGTAAGTTGTTAATGTATGTAAATAAAAAACTACAAAAATTTAGATATGAAACATTTTTACTATAACTCCCCAAAAAAGCATTGGGGGAGTAGGGCAGTTGTACTCCAAAAGACGTAGTGTCCCAAGTTCTAGATTTCATACATTTCCTTGTTCAATTAGTCAATGATGTGAGGCAAGCACAAGGAAATGCACAGTATGATACCTACCACCCCACATATCTGTAAGGGATACATTTCTAGACTTCGTATGGATCAACATGAACAACACTATTGAGATGAAGGACCTCTGGCCCAAGAATACCATAGAGCCACATTAGAGCAGTCGTTCCCAACTTTTTTTGACCAGGGACCACTTTATCAAGGACAACTTTGAGCAGGGACCACTCTCCAACATTAGTACCAAAAGGGTTATGAATAAGTTTTTGGTCAACTTTAGATTCGGTTTGGTTATTTGGGGTGCGGATTCAGAAAATTGCATTGGATAGACCACATCAGCTCGAGTTTCTAATACAAAACATATGCCATCCAGTAGACATCATCTGCTCACCCTCAGAAAACTATATTTAATCAGCCTTGGCACTATAAGAGGGTTTCACGAGACCAGTTGCTCCCATTGCAACTGTGAAGTAATGGTAAGGTCACAGACTATATTTTAGTTCTTGCAGACCACTGGTGATCCACCGACCACAGGTTGGAAACCACTGCATTGGAGGGTCTGGAAAATGTCTAGAGAGGACATATTTTGATGAATGTGGATAAATGAAACCATGAATATCATTGCTGTGGATACAGGAGGTCATACTGTACAAGAATGTTGCATCATAAACCACATTAAACCAGATGTTACCAGAAAAGGATACAGAGTACCCATATCTCTGTATCACTTCTAATGTCTTCTTTCATCCTAAATTGTTAGGGGCAGCAAAATGTCTCTATTTTCAGTAAGTAGTTGGTTATGATTTTCTACCACAAAAGCTTCATGCTTTCCAATCAACCCATTTTTACAGATTTGGCATCTTACAATAATTTTCATATCTCAATGCCATGAGACAAATGCACATGCCACAGGTAACTATGTCCCTGTCTTATTTCTATCATTTACCTCTCTTGAGGAATAAGTACATCCAGCACATCAATACTATCTGGCTAATGCTGGAGTCATATCCGAATTAGGCTCACTCTACCAAAACCAGAACCTGTTGATTATCCTGATCTTCCACTGTGCCACTGTAGTCACATCATCTGTGCTCTCCAAGAGACCAAGAAGAGAAAAAAGTGAGAAGAAGGGGTAATGTCTATGTGCCTTGATCTGTTTTTTGTCTCTTTCTATTTCTTTCACACACACACACATACTGTCTAAGGGGTCTGGTGCCAATTGGGTCAAGAGGAAAAGATTGAAACGACAGCTGCAAAGGGGAACTTGAGTGAATAGGGGTCACACAAAGAGCACCTTACTTGAAACACATCAACCTACCATTACCTGACAGCAGTGGTTCTCAGCCTGTGGTTCCCCAGATATTTTGGCCTACAATTCCCCAAAATTCCAGCCATTTTACCAGCTTTTAGGATTTCTGGGAGTTAAAGGCCAAAACATCTGGGGACCCACAGGTTGAGAACCACTGGCTTAAAGGCATCACTACACATTCAGTACACATTTATCTCAAAGCAGTGTGGCATGATTGTGTGTTCCTGCATGGCAAGGAATTGGAGTGAATGGCTCTTGTGGTCTCTTCCAATGCTATGATTCTATGAGTATTGAACTAGGGCTCTGAGATACCAGACTTCAAATCCACACTTGGGCAAGGAAACACAGTGGGTCACTTTCAGAGGAAGCTCTCTCTTAACAAACCTGCCACAAAAATCCATGATAGGTTTGCCCTTGAGTTGCCATAAATCAGAAACAGCTTAAAGGTACACCACACCACAACAATAGACTTGTCTCAGCTAGGAGCTTGGTCACATCCTTTCAACGAATCTGAGGAAACTGACAAAGGTAACATATCCAGCCTTCCAAAACTTAGGCTGCAGAACATAAAATACCCAAGTGTCAAATCATACAAAAGCTATATGTTGCCCTGAACAAAGACTCAAAGGCAAGGTGCCTTTGCTTCCTTCATTGGCTTAGCATTCACAGGCAGAGACAAATGGCTCCATTACCTCATTTGGCATCCTCTTGGCACCTGTGCAAAAGATATAACTCCGGCATAACTTCATTTGCTCTTCCCAGTACAGGTTGAACCTCCCTCATCCAGAAATTCAAAACCTTCCAAAAACTGAACAAGTGGAAGTGGTTGTGGGCTTCTGCTAGTTCAGTGGTTCTCACCCTGTGGGTCCACAGGTATTTTGGCCTACACAGGGCTGTAGCGGGGGGGGGGGGGAGAGGTTAAAAGTTCAACTCTGCCCTGAAATGTGTCAAAAACCTGATTTACGCATAAACTAGTTAACTAGTTAAAATTCATGAGTAAACCAGGGTTTGGGGGGGGTTCAACCCTTAACTCCTCCTCCCCCACCCCGAAACCCCCTCTCTGGCTATGGCCCTGGGCCTACAACTCTCAAAAATCCCAGCCACTTTACCAGCTGTTAGGATTTCTGAGAGTTGAAGGCCAAAACATCTGGGGACCCACAGGTTGAGAACCACTGTGCTAGTTCTTCTCTCAGATTCTCAGTCTCTCTGCAGCCTTGCACTGATGTGAGCCTGCAGTGGGGCTAAGGATGTGAAAGACAAATTAGGAGTGCAGCAGCTACAGACTCAAAGGAACAAGCAGGAGTGAGACTGCCATTGTCACAAACAAGAAAGTGGGTGCCAGATCCTCAGTCTCTCTTCAGCCTCACTTCTTATACACAACACAAGTAGCAAATAAATGAGGCACGGAGCCTATTTTAAAAATGTATTCTACTTCAAAATCTGAAATAAGGAACACTTCCAGTCACAAACATTTTGGATAAGGGATATTCAACCTGTATTAAAGAAATGGAGGAAAGTCTTTTGCTGTGAAAATACAGTAAAGGCACCAGATTCCATGTGATCTTAGAAGTTGAGCAAGGTCAGCGGTGGAAAGAAGAGGACCAAGGAATACTAGGTGCTGAAGGCTGTACTTCAGAGCATACAACAATCCTTGCATTTTTAAATAATATAAACCCTGCAAAATTAATGGGGTCTCCATGCAACTGAAAGGCATATACATATGCAAACACACACACAAGAACCCTCTGCCTGGGTCTCAGGTGATGGGCAAGTGCTGGCAGCCCCTACTTTGGAAGGCTTCCTATGGGATTAGGTACTCTGCTGGCACCAGATGGCAGCCCATCAGGTGCCTATCCTTGGTATAAATATTTCAGAACCCAATTTTGCTGCCCTTTCCACCAATGTAATATGAAGCAAGTAAGAGCAAGCAAGCAGTAATTCCATAGAATTCAGGCTGAAAGGACTACACTAAAATTAAAAATTATATCCACTAATAATACCTAATGCTATTTGCTGTTACAAAATATGCCATTAGAACACATTAAAAATGTTCCCAAAGAGCTTCTATTCAAACACCCTATAATTTCCCTGTAAGCTCTTCCAACACAACTGCGCCTACAAGACAGTAATTAGACACTTTAAATATGGCTATTTTCAGCTCCTCCTGCTCTCCCCCTAATAAGGCCTATAAACACCAGATTTATTTCTCTTTTCTGTACCCCCCTCCCTTTCAGTAATTCATTTCCATCATCACACTAGAGGAAAAAAAATCCACTTGAAATCCAGTTTCTGCCTCCTGCAGAATTCTGGGGTTTGTAGTTTAGGGAGGAGCCTTTAACGGCCTCACTGAACTAAAATCCCCAGAATTCTACAAATGACGTTTACAATAATCAGTGCAAAATATCTTGCCAGCAGAGTCTGCTAAATCACATGCCTATGATCAACTAATAGAAAACTCAAGGACAATGGTAATTTAAAATAAAATTTAAAATAAAACCATGGGCGACACTTCCAAATAAAAATGTTGGTATTTATTACCTCTCGGTTTCTTGGCGCATCTCCTCTCGTTTCTGCCTCCTGAGTTCTCTGCGACGTTCAAAGTCATCCATGGTGTATATTCAGACTTGGTGAAAGCCCCAAATCAGACTGAATTCCTAAAACAAGAAAAGGCAGACAAGGAGAGTGGGAAATAAGTTAGAACTAGACAAGTCTATGAAAGGTGTCTCCAGTGAACAGGGAAACAAATTAACTTTGTTTCTTCCCTTTTAAAAGCAGTCCTCAAATTCAGATCTCCTAATAAAATGAATTCTCTAGAAGTAACAGAGTAATTAGATTTCCTTACGCAGAGAGTAAGATATATACAACCGATTTTGGACTCCATCTCCCTAACTGCAAATTAAGGCATTGTGCTTTAAAGCTAAACTCGAATATTTTATAAGTGCGAACGGGTGGTTTAAAAAATGACTTTTAATAATGTATTGGATTTTTTGCTAAAATTGCATAACTGTCAGGAAAGCAATGCATACATATATAATCATTAAGCACATGCTGAGTATAAAAATGTAAAAAGTATATATTTTTCTGAACATTACTTTGGTGACGGGAACTGTGAATGAGGCCAAGTAATTCTTAACATCATGACTGTACCATTGCAGACTTACAAAAAGAAGTGGACGCTTTGCATTTAAAAAAAAAACTGGCAAAATATTATCTCAAACTTGGTGGGTGTTTTGCCTTGTTAGCCCCAAAACTAAAAAGAGACATTTTGGGTGGGAGAAAGCAAAGGAAGGAGAGAATGAAAAGTGACAGAAACTGACGTTCAAAATACCACCCAGTCGAAAGCAATTTTGCAATAAATCCTCCTTTATAAAGTTAAGCTGACGTTTCTTGGGGAGGGGGCTTGATTCCTACATTGCAGAGTCCACAGTTTAAATCTGTACCTACCTTCTTCTCCTTGAGGTTTTACTCCATGAAATATTTCCTCCCCTTATAGCTTCCTTCATATGCAAGGTCTTTCGGCCTTTGGTTTATATCCTATCGAGACAAATATAGGAGAATTTCTCCTGCAGGCCCTCAGACTTTAAATGACTACCAGAAAAGGGAAAGCTGTTCTCTTTTTGTCCCTGCTTTGTTTACAGAGCTGTCAGTGGTTAGTTAAACTCTGCCTGGAATCTGGCATTTAAGGTCTGCTCCAAGATTGCTTCCTGTGCAAAACTGGAGGCCCTCGACTTCCTCTGGAATTCTAGCCCAGACTCTGCACTCTCCCTGCTGCCCCCGCCTTCCCACAAAATTTCCAGCCCTTGAGTCCAAGTTTAGGCATTGGTAGTGAAGAAAACAGTAAAAAGAAAAAGGAAATTTGAACTGCAGCACGCTGCACTGGGACAAAGACAACGGGGAATCAATTCCCTTTTATCTCTTGATTATTTATAGGTATGTATGTATGTTGTTTGCAGAGGATTGTCCCTCTGCTGTGGAATGGAGGAGGGACATACATTCGGCATTCCTTAATCGTGGAGCACAGCCCTGCAAGAAGATTGGACCTGAATACAGGCTGGGTGTTGGAAATACTCAGGAACTGAAAGTTCAGATTCTGTAATATCTGCATTTGCATGTACCTCCATAATAAGGTCCCAGTCTAAACACAGAATTTGTTTATTTATGCCTTATAGCTTGATGGTAATTTCATGCCATGTTTTTAATCATTTTGTGCACAAAACCACATTTGGATACACTCAATGATCCGAAAGCAAAGGTGTTGCTATCTCAGGCTGGATCTATGCTGCCCTATATATAGAAGAGATAATCCCAGATTATCTGCTTTGAACTTGATTGTATGAGTCTACATTGCCAAATAATCTGGGATAAGTAGATAATGTAGGGGTGGCTCCACACCAGGCCCATAGCCAGGATTTCAATTCGGGGGGGGGGGGGGAGGGTTTGGTGGGTATTGACCTTGCGTTTTGGAGTTGTAGTTCATCTACATCCAGAGAGCACAGTGGACTCAAACAATGATAGATCTGGATCAAACTTGGTACGAATATATGCCCAAATGTGAACACTGGTAGAGTTTGGGGGGGGGGACCTTGAAATGAGCTAAACTTCTCACACATAACCCCCATGCCTTCAAGGGACTCGCTGGCACGAGCCTCCCTCCCTCCTCGCACATTCTCCCTCGCCTGCACATGCGCACCATGCTTCCATGCACCAAGTATTGCTGCTCAGCCCTTCCCACTTGGAGTCTCAGAAACAGCCCTCCCCTTGGCTGAGACGCCAGCAGATCACAGCAGAGGAGGGCTTTTGGTGGGAGGATTTGCCATCTGTTTCCAAACAGGAAGATAAGGACGGGCGGAAAGATCTTCAGCCTTCTCTGCCAAAGGGGCTCCTAAGACTATCAGAAATATATGTTTTCTGGTGGTCTTTGGCAATCCCTCTGAAATCCCCTCGAGATCCCACTAGGATCCCGACCCCCAGGTTGAGAAATGCTGCCCTAAGGCACCAGATTTCATCTGATTTTGGAAACCATGCCTAGTTAGTGTTTGGATGGGAGACCATCATTAAATACATGATGCTGTAGGTTATATTTTGGAGAAAGGAACTGGCAAAAACACTGGTGAGTATTCTTGCCTAGGAAAAACCTATGAAATCCATGGGGTCTCCATAGGTCGACATGTAACTGGTAGTCTCATATACAGACATTATTTCTTGTTTAGGGTATCAACATAGCAGCAGAATGAAATGGAAGAATCTTTAAGTGGCAGAATGAGGCTGCTAGTGTTCAATTCACATTTCTGTATTATAGTACAACCCCTGAATTCATGGGAAATACAGTCCAAGTCCTCCCGTGGATACACGAAGTCTGAGAACAGTTCCCCCACGGAATGTGGGTTATTATGTACTGGGAAAGTTCAGCTCCATATTTCAAGATACTGAACACTTGTCTAGACAGGTTCTTGGTTTCTAAATATAAAGTTGTAATTGTCCGGATCTGGTGGAACCGCACAAGGCGATCCTGAATCACCCTGAAGGTATGTCCCAATGAGGCAATCATTTGCCTGTTTTCTTGGGCCCCAACAAAGTCCGTAACAATATTTGAAATCTTTTTCTTTCAATTTTTGCAGAGAAGCCAGGTAGCTCTCTAGAGAAATTTATGGGTTTAAATGCCAAGCATGTCTCATAAGACAAAATAGCAGTGTCAGTCGTTATTTATAGAATGAAATTTAGGTTTACCACTAATTGCAGATTTTTTTTTTAAAAAAATAATACTTGCAAAAAAGAGAGACCCATGTGATTTACATGGAAATATTTTATGATGTTTCCATCATGAAATAGTTTGGGAGAGAAAACCCCTGTCTGTTGCTCATTATTTTCTAAGTGCTGTCACAAGCAATTAATTCATTGGGCTTGTTAATTAATTTCAGTATGCTACCAAATAAAGTCTGGGCTTAAATGTGACTTTTTTGCTTCTTTTCAAAATAGATGCAAGGAAAAACAACAACAGGGCAGCCATGGCAACTGAATGTAAATGCAGACACCCTGATTCAGACATTTATCATTATTTCTGTTTTCCTTATGTGCCATCAAATAATTTCCAGTTTATGGTGACCTCAAAGTGAAACCATCCTTAGGTTCAATTTCCAAGGTTTATTCAGAAAGGGTTTGTCATTGTTGTCATTGTATATGTATTGGGGTAACGATACAAAAGGTTTGCTAGGGTAGACCCTCTTTCACTCAGACTCAGCCCCCCCCCCAAAACAAACTCAGCCCCCCCCCCAATTGAAATCCTGGCTACAGGCCTGCATCCAGACAACTGCCATACTGGATTCGACCCAGGTCTTTCAGGAAGTACCAGGTCTTTCCAATATCAAATTAATTCAGCACAAGGCAGAAAATCCCACAATATCCGCTCAACTAAACCTGTGATTTTAATGAATGTCAGCACACTATGTTCATTATATAATGTTACCAGAGCTGCACATTGGGGGAGACTGAGACCCCTTTTAAAAGGTAAAGGCTTCCCCTGACATTAAGCCTAGTTGTGTCCGACTCGGAAGGTGGTGCTCATCTCCATTTCCAAGACAAAGAGCTGGCATTTTCCATAGACACCTCTAAGGTCATGTGGCCAGGATGACTGCATGGAGCATTGTTACCTTCCTGCCAAGGCTGTGCCTATTGATCTACACACATTTGCATGTTTTCAAACTTCTGCATTGGCAGAAGCTGGGGCTAGCAACAGGAGCTCACCCTGTTCCCTGGATTCGAACCACTAACCTTTCAGTCAGCAGGTTGAGCAGCTCAGCAGTTTAACCCGCTGCACCACTAGGGGGGCATGAGACCCCTTCTGCAATGCCATATAAAATACAGATTATCTGTTTTGAAGTGGATTATATGGCAGTGTAGATTCACATAATCCAGTTCAAAGCAGATCATGTGGATTATAATTTGATAATCCGGACTATATGGCAGTGTAGAAGGGGCCACAGTGGTAACATGAACTGTTGTCAAGCTATCTTCTAGTTAAAAATCCAGTAGCATGGGGGAAAAGTTCGCAAAGAGCACTGTGAAGGACATGGAACAAATAAGAGCAAAATACATGATACATCGCTATCTGTGATATGCCCAGTCCATGGTTCTGTTTGGATTCATAAGGTCTCACCGGGAGGGTGCAGTTAATCACTCAAAGCTTTGTCCTGCTTGCTGGATAAGTGGGTATAATTTATTTATTTATTTATTTATTTATTTATTTATTTAAATAATCTTTATTGAAGTATTTCTTCATTTATTTACTGCCTTTTTATCCTGCTCGTTTCAGCCTGAAGGCGACTCAGGGCAGTACAGACTGGCAACAATTAGATGCCCCAACATAGATATATATACATTTTATTGTGTAACATTTAATATTACACAATAAAAATTCAAATAAAACCAATTAAAATTATATAGTCCATGTCTTCCAGTTCAACTCCTTATCCTTTTTTATGTTGTCTATGCCAGGCGTCCTCAAACTAAGGCCTGGGGGCCAGATGGGGGCCCTCCAAGGTCATTTACCCGGCCCTCGCTCAGGATCAACCTAAATCTGAAACGACTCGAAAGCATACAATAACAACAACAATCTTATCTCATCAGCCAAAAGCAGGTCTACACTTCCCATTGAAATACTAATAAGTTTATATTTGTTAAAACCGTTCTTAATTTAAATTATTGTATTGTTTTTGAGTGTTTTTTGCACTACAAATAAGGTATGTGCAGTGTGCATAGGAATTCATTCATTTTTTTTCAAATTATAATCCAGCCCTCCAACAGTTTGAGGGACTGTGACCTGGCCCTCTGTTTAAAAGGTTTGAGGACCCTTGGTCTAAGCCATTCCAAGTTTCTTATTTCATCATACTGTGTTTATCAAATTACATCGTGTTTCCAAAAACTTGCTCAAAGAGCCAGGTTTTTACTCTTTTCCAAAAGGTCAGGAGAGAGGGGGGGGCGATCTAATATCCTTGGGAAGGGAGTTCCACAGCCGAGGGGCCACCACTGAGAAGGTCCTGTCTCTCGTCTCCGCCAAGCGCGCCTGCGATGAAGGTGGGAATGAGAGCAGGGCCTCCTCAGACAATCTCAGATTCCTGGATGGTTCATAAGGAGAGATACGTTCAGACAGGTAAGCTGGGCCGAAACCATTTCGGGCTTTATAGGCCAAATACAGCACTTTGAATTGTGCTTGGTAGCAAACTGGGGCGCAACAGTGGAGTTGTGTGCTCCCTGAGCACTGCTCCCATTACTAAACTGGCTGCCGCCCGCTGGACCATTTGAAGCTTCCAAGCAGTCTTCAAAGGCAACCTCACGTAGAGGACATTGCAGTAGTCTATACAGGATAAAACATATTGCTGAAATTGCATGAATTCTTACAAGCAAACAACCACAAAGAAGATGACAAAAAGATGTTTTGAGTCTCTCTCATTCTCCCCTACATCACTCTTCCTCTGCATTTGAAAACTGAAATAAATCCCTACTTGAGCATCAGTTGTTTAAACTGGCACCCTGCAACTAAGGCATGTCAAGCATTCCTCGGCAATATCGAGAAGAATTAGAGATTCTTACTCTGCCTGAAAGGAAAACAAATAACTCTGTTTTCCATCAAAAATTGTACAGAAATACTTGGAAGTGGAAATTCATCTTGCAATGGGACAGTCATTGGCCTCGGTGTAAGTAGGGCCAAACTTTGCAGGAACTGGAAAAGAAATGGGTCAGTTCATGACACACTTTTATTCCATCATCCCACACCAGGTTAACTCCCACAGAGCCGAAAGCTGTACCCAAGTATGAAGCAACAATCCAGAGTCTTGTTGGGACAAAAATTCACTGCAATAACAACAAAAAGTCACTTTTATTCAACAATAACCAAATACTTTTCTTTGAAGACATCGAAGGAAAGTTATCATTCCCGAGTCTGTTATCATTCCAAACATTCACTCACACTGACTGACTCCAACTCTCTCTTCCCATGTTATTCCTTTTATACATAAATTTCTTCATGAATATTCTTGGCACAGGTACAAAATTTTAGGAAGCGACAAACATTCTGAAAATGTAGTGGGACAACTAGAGTTTGGTGCAATTTTGAAGGTGGCAGGAAATGCTTTGTCTTAGTCTCAGTGCCATTCACTTCCAACTTCGCTATGCAGACGGAGCAAGTCGTCTTTGCTACCAAACAGTTACTTTTGTAACTTTAGAACAGTTTAAAATTTTGTAATGAAACTTTGTGCAAATGAGGCCCCTTCCACACTGCCCCTGTATCCCAGGATCTGATCCCAAATTATCTGCTAATCCCACATTACCTGGCAGTGGAGACTCATATAATCCAATATACAGCAGTTAATCTAGGATTAGATCCTGGGATATAGAGCAGTGTAAAAGGGGATTTAATGGCAAAGAACTCCTGCTTTTTTAAATCAATATATATTGTCTACAAATAGTCCTTCCTTCCATGTTTGCCATCTTCCTCCCTCCCTCCCTCCCTTCCTTTTGTTCATTTGTTCATTCTTTCTATTTTAATTGCAAAAGCTCATAAAATTTCTTCAAGCCATCATAAAATCCCTGTAAGGACATTGCAGCTCTACTGGAGTCCACAGACCACAGACTAAGAACTGCTGAGATTGAAATCTTCCAAGAAGAAGAGCCTTGAACTTCTAACTTTCACAGGACGTTTCCTCTTTCTCACCAGTCCACTCTGTTTATCACAGCTGCCTTCTCCAATCTAGTGCCTCCCAGATAGTATAAGTATTCTGAGTGTGCATGAGTGAGACAGTAGTCCAACATATCTGAAGAGCCCATGTTGATTTTAAAAGTGGCATTCATAATCCTATTCACAACCCCACAAAACCTTCATTTAAGGTTGCTCTCTTCATTGCAATTTTTCCTTTGATGTTACTTTCATGTTAGCACATCTGCAGTCTTTACTGTAAACTTGGCTATGTTTCCATATTCCTTGCAGATACAGAACTTACGCACTACATTTTAATAGGATGTGAAGCTAACATCTTCTCAAACAGAACAGCTCATTTGGGACCCCAGGTAGAATAAACATATGAAGTCATGTGAACATACAGTTTTGTTTAAAGTGTTGTAGCCTGGTCTGATTATGAGTACTCTGAAGAGGAGGAAAGGGATGCTGGGAAAGATTCAGAGGGCCCAGAGGAGAATAGAAATGGCCTAGAAAAAGTTGTTTTGGAATCTCCTGGAGGAGAAGGCAATATCAGTTCTCATGGGATCCTGCCAGAAGTGCAGGATGAGAGAAATGTGGGACAAATGTTTGCCTAGGTCAAGGCACTTGGAATTGAGGAGACAAAATATGCAGCAACTACAGACTCACTTTGCCCAGAGAATTAGAGATAAAGAGAGGGGAAGCAGGTGTGTGCAAAACAATGCTATGGGAGGGATTGGGGCTTTTTAAAGTGGTTTCTGCTGGTAAAATCTTTTTGAGAGCAATGCTGCATTCAGATGAAAAGCTCTCAATTTTTGGGGCCTATGTTTGTGGAATTCATGTAATCAAGTTTCTAAGTTGTTCTTGCTTCTTGTTCATCCGGGGGATAGTTTGCCTGCCTTGGATTCGTGCTATCTTGTCTTTAGATATATCTGAGAATTGATTTTGGAGACTGTATTTGAATGGATTTTTGGACTCCTGGCTTTCATGGAAATAACCTTGTGAACTTTGGTTCTTTCTTTTGAATTTGCTTATTTTTATATACTCTTCTTTTAATAAACTTTTACTCACTGGATTACCTGGACAGAAAGTGGTTTGTGGTGAAAAGGTGTTTCAGGGCTCTAGTGCAACATTAACACAGATTCATCCTTTTTATTTTGTTTACCTAAACAACTTCAGAGCATGGCAGCAAATTTATTCACAATTCAGTTCCATATAGCTTTTCGAGGGCATATGTTTGAAGAGTGCCTGGAAGTAAACTGTTAGTCCAAAGCTGGAGAACAGATTCTCCACGACAGAACATTTAAAAGGAAAGTTTTAAAAGACTCTGACAGAGATTATCCAAGGGCATGCCCTTTACTGTTTATAATCACAATTCATAATATTTAGAAGCTGCTATATATATTTGTGTATAAGTTGTGTATAAGGGCTGGTATGGGGGCCAAAATTATAGATTTTAATATGAGCTGTCAATAAGTCAAAAGTCATTCCATAGGAAAGTGAAAGCACTACAATTGCCTCAGGGCCCCAGCCACCCCTGGCTACTGCTATTTTCCTGTTCAGGCATTCAAAAAGGCAAGAAGCAGAGTGGAGAGCACTGGTGCTTCTTTTAGGTTCTCCCACAACAGACAAAACTCTAACCTTTCACCACCTGATTCAGGGATGATTCTGTTTCTAATACATTACTTACATTGACCCATGCATAAGTCAACCCAGCTTTTTATACATTTTTTACTAAAGCTTCTAGACTTATACGTGAGTATATACAGTACAATCCTCAGGAATCTGACAGTAAAATAAAATCAACAGAAAATTCTCAGGAATCTGATAGCACTATTGCAGTAGTGCTATATGCAGACATCAGAGAAGAGGCATGAAGAACTCCAATAAAAGTATATTTATGTTGAGAATAGACATATTAGGCCAGAACAATCCAGATGCACGACAGTGTTCGGCTTACACCGTAAGCACAGACATCCTTCAGCTTCATTTTTCTCTACCACAAAGGAAAGAAAACATGAAACATGAGAGATATCAAATATATGGAAAGTTTTGCTTAAGACAGATTTAACTCTTCATGCTTCTGGTAGACCAGAAGTATGAAGAGAAACTCAACTGGAAAAGCTTTAGACAATTGAAGCAGACAGCTGAGCTTTCTTCTGCAAGCAAACTGTGTATCTCATGTCTTAAGAGACAAAGTCAGGGCTTTTATGCCCCGTCTTCAAGGAAACAAGAATGAGAAGGAATGGGGGCGGGGAGTCCAAAAGCCAATGGTCTTTTGGGGAGCCTTCGTCTTGTACTGCCCCGGAATTTGTCATTCTGATCAAAGGGTGTGTATACTGTGCTTTAATGGCCTTCTCCCAATGCAGTGCTAAACTTGCTCTTGAGTTTTTAATTAAAATGCTACATAAAAGCTTTAATCACCTGTGAATGGGTCGGTTTTATGAATGCTTTTATCACTCAAATCACACTCTCCCTCTGCCTCCCCCTCTTTAATTCACATCTTGCAGTACCCTAGGCTAAACAAAACATGGAGGTCATGCACTAGAAAACTAACAAGAAGTCAGGAAATGCAGAAGGTAAAATTCCAACAGGAACATTAATTAATTCAGCTGAACTGAAAACCCTGCATGCCTTCTGGAGTATATTTTACAAGACAAACAGTGATCTTTTCAGCTACCCATTCACCCTTAAGGGGAAAAATATGTGCAAAGCAACCAGTCTACAATCTCAACCCTTCACATTTTTACATGGGGAGATGATGGATGTCAACACTCTGAAGTGAACAAATGCAGAGTTCATAAAATCACAAAGTTTGGAAGGGGCCTCTTGGGCCATCAAGTCCAACCCTCTGCTCAGTTCAAGAGCTTCGGGTAAAGCATCTCCAAAGAGTAGCTGCCCAGATTCTTTTTGAAGGCTCCATCTAAGCAATTTGTTCCATTGCCAAACCACCCCTTACTGTAAAGGAGTTCCTTCTAATGTTCAATCAAAACTACTCTCCTGTAACTTCATTCAAACCATTAGATTTGTTCTTACCCTCTGGAACAGCAGTAATGTGCTTTCCCCTTTTCTCTCTGTGACAGCCCTTGAGGTATTTGAAAAGTGGGATCTTGTCACACTTTAGTTTTGTTTTCACCAAGCTGTCCATGCCAGCTACTTCAATATTTTCTAATATGCTTTGTTCTCCATGCCACTTATCATCCTGCGCATGCATGCATAGAATAGTGCTGCAATTCATAAAATGTATTGTTCAAGGCTTTCATGGCCAGAATCACTGGGTTGTAATTTTTTTGGGTTGTATGGCCTTGTTCCAGAAGCATTGTCTCCTGGCCTTTCACCTGCATCTATGGCAGGCATCCTCAGAGGTTGTGAAACATCGGGAGAGGATGCTTCTGGAACAAAGCCATACAGCCCAAAAAACTTACAACAACCCAATTCATACAATAACTGAGTATATAGGCCAAGTGAGCCTTGGGGCAGAGAGATAATGATTTGCCAAAAGAGATCAGGAAATTGCCCAGTGTTTTAGCCTGCAGCTAAACTTTTCCCAATCTGCCAGCCTCCAAATAATTGAACCCCTATCATTCCCAATTAACATAGCAAATAGCAAAGAAAGCAATTCTTAAATAAGTACATCAGGGGCAAAAGGAAAGGAGAAGATGTTTGGCTCACAGTGATGGGTTAGGTAGGATGGGAAAGAGAGAAAAAGATGGGGAAAATGAAATGGGAAGTAAACAAGATTGGATTCCAGTGTCTCGGTACAACTGAAGAAAAAATAAATAAATAAATAAATAATATTAGGTGTACCCCATAGCCTCAGACCAAGAAAGAAATATGGGCATGATTCATCCTTTTTACTGATATCAATGAATACAGGATGAATCATGCCTGTATTGTCACTGCTGTTACTCCTGGTCAGCAGTAGAAGTCCTTCAGAGATCTGCTGGCATCAGAAAGGGGTGTTGGCATGACCCTCAAGAAGGTGGTGATCACCCCAGAGGTCACACAGTCACCCCTGTAGATACCAGAATGGAGTATGAGAAGCATGCTGGTCCAGTGCATCTGGGGCTGCTAAACTGCCCAGTGCAGATGAGCCCCAAGTTGATCGCATCTCCATGTGTTATGCTAAAGATGTTTGTATGTTACAGCACAACACTAAGCATATCTACTTAGAAGGAAGTCACCTTGAGAATTTGTATCGAAAGTGGTGATAGAAGTCTGGTTAATGAGGGGAAGGGGAAGATATCCTCCTACGCAAGATAGACATCCACATTTAAAAAATAGGGAGAGAGGGAGGAAGGAAATCTTCTCAACCGTTTGGGATCTTATCTGATTTACATGAAATAGCTCTGGAGCCTTAGAAATAATTTGTGGCTCATGGAATACTTTTCAGAATCTGAGAGATGCATTCCAAAAGCAAACCATTTTATGGGGTAAGACCAACTCAGAATACACTCTGAAATAGGTGCTGCCAATCAAGGCAGATGTACGCATCAAAATGGACACGCTGTCACTCACTGAAGGGACACTATCTGATTTACTGCTCAAAGAACATATGGTTCTTACTTTATACTTTACCAAATGTAATAGCAGACAGGAATGAATGCAGAGATGACTAAGCACTTTGAGGGTCACTATTAAGAGCACATGTAGCCCTGCCAATGTATTAACTTTTAAAGTTTCTGCAGTTTAGTATCAACTTTGGTTCCAAGGTTATATATGGAGGAAAGGAGGATTGGAGGAAGAAGGAGGGAGGGAGGGAGAGAAGCCAATGTTGAGCCAGCTGGCAGATTAGATAAATCTATTAAAATAGTATCCTACTGAACAGAAATTTCCTCTTTCCTTTCTCTATAACCAGATGTATTGGTTCCTGGTCTCACAGAAGAGAGAGAGGGGAAGAAGATAAAAGAGAAACGCTCCTGGCATCCCATGCCTTTTTCCTCACTGTAGGTCTCCCTACCGCAAGGGTCACAGAATGTATTTCCATGGCTGGAATGATTGTAATGGTGCAAAAGCAACTTCCCATATTGGACAAGGATTATTTGGCCCTGGCATCTGTTCAATTGTAAAAACAG
Source organism: Anolis sagrei ordinatus (assembly GCF_025583915.1). NCBI lineage: Eukaryota > Metazoa > Chordata > Lepidosauria > Squamata > Anolidae > Anolis > Anolis sagrei. The sequence continues at coordinate 20,291,927 of NW_026847549.1, forward strand.
CTTTAAAGAAACCAAATAACTTCAAGGCTACAACAGACCACAGCACCTAGCATGCCATAAGTCATTTAGCAAGGGGAGCTCTGTGTATGGGTTGAACATATGGTTTCATTGGAGAAGCAAGGCCTAGATCATACAAAGAACAAATGAAGTGATAAAACTGATCTCAACAGCACCATTCTGGTGAAGGGGTTGGGAGGAAGGTGAACATGTCTCCTTATTTTTTAAAAAATTACGCATATAAAACTAGCACATTGGAAGAAATGCTAGGCTAGACTTCACAGACATCTAAGGAAAGCTCTCCTGGATCAAAGTTCTATCTATACAAGTCTTATGTCTTCCACAATGAACAACTAGATGTCTCCAAGAAGACCAAAAGAATAATTCCAGAACGATTTACTTACTTACTTACTTACTGTATTTATATACTGCCTTTCTCAGCCCACTGGCGACTCAAGGCAGTTTACAGGGCAAAATTCAATGCCTACAATACCATAAATACAATTAAAAAGATTAACATATAATAAAAACCATAACAACATCAATAAAAGCATAAGTCATTAGTGTCTCCTTGTTAAAAACATTGTCTGGTTCCATCGTCTATGTGTTCCATATTCCTATGTCAGTTACCCTGCATTTGCTAACACTTGCTCAAAAAGTCACATCTTGACTTTTTTTCGAAATGTTAAAAGGGAGGGGGCTGATCTGATATCCCTAGGGAGGGCGTTCCATACCTGAGGGGCCACCATTGAAAAAGTCCTATTTCTCATCCCTGCCAGATGCACTGGTGATGAAGGTGGGACCGATAGCAGGGCCTCCCCAGATGATCTTAAGGTCCTAGATGGTTCATAAGGGGAGATGCCTTTCCCAGTTGTTTTTTTTTGCCAGTGATTGGTATTCACAGTTCTAACTTTGGCCTATAAAGCCCTAAACGGCCCTGGCCCAGTTTACCTGTCCAAACTAATCTCCCTTTATGAACCACTGTGAAGACTAAGATCTTCTGGGGAGGCTCTGTTCTTGGTCCCACCACCATCACAGGTGCGTTTGGTGGAGATAGGCCTTTTCAGTGATTGCCCCCGGCTATGGAACTCCCTTCCTGGCAAGATTAAATCAGCCTCCTCCCTCCTGTCCTTCAGAAAGATGGTAAAGATCTGGCTGTGGGACTAAGCCTTTGGGGCTGTGCAATGAGGCAATAATAAGAAACCTACTCCACTGACCGGAGCCAGCATGGTGTTTTGAGATGGTTTTAAACAGCTGATTTTAAAGTAGAAGTAACTAATTTTAATTTATAGTTATTTATGTCCTGGCATGGAATGCTTGCTGTATATATGTTGTGCGCTGCCCTGAGTCCCCTTCGGGGTGAGAAGGGCAGAATATAAATGTTTCAAACAAATAATAAATAAAGATGCTAGACACACATTCACCAGGATTACATTTCTCCTTCACCAATTTGTCTAAACCCAATTTAAAAGCAATTTAGTGTTGGTGTAACTAATACCATATCTTTTGCCAGCAATTTCTGTAGCTCCCACTAGGCAGCTTCAAGGAGAGGAATTTCATTTCGCCTGTTTGCCTTCTCCCCTCATTCAGACAGCTTGGGCAATCGTTACCTCCCAGGTCCTAGTTGTGAAAAGTCAGCAGCGTAAGTTTAGCTCAATACTGATAAAGGATTATCCTCATGATAAATACGTAAATTCTTCCTTCTCATCCTCACACAAGAATGGAAAATATCATCCTCAGGCAAGGTGAAAGTTGTTTTGTATGCTTCCAAAGACTTCACACACATTTGCCAGACTGGTGGGGGCAGTTTTTTGTGCACTTTATATGATCATTGCTGCTTTGGGGCATTGACGTTTTGAAAGAAGATTCACTGAAGGGTCATTTCCATCCTTTTGGTCAGTAAACAGAAGCTAATCCTTCTATGTTTGCTGTGTGGGCGTATTGTATGTATGTGCGTCTTTTGCTTCACAAGAGAAATGTGAAATTGCTTTATTTACATAAGTAGCTCTTCAAAACAAACTTCAGCTAGACTTTCCTCCAAGGCCGAGCCCTCCTACAGAATTGAACCTTTGACGCAGAGGATGAATTGAAAGAGTATGTCATATCTGACACGTATTAATCATAGGTATAAGACTTCACTCATTGGCTAAACATACTCAATGACAGAAGTAGTGGGCTGGTTTCTTGGGCAACAGTTGCGCAATAGAATAACTGTAAATGTTACCACTTAAACTAATCCTAGGGAGCAAAAAACAAAGGTTGGCATGTTGTTTGTAAATTAATCATCATACAATTACATGGAGTTAAATTGTACCATTGCACAGCTTGCATTCTCAGGGAAGCAGAAACGTAGCTATGCCATTGGGACCACTGTACAGGCAAATCGAGCAATGTGGTAGTTGTAAATGACCCTGATAAACAATGAGTAGCAATGCACAACATGTCTGTTGTGAAACATGTTGCATTGCAAAATAGCCCTCATACAAAGCATATCAAAATATACAATGTATCCTCATGCACAACATTTCTGTTCACAGTAGAGAACAGGACACTCCACTGTGTGTCATCATAATCCACTAGTGTAGTTGGGTATAGTGTTAGTGACACCGATCCGTCATCATAGCTTCTGATATAGGATCATGGCCACATTTCTAAAAATAAGAAAGGAAAGCTTGGAATGTGGGCAAAATGATTATCTGAACAGGCAGCGTACAGCATGGCTAGAAACCAGATTGAATCCAGCCATCTGGGTCAAAGGGCAACCCTACTCAAAATGGTCTGTGCTTCTGCAGGCTCAGTTCAGATGGCCAACAGAAGTCTCAATAGGAACTCCACCAGCAGGATATGAGTTTAATAGCTCTCTTCCACTCATTCTCTCCATCAATTAACACTATACTTCATAATACCTCTTGAAGGTTATATATACAGCTGTTATGACTAGAAGGTCTTGAAAGCCACTTCCTCAATGGGTTTGTCTAGAACTCCTTTTAAAGCCATCTAAGGCTGGATCTACAATGCCATACAATCCAGATTATGAAAAAGAAATCCAGATTATCTGATTTGAACTCAATTATATGAGTCTATACTGCCATATAATCCAGTTCAAAGCAGATAATCTGGATTTTATATGGCAGTGTAGATCGAGCCTAAGATGGTAATAGTTGATACTTCTTGCAGTGGTAAATTCAGAAATTTAATTGGGCGAAGAAGTGCTTCTTTTCTTGTGTTCTGTGGATTATCTGATTTGATAATCTTGAGTGTATGGCAGAGTAGAAAGAGCCCTAGGGAGTCCTAGTGGGGACATATGAATCACATTCACAAATCCTATGTGGAGAGCCTACTGCACAGATGGCAAACCTAGCTGGCAAGGGGGCAAGTAGGGGGTGGACAGGTGGGCAATTGAGCAAATGGGCAGGCAAGCAGGTGAGCAAGCAAATAAGGGGGCAGGCAAACAAGTGAGTGAGCAAGTGGGGGCAGCAAGAATGGTGGGATGACAAGCAGTGGGTGGGCAATGGTGCACGTTCCAGGAGAGAGGCCGGTGCGTGGCCCTTCTGGCACATGTGCCATATGTTTGCCACCACTGGCCTATTGTGTATGCTAGAGGGGGACCAAAACTCTTCAGTCCACTCCCCCCCCCCCACTTTATGTAACTTAATACTCTTTTATAGTAATTCCACCCCAACCGTTCATGTTCCCAAGCTTTCAGAGCATCATTCCTTAAAATACAAATGAAGAGACAAGTGCCATCTTTGCTCCACAGCCCCAGTGGAGTGCAAGCCATATGGATCAAAGCTTGCAAACTGTCTAGCTTTTTCACCCACTGTAAAAGAGACAGCGTACAAAGGCATTTCGCTTTGTTTTAATTTTGAACACACACACACACTGTCTGTAAGGGGATTCTCCAGCCTGACTAACAGTCAGGATTCATTAGGCCTTCTGTGATGGTTTTCTCCAGCCTTCGGATATGTGATGAATCTCAGATGTTATTCAGCTTGAATTAAATCGCACTCCGTTGACCCTGCGGTGTACACTGGAGGGGAGGGAGAGTTGAGTTTTCACTCAAGAAATCTTAAAAATGTGTCTTCAGTGTAAGACAGATGCTGAGGATAAAGGAATTCAAAGGAGATTAAAATATTTTGGCTTCCTTTAAAAGGAGCCTCTCTTCTCAGATGAACAAAACTGGACCACTTTGGGCCTTTCCTAATCCGTTTGCATATAACAATGAACTCAGCCGAATTACATTTGTGAAAAACAAAGTGGTGCTGTTGCATTTCCCTGTATTACTCAACAAAGAATGCATGCACGCACAACCAAAAACAACATCCATGGGACTGTGTGGTTGCATACTATATGACTAATCCTGCCTGGAAATTGAGATGTTTAAGTAGAGAGGATTTTATCTCCCTTAAGCAAAACTTTCAAAACTAACCCCACAAAGGTTGCCTCAGTTCCTGCACCCGTTTATCACTTCTGAAATTGCTGATTACAAGCCTGTCTTGGAAGAAATAGTTGTGTCAAGGGGAAAAAGGATTAAACCTTTATCTCTAGACAAACGAATCATTGCCAAGTAAATTCTGCATTGTCTTTGTTTAATTCCTGAGTGCATAGCAGCACAACTGAGATGAACTATAGTCAAAGACAGTTTGGATTACTAGGTAAAAGAAAGATTGAGAGCTTCACAAGATGGGATTGTGGCAATTCTGCAAATTTTAACACAGAATTATATATTTGTTGCCCATTTGTCTCAGGGCCCATCCAGACAGTACCTAAAGGAGCTTCCACAGCAAACAGGAGGGTGGCCAGATGCCATTCCCTGTAAACACAGAAGCAATTGCTACAAAAGGCAAAAAACAAGAGATTTCCAGGTGTGGAAATATTGCAGTTTTGAGCCTAATATCCACATCTTTGAATGTCTGTATGTCTGCAATAAAAAATCATGGGATTTTTTTAATCTAAGTTTGTTCCCAGATTTTAGATATTTGTTCCTGATTAGTCGGTTCCTAAAAAGAAGGTGACACTTGAGTAGAACTCAAAAACTTTGTTTGTGTGTTGGAAATTTCATGAAATGTCTGGAGGGCACAATTTTTCTGGCCAGGACAAAGAACAAAACTTTTGCAGTGTTTCGCTACAGTGATTCTCCACATATCCGCATCTTGCAGGTTTTGTTGTTGTTGTTGTTGTTGTTGTTATAAACTGCTGAAGTTTCCAGTGGAAGTCCCATGGCGGCCATCTTGGGAACCTCTAAATCTCACAACAAAGCATCAAGTCTGGTCAACAGAGGCAGAAATCCTAGGCCCAACAGGTCTGTATGTGGACATCTACTGAAGTCCTGCGATTTTTTGCCCCTGTTTAAAACCCGTAATATAGTGCTGTCTGGAAGTGCCCTCAGTGGTACAAGAATTTGGTGCTTTTGTATTACAGTCCTCCCTCCTCATTTGTAGATTGGATTTTTGCAGGTAATTCACAGATTTGATTTAAATGTTCTCTCTAGGCCCTCCAGTATGGCTCTAGCGACAGTTTCACCTTGATATGGAAACCGCATCTTTAGCTGAGGTTTCTATCTTAATTTTAAGGAAAAAATGTATGTTATCTATCTCTCTTTCTGTGTGTGCATGTGTGTTTGAATGACATGCTGTAAGCCTATGTAACTCTGGTGGCTATTTAATGGATCAGTATTGAGAATGTCCTTACCTTTCAGGTCTGACCCAAAAACCTCAGGGTTTGGAACAACACTGAACTTACATTCATGAATAGCAGGAGTCAATTTGTATTTCAAGTGAGAGTCAGTCCAGTGTAACTAGTTTGAACTTTGGATTACAACTAGAGACTAGCAAGTGTTGCCTGCCCAAAATCACTTTCAAACCTTGGTCTCCCGTAATCCTATTCCAACAGCCCAGACCACAGCATCACACTGGCTCTTACCACAGCATCCTACAGGTCCTTAAAAGGAGATGTAATCCTATGTGCTCCTTTGGGTACAAATCCTACTGAATACAACAACACCAACTTCTCAATAACCATGTGCTAAAAGTATGCAAATTTTATCTTGGGGTAAAGACTATCACATCCTCGAACACTTCACAGGTGAAAATCAGCATCTCTGTTGTGGCCACACAACATCAGAATGTGGTCAAGATGGCAAAGTTGTTGGTGAGAAAGAACAGACAATTTAAACTACAGTAACTTGCTTTTTCCTGATCCTTCTAGGAAGGACAAGAATAATCCCAAGCTTAATTCAGTACAAATTCCTTTTTCACTTTGTCTTCTGACAAGTTTCTGAGCTCAATTCAAGATGCAGGTTACCTATAAAGCCCTATATGTTTTGGGTCCAACCTGTCTTTGTGACCACATCTCTTTCTACAAACTGCCACAGGCGCTGAGATCAACAGGGGAGGCCCGTCTCTCAGTCCCACCACCATCTCAAGCATGGTTGGTGGGCACGAGAGAGAGGGCCTTCTTAGTGGTGCCCCCTCCCCATTCTGGAATACCCTCCCAAATTAAATTAGATTAGCCCCCATGCTTCAATCTTTCCATTCCAACATGAAAACATGGATGTTCAAACTGGCTTTGATCTTGAGTAGACTGAATGGGACCATATGAAGTTGACACCTGCCACTTTGTGAACTGACGGCCACTAGTTTTATCTACTGATGTTTTTAAAATTGTATTATTTTGATTTGTGACTTGTACTATTTTTACATTTTGTATGTTATATGTGCATCCTGGATTGCCTTTCTAAGCCACCCGAGTCCCTTCGGGAAGATAGTGGTGGGATATAAATAAAGTTTATTATTATTATAACTCATTTTGCAGCAACAAAAGGAAGCTGAGGATACAGGGGAAAAGGGAAGGGAGTGAAACTAGAACATTTTAAAAGCAGCTGAAAAAACCAGGCAATGGAAGATTAATAGGGACTGTCCCTGCCAAATCCGGACAGTTGCGGGGCATAATGTTTTGGCAGCCCACTAAAGCACAAAGCCACCAGAAGTGCTGCCAAATTTCATCAGCAATTTCATCAGCCTGGGTGGGGAAAGTGTGCAGCCTGTCAAAAGGCTCTTGGACAGGCTAATGTAACCTCCAATATAAACACATTGCCTGCACTGGCTTTATTCCATAAAGGCTAAGACCCTTCAAACCAGAATGAAACATCCACTTCCTATAAGCATGTATGTCTTTTCTAAAAATACCATAATCAAACAATGACTAGAAGCAAGTCAGCAATGTTTCATGAAGGATATTGATATAACTGCTGTATTTTCTGGCATATAAAACTTCTTTTTAACCCAGGAAAAACTTCTCAAAAGTTGGGGTGTCTTATACACCTGGTGGTGCTGAAACTTTGGAGCCGGACTAGAGAATCTGTGGTCACCTCATATGGTGGGGGAGTTCAAAAACGGCCACATGCCTGGCATACCCAGTGACCATATGAAAGCAGGAAGGGCAGCGCTGTACCAGTAGAAGAAAATCCACTCATCAGGATTCGTGGAAAGAAGTGACTTAATGCAGTCCCGATTACGAGGCGAGGGGGCGCCTCACCGGAAAGGTGTAAGTGAAGGGCGGAGCAAGCTGCAGACATCCAGGATGCACAGGGTATGAAAAAAAGAGATAGAGTGAGGGTGTGCCCAGAAAAACATGCTTCTTTCACCTGTCTGGCCCACCCTTGTATCCTATTACCATACCTCCTCTGCCTCTCAGATCTCGCTCCTGAGGACTGCAGTGAAGCAGTGCAGGCACGCATGTGTGAAATCTGAGAGGTAGAGAAGGAGGTACAGTAACAGGAAATCAAATCTGATTTTTTAATTTTTTTATTTGGTGTGTGTGGAAGAGGGGTAGTCTTATATGGTGAGTATATCCCAAACTCAATATTTTAACTGGAAAAGTTGGGGGTCGTCTTATACACCCAGACATCTTATACATCAGAAAATACAGTACTTAAAACTTGACTTGCAATTGTTATTGGATTATCTTAAGAGGTTGTATTCAATTAGGAACGTTCTTCTGGTAGCCATTTTGAGAATGAATTCATTGTGAAAATATAGCCCGTAACTAAACTTTTGGTGATGATGGGAATGGGGAGGAGGAGGATGAAATGAGAAATATCCATGAAAATAGCACAACAGGTTTCAAACACTTCCATTTAGAGCCCCTGTTTGCAAACTAACCATAGTGTCTGTCTTTTATGAACAAGCTTTAGATCCCAAATCTTCAAGTTATTCTCCATTCTGCATGCCTCACACTTATAAGATGGATTGTATTTTGCCTTAGGCTCAAATATGTACATGGTAAAGCTGCATTCCACAAAAGATGTTATTGGAATTTCTGTGCCTTTTCAGCCTAACAAAACAGTTGGTGTCATAAAGCCATCCTTCATTTGGATCAGGCTCATCTCCAGAGTCAATCCGAATCAAGCTTTTGGAGCTAAGCTTAATAGCAAATGACACATGACAGCTTTCCTGTCTTCAGAAAACAGCTCCAAAAACCCCAAGTCACATAATTTCTAAAAGGCATATTTAATCGGTTCCAGGGAATTTGCTCATATAATTAAAGAGACGTGGAGATCTTAATAATATGCCATTTGTTAGGGGATGAGAGAGAAATGTCAACCGTTCTCTTTTTTTTATTATAAAGCTAAATTTCTGGATGTGATTGACAGGCAAATAGAGCTTGTACATGAAGGCCTCTAGTACCCAGTGTGGCGGAAAAGAATGTTTGCCTTAGGAGATCTTTTGTCGGTCGGAAGGCTGATTTTCCTAAGATAAAAGGCTTGGGTTTTGCCTGTGCCAAGTGCCTAATGTAATGTTATGCTCCAAATCCAAACTTGAGACTCCTTGCTGAAGGGGATGGATGACTTTTCACATTTTGCAGAAAGGGATTTGGGATTCAGTAACTCACTTTGTGCGTTATCCAGTCCAGGTTGAATTGTTGGTCAGGATCCAGACTTAACCATTCTTAGAATTTTTGTGCTGAAATCAATTGTTCAAATAAGTACGATCCAGACTTAATCATACTTAGAATTCTTGTGCTGAAATCAATTGTCCAAATACCATACAGGGTCAAATAGACAAATATAGCTCTGAAACTCACTTGTTGCTCTTGCAGCAGAGGTATTGGTGTGCCCATTATAAACACAGATGCTTCAAGAGACTTTTTTAAGTAAAGCAGATACCTGGAAATGCGAAAAATGACTCTGGTCTTCAAATACCCAAAGACCTGAGATGCAGAGGTGAAATAAATGTTCTGTGTTGCTGTTCTGGTACAGCCGCACCAGGAGCTCCAGCTTATCTTGCTATTTGTTGATTACTGCATGTATTTTAAAGTTCTATGCCTTTGCAGTTAGATGGCTTTCCTTACTTTGCAGTTATTGGGTCAATTGCTTGTCAATTATCATTAGGTTCCCTAGTTCCGTCCCCTTTTTGGGCTTTGGAAGGGAAGTGAGCCATTTTGTTAGTTAGTCTCAGCCAGGTTAGCTTTTGTATAGGATGTGTGTAACTTCCCCTGTACAAAGGCTTCAAATTTTAAGAATTACCAGGGTTACAGAAATTCCAACAAAAACAGAAAGCAAAGAAATCCAGAGGAGAACAGCTTTAAGAGTCTCCTAAGAACTCCAGGGAAGCATTCCCACAGCTTTCGGAATTTACAGGAAAACAGCCTTAAAGACTAAAGAACTCCAGCTGGAGAATATCCACTGCCTTGCTGGTAGGTCCACTCGGCGTCCGAGAAGCAGTTCAGCCCGGTAGCGGAGCCCAGACCAGTGAGGGTTGGATTTCAGTCAGCCTGGGAGAAGTTAAAAGGGTTTTTTTTTTCCTTTAAAGAAAACGTTATTGAAGATAGTGCCTGTCCCCTGTGGACAAGATTGAGAGAACCAATACTTTATCAAGAAAGCTTTGAAGTTCCTGTTTGGTTTCAGTAATAAAAGACTTTGTTGTACTTATCTAGCCATCTGAAGATTCTTTTGTAGTGTAAACCTCTGAGAACTTCTCCTTAGGCCCCTGGCTTCCCGCTGGGCAAAGGTTACACATCGTATTTTCAAAGTCAACTAACTAAGGGCCCAGCGGCGACAGAACAGTTGCCACAAATGCCAAGACTGGAGCCAATGGATGGAAGTTTTAAGGAAATTTTCAGCTAAACCAAAGGTACATATCCCTCCTGCAACATTTCAGAGGCATAGAAGCTTAGAATATACCAGGTTAGGGAAAGAAAATGTTGCAAGACACCTAGGCACTACTAATCCCAGAAAAAAATGGTTTCCTCCATCCTGAGTAATGTTGTGTCATTTCTGAGTAATGGAAACTCAATCATGGTGTTTTCTTGGCAAAATATGTTCTGAGGGGAGTTGCCTTCATCTGAAGCTGAGAGAGTGTGACTTCCCAAAGGTCATCCATTGAGTTTCCATGGCTGAACAGGAGCCCTGGTCCCAGTCCAACATTCAAACACTATACCACGCTGTTTCATTTCCTCTATCCAAGTTTTTTCTTTTTTCTTGGCCTAAAACAGTACAAGAACCCACAAAAACATAGTAAAACCGCCCCTTGCATGATGCAAGAGGCTTGTGCAATCTAGAGATGTTGGGTTTCATCTCTAGATTGCACAAGCCTCTTGCATCATCAAATCTCCAGTCCTCAATGAGGAGCTAAGCTAGAGATAAGATTAGAGTTAGGGATCCCTCCCCCCCCCCCGCGCGCACACACACACATTCCTATGCATGCTTTCTTRCACAAAAAGGACTTTGTTTTTACGTTTCCTCCATGCTACTATTTCCTCCCCCTTTGAAGAAGTAGCAATCGAATAACTGTGAACTAACATCCTTTTTAAAGGTATTTTTATTGCTCTGGGCTTGGCCATGCAGCCATCCTCCTTTGTCCTTTTTCTTCTGTCTTTTACTTCCTTCCAGTGAAGATGCCTTTTTCCTCTCTCTCTCTCTAGGCAAAATGTAGATGCATGGATATTTTGACTTTTTATCTTTTTACCTTTCTTAGATGAGATTTAGTATGCTAGTTTGCTCCAAGACGTTTTTCTATCTAAAATGTATTTCTTTTCTTCAATTAATATTTTGAACCAAAAGTTCTGGCTCTGCAGTCCTGTGCCATTCTGATGAATGGAAGATTATCCTAGCTCACCACATGTAAGTGGCACAGCTAGTTAGCAGCCAGCTGCATTAAATCACTACTGACCGAGAGGTTATGAGTTCGAAGCCAGCCTGGGTCAGAGTAAGCTCCCAACCATTAATAGTCTAGCTTGCTGTTGAACTATGCTGCCCAAAAGATAGTTGCATCTCTCATGTAGGAAATTTAGGTACCGCTTTATGCAGGGAGGCTAATTTAACTAATTTACGACACTATAAAACCTTCAAGCAGCGTGCAGAAGAATGAGGAAGTACTCCATCAAGGACTCAGTGTCACAAGTAAACAGTGAAGCAGCAGCTCCCCCTGTGGCCAGAAACAAGCATACCCTCATGAAGCCGGAAATGCTGGAATGTTAAATTGCCTCTATGTCTGTCTATATATGTTGTATGTCTAAATGGAATTGAATGTTTGCCATGTATATGTGCATTGTAATCCGCCCTGACTTCCCTGCGGGGTGAGAAGGGTGGAATATAAATACTGTAAATAAATAAATAAATAAATAAATAAATAAATAAATAAATGTCTGCTGGTTATGAAGTTTACTTCTAGTACTCCGCTATAATTATGGTGGAATCACCCCAACTGAGGGTTATTTTGAGCCTAACAGCACAGGTTCCCCAACAGCAACCACAGAGGAACATTTTGAATATTAATTTTCTTTAAATCTGAAAGTAGGGAATTTCTTTTAGAGGAAACAGGTCTTGGGTGAGATTTTCCTCAAATGATGTTCTAATTCATGTGAGAAGTTAGCCAGGGCAGGAGTAAATGTGGATTTCATTGATGCAGTTGGTGGGCTTGTCATCTTCTCATTAAGTGAATTGTTAGCCAGCAACAACATTAAGTAGAACAGGCAGAAGCTCACAAAATTTAAAATTCTCTAAAGCAAGGATACAAGGCAATGGTTTGAAATACCCGTTCTATGTGTTTCAAGTCCATGAATGGGGTTTCCTGGAAAACAGTGATATTGCAACAGAATAGTAGTAAAGATTTCAAAAGATGGTCATTTCAGTCATACTTACACAAACCCAGCCGGACGGACACTTCAAAGCCTGTGAGTCACGTGCCGAAGGGCAAAGGCTGCAATTAATTTAGAGCGATGGTTTCAAACACCTTGTCTAGACAATCTCTGTGGAGAGAGCAGAATTCAAATGTTAAAGAGTACAGGCCACTCAGAATTCCTTTGTATTGATGCATAGCATCAAAGAAAAGAAAGTATAAGCACTCCCTTGTGCAGTCTTGGCTCAAGAGGGAGTTACACAGACTATTCTATGCAGCTTCAGTGAACTTACAATACTGATGATATCGGGACAAATAAGGAATCAGCTATAGTTGCTCACATTCAACTGATTTAAAAACCCTGAAGTTACACACAGTCCAAGCCTTGAACTGGTTCCTCAGGTATTTGTATAGACACTGCACAGTGAAACCAGTTTATTTTAATCCACTTACAAACAGCATTATATTGTCAGTGTAGAGCAGTGGTTCTCAACCTGGAGTCCCCAGATGTTTTTGGCCTACAGCCCACAGAAATCCCAGCCAGTTTACCAGCTGTTAGGATTTCTGGGAGTTGTAGGCCAAAACACCTGAAGACCCACAGGTTGAGAACCACTGGTGTAGAGCAATGGTTTCCAACCTTTTTTTGACCAGGGACCACTTTGACCAGGGACCACTCTCCAACATTAGTACCAAAAGGGTTACGAATCGGTTTTTAGTCAACTTTAGATTTGGTCTGGTTATTTGGGGTGCTGATTCAGAAGTTTCTGATACAGAACATATGCCATCCAGTAGTTGCCATCTGCTTGCCCACATAAAACCACTTATTTATTTATTTATTTATTTATTTATTTATTTATTTATTATTTACTGCATTTGTATACCACCTTTCTCAGCCAACGACGGCTCAAGGCGGTTCATAGTCAGCAGCGATTTGATGCCATAACACATATCAGGGTACAGTTAGAAACAATTATATAACAATTATAAAAACAATTTAACAATAAAAATGTAATATAAAAGAAACAATATCTCCAAAAACAAATCCTCAGCGTCTCCTTACTGAAATCATGGTCCAATTGCATCGTCAGTCATTCCATGTTTTATTTAATAATCTAGAGCTGATGTGGTCTATCCAGTGCAATTTTCTGAATCAACACCCCAACTAACCCCAGGAACAGGCCTCAAAATGAAGACACCAAGGCGTCCCCGCTTCCAGGCACCACATGGAACAACTCTGCTCTGGGAGGGAGGAGGCGGAGCAGCAGTGGGGAGGCTTGTTGTCGCGCCTTTCGTGAGTAGTCAGTCTCTCCCCTCCCAACATCCCCATTGCCCCAGCATTATAAGAGTCAAGATTTGGTTGTTTGAGCAGGAGTTTGAAAATGCAAGGTAAAAGACATAGGAACTGGAATGACTAGACGACAAGATGGGACAATGTTTTTATTAGGAAACACAAATGATGTATGCTTTTAGTATTCTTGTTATGGTTTTATATTATATGTTAAAATTTTAAAATGTATTGTCGAAGGCTTTCATGGCCGGAATCACTGGGTTGTTGTAGGTTTTTTCGGGCTATATGGGCCATGTTCTAGAGGCATTCTCTCCTGACGTTTCGCCTGCATCTATGGCAAGCATCCTCAGAGGTAGTGAGGTCTGTTGGAACTAGGAAAAAGGGTTTATATATCTGTGGAATGACCAGGGTGAGACAAAGGATTCTTGTCTGCTGGAGCTAGGTGTGAATGTTTCAACTGACCACCTTGATTAGCATATAATGGCCTGACAGTGCCTAGAGCAAACTTGTAGATGCTTGCCATAGATGCAGGCGAAACGTCAGGAGAGAATGCCTCTAGACCATGGCCATATAGCCCAAAAAAACCTACAACAACCCAAAATTTTAAAATGTTTTATGGTGTTTTTGGGTATTGAATTGTTGCCATTGTAAACTGCCCTGAGTTGCCCAAGGGCTGAGAAGGGCAATATACAAATATAGTAAATAAAATAAATAAACAAACAAACAAATAAAAGGGTTTCACGAGACCAGTCACTCTCGTTGCACTCTCGTGTAGTAACGGTGAGGCCACAGACCATATTTTGGTTCTTAGTAACCGCTGGTGTAAAGGCACCCTTAGAGCACATCTACATGGTAGAATTAATGCACTGACACTACGGTAGTTATACCGTCACTAAATGCTATGACATCCTGGAAGATATAGTTTGGTGAGACACCAGCACTCTTTAGCAGAGAAGCCTAAAGACTTTGTAAAATTACAGCTCCCATTACACCATAGCATTAAGCCAAGGAAGTTAAAGTGATGTCAAATTGCATTAGGTCTACAGTGTAGATACAAGCAACTATTTGAGTAACGTTTGGTGAATGTCTACCATAGATCCACACTGTAGGATCCTGGGATTCTTAGAAAGGCAAATTAAATCCAAAAATAATCAAATCCACAAATGTGGAGGGCTGACTGTAAGTAGTTGGAAACATTTTCCTGATAGCAACCCTTATGTGTGGCTACTATTAAAATTAGTAATAGCCAGATAAACCGCTAGTGTCTGACACAGCACTAAACTAGTGGGGGGGGGGGTGAATCTGGTGAAGTTCAGTTTCCTACTCAGAGCAGTTATGACATAGAAACTGTTTCCGGTGTCTCCCAGATGGAGGCTGCATTCTCTAAATTGATCCTTAGTCAAAACATGCCGTGCATCCCTTTGCAAATCTTAATATCTCAAACAGCACAGACAATTAGAGAAACAGAAACCCCTGCTGGAATGAACTGTTTACAGCTGTTAATAACAAAAAAAATACTCAACTGCATTTCCCTAGTTGTTCAACTTGTGTTATAGCTTTAAAACCCTGCTACCAAGTGCTCTAATGACAGCAGGATGTGGAAAAAGCTTGTGCAATCTTTGTTCAAGAAATGCTTTTTGCTTGGTTTCCCTATCCAAGTTTTAATATCCACCTAGAATTAATGCCATAACAAGACGGAAAAGAGCTGTTAGGACAAGAGGCAAATGGAAAATGATTGGTCAGAAGCATCCTTTGGCAGGAGTTTACAGTGTCCTATCTGGCAGACAGAACATTTGCTCAAAATGGGGAGGCAGAGGTAATGCAATTGTGAGTCACGTCTAATTAGGATAAATCCACTTTTTTTTGCAATTCAGTGCTACTTAACCATCATCACATCTCCAGGTTTTCTGATGGGCTTCTCCAGACTATAAACTGCATATTTGTGTAGAAGAGCACCCTGTAGCCAGGGCTCGTGACAACTTAAGGTGCCAGAACCATTAACTTGATGCAGTGGATACATATGAGGCATTTTGCAGGAAGCAGAGTATGATGCTGAGTGGAAGGAGCGGTGGGAGCACTAGCAGCAGTGAAACTGGTGAGGATGGAAGCTGCAGTGCAAGTGGTCTGTGGGTTGTATGTTGTGCAAGTTTGCTCCATACAATGGGGAGTGGCAGGCCCGTAGCCAGGATTTCGTTTCAGGGGGGGGGCTAAAAAATTTCAGGGGGGGTTTCGGGGGGGCTGAGTCTGAGTGAAAGAGGGTCTACCCTAGCAAACCTTTTGTATCATTACCCCAATACCCCCATGCATATGGGATATATTGAGTATGGTGATCAGATCATGATATGAATAAACATAACAGTTTAAATAATGCACCAGTAAGGCCTTTTCGCGCACCACCATGAGAATTTCGGGGGGGGGCTGAAGGCCCCCGAGACCCCCCCCCCCCCCGGCTACATGCCTGGGGAGTGGTAATATAATTGTATTGCAACCACATTGCATAGTTTCTTTCTCGCCATTATTTTGTAAAGGAGATTGGCTGAGAACTAATGACTGTCCAAAGTCACAGGACAAATTCCACAACCCGAGATTTGAACCTGGCTCTTCCTGTTCCAAGTCCTGGGCTGTAAATATTACTTTCAGGTTCTCTCAGGTGAGAGGTAATTGTAAAACAAAAGCTTTGCATGTAAGTTGAAACACAGTGAAAGAAGTTTGCATGAACAGAATGGAAATTAGAATGATATCCATGATTAGGATAAATGGGATAGGCCCCCCTGGTGGAGCAGTGGGTTTAACCGCTGAGCTGCTGAACTTGCTGACCGAAAGGTTGATGGTCCAAATCTGGGAAGTGGAGTGAGCCAACTACTTCTTGTGTCACCTTTTGCAACAATGTTCTTTTAGCACAATGGATTGTGTAATTGTATTTATGCTCCGTTTTAAGATTACTTTCATTTTTAAGTGAAATTTGAGTCCCTTCAGGGAGAAAGGTAAGGATTAGAAATATATTATTATTATTATTTGAAACAGAAAACGGTTAGTACACAGCAAACAAGGTCATTCTGCTGGCTGTTGTATTGGATCACATGCTGGATACTTCCCAACTGTCTAGGACTATGTTACAGTAAGTTGTAGCAGGACCAAGTGTGTGTGTGTGTGTGTTGAAGAAAAACCTTATGATGGTAATTATTATGTGCAGCTGGTAATGTAGGTCAACAAGCAATCTTGGGCCACACCCGATAGGGTATAACTGTATGGGTTTTTAGAATACAGTTCTGGAGGGCTTTTTCTCTGAGGAGATCTATGCTCAAAGGCTCTGCTCTGAGGAGCAGGTTGGAGAGAAGCTGTTACGCTGCTCTAAAAGAGGCTATGGTGGACTAGCTGTTTACTCAAGGTTTATGTTTTGCTCTCTCATTTGACTTAAGATGAAGATGCCTTATTTTGAGTTACTTACAAAGAGTATGTAAGATTATTTGGTTCATTTTCCTCTTGTCTGTGTGTCTTATGCATGGGACGTGGGTAAGATCTGCTTACTGCACAATAGACTGTGTGATGTATCGGCAAATAATACATGCAGATCTCAGTAGGGTGACCTTTTGCAGTTGACAGTGTCAATTGTGTTTAAGTGCAGGCCAAGGTCTTTAGGAACTGCACCCAGTGTGCTGATCACTACTGGGACCACCTTACTGGCTTGTGCCAGAGTCTTTGCAGTTTGATCTTTAAATCCTCGTATCGTTTCAGCTTTTCCAGTTGTTTCTTTTCAATCCTGCTGTCACCTAGGATTGCAACATCGATGATCCATAGAATCATAGAATCAAAGAGTTGGAAGAGACCTCATGGGTCATCCAGTCCAACCCCCTGCCAAGAAGCAGGAATATTGCATTCGAATCACCCCTGACAGATGGCCATCCAGCCACTGTTTAAAAGCTTCCAAAGAAGGAGCCTCCACCAATATTATTATTAAAATATTATCAAAATTATTATTAAATATTATTAAATTATTATTATTATTATTATTAAAATATTATTATTATTAAAATATTATTATTATTAAAATTTGGAAGTGAACTTACAATAAAAATAATCTTTAATAAAAAATAAATGAAATTAAGCAAGGTGGTGGGCAAATGACATAAAACTAATACACAGTAGGGTTCTGGCTTCCACATCCTGAGGGTAATGAAAGAAAAAGGAAAAAATATTCTACCATTACAGATCCAATGAAATAATATGACTAAAAGTACAAATAGCCATAGCCATAGCCACAAATTATTAGATTTCTTGTTGCTCAAAAAAATCCATACACTGTTGTATATTAATTATTTCAGCACAATCTAATTTGCAATCAAAATAATATGCAGAAACAGAAAGAAGAAAAAGAGAAAAATGTGGAGGGGTTATTTTTCAGATGGCTGAGTCTACTACTAAAAGGTTGCCAATGTTAATAGAGGTTGTTGGGGGTGGGGGTGGTAACACGTACGATCCAAGTGGAAAAAACAATGACAGGACTCATCAAGGGAAAAACGGCCTATGGCTGCTATGATGGAAGAATAGCAGCTGGGAAAACTGAGGTCAACTCTGCTCTGTTATTTTTTAATTAAAAATAAACTCTGCTTTTGCCATCAGGGGATTGGCTAGCATTCCATTTGTGGTCTAGGAGGGAGGGAATGGGGGGAATTGTTTTCTTTTGCTTTACTCTTATCAAAAAGCTGTGCGGGACTGAACCCCACGGTCATAAAACTAGGTGAGCATGCAATGTAATATGGCGCAGTCTCCTTTCATAACGGCACATTTCACGAACAAGGCTTCAACGTGTCCTTTTCCCCTCTACGGATCGTACCTAATCCTTCAAGTCAACACTGTATTCCTCCATACTCATGAGAGTAAGCTAGTTGTTATTTATCATGTGGAGTTTCACTCGTTGCTGTGTTTTATTAGTCAATAGCCAGCTGGTTGCTTCCATGGGATGTGAGCAAATAATTTTTTTGCTTCACTCTCTCACTATCAGTGGGTCCATCTACACCATAGAATTGATGTAGTTTGGCACCATTTTAACTATGGAATTATGGGAGTTGTAGTATCACAGTTTCAGAAGGTTTTTAGCCTTCTCTGTCAAAGAGCCTCCGGTGGTCCAGCAGGTTAAACTGCTGAGCTGCTGACCCTGCTGACCAAAAGATTGGCAGTTCGAATTTGGGGAGCAGGGGTGAGCTCCTGCAGTTAGCCCCAGCTTCTGCCAACCTAGCAGTTACAAAACATGCAAATATGAGTGGATCAATAGATACCACTGGAGCCCCCGGTGGCGCAGTGGGTTAAACCCCTGTGCTGGCAGAACTGAAGACCGACAGGTCACAGGTTCGAATCTGGGGAGAAGCAGATGAGCTCCCTCTATCAGCTCCAGCTCCTCATGTGGGGACATGAGAGAAGCCTCCCACAAGGATGATAAAACATCAAAAAATCATCCAGGTGTCCCCTGGGCAATGTCCTTGCAGACAGCCAATTCTCTCACACCAGAAGTGACTTGCAGTTTCTCAGGTCGCTCCTGACATGACAAAAAAAAATAGATACCACTCTGGTGGGAAGGTAACGGCGCTCCGTACAGTCATGCTGGCCACATGACCTTGGAGGCATCTATGGACAACGGTGGCTCTTCGGCATAATAATGGAGATTAGTACCACCACCCAGAGTCAGACACAACTAGACATAATATCAAGGGGAAACCTTTGTCGAAGAGTGCTGGTGGTTCACCAAATTGTAAATTCCGGGAGTATACAGCTGCATTAATTCAAAATGTACATGCACCCTATAACATAAATTCATAGAGGCTGGGGGCGAAGACTGGTTGTTAATCATAATGATTGAATCCCCAGTGGTTGGGGAACACAAGCTGGAAATGACAATTGGCCTCAAGTCCTGCTAATAGCCTTCCCACAAGCATTTGATCAACCACTTTGGGAACAAAGCATGCGCCTACGTAGGGTGCTCACTCTTTGGGCAGACTCGGCTCACTTCTTATTTTTCTCCACATTCCCAACCTTATTTTTTCAGAAGTTCCAAGAAAACACACTCTTTTTGGCCCCAAAGCTGAAATGGGAGACTATTCAGCAAAGCCTTATTGCATGGTGAAATGATTAATGTGATGGTATCTTTATATTAATGCTTACATATAGCATTTTTCTTGAGCGTCTAAAGCTAGGTATGTTGAGGGGATTTGCCTGAGCCTCACTCAGAAATGATGCCTGCAAGTTCTCAGAAGCAAACTTTCAGAGAAGACGCAGCCTTTCAAGAACACTCACGCCTTCCCAGTACAAATCAATATTCAGGCCAAAGAAACTCATCAGACTCCGCCATCTCACCCCAAAACATATCCATTAGTGAGCTTCAACATGCAGAAAACCTTTGGCCTTAGCACTAGCTAGGGAAGTTAAAAGTATTTTGCTTTAATTTTCACCCCTTCCCCTTTTTGTAGTGGTGGTACTGACACATATCCTCCAACTGACCCAAATTAAAGTCACAGTCCTCTGCCATCCTACTTTTTCAGCTGCTTTTTTAAATGCCCCAGTTTCTATCTCTTCTTCCCATTTCCTTCTTTGTCATTTGCTCACTCTAATTGCTGCAAAATGAATTCAAAGGTAAGAAAATAGGGAGCAAAAGCTTGTCTTTCCCAGTAGGCTTGGACTTGAGAAACTGCAAGTCGCTTCTGGTGTCAGAGAATTGGCCATCTGTAAGGACATTGTCCAGGGGACGCCCGGATGTTTTACCATCCTGTGGGAGGCTTCTCTCGTGTCATAGAATCATAGAATCATCTAATCAAAGAGTTGGAAGAGACTTCATGGGCCATGCAGTCCAACCCCCTGCCAAGAAGCAGGAATATTGCATTCAAATCACCACTGACAGATGGCCATCCATCCTCTGTTTAAAAGCTTCCAAAGAAGGAGCCTCCACCACACTCCGGGGCAGAGAGTTCCACTGCTGAATGGCTCTCACAGTCAGAAGTTCTTCCTCATGTTCAGATGGAATCTCCTCTCTTGTAGTTTGAAGCCATTGTTCCGCGTCCTAGTCTCCAGGGAAGCAGAAAACAAGCTTGCTCCCTCCTCCCTGTGGCTTCCTCTCACATATTTCTACATGGCTATCATATCTCCTCTCAGCCTTCTCTTCTTCAGGCTAAACATGCCCAGCTCCTTAAGCCACTCCTCACATTCCAGCTTGTCAATATCTCTCTTGAATTGTGGTGCCCAGAATTGGACACAATATTCCAGGTGTGGTCTAACCAAAGCGGAATAGAGGGGTAGCATTACTTCCCTAGATCTAGACACTATGCTCCTATGGATGCAGGCCAAAATCCCATTGGCTTTTTTTGCCGCCACATCACATTGTTGGCTCATGTTTAACTTGTTGTCCACGAGGACTCCAAGATCTTTTTCACACGTACTGCTCTCGAGCCAGAGTCCCCCATTCTGTATCTTTGCATTTCGTTTTTTCTGCCTAAGTGGAGTATCTTGCATTTGTCACTGTTGAATTTCATTTGTCGTCACATGAGAAGCTGGAGCTGACAGGTGGGAGCTCACCCTGCTCCGCAGATTTGAACCGCTGACCTTTTGGTCAGCAGTTCTGCCAGCACAAGGGTTTAACCCACTGCGCCACCATGGACTCTTGGGCAAACAAAGTGACATAAACCAGTCCTAGCTTGTGTGTTTTTCCTCTTTAAGACGTTTTGGTATTAAACATTTTGGCCCTCTGATATTTCTTGGTCACAGATATCCTGGCTTGCGACTGTAAAATGTTGGAGTGTAGGGACACATTGTGCAGCTCATCAGGAGCGCTACAAAGGCTCACATCTTTTAATTGTAGGTTACTACAGAGAAGAAAGATCATCATTTTCTGAAGCCAACTCAGAACACTTTGTTCAGGAAAATATGATTGTCTCCAAAAGATGAGAAAGCTGGCATCAACAGAGAAGGAAGTAGACAGGGTGAAGCATCTCCTGCCTCAGGCATTGAAATATGAGAGATGGCGAATCCTATTCTCATTCTGATTTTGACTCTGATGACTCTAGTTAAGGAGAAGGAGGAAGTATCTGCATGTTTTCATTCATTGGTAGACCTCTTTTTATCCAACTGAAGGACTGTTGAGGGTACATCCTTGTCTCTCCTCCTCACAGGGCAATGCCAAAAGTGCATGCAAGAGAGCCAGCCACAGCGGAAACACTGCCAGATGCCTAACTGAGACTGTGACATACAGATGGCTAAAACCCCGCCAATTTTCCCCTCTTTGTCTGCAGGAAACACAAACAGCACACAAGCTATTTATGGCATTCCAGTATTTTTGTGCTTCTCATGGGAAACAGAGTTGTTGCTGATGGTTAGTCTGTAACAGTTGTCAAGACTCTACTTCAAATTTATTAATCCATGACTATCTCTCATAAGACAAAACAATGGAGGAGTAAGGAAGGGAGATGGGGTAAAGGCAGAGTTCTCCATCTTCATTTCTCAGAAAAGAACTGTGCTTAAGTCAGATCATGATGGCTAACCCTATTGTTAGACAGGCTACCTCAGACAGTCAATTCCTACACTCCTAAAAGAACGGTATATATTTTATAGAATGGACAAAACTCGTGTGGCATCTTGTGTATTATGTACCCAAGCTTTGAAATGTTTAAAGAGTATTGTTGAAGGCTTTCATGGCTGGAATCACTGGGTTGTTGTAGGTTTTTCGGGCTATATGGCCATGTTCTAGAAGTCTTCTCTCCTGATGTTTTGCCTGCATCTATGGTAGGCATCCTCAGAGCAGGTGAGGTGGTAGTCCTTTGTGATATTATACATTTTTCTCAGGAGGACGCAATGATTTACAGTATCATAAGCTGCTAATAGGTCTATGAAGACAACTCTTGTAGTCTTCTGTCTTTCAAAACCATCTTCTATGTGATGAGTCAGGTTCAGCATTTATGATGTGCAGCTTTTCCCTTTCCTGAAACCGGAATCTACATCTGGTAGTAACATGAAAAAGAACCTTCTTATTCCTTGCTCCTTACATATAGAAGTCAGAGAGGCACCTTCCTTGCTGTGCTTTCATGAATCATAGAATCAAAGAGTTGGAAGAGACCTCCTGGGCCATCCAGTCCAATCCCATTCTGCCAAGAAGCAGGAATATTGCATTCAAATCACCCCTGACAGATGGCCATCCAGCCTCTGTTTAAAAGCTTCCAAAGAAGGAGCCTCCACCACACTCCGGGGCAGAGAGTTCCACTGCTGAACGGCTCTCACAGTCAGGAAGTTCTTCCTTGTTCAGATGGAATCTCCTCTCTTGTAGTTTGAAGCCATTGTTCCGCGTCCTAGTCTCCAAGGAAGCAGAAAACAAGCTTGCTCCCTCCTCCCTGTGGCTTCCTCTCACATATTGATACATGGCTATCATATCTCCTCTCAGCCTTCTCTTCTTCAGGCTAAACATGCCCAGCTCCTTAAGGCGCTCCTCATAGGGCTTGTCCTCCAGACCCTTGATCATTTTAGTCGCCCTCCTCTGGACACATTCCAGCTTGTCAATATCTCTCTTGAATTGTGGTGCCCAGAATTGGACACAATATTCCAGGTGTGGTCTAACCAAAGCGGAATAGAGGGTAGCATTACTTCCCTAGATCTAGACACGATGCTCCTATTGATGCAGGCCAAAATCCCATTGGCTTTTTTTGCCGCCACATCACATTGTTGGCTCATGTTTAACTTGTTGTCCACGAGGACTCCAAGATCTTTTTCACACGTACTGCTCTCGAGCCAGGCATCCCCCATTCTGTATCTTTGCATTTCGTTTTTCCTGCCTAAGTGGAGTATCTTGCATTTGTCCCTGTTGAACTTCATTTTGTTAGTTTTGGCCCATCTCTCTAATCTGTCAAGATCGTTTTGAATCCTGCTCCTGTCCTCTGGAGTATTGGCTATCCCTCCCAATTTGGTGTCATCTGCAAACTTGATGATCCTGCCTTGTGATTAAGATCTCTTGTTTGCAAGCTGATTGCTTAAGGGTTTGACCCTGTACTGTCCCTGGCTTACTCAATGAGAAAACTGGTAGTAACCCATGTTCTCAGGGCTGCCTCTTAGCACACTGCTGAGATGCATGGAGCCTAGACAGAGCCCTGCCGAAATTAGCCCTGTGTCATGTAATGGGCTTCAGTGGGCTCAGTCCTGGCTGCATATCAGCAACATCCTAGGACTGGCAAAAGACTCCTGTGATAAAATTCTTAATATGTTCAAAATGTGCACAATATTTTAAAAGTAGTGTCTCTTTTAACTGTATACACAGGAAGGGAAGTAAGGGTAGAACAGTCTCAAACCATGAAGATCTGGCTGGTCTTAGCTCCTGGAAGAAGGAAAATGCAGTTCTTCTCACTTTCCTCTTGACTAAGCTGAGACCAGCTACTTCTGTGAACCACCTGTGCCCCCAATCCACTGGGAAGCATTAGCAGCAGGGAGCTCCTCATTGAGTTTTGCCAGCTGCCAAGCAGTAGGAGGACATGGAACTGTACACATAAAGCGAGGTGCAGGTATAGAAGGTTGACCAAGGTGAGCAGTCTTTGTGTTTACCATGCCTCACAGGGTTGTGAGTTTAAAATGTGAGGAAACAGAAAACCAAAGGATATCTTGAGATATGTTGCCATTTTAGAAAACACACAAAATGATGTACAGCAGTGGTTCTCAACCTGTGGGTCCCCAGGTTTTTAGGCCTTCAACTTCCAGAAATCCTAACAGCTGGTAAACTGACTGGCATTTCTGGGAGTTGTAGGCCAAAATGCCTGGGGACCCACAAGCTGAGAACCACTGAGGTATAAGATCTGAGTGGACTGGACTGAGCACCCTCCACCTGAGATGGCAGGTTAGTTTATGGTTGAAGGACAGGGTTCCATGATACATAATAGCTATTTTTCGAGAGAGTGAAAGCCAGGGGATTCTGAAAGAAGAATGAAGACAATTGTTGCCTATCACATGGCAGTAGAAGTACTTGCACATTGCCCAGTTTAAAGCTGGATGAAATCGTGTCTGTTGCATGAGCTTTTAAAAAGTTAGGTGGAATATTTAAAGATGCAAAATATTTCAGTTGTTAATTATGAAATAACTCACTTGGAAAAGTTGTAATGCAAGATGTGAGTACAGCTGTTAATAACTGAGATTCTTGGAGGTCTCTCATTCATAAGGTTGGACATATTGTGACCGAGTTGACAGAAAACAACAATTATTAGCAAATTC
Organism: Anolis sagrei ordinatus; assembly: GCF_025583915.1. Taxonomy (NCBI): domain Eukaryota; kingdom Metazoa; phylum Chordata; class Lepidosauria; order Squamata; family Anolidae; genus Anolis; species Anolis sagrei. The sequence goes on from NW_026847549.1 coordinate 20,316,554, forward strand.
AACCCAGAGCATATCCAAACATTTTCATATGTCCCATTCATTCCTAAGCAGGTCTAACTCTGCAATGGCTTTTAGCCAGTAGGTTTAACTTTCGGTACACTGTTGTTGCTGGAATCTAAACAAATGAAGCTCGCGGTAACTTCAAGGTTTTGGTTTTTCCAGTGTGGAATGTATTCAGAAAGCATACAGTTCATAATCAGCTGACAGGATTCATTCTTCCCAAATGACGTGTTATGGTGGTCGTACTGACAAATTAGAACACAAGCACAATGTCACAGTGTAAAAAAATCTTCATGCCAGCCTACTACACCGTTTTCCAGAACTGAGCATTTGTTTCTCCGCATTTCAGTTTCTCCTTTGTTTCTCCTCCCTTTCCAGACTTCCCTCATCATGCATCATGTTCCTCCACCACAACAGGCACATTCTATGCCTATTAAGCATGTTCAGTCACCAAACTTACTGTTTGCTATAGATCTTTCCTCTTGGGCTCATGTAAAGCTCTCTGAAAGGATCTACCCAGAAAACCTGTCTGGCTCTTTTCCAGCTACAGTATTTGTCACTGCCAAAGCCCTCTGGACTGGAGGTGATGGGAATGTGCTTTGCCACCTGTTGAGTTATGCCTTTTACAGTTCAGTAAATATATGTGTTTGGACTGCAGTTCCCAGAATCCCCCAGCTGTATCAGCCCCAAAAGTAACTTTGCCAAATTCTGGTACCTCACAGGCTTCACAGAAAAAAACTGAGTGTCACTGCCTCTTCCTTACCTTCAGCACAGGTGAGCAGAATGTATGAGAATGAGAAAATGGATTAATATTTCTGCTACTATTGTTATTCAGATATTGGAAATGTTCATTGTTAGACAACTCCCAGGATTCTCTGGCCTGAATGTGGGAGGAGAGGAACTGTAGCCAAAAAATAAATTTGCCAAAACTACTGCAACCAACTGCAAGGGTAGGTTGGCATTAAATAGGCCCATTGAATAAAATACAAACACATTTTTTCAGGCAAAAAAACCCCAACAGTATTCTTCTACAGTTCAACCATCCACTCTCTCCATATAACTTCCTTTCTGCCTCTCGTGTGGTGTTCAACAGTTCTCTAGAATGATGATCTCTCTGGAATGCCTTTGGAAGAATTTATAAAGCTTGACGGAAAGTTTCCAAATAGTCCTCCTTTGACTTTTTCCCACCCACTTCAATAAGACAGAAAAAAATGCTTGAAATTCTTAGTGTGAACTACAAAATATGATATCTGAATGTGACAAACTGTCACAACCACTAGTCTGGCAAGGGAGACGGTGGAGAGAAAAGAAAACCCTTGCCCTGTTAATGGTGCTGTAATGTCAACTAGATCTCTAGTTACACATTGCCTTGGTGTGTAATGAAGTCTGGCGTTAAATTGATCGCATACATTTTCCATTCATTTACATAGGACAACAGCAATGTACGTGTCTCCATGCTCATTACACTGTTTTTCTCCTAATCCTTGGCTTTCACAAACAAGCATTCTGGGCTGAAAATAGATTCAAGTCTACGTACTTAACATAATAGTCTTGGGAACAACAAGTAGAAGCTACATACCATTCCATTAGTCATCTGTGATCATTTCCAAATAGGACTCTAGCGATCTCACACCAGGTATTCTGACAGCTATTAAAGAGCTTTACCTCCTGCACTCTAGTGGTAGTTTTCCAGAAGAACCATCCAGTTTGTTATCCACTGCACTGGGTATCATTGGTGCAGGTGGCCAAAACGAAATACTGCAACAACAGAATATCTCCTTGGTCACTGACTAGGCTAGTTGGAGAGCTGTAACCCAATGCTTTTGGAGGCCACCAGGTTGGAGAAGGTTGACCTATAACCATAGAGTTGGAAGGGATTATTGGAGCACTCTTATCCAAGCCCCTGCAACATCCAACATTGCTGAAACAGAGGTTGGATGGTCATTTTTTTTGGGGGGGGGGGGTACTTCAACTGTGCAGGAATACCACATTGAAGAATGCCCCAACAATGGCCATCCAACCTGTATTACCAGAATCTATTGTCAGCTCAAAAAGTTCCTCCAAATGTTTAGCCGGAACTTCTTTTCATACTGCATAGGTATTTTTAAAAGGCTGTATCTATTTACACTCCTGTGTTTTATTGACATTTAAGAGGAGATTACAACTTTAGTTTTTCCAGTGACCTGCAGAAATATCCAATGACTGAATCAAAATGTCTTCTGTAATAGCCATTTCTCCAAATGACATTCCTGACTGACGTCGTAGGCCACTGATGGTAACAATTAAGGCAATTGCACATTAGAAAATATGGGTCTAATGTCACTGCAATTAACGTATGGCAAATAGCACTATGCTATTAGTCTATCATAGGGCCTGTACATCTGATTCCTGTTTTCTCTGGAACGAAGCTATTTTGGCTGGCACCTGTCCAATCTCTCTGCCTTCTTTGGAACAGACCATTTGTTCCATTTTTGGATGAGCAAAACTTTTAAAAAGAAAACTTTATACTGCTGTTTGGGGAGACCAGGGTTCTTGCACATCTGACACAGGTCATAGCCATGAGAGGAGATTCATTCATCATTTCTTACAGCAATGCAATGTTTTTAAAACCTACATGCAAACATAAATCAGAATGTAGATCCTTTTCATCATAGTTGTGCAGGCAGCAAGGTACAGATGCATCAATCTGGTGGATCTCTGGCTTTACCAACTCATTTTTCTTCCGCACTATCTGTTGAATGGAGAGCTTGGGAAATTTACTTTTGAGGACCACAGCTAGCTTTCAAAGTCCTTGGTCAATGGCTCTGCTAACTAGATAATTTTGGGATTTGGACTCTAGACAGTGTCTAAACTTGGTTTAGATTGTCTTTTGAAGCAGCACTTTGGCAACAGAACCAATTGCCCAAAGAAGCAGTGGATATTCTTCTCTGGATGTCTTCAAAAAGAGGCTGGACAGCTACCTGTTGGGGATGCTTTACCTGGAGATCCTGCATTGAGTAGAGGGCTGGACTCCACGGTTCATGAAGCTTCTTCCAAATCTATGATTTTTCGATTCTCATATGCTGTTTCGCTTTTAGTATCAGACAAAATTAAGAGTATTTTGGTATTAGGCTGTTGAACCATAACTGTGCTATAAATCAACCCTGAGAAATCAGGCTGCCATATGAAATCCTATAATTAGAAACTGACAGTTGTGAAAGATGTCTTTCTTTTAGGCAACAGTTCCCACAATCCCTAGCCAAAACGTACCACAATGCAAAGGGGAGTTGTTTTCCAACTTTTCAAAACTCTAGAAATTGATTTATTTCAATGTGATCAAGCCTGAAAGTATCCAAATGGTTTAACGGTTTTCTCTCCTTTTTATTTTTTTGCAAAACATAAAGTTACTTAAGAAACTGGAATGTCAAGAAAGTTGAGAGCCAACTGAGTAAAGAGACCTTGAAACAGCTTAGTATATTTTCAGTAATGCAGCTTGATCTGCCAAAAATAACAAATGCATTCCAAGGACAAATACAAATGGGAAAGACGCAAAACAATAGCCCTAGCCCTCCTCTCATAGTAAGCACTTATTCAAGTGGGAAAGTGTAAAACAGGAGATGTGAGAGCATCACTCGTGTGTGTGTGTGAGGTAGGGGGAGAGACCAGTATGTTTGCAGTGAGACCCCACATGCATAGGAAAGAGCTTGGTAGGTTTCTGGGGTGGATTTACTTTGTACAACTCAGTTGCAAATACTAGTTGGAGCAGAGTATAGAGAAGAAAGGACCAATGGTGCAACCTTACAAGCCAGAACTGGAACACCTAGGCATGCTGATAAGCAGGCATAGTTATGTTATTTGTCACTCTACTGAGATATCCTTGTTCCGTGTTCTCTTAGGGCAGTGGTTCTCAACCTGGGGTCCCCGGATGTTTTTGGCCTACAACTCCCAGAAATCCCAGCCAGTTTACCAGCTGTTAGGATTTCTGGGAGTTGAAGGCCAAAAACATCTGGGGACCCCAGGTTGAGAACCACTGTCTTAGGGCTTATCTACATGGGCATTAAAACGCAGACACACCCTGAGTTGGCTCCTGGCTATCTTCACAATGTTTCTCCACTTCCCATGAGTATTGCGGGTTTATTATTTATTTATTTATTTATTTCACATATTTGTATTTTGTCCTTCTCACCCTGAGGGGGGACTCAGGGCAGCTTACAATCGGGTTCATTGAAAATCCAGGGTGTCTCTCAACTTCGGAATAGAATGGACAGCTGGATTTGGTCAGATTCAGGCCAATGTCCACACAGAGTGACACTGCCATCATCTTTTCCCTGCGCTCAGCATTACCGGTGGTGCAATGGGTTAAACCCTTGTGCTGGCCGGTCAGCGGTTCGAATCCAGGGAGAGCAGATTGAGCTCCTTCTGTCAGCTTCAGCTCCCCATGCAAGGACATGAGGGAAACCTCCCACAAGGATGGCAAAACAGAAAACATCCGGGCATCACCTGGACTATTTCCTTGCAGGTGGCCAATTCTCTCACACCAGAAGTAACTTGCAGTTTCTCAAGTCTCTCCTGACATGAAAAAAAGTCATTACTGCATTGCACATTATTTCAGAGTATTGTGGTCAAGTCTTAGGATCCTTTGTCATAACCAGTTACTTATTTTTGTTCATGACATACTTGGATCTCACTCATGATTTCAAAAGCAAAAAGAACTGAAAACCTGCAGAGCTATGGAGCTGCTCCTCCTGTTGATGGGAAAAGGCTACAAGGGAGTAGAAATTTGTGTTAATGAGAGTCCCCATACTAACATAAACAGCGCTGGCTATCGGGAGGAGTAAAAATCCAGAAAATAAATAAATAGCCCCCCATGACATCTGGCAAACCTACTCTGAACAAATTGTGCTGAGAAAAAATGTGATACGTCCGCCTCAGGGTCACCGGAAACAGCTTGAAGGCACACAACAACAATGACATCTCTTGTTTTTGCCAGCTCTATCAATATTATCATAGTAGAAAAAGTATCCTAAAATATTTTAGGCAATGGGGTTGGACTTGATTTCTGAGAGACCAGGGGTTGAACTGCCACTTGGCCATGGAAATATAATGAGTAGCCTTGAACAAGTCATACTTTCTCAGCCTCAGAAGACAACAATGACAAACCCTTTCTGAATAAACCTTGGAAATTGAACCTAAGGATGGTTTCACTTTGAGGTCACCATAAACTGGAAATTATTTGATGGCACATAAGGAAAACAGAAATAATGATAAATGTCTGAATCAGGGTGTCTGCATTTACATTCAGTTGCCATGGCTGCCCTGTTGTTGTTTTTCCTTGCATCTATTTTGAAAAGAAGCAAAAAAGTCACATTTAAGCCCAGACTTTATTTGGTAGCATACTGAAATTAATTAACAAGCCCAATGAATTAATTGCTTGTGACAGCACTTAGAAAATAATGAGCAACAGACAGGGGTTTTCTCTCCCAAACTATTTCATGATGGAAACATCATAAAATATTTCCATGTAAATCACATGGGTCTCTCTTTTTTGCAAGTATTATTTTTTTAAAAAAAAAATCTGCAATTAGTGGTAAACCTAAATTTCATTCTATAAATAACGACTGACACTGCTATTTTGTCTTATGAGACATGCTTGGCATTTAAACCCATAAATTTCTCTAGAGAGCTACCTGGCTTCTCTGCAAAAATTGAAAGAAAAAGATTTCAAATATTGTTACGGACTTTGTTGGGGCCCAAGAAAACAGGCAAATGATTGCCTCATTGGGACATACCTTCAGGGTGATTCAGGATCGCCTTGTGCGGTTCCACCAGATCCGGACAATTACAACTTTATATTTAGAAACCAAGAACCTGTCTAGACAAGTGTTCAGTATCTTGAAATATGGAGCTGAACTTTCCCAGTACATAATAACCCACATTCCGTGGGGGAACTGTTCTCAGACTTCGTGTATCCACGGGAGGACTTGGACTGTATTTCCCATGAATTCAGGGGTTGTACTATAATACAGAAATGTGAATTGAACACTAGCAGCCTCATTCTGCCACTTAAAGATTCTTCCATTTCATTCTGCTGCTATGTTGATACCCTAAACAAGAAATAATGTCTGTATATGAGACTACCAGTTACATGTCGACCTATGGAGACCCCATGGATTTCATAGGTTTTTCCTAGGCAAGAATACTCACCAGTGTTTTTGCCAGTTCCTTTCTCCAAAATATAACCTACAGCATCATGTATTTAATGATGGTCTCCCATCCAAACACTAACTAGGCATGGTTTCCAAAATCAGATGAAATCTGGTGACTTAGGGCAGCATTTCTCAACCTGGGGGTCGGGATCCTAGTGGGATCTCGAGGGGATTTCAGAGGGATTGACAAAGACCACCAGAAAACATATATTTCTGATAGTCTTAGGAGCCCCTTTGGCAGAGAAGGCTGAAGATCTTTCCGCCCGTCCTTATCTTCCTGTTTGGAAACAGATGGCAAATCCTCCCACCAAAAGCCCTCCTCTGCTGTGATCTGCTGGCGTCTCAGCCAAGGGGAGGGCTGTTTCTGAGACTCCAAGTGGGAAGGGCTGAGCAGCAATACTTGGTGCATGGAAGCATGGTGCGCATGTGCAGGCGAGGGAGAATGTGCGAGGAGGGAGGGAGGCTCGTGCCAGCGAGTCCCTTGAAGGCATGGGGGTTATGTGTGAGAAGTTTAGCTCATTTCAAGGTCCCCCCCCCCCAAACTCTACCAGTGTTCACATTTGGGCATATATTCGTACCAAGTTTGATCCAGATCTATCATTGTTTGAGTCCACTGTGCTGTCTGGATGTAGATGAACTACAACTCCAAAACGCAAGGTCAATACCCACCAAACCCTTCCAGGATTTTCTGTTGCTTATGAGAGTTCTGTGTGCCAAGTTTGGTTCAATTCTATCATTGGTGGGGTTCAGAATGCAATCCTGGCTCCAGATGTATTGTCAAATGCCCTTCTTTTTGTTTCGACTATAATGTCAAAGAAGAAACTCCAGTTCTAGGCAAATGTGAGTCTCCCCATCACTAGACCATGAATGGCTTCCAACAAGAGGCATGATAGGTTAGTTGATTGTCATTCTAAGTCATAAGCGAAGCTGCCTATTCATTAGAGCATGACATTCAATTACAGTGATCTTCCCCTGAGCAGATGCACATTTGAGTAATAGCTGTAAAACTCAATCTTCCTTTGTGCCCATATTATCAGAGCGCCTTGCCAAGTCTTGATTTGCTAAAAAGGTTGGAATGGCAACGAAACACAACAATAGAAAGGAGTACATTTCACTCTCCACGAAGGGTGAAATGGGTTTTGACTGGACAGTAGAAATATTTGCATGGTATAGCAATGAACTGTAAAGCTGTAAACTGAATCTACTGTTAACTTTCATGTGCAATCTTACAAGAGTCTTTCTGACATTACAGAATAAAACATGAATATTCAATCTGATAATTCAATGTACTTCCATGTCCTGTACTTTGATGAACCTTCACAGATGAAAATCAGGACACGTATGGCTAAGCAACATAAGGCTATGGTCCACATGGTCAAAAAAAACAACAAAAACAGGAAGACTACGCAAGCTAGGAACGACCGCAGTAGCTGCTTTTGCCTAAGCCTAATGGGAAGGGTAAAATGTCACAGCTTCCTCGCCTCTCCTTTCTACTGACCACATCATCACATATACTACATTCAACTGAGTGCAACACTTAAAAAGTGGTAAGCCACTGTGTTCATCACATTAGGTTGGGTTTCAGTGTAGGATAGACGATTCTTTGTGTATTTTAAGTGTGGGGGCCAGCATTATTTTCAAATGTTTCAGGAGGTGGTGTGGAAGTGGAATTTTGGTAATGATCTGGGAGTTATATTTTTCCAAGTTATAGTTATAGTTTTCCTGGGAGTTATAGTTTTCCAAGGTTCACAACCTTCTCTGTGAGGCAGCCAGGAGGGAGAGAGGGAGAGCATCATACTTTCCCTCCCTCTCTGCCTGCTTCCTCGCTTCTGGAATTGAAGACACGTAACAGCTAACATTTCAAAGAGAGGAGGTTTTTCCCCCCACAAAGAACACGGGGGGGGGGGGGGGGGGGGGGGATGGTGAGATGGCAAACTACTGAAAGAATACTGAGTACAACTGAGTAACACTGATACATTTAACAGTGTGATGAATGTTGGGAAATCATCCGTTTCATTTCAAAACTGAGCAAGACTGAGCTCTACTCTACCAAACACTTCCCTGCTTCAGTGTGATGAAGTCCTGAGTTAATTAAATGCAAACTACATGTGCAACCTGGACCCAGTTTGCACCAAGAGGAGTAACCTGAGGACAACAAAGGAAAGTTAGAAAGTAAAGAGAAGCAGGAACATCTTAAATACAGCTGCACAAGTGGGACAAGAGAGGAATAATCAGGACTATCCCTGCAAAATTGGGATAGTTGGGGGGTGGGATCTTCTGATCCTGGGAAGGGGAACTTCTGGTCAAAATCTTAATTCAGCCCATTCACGGCCCTAATCTGAGCCAGGAAATGTGCTTGGGGATGCCTCTCCGCAAGTGCATTTCCTTTTCCAAAGTCACCTCATGCCCTAGTATACCCTCCATATTCAGAGCACTCCTACAGCACACAGCTTTGCTTCCTTTCAACTTCCCTCACAAAACAAAGCCAAGGAGGTAGCAAAGTTTGGTCCCCAACTGCAGCACAAATTGAGGTTTGGAAGTAGTCGATGGCACTATCGTTGATTGTGTGGCCACAATCAGGTACTGGGTCATGTTCCCCTCTGCTTTCAAGTTTATACAAAAAGATGGACATGTAATCGGTCCATCACGAATGCTCTAGATCCCTTTCCATATATATGCACATGTACAGACCCCCCCCCCCAATACACACATACACATATATAAACACACATGCATGATATTCAGTGTGGTGTATGGGTTTGAGTGTTGGGACTAGAATTCTGGAAAACAGACTTTGGGCAAGCCAGGTTCTCTTAACCTCAGAGAAAGGCAAGGAAAAGATTAACCTGAAGTGAAATACTTGTCTGCACTGTTTTATAACAGGAGTTCATCTCCTCCCTAGATCAGTGCTTCTCAACCTGGGGGTCAGGACCCCTGGGGGGGTCACAAAGGGGTGTCAGAAAGGGTTGCAAAATACCATCAGAAAACACAGTATTTTCTGTTGGTCATAGGGGGTCTGTGTGGGAAGTTTGGTCCAATTCTCTCAATGGTGGGGTTCAGAATGCTCTTTGATGTCAAGGTCTATTTTCCCCAAATTCCACCTGTGTTCACATTTGGGCATATTGAGTATTCTTGCCAAGTTTGGTCCAGATCCACCATTGTTTGAGTCCACAGAGCTCTCTCGATGTAGATGAATTACAACTCCAAAACACAAGGTCAATGCCCACCAAATCCTTCCAGTGTTTTCTGTTGGTCATAGGAGTTCTGTGTGCCAAGATTGGTTCAATTCCATTGTTGGTGGAGTTCAGGATGCTCTTTGATTGTACATCCCAGCAACTGCAACTCCCAAATGACAAAATCAATCCCCTCCCACAACCCCACCAGTATTCAAATTTGGGCATATCATGTATTTGTGTCAAATTTGGTCTAGTGAATGAAAATACATCCTGCATATCAGATATTTACATTACGATTCATAACAGTAGCAAAATTACAGTTATTAAGTAGCAGCAAAAATAATTTCATGGTTGGGGGGTCACCACAACATTAGGAACTGTATTAAGGGGTCACAGCATTAGAAAGGTTGGAAACCACTGCCCTAGATTTTTACACTACAAAAATGCTTTACACAAATAAATTTATATAATATGGCAAGTTCTGCTTGTGAAGAGCATGAGAAGTGATTTCTGGGGGAAGTCTATTAAAGGAGGATCAATGTGAGGCATATTTTTGACACCACCAGAATCGAATAAATAACATGGCTATGGTGTTTTCATTGTCTCTTCTTGGTCTTTGGCATGACTTGCTTTGGATAACAAAGTACCAGTCATTAGGATCAGTTCTGTTTGCCATGCATTACCATTGCTAGAGAGATCAAAGGCAATACATCTCAAATCCAAAATATAAGGTGGGTATAGACATTCACTCTTATTTGCTGAGATGGAGCACCTCGACAGTCCTTGGCTTGAGCTGATATAAAAAGCATCTTAAGCAGCAAGACTCAGAGTGACCAACTAGAAAACTCTGCAGTTCCCACAATTCCTGATCATTAGCCATTCTGGCTAGAGCTTCTGGAAGTTGACATCCAAACTATCTGAAAAGCAAAGGGCTTCCATGCGTGCTCTAAAGAGATCTATGCTAAGAATTTACAGGGATAAGTTAGAAAGCATAATGGTTTGACATACTCTAAGAAGTACTTCTCCCATGCTCTCTAGAAAGGAAAATGAACAAAGTGGCCACATATTTTGTGTACAGATAAATACCAGTGTTGGAGAAAATAAAAGATCTTCCTTATATCTGTCTGATTTAGGTCCATTATCTCCATCCCAGGATTCTCTACAAAATCCATCCATCATGCAGCCAAACCCTTCATTTTGAACATAATCTTCATGTAGACTTCTCCCACTCTTCCAGAAGAAAAATCCCCTCCCCATTCTCACGCACATAGAAGTTCTCAGGAGGAGCACCATATCTGTGACTGCATACAGCAAACATGAGAAATAACTTATAAGGAAATTCCTTCCTTCGGTCAAGCTTATCTTTGAGATGCTCCAGCCATTCACTCCCAAGGAGAAGCTCAGAAGAAAGACATGCATCCAGCATACATACATTTATCAGTGCATGGACCTAGTGGCTGCAAAATCTTTTCCCAGGAGTGGGAAATGTTTTCTCGTGTGACTACAGTCTATATGACTAATGCAGAACTGCCTCTAATGGTACCTACAGTTTTCAATAGCATAAATAGCACCGGGATTGTGGCGCAGCTGGCTGAGTGTCAGCTGCATTAAGATCACTTTGACCAAAAGGTCATGAGTTCGAAGCCAGCCCGGGTTGGAGTGGGTATATATTCCCAGTAATATCTGGGTCATCCAATTCTATGGTCAGCTTACAGTAGAAGCTGATCATAGAATCATTCTGGAAGACACTGAAATTCTTTGAGAGGTGTTCTTTTGGTAAAAAAAATAGCATTTTCTTTATTTGTGGTTTTTCACTTCCACGGGAGTCCTGTGCCTCTAACTCCAGTGAATGTATTTCAGAACATGCCCACTCAAGCAGGTAACATTTCCCTACCTAAAAGTAGGCCCAGCTACAACTTGGGTAGAAGAAAGAGGCCAGCCCAGCTCTTTATCCTCTATTTATTGCTGGCATTTTAGACTTTTGAAAAAGCTAAGTTTAGTGCAATGCAACCCTGATAGTATTTTGCAGTCTGGAAAGAATGTGACCTTTATGCACAGTTTGTTCCCTGGAAATATCAAACCATAATAACCGGACAAAAGAAAATGAATATGGCCGTCATGGTTTTAAAAGCCAGGGGTTTCATTTACAGAGGGCATGGTTTATGGTTGTTTATGAGCCGTCCAGTTCTGTACATCAAGAAACTATTATTCTAAAGGAAGGGAGGATCTGGCATCCTCTCTTGTGTTGAAAGAATGAGTATGGTGGGGGAGAGTGCATAGACGACTTTGCAGTTCCCTTGCAGGGATTTGCTCAGGCTGGATCTACACTGCCATATAATCCAGACTCTGAATCCAGATCATCTGCTTCAAACTGGATTATATGAGTCTACACTGCCATATAATCCAGTTCAATGGAGAACATCTGAATTCAGAAACCGGATTATTTAGCAGTGTTGACAGGACCTCAATGTTCGTGGACATCAGAACACAATTTAAGATCCTTTGCAATGATATTCTGCACACCTTGATGCAAGGAACAAGACATTCACATACCTTCATGTACATCAAGAGCCTGTGCAAACTCACTGGATGCATGCAAAATCATACAATATATCGCCCCCTCCAACATTTCACTGGTGAAAACTGGGAAATGTGCCAGCAAACAATATGATAATCTGGTCAAGATGGCCAAGGTTATGAATTAGGGAGTACAGACAAACTCACAGAGGCCACAGCAGTTTGCTTTTGTGTGAATCTGCTAGAGCAGCAAGATTTCCCCTCCCCACCCTCCAACCTGTCTTATATTTGTTCATCAATTAATAAGCATATGATTTATTTATTAAATTATTCTGCATTTGAGAAAGTAGACTCAGTCTACCAAACTTTATGCTACCAGCTTCGTTCATTACATTAGTCTAAGATGCTACAAGTTCCCTTTGTATTAAAAAGTGAAATTCAGTGTTGAAATTTGAACTCTGGCATCTCAGAGTTTTAGCGCAATGCTCCAACTACCATACCAAACTGGCTCTTTATTTCATAATAACAGGTTTACCAGGATCCCCCCCCCCCCAGGTGGAAACCAGCTAGGCTTTGCAGCTGCAAGGCCATTAAATGTTAATCAAGGTGATCAACATTCACATTTGCCTCAAGCAAATTGACAAAAGACCTCTAGGAATCTATAGTTCCTCCAGTGTGTCTATATGGGTCAACTTCTGTTGGAACTCTCTGCCCCGGAGTGTGGTGGAGGCTCTTTCTTTGGAAGCTTTTAAACAGAGGCTGGATGGCCATCTGTCAGGGGAGATTTGAATGCAATATTCCTGCGTCTTGGCAGGGGTTTGGATTGGATGGCCCATGAGGTCTCTTCCAACTCTTTGATTCTATTATTCTAAGTCTCCCAATCTGCACATTCCACAGATATATAAATCTCACTTGCCTAGTTTCCAACAGACCTCACAATCTCCGAGGATGCCTGCCATAGATGTGGGTGAAACGCCAAGAGGGAATGCTTCTGGAAAATGGCCATACAGCCTGGAAAACTCACAGCAACGCTACAACCAAAATATTCCAGAAGAATACCTAGCATCCCATAAATCAGTCACAATGCCCAAACTTAGACTTAGACCATGAATTGCTTCATATTCATACAGATGAACACACTGAAAAGTACCATCTGACACTTCGGATTGTAACTGGCAATTGCAGAAACAACAAAAGAGTTATCTGGAACCATAATCATTAATGGATTTGTGTCATTATGACACGTTTCTGTGAGCTTGAGCCCAGAGTTTATCACATTTGTCAGATGATATCTTCAGTTACGTTTCAGGTTGATGATTTATCCCTTTTGAAATGTTCAGTGCTATATCTCAATTCTAAAAAATGTGACGTGAGAAAGTGTTTCTCTGGCCGTGTGCAGAATGCCCTTTCTGTTATCCTTTAACAACAGCAAGGAGACCCACCCATCTAAGCTGAGGGAACAAAAAAGGCATGGTTTTCTTGTCCTCTATATCCTTCACCACTACTTTATAGTATTTGCGTCTGTTTTTGCAAATTGTCAGGGTGGCTATAAATCAGCATTAAAAAGTCAGCTTTTTCCCCGTTTTATAGTCAAAACCCTTAGCTGTGATTTAGGAAAATGAGCAAGCGAAGGAAATGCTAAGATGCATGCAAAAACAACAAGTAATTCAACAAGCTCTTTGCCTGTTGGCTGGCCTCCATATTGCCTAATATGGTTAGCAAAAAGTTTGACTGGAACCAAGCACATGGGCAAGGGCCAAATTTAACAACAAAGCAAAATACATGAAGCCCTCTGCTTAGGCTCAGGGAAATTGCACTACACAGCAGATAACTTGACTGAAGTATGACTGTATTTCTACAGTAAGCAGACAGCTTGGGACTATCTCTGCTGTCAGCGAAGAGTAACAGTAAACACCAGTTACCATACAAGGAGTGCAGAAACGAAGGCAGTTTGACCTATTCGCATCATAGTAGGAAATCCTGGTCAGTTGCAAGGCCAAACAGGGTATAGGGTTACAACCTGTGCTGGATGGGCTTACACTCCCCTTGAAGGCCCAGGTTTGAAGCTTGGGAGTCCTCCTGGACTCATCACTAAGCCTAGAACCTCAGGTTGCGGTGGTGGCTAGCGGGGCTTTTCCACAATTAAAACTTGTGCGCCAGTTACGCCCGTACCTTGGGAAGTCAGACTTGGCCATGGGCAGCACAACCATTGAAGTGAATGGGAGCTGAAACAAAGAAAAACACATCTTTGCATTTTTATTTCAAGTGGACTTCTCATTGGATTGTGCCCCATGAACCCTTGAGGGCCGAGAGTTCGTGTATTTACATGGAGCAATTTACAAATATCTGCTTTAAGCCTTTAGTATGTTAGGCTATAAACAAACAATCTGCTTTGGAGATCCTTGTGCAATCTAATCCAAACAGTGGGAGTTGAAATCCAGAACTTTAATAAGGAATTTTGGCTTTTCAACTCTCACTTACTCCTTAACTCAAATCTCTGTATGTTCTAAACAGAGTCACCCTTCAGACCCTCAAATAGGAGGTAGTCTTTCTACCCTCCATTTTCTTGGCTTTTCTCCCTTCTAGGCACTAGGAAGCTGTGTCTTCTTTATCCTGAAGATGTGTACTGGAGCCATTTTAGTATTATAGTGTTGTGGCTCCGCTGGAGCCTCAGGAAGAGGATGATGGGTTTCAGATTCCAGAACATGTTCCTGTTGTTGATACAGACGATGTTGATACTGAAGACGAGGATTTTCAGTTTCCCATGGCAAGGGATGTTATTTTAGAAGATGTTTCTGATCTTAGTGAAACTTCCCAAGTGCACGTCGAGGAGGCGAGCTCTCAGCCTGCCGATTCTCAAGCTGCCGATTCCCAGTCCCAGGGTAATGGGTTATCTGACCTTGAAGGCTCTGCAGATTTAGATAGGGAGGATCACTTGCAATTCAGGGTTCGCTGCAGTGCGAGGCTTGCTAACAAGAGAACGGTTAGAGGTCAAAGCTTTCATGCTGGAAAAGTATATTAAATGAGCTGTTTGAAGTCAACTCTTTGTCAGTGCAACTTCTGCAAACACCCTGGTAACTTCTCTGGATTGCCTTGGCTTTTGGGCAATGCTTTTGGCTTCTTGAGACTTTGTCTTGTTCTTGGCTCCTTGGGACTCTGTCATGCTGCCGTGGAATCTTGTTTGATCAATGCCTATGGATTATGCTTCATGTTATTTGCCATTGGACTTTGGAAACTCTGCCTTTGTATTTTAGACTCTCTTTTGCCATTGAACTTATAAAACTTTACTTTTGTAAAGACTTTGCTTTTTCTTCAGTAAACTACAAAACCTTCAGCCTTGGTGTGGTGTGGTGTTCTGAGCAAGGTGAATCTATCCTGAGTTGCGACATATACTACCTGACTCAAGATAGGCAAGAAATGAACAGTATGCTTAGCAAGTCACAGTTTAGCTGCCTCATTCTTCCTAAGCATTGTCATATATCTTGGCTTGAGGGTTGAATGAAAAGTAATGCCTCCACCTTCGTAACTTCTCAACAGATGGTAGTACTGGCATGCGGCAGGTACTGGCTTGTTCAGCAGACTCTCATCTACAGTTCCATTTTGACAGGAAGCCTAAGCATTGAATGGCTGTGTTGTAAAAGTGAGAAGTATGGAACACTGTGCAGACGGTTGGTCAATGCGACTTAAACAACATGCAGTCATTGAATTCTTGACAGCAGAAGGTGTCACCTCAAAGGAGATTCATCAGAGAATGCAAGCTGTTTATGGTGATTGTGTTGATGTGAGTACTGTGTGCCGTTGGGCAATTAAGTTTAAAGATGTTGAGGTGACACCTCCTGCTGTCAAGAATTCAATGACTGCACATTACTTAAGTCGCACTGACAGACCGTCTGTGCGGGGTTCCACACTGCGCACTTTAACAACACAACCGTTCAATGCTAAGGCTTCCCGCCAAAATAGATCTGTAGAGGAGACTCTACCGAATAAGCCAATGCCTGTTGCATGCCAGTACTGCCATCTGTTGAGGAGTTACAAAGGTGAGGCATTACTTTTTATTCAACCCTTGTATCTTGACTTTCTAATAAAAATTACTGTAATTATTTTGAAATGTCCTTTGTTGTACATATATATTAAACCATGTACATTTGGAACAACATTGTGTCCTCTTTTTTGGTACAAAAGTGCAAGGGGCCACCCTAGGAAGAGGGCCTTTCACAAAATTATCACCTTCTTGAACTCACACATTTTTGATCAAATCCCAATTTTGTGTCTGATCTCTACCTGTCTCCCCTACCAACTGCGTAAGTCTGGAGTTCCATTTTAAAAGCTTTTGGCCAACATGTTAGTATAGAATGAAACAGAATGAAAAGCGTGGAAGGGAAACCACTGTAGCTGTTTAAGACAAAGAGAGATTTACATCAAGTACTGACAAAACAACCTGCTGGAAGTCACCCATGGTTGTAGTAACCTCTTCCACCTGGCAGCTGAGAAAGCCGCCTTGGAATGAACGAGGTTCGCTTTATGCAGCCAACCTCAGCTAGCCTGAGGGCCTAGAAAGCTGAGAATTGCTGGCTTTGCTGCACGCTCAACAATATCATTATTATAATGGTCTGTGGTAGCAGCCTTCCTAGTCATAACTTTCTGCGAGGAAACAATGGCAACTATTGAGGTCTAATTACTGCCTTAGTGCTTCCTTGCCTGCCGGTGTGTAACAAGAGGAGGTCAAGAAGGGATGGGGGAGCAAGGGAGAGTACAAGCCAAGGCACATTTTCAGAAGGAAAGGAGTACTGTTGTGTCTTGATTTTAGAATCAACATATAGGTAGTTGTATGCATATATAACATATAGGTACTGTAGTTAAGAGTGCTAGGTTATGACTAGCAAAGGCCAGGTTTGATTCAACTATGTTCAACCTAAACTGCCTTGCAAGTGTATCATAGGAAGGGGCCAAATTTGCACTTCCATTAGAAAGGGAGAACACCAGCATGGACAACAGATGCCTGAAATTTCTGGGATGTTGCTATGACAGTACCCCATAATTGTTCCTCTTGGTCGTTTCACTCTGAAGCCCCTGGTCTTCCCACTCTGGGGCAGACCATGGCTCTGTCTGGCATACAAACCGCCCTGTACTTTCCATAGTCCCCAATAGCCAGTTCCTAGTAAGTTTCAACTTCTAGTCTAGTCAGCTTTGCAGTTAACCCACCACATTTGGGTTTAACTTTTATGAGTTTCATTATTTGTCGGTTTGATTAATATGTTCTCTCTTGGAATTTCTAAGTCATCATAAGCGCAATTCTATGGTCAACTTGCAAAGGAAGGCGGGTTGCCATAAAGTCATGCTGGAGGACCAACAGACACTTCACTAGCCATTTGTAGGTCCTCCATTGTGATTCTATGGTCAATTTCCAATGGTCAACATCCTGGAGGACCTAGAGATACCTAAAGTGATGTTCCCTCAGGTTAAAAAAATAGTGGTTATTGTATTCATGTTTTTTCCACTGGGGGGGGGGGGAGTCCTGTATTTCTCAGTCATTATTCAAAGTGTTTTTACTTGAATGAAATATTCTAAGTAACTGTGATTGATGCTCACCACTTTTTTTCTTAATGGGGGTGCTCCTTGTATCATCAACCTTGTGAGATCTCAAGAGTGGTTCCCATTAAGAAAAAATGTATCAAAAGTTGATAACCATTAGTTTAGCTGCTCTAATGTTATGGAGAAGTACTGAACAGGCTTCCTCTGACTTCACAAGTTCCTCGTTCTCAGATTTTGACTCTGAACTGACCTGATAATTCTAATTTGCACTCAACTGCATGGAAGGTGGCTGCCCAATGATGATGATGATGAAGAAGAAGAATATTTATATCCTGCAGCTCACAACATAATACAATACAAATCAAAGCGCATTTAACACAAAATACAAGACAAAAATCACACAAAGCATAATAACATCCAGAAATAAGATATAAATAAATATTAAGCATTAAAAACACTGAAAACCAATTACAATTATTATGGAGACTCATCAATTAAATAGTATTTTTCGCTAAGCTCAGTGTAAATCGACCTTGCTGTCATTAGCAATTGAATTCATTCATCAAAAGTTTGCTTGAACAGGTAGGTCTTCAACTGGTTCTCGAAAGATAACAGGGAAGAGGCAGCTTTAATCTCAATGTGGAGGGAGTTCCAAAGGGCTGGGGTAGCTACCAAGAAGGCTCTCTTTCTTGTTGCCACCAAACTGTATTTGTGATGGCAGCGGCAACAAGAGAAGGATCTCTCCAGAAGATCTTGATGATCGGGCAGGTTGGTAAGAGGTGATGCGTTCTGATAGTTGAACCATTTAGGGCTTTAAAGGTCAAAACCAGAAACTTGAATTGTGCTCAGAAACACATTGGCAGCCAGTGTAGGTGCTGCAACAGGGGGTGGTATGCTCCCTGGGTCCAGCACTTGTCAATAACCTAGGTGCAGATCTCTTAACTAGTTGGGGTTTCTGGGCACTAGTTGGAGTTTCTGGATCCCCAGACTGCAGGCCAGTGTTTTCAGGAGGAGTGTGACCCCATCTAGCACAGGTTGCCACCCTATACCCCAATCTGCCAGTATTTCTATGTATCATAGGAGCACCTAAATCAATGGTTCCCACTTCTGGTCCTTTGGGTGTTTGGCACTTCAATTCCTAGAAGCCCCAACCAGCCTGACAATTGTCAGTAATTCTGAGAGCTGAAGGCCAAAACATCCAGCAGACCAAAGGTTAGGAACCACTGACTACACCCATTACAGTTAATGAAAAAAAATAGAAAGGAAGTTTGATTTCTTTTTTCAGGAGCATGTTGATCTACATAAAAGGGTCTTGTTAGACTGCACACAGCCCACTGACTATATCTCGCCCATCTCTGATTTAGACTTGAGTAAACATTTACTTACAATGCTCATCTAAACTCATTTAAAGCCTCCTGGAAAGAGGCAGAAATTAGCTCCAAGTATCTTCAACTGTGCCCGCATTTTTCAGTCATCGAAAGCAGATTTTTCAACCACATTCTTTTATGCCAAGAAGCAACACAGATGAGAGACAATGGCCACACACGCCCCTGTTTAAACAAAGCTTTCCATTGCGTGCCAGAATAATAACCCACAGCACTCGGCATGCGTGCCATAGTGGTCAGGTTACATTAAAGACAAGGAATTGCTCTGAAATGTCATACTAATGCATTGTGACTTGATTATTTTTGAAAATAGTGTTTTGCATTTCATTGTATGGAGAGCAAGGTTGAAACAATGGCATGGGGCAGAGAAATCAGAGGGGGAAAGAGACAGAAAAATTGCAAACTATTAAAAAAGAATCCAATTCTCTGTTAAGTAGTAATGGCTTGGCTCAAAGGGAATGACACTGAGGCTTCATATTTATTACAAAAATATCTCAATATCCCTAATTCTGCTTGAAGGGTAGCTACCAGTATTTTAAAATAACTCTAAAATCAGGACAGTAATAAAGAACAACACTCAAAAACAGGGAAATTCTAGACAATAAACAATCAGGGCCAACTAATCACCTCCCAACAAAGGATTCCCCTGGGCAGGAAGCAGCCAAGCCTTGAGGCTGCAAGGCTATTCAATGCTTATCAAGGTAATCAATTGCAACATTCACACTTGCCTCAAAAAACAAGAGTTCCTACTCCCACCCTGCACATTCCACAGATATATAAACCCCACTTGCTTTGTTTCCAATAAACCTCACAACCCCTGAGGATGCCTGGCATATATGTGGGTGAAATGTCAGGAGAAAATGTTTCTGGAACATAGCCATTTGTTGTTGCTGCTGCTGCTGTAAGAAAACTTAACAGCAACCCAATAATGCTTGGTAAGTTGGAAGGCAGTAGGAAATGATGGGTAGACTCAATACCAGAAACCACAGCCTTAAGTCTGCATGACCTGATGATAGGGTGACTTGGAGGTGTCTCATTCATGGGGTTGAAGTTGATTTGATGTCAGTTAACAACAGCAATGGAACAAAAACTGTTGAACAGGATGTGCCTATCAGAAACTGAAGGGGAAGAAGAGGATGCTGAATGAACTGAAACAGAGAGAAGAGAGGAATACTGGAGAGCAAAGGGTGTGAAGAGTATTTCTTTCTTTAAACCCTCTGTTTGTATTTTTAGTTCAGCATTTAGGAGGAAATGGATTCTGTTTTCAGGCCTTTTTGTAAAGTTGACTGCAGACCAAGCCTGCAAAAAGCTATTCACCTATTTGCTTGGTGTCAAATATGAATTTCGTCAAGCAGGTATGGTCAAAACTGTGGCCCTTCAGAAGTTACTGGGCTCCCATCAGTCCCAGACAGCATGTGGCCATTGACATCACAAAAAAGGAAAAGTGGAAAAACAACTGCCATCCAGGACTTGATCCTGGATAAGCATACTGACCTGGTTTGTATCGCAGAGACCTGAATGGATGGGATTTGGGGGGGGGGGGGGGGATCACGTTCAGCTCTGCCCACCAGGATTCTCTGTGCAGCAACAGGTAAGGTGGGGGGGGGTAGCGTTGCAGTGGTCTACGGTGATTTCATCCCCCTGACCAGGTTCCCCATCCCACAGTCAACAGCGTTCAAGTGTATTTACCTAAAGGTGGATGACTCCCCATTCCGCTGCTCAACAGTCTCCCTTCCAGAGCTAGCCAGGCTGGTCTTGGGGTTGGCATTGGGGTCTCAGCAGCTAATAGTGCTGGAAGACGTCAACATCCATGCTGAGACTGCCCTGTTGGGAGTGGCTCAGGACTTCATGTCCTCCATGACAACCATGGATCAATCTCAGGTGGTTTCTTGCCCTACCCATGCTATGGAGCACACTTTGGACCTTGTTTTTTGTGCAGGATGGAATGATGGTGATTGTGGTGTGGAGGAACTTGTCACATTTCATTGTCATGGACCGATCACTACCTGGTCAGGTTTAGATTGGCTGGGACTCCAAATCTCCACAGGGCTGGGGGATCGATGAAGATGGTTCACTCCAGGAGGCTTATGGATTCAGATGGATTCCTGGCGGCTCTAGGGGATTTTCCTGTCAACTTGGCAGGTGATTCTGTTGAAGCTCTGGCTGTCCTCTGAAATGGAGAAATGGCCAAGAAAGTAGACACAATTCCTCCTAAATGTCCCCTCTCAGAGAGCATAGCCAAACCGACCTCTTGGTTTTCCAAGGAGTTAGCGGCAATGAAGCAAGTGAGATGGAGACTGTTAGGCCCAGCTTCTGCCAACCTAGCAGTTTGAAAACCTACAAATGTGAGTAGATCAACAGGTACTACTCTGGCAGGAAGGTAACGGCACTCCATGCAGTCATGCTAGCCACATGATTTTGGTGGTGTCTACGGACAAAGCCGGCTCTTCAGCTTTCAAATGAGGATGAGCACGACCCTCAGAGTCGGACACGACTAGACTTAATGTCAGGGAGAAACCTTTACTTTATTAAAGATGTGCGTTATAAACATTACATTGTGGGAATAAAGATGTCGAAACTTCACTCAGTTTTCAAAAGGCAGCAGGAGGATAATTGTGATTGTTCACATATTCGAAAACATTGCCTCCCACGGCTGAGTTTAGAACAAAGATTATCCAACAAGGCATAAACATATCATAATGAAGACATTTTCAGAGGACTTTGCAATCCTATTTTGCTTTTGGACTCTCTTCAATCACAGCTTGGAATCATGTAGGAAAAATATGGCATCCTGCTAAATGTTGAAATGCATTAATTGAAAACCTAGGCTGGCATTGTATATCGAATACTGTATAATATATACTCAAGTAATGTCGGGGAAACCTTCACCTTTACCTTGCAGTTGGAAAAGACACACGATAATGGGAACCAAAATGATCAAGGAATTGAAGCAACATTTTAAACTTAATCAGAAATAGCCAGTAAGGCTAGAGAGTATACTAGAGGTATTAAAAATGCCTGGTATGGATGAAATCAAGAAAGATGTTTTTTTCTTACTTTTATAATACTAGAACCTGGGGTCATGCAATGAAATGAAGTGGTGAGAGATTAAGGACAGATAAAAAGAAGTATTTCTTCACACAGCACATAGTTAAACCATGGAATTTGCTACCACGAGATGTACTGATGACTGCCAAGTTGGATAGCTTTGAAAGGGGATTAGTTGGATTCACAGAGAAAAAGCTGTCCAGGGCTACTAGTCATGATGGCCATATATATTATTGCCATTATAGAACATCAGATCTCTCGATACTAATTGGTGGGGAATGGAAGCAGGAAAGAACTGATACTGTAATGTCCTTATTCTGCCCTCCAATACAGACCACTCTTAATATTGTGTTCTCATTTTGGAATCTATTTTCTGATCCAGGGTTGTTGTTGTTGTTGTTGTTGTTTCTTCTTCTTCTTCTTCTTCTTCTTCTTCTCTCTCTCTCTCTCTCATAATATAGATACTCTTGTATTTGAAGAGCTGCAGATTCCACGGTCTTATTGTAAAAGGACCAATCAGGGAAGATAAATGAGATGTTGGAATTTAAAACACAACTGAAAACCTCTCTCTTCCGGCAGGCCTACTATGAATTTTAAAATCACATTCTAACTTTTATTTCATGTATGTGTATATTTTAATATATGCTTTTATGGTTGTATTTTAACTATGTTTTACTATGTGCTTTTATAGATATATTTGACTATATTGTGCCTCACCTCGAGTCGAAAGGGGAGGCAGATAATAAATTATTATTATTATTATTATTATTATTAGAAACATAAGATGAGTCCACAGCAGACAAAATCTTATTATTATTATTATTATTATTATTATTATTATTATTATTATTATTATTTGAAGCACAACAAGAAGAGTCCACAGCAGACAAGATCACTTTGCTGGATGTTGTACTGGATCACACGTCGGACATTTCCAAAGTGTCTAGGACTGTGTGATGTATCAGCGAATAATGTGTGCAGATCCCAGTAAGGTGGCCTTCCACAGCAGACAGATGGTAATTTTGTCAGCACCAATTGTGTTTAAGTCCAGGCCAAGGTCTTTAGGCACTGCACCCACTGTGCCGGTCACCACTGGGACAAGCTTTACTGGCTTGTGCCAGAGTCTTTGCAGTTCAATCTTTAAAACCTCTCATTGTGTCAGCTTTTCCAGTTATTCCTCTTCAATCCTGCTGTCGCCTGGGATTGCAACATCGACAATCCATACTTTGTTTTTTAACACGATTGTGAGGTCAGGAGTATTGTGCTCCAAAACTCTATAAGTCTGAATTCGGAAGTCCCAGAATTGTTTGACGTGTTAATTTTCTGTAACTTTTTCAGGCTTGTGATCATTATCATTATTATTATTATTATTAGATGTGGGTAAAGATATACACAGTAGAAGTTTGCCATTTATCACAGGTTGCCTACTTCATGGGCAGCAGGAACCATCACGGTCTGAGTCCCTCTACAGAGGTTGAGAAGATCGGGATATAAAAGTTTTAAATAAATTTTAAATAAATAATGGATTGCAACTCAATCATGGATTGCAACCCACTTTCACATATACAGCAATACCAGATACTTCCATTTTCCTTTTCTTGTTATTGGGGTTGTATGTCTCCAACTTATGCCGAGCCCAAGGTGTCTTTATCATTAGCAAAAATTCTCCACAGGAGGTTTTGCCTTCGCCTTTCTCTGAATCTGAGGATCTATAATGTGTCAGATGTCACCCAGTGGCTTTCTGTGGCCAAGCAGGAAATCAAACCATGGTCTTCAGCATGCTCAAAACCACTACACTACGCTACCTCCATTTCTTCCTCTATAGTCGAAATGTCAACAAAGACTCATTGTGGGTGGAAACTGTATCTATTCCTATAGTTCCCACTCAGAACCAAACCTAGTCCAACCCTAGTCAAGTTCTACTGAGTTTAAAGGAACTTGCTCTCAGATAATATTGTATGGCTGCAATTTAAGACTGCAATTTTAAAAACCTTTTACAGTGGATGTGAGCACTTTGCCAACCATTTTAATACGTTGGGATTGTTCTTGCATATTTTTGCTGTTGTTGTTGGCATAGATTTGGTGTGTTTTTGAGGGACAACGGCTTGAGGGAAACATCTAATGAACCAACATCAATAGTAAATCTAAATTTTTGAAAATGAAAGCCTTTGATGACAAAATCGCACTAGGAACCTGTTCAGCCCTTTGATAAAGATGTTAGTAGGTTACCAAAACATACTAGTAATCTCAATTCAGAAGGTACTTTGCCTAGGATTCAGACAACTTTTTCTATGGCCCTATCTACTCTGCCACACTATCCAGTTTCTGAATACAGATTATCTGCTTTGAACTGGATTATATGGCAATGTAGACTCATATAATCCAGTTCAAACCAGGTAACCTGGATTCAGAACCTGGAATATATGACAGTGTATATCCATCCTAAATTAATCTGAATGATATAGTATGGGATTGAAAGGGGAAGTGGTGGGAGATAAAAGATAATGGGTTTTAAGATCAAGGGGAAGAAAGACTGGGATAGGGATGTTATTATAGGACTATTGTGGAAGTGTAAATGAATAATTTTTCCTTTCTTTCTCCACTATGGAAAAAATGAGTATTTCTGCCCAATGCTTTTTTGTTCAAGGTTCCTTTTTTTGAAGAATATTTTTGAGGGAGGGGTTAAACTTTCATGCAAAATTGGTTATTTCTGCACAAGATATTTTATGTAAGATTTTTGAATAGAAAATAGGATCATGCACAAAACACAAGTGACTATTTGGAAACTAAAACTTGTGTGGAAACTCCCAGAATTCTCAAGAGGGAAAAAAAACCTCTACATGTGATATCTATGCAGAATATTTTTCCCCAAATGCTTCAGGATGTGTTAATATTGTGCAAAAATATTGTGAACACACATACACACACACTCTCACTCACTCACTTTTGCATAAAACCTAAGACCTTTTGGAACAAAGAACAGGACAATATATGGCTTTCCTCATCAAAATATTGCTGACTTGGACATGATTTTATCTTGATGATTTGGCTTTATGTATTTATTCTATATGTATTTTAATCTTTTACTGTTGTATGATTTTTTAGTCTGTACTATTAGCATTGAATCCTTGCTGTGAGCTAGTCCGAGTCCCTCTACGGAGGTGAAGAAGATCGAGATATAAAAGTTTTAAATAAATAAATTTGTGTTTTTCACAAAAGAAGTCCCAAAATGAAAAAAAGTACACAACAACCATCTCATTCTCCAATACAGTTAATAGAAAAATGTTTACATTAAATTAAATTGTTCTTGCATTCAGAGCTAAACAAAGATTTACATCTTTATTTGCCTCTCCCCAGAATACCTTATATGTGTCATGCACCAGAGCCGGAATACCTCTGACCTTAAACACCACATCAGCTTGGTAAAAACAGCAAGCAATTTATTGAAGAATATAATTAGGTAAAGCAGTAAAATGAGCAAAAACAGTAAAGTTCCAAAACAAGGGTTAGTCCATGAGCTTCAAGGCAAAACAAGATCCATAGGTATAAAAATCCATGAAATAAGCACAAGAATCCATGAAACAGGGCAGCGTGAAAAATCCAAAACACAAATCAGGAGCTTGGCAAAAACTTGGTTCATGAAACTAAGAACACTTGAAAGCAAGATAGTCATGAAATTCCAACACTGACCCAACTGAGGCAACTCTTTCCCGTGAATCAATGTAAGGCTTTTCCAGAACCCAAAAGCAAAGGGAAAGCATTTCTCATGATCTTACCACCAGATAATGTTTTTTATCTCTCAGTTGTAAACGAACTGATCTTCTATGCACCTGAGCACTCAGTCTCTGTTTACAAAAGCCTTGACTTCTATCTACACTCTCATTAACTTGACTCTCATTAACTTCTGCACTTGACCAAGCATCTTCAGATAGTTGCTCTGAGAAATACTGTGAAGGCCCTCTCCCAGGACTGTGGCCTTGTGAATCTTCCTGAGACAGCTTGGGCCTCTCATCTGAGCGTAACTCAGGCCCAGGCAAACTTTCATCTCCACTGCCAACAGACCCGGGCCCATCATTAGAAACATCATTCCCATTCCCATCATGTACATCACACAAAATCACAGGCTGAACAGGCTGACAGACAACATGTTACTTGTAGTTTGTTACTCGCAAACTCTGAATTTCTATATCTACCACACCCAATCTTGTTTCCATCCTTTTTCATTCTCAGAACTCTTACATGTTCTTCATGTTCCTATTGCATATGCTTAGAAAGAAGTGCAGAGACAATGTCAAAAAGAATACAAAAGTTCTCAAAGAAATCCATTTGCCCATAATACAACTCTCCTCACTAACTGTTGTCCATAAATATTCTCTGTTTATATCCCCATGCCACAAAAATGTCTGTGGCAGTCTAGTTTGAATAACTATCCTTTTTAATGCATACTTATAAGTCCCAACAGGATTAGCTCCATATTCCGACTGCCTGTTAAAATATTATAGCTGAAAATTCAAGTTCTTAATCGGTGTTGGGGTTTCAGCATTTAACACTTTGGAGACGGAGAGCTCAGCAAAGCTCAAATGTTCAGCATCAAATGCAAAACATGTGAAAATCCCCTGGGTCCAAGCTGCATAGCAATCTTAAAATTTAGTCCAGGTTCATGAAACGTTCACAGAACCTGATTTTTTTTGTTTTGTTTTGTTTTTAAAGCCAAGTTATATCGAGGGTTATGTATATTTCTATACCGACAGAGCCTGAAATGTATGGTTAGAGAGATCAAACGCCTGGTGTTTTCGTAAGGGAGAGCTGGACATCCATGAAGAGATTGGGAAAGACAAGCCTGCCAAAGACTTGAACCAAAGGTGAAAGTTCATCAGGTGAGACGGAGGTAAATGTGAAAGCAGTCAAAATAATTGCCCAGGAAAATAGAAGCATAGATCCTGAAACAAGTTATATGCCCACTATCCCCATCGACTTGAGAATTTGTTTCATGAGCCATTATAATGATTATTCTCAAATATACTTGTTCTTTTCATCTTTGATTCAAGCCTAAGGAGGGCCTATCTTGAAAGACCTCCCTGTGCCAGCAGGACTGAAGGTTCAAATCTGGGGAGAGCGCAGATGAGCTCCCTCTATTAGCTCCAGCTCCTCATGCGGGGATATGAGAGAAACCTCCCACAAGGATGATAAAACATCAAAATATCTGGGCATCCCATGGGCAACGTCCTTGAAGACAGCCAATTCTCTCACACCAGAAACTACTTGCAGTTTCTCAAGTCGCTCCTGACACAACAAAACAAAACAAAAAAATCTTGAAAGACTCGAGTCCAAAAACAGCTACAGTAGGTCCACTGAGATTTGATTCCAGGATACCAAAATCTTTTGATATTAAAGTCTCATTAGATACAACTGTGTAATAAAATTGTAGCCCTTTTATAAAATGGCAAAATCAAGGTCTACATCTTGGATTTTTAAAAAATACATATTTCCAAACTGAATGGTGAAACCATGGGTGCAGAATCCATAAATATGAAGGGCTGACTGCTTTTTGGTGCCATCTCTCTGCAGATGACACTCAACTCTATTACTCTTTTCCACCAAATTCCAAGAAAGCCCCCTGGATCCTCGACCAGTGCCTGGCCACTGTGATGGACTGGATGAGGGCTAACAAACCGAGGCTTAATCCAGACAAGACAGAGGTCCTTCTGGTCATCGGGGCATAGAGTAGCAACCTGTGCTCAATGGGGTTACACTCCTCGTGGGGACACAGGTCCGCAGTCTGGGGGTCCTCCTGGACAGCGCTGACATTTGATGCCCAGGTATCAGCGGTGGGCAGGAAGGCCTTTGACAGTTCCACTTGTGCACCAGCTGCAACCATACCTTGAGAAGTCTGACTTGGCCATGGCAATCCATGCCTTAGTTACATCCAGACTGGATTACTGTAACGCACTTTACGTGGGGCTACTTTTGAAAACAGCCCGGAAACAGCAACTAGTGCAAAGGTCAGCAGCCAGGTTGTTAACTTGAGCTAATGGTAGGAAGCAGACAACACTCCACTGGTTGCCAATAAAGTGGCAGGTTATTACTTACAAAGTGCAGGTTATTATCTACAAGGATCTAAACAGTTTGAGTTCTGTCTACCTTTGTGACCTCATTTTCCCCTATGAACTGGCTTGGGACCTTCTCTCGCTCCTGTACAGTTGGTGCAGACGAGACAGAGGGCCTTCTCAGTAGTGATTCCTCGGCTTTGGAACTCTTTCACTAGAGAGATTAGACTATCACCCACTCTTCCCACCTTCCGTAAAGACCTCAAAATCTGAATGTTCCAGTGTGCATTTGAGAGTGATTAGGCCATGAACGTCCAGCCCCATTGACCATTAGAGTGAACTCAGCACTTTTCTGCAGCCCTGGCCCTATGCTATTTACACAAGCCCATGCCCATTGCTATCTAATTTCTGATTGTGACCATCTTATTCCTGGTTCTGGTTAGTGAGATTTTCTTGATTTATTTCACAATCATGTTTATACTTGTTGTTTTTAAATTGTTAATTAGATCGTTATATGTTTATTATGTTTTAAATGTGTTTTTAGTAATAAGCTCTGTTGTGTTGGGCCTGCTCCTGCTTGTAAGCCACCGCAAGTCCCTTTGAGGAGATGTTGGAAGGATATAAAAATAAAGTTATTATTATTATTATTATTATTATTATTATTATTATTATTTCTTCTCGAGCTTTCCAAAGCCGTAAAAAGTGTATCAGAAAGGAGTTTCAAAGAAGATAACTATTCTAGGAAGGGAAGGAGATGATACATAGGCAGGCAGGCAGGTAGGTAGGTAGGTAAGTAGGTAGGTAGAGATGATAGCTGGATATACAGACAACACAGACAGACAGACAGACCGTAGATAGAAGTTTCCAGTCCTGGTCAAATCAGACAATGCTGCATTAATTGACTAATGGTCTGACTTGGTAGGAGGTATTAACAAATCTGAATGACATGTTTACTAATACATTTATAGTAGATGACGGTGTGGCCCATATAACATATGTGCAATTGGGAAGAAGATCAGAGAGAATGTAAGAGTGCATCGTGGTGGCGGGGATAGGAAAGGAGTGATAGATTGGTTAGAAGGCAAGACATCAAAGCTTGCATATCATGCCATGTTTGTTTTGCAAATCTCCAGCCAAAACATCTCAGAGGAAATATGAAATGAATCATTGTGTGCAAGCAAGAGGAGAAGGGGAATGCTGCATTATCAGTTCCCACTGTGCCTTTGGTTGGGTAGAAAACTGCATTCTTCTGCAGAGCTCCCAAAGACGTGTTTAACATTCCATACATTTTGTAGTATATTGCTAATGTCTCACCATGAAGCTGCAGCTAATTGTTTAAAAAAAACAATATATTAAAACCTGGGTGGGTGGTGGGATGAACAATAAAACGGACCAAGATATGAAAAGATCACAGTTAAAGAAATAAGGGTTTATCTGTTGAATTAATGCAGTTTGGTACTACTTGAACTGCTAGGACTCAATGCCTTGGAATCCTTAGAGTTGTAGTTTCACAAGATATTTCGCCTTCCCTGCCGAAAAGTGCTGGTGCCTCACCAAAATACAACTCCCAGTATTTCATAGCATAGAGCAATGGCTGTAAAAGTGGTGTCAAATTGCATTAATTTGACAGTGTAGATGCACCCTAAATTCCCCAAGGGGTAATCCTTACATAACTGAAACAGCGCTAGCACAAGATAAGAATGAAGGAACTTGGAGAAACTCCAGTGTTTTGTTGTACCAAAAAAGGTTTAAATAATCTGGTCACAGGGAAGAGACCAAAAAAGAAGCCACTGAGGATTTAGACGGCCTCGGAGACACAAAATGTGGCTGATCGTGGCAAGAGGGGCCGGAAAAGAAAACCAAAGAAAATTGGGAAAAAATTGAGCTTCTTCAGAGATTACATGGCTGGCCAGTTTGAACTTTCAAGGGGACTACTCTACATTTTAGGTCCCACTTGCATAGACATCAATAAGGTATTTGTGCTGCTTTTCATCATAAGATCGCTGGATGGAAACATCCCTTTGATTTCTCCCAATATGTTTGACTTAGTGTTGATCTTGGACACGCCTTCTCCTCAGGACCCTCACTCGACTATAAGACAAGAGGGCCTTTTTTAGCCTTAAAAAAGGCTAAAATATACACTATTCGAGTATATACAGTATTCAATGTCCAATGCCAGCCTAGGTTTTCAATGAATGCATTTCAACATTTAGCAGGATGCCATATTTTTCCTACATGATTCCAAGCTGTGATTGAAGAGAGCCCAAAAGCAAAATAGGATCGCAAAGTCCTCTGAAAATGTCTTCATTATATGTTTATGCCTTGTTGGATAATCTTTATTCTAAACTCAGCCAGGGAGGAAATGTTTTTGAATATGTGAACAATCACAAATATCCTCCTGCTGCCTTTTGAAAACTGAGTGAAGTTTTGACATTTTTATCCCCACAATATAATGTCTTTGTTTATAGTTAGTTATTCAGTCATCATTGCGACTGGAGGCTATAAGAGACAGAGAAATACTAACACACATCTTTAATAAGGTAAAGGTTTGACATTAAGTCTAATTGTGTCCAACCCTGAGAGTGATGCTCATCTCCATTTCTAAGCCAAAGAGCCAGCATTGTCCATAAACACCTCCAAAATCATGTGGCCAGCATGACTGCATGAAGTGCCCTTATCTTCACGACAGAGCAATACCTATTGATCTACTCACATTTCTGTTTTCTTACTGTTAAGTTGGTGGAAACTGGGTCTAACAGCAGGAGCTCACTCCACTCTCTGGATTCGAACCACCAACCTTTTGGTCAGCAAGTTCAGCAGCTCAGCTGTTTAACCTGCTGTGCCACCAGGGGCTCCCTGGAATGTTTAAAAACTACTGGAATTTTTGGAGTTTGTAAACAGTGAATCTATTTTATTTTCTAAAAATAGGATATATAAAAATATTCTGAGTTAACCACTGTGCTGAGACCAATGTTGCAAAAGGTGACACAAGAAGTAGTTGGCTTTCAAATGAAGTGGTCACCCCATAGAGCCATTGAGCCAGATGACTGCTCTGAATGCAGAAGGTCTCCAAGGAATCAAGCAGAGGGCTGAGGATATGAACACTAATACCATCCATGGTACTAGCTACCATGTGATGTGAATTGGAGGGCCAAACCATCTGGAGGGTCACAACTATTCCCTTTTAAATACAGAGCAAGAGTGGACAACAGGTGGCTCTGTCAACATTGCTATGCTCCAAATTCCACCAATCTTTAGCCACATAGGTAAGGGGGGAAAAGATAGTGACTGCTATCCAACAAATTCTATAGGTTCCCTGTTAACTACTGAGATACTTTTCACTTGCAGAGCCTGGGACTTTCACAATGCAAAGTATGGACTTTGACCACCAAGCTATGGCTTCTTTAGTTCCTCATCTCTCCATAACATGTAATACAGTTCTCCCATACCAAGCGAGTCTATCCAGTACCCTTTTCTTGGCCCACTGTTCCACATCAGTGGTGGCCGCTGACAGTGTAGGCAAACACACATTGGGTTGGAAGGAGACTTGACTTTATGTACTTCAGTGAGACTCGCGATTCGGTGTACTGCTTTATATTAGCCCAGTTTAAACAAGACAGAAAGCACTCACCCATGAAAGATTTCATCATGTGGTCTGGCTTCACATTTAAAGGATTCTTCTTAACCTGTGGCCCAGCCCTTTTGCAAGCATGCCAGTTTGACTTCTGTCTGGGTCACTGATCACTGACACACAGACTCTGCACATATGAAAAGCAGTATACCAATAAAGAACCTTGCTACATGATTACATGGCTTTGGGGAACTGTGAGCCCAGTACTCCAGTTGGATCAGATCAAATTGCAGGACCAGATTACAGAATGCTTGCTCATTCTTAATCCTTATTCTTAAAAAAGATAGTAAATTGTAAATCCCAGAGAGTCCTTTGAATCTCTTCTCCACAACCCTTTTGACAGAGTATATTTTGTTAAGGTTGTTGTGCTTCCTGGGATAAGGCTGGTGGTTTGTAAAAACCCGGAAGTAACCAGATTAAAAGGGAAGGTGGCTAAACAACAATTAGCCAAAGTGCGGACAGAACCAAGTTAACAGCTGAAAAGCACATGTTAAAAAGGTGCGCTTTTTCAGCCTATTCCACCTGACTGTATATCTCTGCAGTCATACAAAAATGTGGTTTCCTTTTATTCCCCCTGTGTGGACTGCTCCAGTGAACGTGTGCTTTTTAAACGCCCAAAACAACTGATCAGCTGATTGGGCTGTCAAAAAATGGAGCCAGGGACACACAGGTAGCTCAAGGGAAGCACAAGTGGAAAGCAATTAGAAGTCTCTGAAACTCTTTCTTTTAAACTTTATAATATTAAAGAAATAACAATTGGGTGAAGAAAAAGATCCAACAGAAGCTTTTTTTAAAAAAATCACTCTATTATGTGCTGGACCTCATATGTGCACATGCAAATCTGCTTGTGTTTACATTAAGATATTCACATGTATGCATATGAGGTCCAGTGCATAACCGAGTAATTTTTTTTAAAAAAAAACCTTCCCCAGATGTCCCCTCTCTGCTCTCCATCTTGATCAACTTCAAAAAAAGATGTGAAGACAGTGAGGGACCATTTCCCAGGATTGTCAGATCTGTATGTGGACCTGCTGTCAGGACCTGGGATTTTTAAACCCACTTTTAAGACTCACATTTCGGTGCTGTCTGGAAGCGCCCTTTGTTGAGTGTTGAGTATTGTTATTCTATTGCTTCTTCAAAGAACTAATCTATTGTTTCTTCCAAGAAACTTTGGAGCTGAGAGGCCATCACTTTCTCCATGACCTTGCCCAAAAAGGGGAGAATTGACATTGGCTGATATTTAATTGAGTAGATCCAGTGCTGTTTTTTTCAATAGAGGTTTTACTACTTCCTCCTTAATGCTAGATGGAAATTTACCTTGAGATAAGGCAGCATTCACCAGCAGTGGGTTGTTGTGGTTCTAAAAGCATTCTCTCCTGATGTTTCATCTGCATCTATGGCAGGCAACCTCAGAGGCAACCAAAAAGGTGGAACATGCCACCACCATTGGTGGAATCTAATTGACCTGCGAGGGACCTTGAAGAGTCTGCACCACTACTGTTATTGTTGTTGTTATTTTGCTTTTAAAAATAGATTAAAAGACTCCCTGGAAGATGTGTGCACGCCTCTTCAAATCACCTGTGGATTTCCGGCAATGCTATGAATTTCACGCCAGTCCCTAGTGGGGCAATTTCACCATGTCTTAGAGCAATCCAGAGACACAAAACCAACAGCCACGTAGTTGCCATTTATGGTAGCAAACTCACACATGCTATGCAATCGTATTCTAGTGCCGTGGTGTTGTTATTTGCTTAACATTCAGACCAAGAGCAGATTATCACTTCAGCATGTGGAATGTTCCAGCAAACTATGAGGAATCCCATTTTTGCATCGTTTGACGGTTGATTGAACAAAAAAGAAGCCGTGTTAAGAATGAGCTAACTGGAATTACATGGATACCATGAAAGTACCATTAGAGGCATTTCTCCAACTTCTGTGCATCTGGGATGAAGCCTTGGATTGGAGTTCACTTTGAAGGAACACTGCCAGACCAAGTCCTTGTATCTTTAATTTCTGACACTTTGCCAACATTTACTTGTTGCATGGAACAAAACTAGAAGGCTCTTTCCATGCTCAGTTTTATTACCTCAACTATAGTCCCCCAAAGGATTGTTTTTTTAAGTGGAAGTTATGAAAATAAATGTAAAGTATGTGCTTGTACTTCATAAAAAGAGAGAGATTGTTCCATTTTAGAATATGAGGTTGAAAAGGTTTGGCAGAGGCAGTAAAATGAAATCTGCATAGATTCTGGGCTAAAGGAGAGTTATGTGTGTATGTGAGTTTCTCCTGGTAGATTACAGCATTGCAGAAACAAGCCTTATACAACTGTGTGTCCTGAAAGAGAAAGAGTTGTCTTTTTGGCAGCAAGCACAGACCTTGTTGTTTAAACATGACATTAGTTTGGACAGACCAGGATAGAGAGATGTGCAACTGGGCGTGCTGTTTTAATTTGCAAGGTGTATTTTGTCTATTTTAAGCTTTAAAATCAGTATTTCAATTGAAGGTAGGTACCATTTAATGTTCTTCCTCAACACCTTTATTTCTCCTCCCTTTCTTTTCTGCAGATATCAAATCTTCTCTGGGAACATGATAAGAAAAAGACAACCCAGAAGGGGAGTTAATACATTATCTGACTCGAAGAGCGGGTTCTGTACAATGTGTCGCTTCCTTTATGATGGTTGTTTATTCGTTCAGTCACTTCTGACTCTTTGTGACCTCATGGACCAGCTCACGCCAAAGCTCCCTATGGCTTGTCACCACCCCCAGCTCCTTCATATCCAAGCAAGTCACTTCAAAGATACCATCCATCCATCTTGCCCTCTTCCTTTTTCCTTCCATTTTCCCCAGCATCATCGTCTTCTCTAAGTTTTCCTTTCTTCTCATGATGTGGCCAAAGTACTTCATCTTTGCCTCTAATATCCTTCCCTCCAATGAGCAGTCGGGCTTTATTTCCTGAAGTATGGACTGATTGGATCATCTTGCAGTCCAAGACACTCTCAGAATTTTCCTCCAACACCACAGTTCAAAAGCATCTATCTTCCTATGCTAAGCCTTCCTTATGGTCCAGCTCTCACATCTATAGGTTACTACGGGGAATACCGTTGCTTTAACTATGCGGATCTTCGATGCCAGTGTGATGTCTCTGCTCTTCACTATTTTATCAAGATTGGTCATTGCTCTCCTCCCAAGAAGTAAATGTCTTCTGATTTCCTGACTGTAGTCTGCGTCTGCAGTAATCTTTGCATCTAATCTTTGACATCTTCTTTATCATGTTAAATTTTACCCACAATGTAGTACAGTAAAAGATACAATGTCTGTCTACTCCTCAAGGAGCCCCCAGTGGCACGGTGGGTTAAACCGCTGAGCTGCTGAACTTGCTTACTGGAAGGTCGCAGATTCGAATCCGGGAAGTGATTTGAGCTCCTGCAGTTAGACCCAGCATCTGCCAACTTAGCAGTTCAAAAACAGGCAAATGTGAGTATATCAATAGGTACCACTCTGGTGGGAAGGTAACGGCGCTCCATGCAGTCATGCCGGCCACGTGGCCTTGGAGGAGTCTATGGACAATGCCGGCTCTTCAGCATAGAAATGGAGATGAGCACCAACCCCCAGAGTCGGACATGACTGCGGAAAAACTTAACCTTTACTACTCCTCAAAAGGGAGACTTGGATAATTCATTACTTTATTGAGGCACATTTTCTGGGCAAAATAATCCCATTTGTCAACAGAGAAGCCAAATCATCCTTGGAATTTTCTATATTCCAAGACACTGTGATGACTTGTCTTATTTTTCATCTTCTGTAACATCACTACAGGTATATCCTGCTGATTTCTGAAATATTTCACTAAAAGAAAGAAATATAGTCCTAGATCACTAACATTCTTTTTTCCTCAAATGAAGGGTCTGGTTTTGTTGGGGTTTTGTTTTGTTTTTAAGAGGACTTCACATTATTTCCCTCTCCTCGGTGGTGCAGTGGGTTAAACCCCTGTGCCAGAAGGACTGAAGACCAACAGGTCGCAAGTTCGAATTCGGAGAGAGCGCAGATGAGCTTGCTCTGTCAGCTCCAGCTCCCCATGCGGGGACACGAGAGAAGCCTCCCACAAGTATGGTAAAACATCAAAACATCTGGGTGTCCCCTGGGCAACATCCTTGCAGACAGCCAATTCTCTCACACCAGAAGCGACTTGCAGTTTCTTAAGTCGCTCCTGACACAAAAAAGTGAAATTTATATTGAAGAATAAGAAATAGAATTCCAAAAGCTTGAGGATTCTAGGAAGGCAAGAGTTTTCCCTTCAAGCAAATGTATTTGGTTCACTGACTGTTATGAAATGAATGTGAAAAATGGGCAGATACTTGCAGAATTTTTCAGATTCCTATGGCAAATGCAAAAAGCATGGCTTTGGACCATCTTGGTGATCTCCTAACTAAGGTATCAACCCTCTTGAGGTGACAGAACTAGAAGTGCATCTAGACCAGGTATGGGCAAACTTCAGCCCTCCAGATGTTTTGGACTCCAACTCCCACAATTCCTAACTGCCAGGTGTTTGGAGTCCAAAACACCTGGGTGGCTGAAGTTTGCCTATGCCTGCTCTAGACTGTAGAATTAATGCAGTTTGACACCTCTTTAACTACTGTGGCTCAAAGCTGTGTAATCATGGGAGCTGTGCTTTTACAACTTTTTTGGTCTTCTCTGCCAAAGAGTGCTGGTGCTGATCACCAAACAAAAACATCTTCAGCACCTTATTCCAAAACTTGCAAAAATTACCCTTTTGGATTACAACTCCCAGAATCCCTTGGCTATCACAGAGCTGTCTACTAAAAACGTATCTTTATTAATTACATTATAATCCATAGGGAAATAAATGGCTGTTTGTTTTGGTCTGGCACATAGGCAATATTACCGTGAACATGAGTGGATGTCATAACTTCATAATATCCCGTCTTCCAAATAAACAAGGTTTACTGCACTGAAATTCAGTCAGGCATGCCTCTCAGTATGATCCAGTTAGAAGAAATGTAGCTGCTGAGCAGATATCAGAAACCTAATTAAGTGGGGAAGGGGTTGAGGGATTGTAAGGAATCTCGTGGTTGAGATGGATATTGAACTCGTTCTTGTTCCTTTGAAGTTCGTCATACATTCCTTGGTATCTTTCTCAGCCTAAGATGTTGTAAGTCTGCTTCTGATTAGATAATTGACATAAAACTATGCCAAACAAATACCAATCTCTTAAAATAAACTGCAGAGGTCCGCGAACTTTGCAGAATGAATGCAAGAGGTCCCCTTTCAATGAAAGATCATTCTGTGAAAAATCAGGTATTTTTGGCAGGATTTTGTCTTTGTTGTTATCAACCCAGGAGGAAGCAGTTTTTAAAAAACGGGTCGGGTGTCATTCAGTGTAGTAGTTTCAGCCTGATTCCTGGCATCAATTAAAGTCACATAAACGGAGCACAATGGAATTTGGTTGGATTCTGTTCTAGAAATCTTGCTCTTGTTCTTTTTTTGTGCTGCCATGAATGACAAGGGAAATATCAGAAATACAACTGTAAAATTGGACTGTTGATTTTTTAAGTCCTGCATGAGAAGCTGGAGCTGATAGATGTGAACTCAACCTGCTCCCAGATTCAAATCGCCAATCTTTTGGTCAGCAGTTCTGCCGTCACAAGGATTTAATCCATTGTGCCACTGGGGATCCTAAACTCAGCTAGTAATAAGTAAAGTCTCTCCAAACATGGTCATTACCAAAAAAAGTACTTCACAAAGATCCCTAGCGTTGTCCTGATGCAACGTATCCAGATACAGGAAAACAGCTAGATGCATCCTTGATTGTCCACCTTTCCCCCCTTTTTCCTTCTTCCTCCACTCTTCTTTTCTCTCCCTTTCTTTCTCATTCCTTATTTCTTTTTCCTCCCCTCCCCTCACAGCTTTTCCTTTTTCCTTTCTCTTCCTTCTTTTCTTCTTTCCTTCCTTCCCTCCTTTTTTTATTCCCCCATCCCTTCTCCTCATACACATTACCTTGCAACATCCAATTGCTGCACTACCACCACAAATTAAGAGGCCACACACGATTGAGTTAACTAAGGGCAACTTTTATTATTGTTATCTAATTAGAAACTAATAAATCTACCTACCACCACCATAACTGAGCAAGACCTACCTGACCATGAACTTGGCCTTGATTGGCCCTGAACTTGGCAAGGAACTTGGTGAGGGTGAACCTGTTCCCAGAATTAATTATATCCAAATCCTGGGCCACTCTAATTTTCCTTGCCCCCTCAATTTTCATCCTAGGTTACAGTTGCTGGACTATCCAAATGGGCGCCTTGGGTGTGCACCAAATTCAATTTCCATCCTTCTCACGCCCATTTACGAGTATGCCTATTTAAGTCCCTACACTCCCAATTTATCAGTATAGGATAGGCAAAAAAAACCCTGCACAAGGGGGCAAAACATTCCTACCCAGCCCCCCTGCAGGCAACCAATTCCATTACACTGTTTCTGGTTGGGATGGTCAGGTTTTCGCTGTCCTTGAAGGAACTGGAGAGGGCAGCAAACTTGCTGGGCTCCACCTTTCCCAAAAGTAGTCCCTGAGGAACTAATTTTGGGTATGCCTTTTGAGCAACTGTAGTTGGGYCTTAATTTATCATTCTTGATGACATCGCCATGTGTTGCATCTTATAATGTCACCTGGATATGCCTTTTTTMACATTGTCAGAGAGAGTCTAGTCTCCGGTTTTCCATTTGAAATTTGACCGCTCTGATTTTTTTTTTGTCATGTCAGGAGTGACTTGAGAAACTGCAAATRGCTTCTGGTGTGAGAGAATTGGCCGTCTGCAAGGACATTGCCCAGGGGACGTCCAGACCACTCTGATAATAGATGATGATAGATGGATAGATAGATGGATAGATAGATAGATAGATAGATAGATAGATAGATAGATAGATAGATACCATAGATACCATAGATACCATAGATACCATAGATACCATAGATACCATAGATACCATAGATACCATAGATACCATAGATACCATAGATATAATAGACAGGCAAGCAAGCAGGTCTTAATTTAGCAAGTCCTCTGAAAGTACTTTAGTCCCTAAAACCTGGATAAATGGAATATTTGATAAGTATATGAAAAAAATTTCCCCGAAAGCTTTCAGGTTTCAGGAGTGAAACTATAAACCAAGGGGAAACGGGAACACTCCCAGTGCTGACTGGATATTCTGAATGTTCAGTCTCTTAAATATATCAATATGTTGCATGTTTGGCGAGTGGGTATTGGTGCATACATCCTGTTCCAGCATATCTTTTAAAGCTGCTGGAATCGTGCCCAACGTGTCTTACGTTTTCTGGCATTATTCTTCCCCGTCGGTTGAAAAAGGGGCGAGTGGAAAGGGAGTTCGTGTTATGATATTTGAAAACAAGGTAATATTAAAAAAAACAGTTTCAAAAAGCTGGTTTCTACTGAACCTTTAAAAAAGAAAAAAAAAGTAATAAGCCAAGTGGTAGGGTATAACAACACAACATTYGATTGCATATCCAGTGTGCATATTGATATTAGGGGACAGTTAAAAATGGAATCATATTAATAGTATCAATGCTGGGACCAAGAAATGACTTTATTCCCCCCCCCCCCCCACGAAAGAAACAATAATAGGGAACACTCCTTAATTCAGTGTTGGGCATTTTATCAATGAAGAGTCTATCTACACGGTAGAGRGAATGCAGTTTCACAACACTTTACTGCCATGACTCAATGCTCTGGAATCATGGGAGCTATAGTTTTACGAGGTCTTTAGCCTTCTCTGCCAAAGAGTGCCGTGCTTCACTAAAGCATAGTTCCCATGATTCAATAGCATTGAACCATGGCAGTTAAACTGCTGTCAAAATGTATTCATTCTACTGGGCAGATACACCCTTAGGTTGGATCTACAGTGCCATATAATGCCGTTTCAGAATGCTGATTAACTGCATTGAATTGGATTATAAGAGTCTACACTGCCATATAATCCAGTTCAATGTGGTTAATCTGTATTCTGAAAGTGCATTAAATGGTAGTTTAGATCCAGCCAAAGACTTTACTATGAAGCAGCCAAAATTTCCACATTTTTTCCCCTTCGAAGTATTCTTGGACTTCTAAATATAATTACCCATAGAATGATGCATACTATGGAATGTCAAGATTTTGGAGAGCTTTCTTCTATACATTCTTCTGTGTCATGAGAATAATGTGTGAAATGTTGTTTTCCTAGATTTTAAAAAATGTGTGTCTTGGTGTTCTATATCCTGTGAATAGACCAAGGGGAGTTTTGACTTAATAAGGCCTGTTGGAATAGTGCCATGGTCACCACAGAACAATGTTTATCCAGCAGATTAAAAATAAAAAGTGGGGTTGCAGTCTGGTTTTTACTGCCAAGGTTGGACTGTTGGTAGAGATTACAACCGCTTCTATACTCCAAGAACCTCTCCAACCCCTGACTCAGCCATAACATTTCTGGAAAGCAAACTCCCATCATGTCAAAGAAGGAGCCATGGAGACCTTATGCCGCCTCTTTGTTCTGAGCATCATCTCAGCCAGTAAAGGATTGTCTTTCAGTTTTAAATGCGACTGGTCAGACCCCACCTGGAATAATACTGTGTCCAGTTCTGGTTACCACAATTCAGGAAGGATATGAACAAGCTAGAATGTGTCCAGAGAAGGGCTACCAAAATACTCAAAGGTTTGGAAGCCAATCCCTAGGGAAGGAGGTTTAGGAGAAGCTTTACACGGGAGAAGAGAAGTCTGAGAGGGGACATGACAGCTATGTTTAAATATTTGAAAAGATGTCACACTGAGTAAGGGTAAGCTTGGAGGCAGTGACAAAGATTACTGCAGATGCAGACTGCTGCCAGGAAATCAGAAGACGTTTACTTCTTGGGAGGAGAGCAATGACCAATGTCGATAAAATAGTGAAGAGTAGAGACATCACACTGGCAACGAAGGTCTACATAGTTAAAGCAATGGTATCCCCTGAAATAACCTATGGATGCGAGAACTAGACAATAAGGAAAGCTGAGCTAAGGAAGATAGATGGTTTTGAACTGTGGTGTTGGAGGAAAATTCAGAGAGTGCCTTGGACCGCAAGACAATCAAACCAGTCCATATTCCAGGAAATAAAGCCCGACTGCTTGCTGGAGGGAAGGATATTAGAAGCAAAGATGAAGTAGTTTGGCCAAATCATGAGAAGACAGGAAAACTTGGAGGAGATAATGATGCTGGGGAAAATAGAAGGAAAAAGGAAGAGGGGCTGACCAAGGGCAAGATAGATGGATGGTATCCTTGAAGCAATTGGCTTGACCTTGAAAGAGCTGGGGGTGACAACGGCTGACAGGAAGTTCTGGCATGGGCTGGTCCATGAGGTCAGGAAGAGTCGGAAGCGACTGAATGAATAAACAACAACAACAACAACAACAAAGCTTGTTTTCTGCTGCACCAGGGATACCACATCACATCAGTGAGGTCCCCTGTGCCGATTTTCCAGCTTCCATGGCAAATCAGCAGGATAGTGGCACAATCCTGGTGTCCCATGCCCTCACTGGCCAACAGCAATGATTTCCCATAACACATGGGGAAGCATCACCATATGGCTTGTCCCCACAGTAGCCCTGTTCCAAATGGAACACAGGGAGGCTCCCGTGTTGGTGGTGCACCATACTACTGCCCAAGTTGAGTAATGGAGCCCTGTTGGAAGTGAGGCTACATCATGTGATGGGTGGCATAGGGCTGTGTCGCTCATCTGGGACAGCAGCGTCCTAGGACACTAAAAATCATTATCTGGTGAAGTCATTGGACATGGAGCAATGGAACCAGAAAAAGAGGTTCCACCAGAACATTAGGAAGAACTACCTGATGGTAAGAACCGTTCAGCAGTGGAATTTACTGCCTTGAAATGTGACAGTCTCCTATTTTGGAGGTTTATAAAAAGAAGCTGGATGTTCATCTGTCTGGAATGCTTTAATTGTGCTTTCCTGTATGGTGGGAGTTTGGATTAGATGGCCCTTGGGCTCTCTTCCAATTCTATATTTCTATAAACCAGCTCTTCCCAACTTGATACCTTCTAAATGTGTTGAACTAAAAGTCACATAATCACTGCATTGCCAACATTGCCTCGAGAGGATCATGAGAGTTGTAGTCTGACAGATCTGGAGAACAGCAGTTTGTTGAAGGCTATCCTTCCTCACCTACAAATAGCCTGACACTTTCAGGTCACAGAGAGACCTGTGATGGAGTGACTGTTTGGTCTGCTTAAGAGAGGATATTCCTCTATTTGAAAGTTTTCTTGGAATATATCCTCTCTTTGAAGGACTATCCAGCCCCAGGACAGTACCTAGTGGAGTGAGTTCAGAAACTCATCCAGGTTCTAGCCTTATGTAGACTTATGTAGAGTCAATCTCTTTTGAATATAGTATTTCATAACCATAAGTTGACACTTCAGACCAAACACACATACCTGGAAAAGTCATGCAAGAATGGGTTATATCCAGGTAACATTCCTAGTGATAATTCCACAAGCTGCCCTCAGCAGGAATTTACCCTCAAAGCAGAATGTAGCTCGTATTTCAGTTATTCGGTATGCCGGCGTTTTGGTCTTCCACCCCTCCTGCCAGAATGCTGTCTTCTGCCATTAATCAGTTCTCTTTGCATCCAGTGTGTTGGCATGAAACCTGGACAGCTGGACTGCATTTGCCAAGCAGCTACATTTATTTTGGCAAACAACAGAAGTGTAGGTTTCACCTTGCTGTGGTCCAAGATTTCAGTTGAGGTGCAAAAGTAGTTTACACTCAGTTAAGGCTGCAGAAGGGAGAGTTAATCTGGGTTGTTGTACGTTTTTTCGGGCTATATGGCCATGGTCTAGAGGCATTCTTTAATCTTAGAGTTAATCTTTTGGTTTCCTGTAGGTTCAAGCAAAAGCAGACTGCTGTCCCCTATCCTAGTTTGTGTGTGCTGTGCCTTATGAATAATATTTGTCATCTTGACCACACTCTGGTGTTGTTTAGCTGCAGGAGTCCTAGTTTTCATCTGTGAAATGTGGGAGTGTAAGTACTAATATATGGAATTCACAGGGAAGCTCAGCCTTGAAATGAAAAACATGTATTATTATATTTCAGCTTCCTGTTTTTCCTGCACGTTCCCCGCATTTCACTATGAGCTAGAAAATGCACCAATGCTAGTCGAAGTGGAAGATGAGAGAATGAAATTTATCTGAGAAAGCAAGACTTATTCATAATGCTGTCTGCACAGAGAATAACGATGGTGTGTTTGAGAGGACAGGGATAAGAAAGCTGCTTCATGTGATAACTTCTCATAATTTATTTTCAAGGACAATAAGTTCTTCAGAGGTGAATGGAGGATACCAACTGTTCTCGTCTCTATTGGTTTTAGATTTTCACATAAGATAAAAGCCTCAGTTGTTGTAGGATTCCTAAGGAAGGCATTTAGTTATCCATCCATCGCTTTTATATCTCCCCTTCCAGCCAACAAGATTAGTTCATAGGCCTGTTACAGTGTTATTCCAACAATTCACTCTAGGATAACTTTGTCAGATTAGGGTTCCACTCTACACTCAACTATGGAGACCTACTTGGTGAGTGGGGCAAGTCACACTCTTTCAGCCTCAGACAAAGGCAATGGTAAACCCCCTCTAAACAAATTTTGCCAAGAAAATCCTGTGATGGATTTGCCTTTGGGTTGTCGTGAGTCAGAAGTGATTTGAAGGCATACCAAAAGGATACTTATATCATGTGCCACTCCTTCAAGTTTCCCTCTTTCTTTTGATCTTGGTTGAAATGCTCACAGTATAAGTAAGCAGTGTGTGTATGTCCCTGTACACATATTTTTTCCCAAAACAATATATATTCATTTGTATTTTGCAAAGTTTAGTCTTGAGTGAGCAATAAACTAGGTTCTTGTGGGTTTTTTCGGGCTATATGGCCATGTTCTCCTGACGTTTCGCCTGCATCTATGGCAAGCATCCTCACTACCTCTGAGGATGCTTGCCATAGATGCAGGCGAAACATCAGGAGAAAATGCCTCTAGAACATGGCCACATAGCCCAAAAAAACCCACAAGAAACTAGTGATTCCAGCCATGAAAGCCTTCGACAATACATTGAGCAATAAACTATTAACTTTATAAAAGATCCATTCAAAATTAATGTTTATATGAATCAACAGAATTGCCTACATTTTCAAAGGTTTCTTGGGTATGGATCTAGGGGAGTGACTTGTTATGATGAATGGGCACACTTCATAATTTATCATTACGCCTTTAACTGCTATTGGTAATGTTCATGGCTGAGCAGGAGCCCCCGGTGAAGCAATGGGTTAAACCCTACCGCCAGCAGGACTGCTGACCGAAAGGTCACCAATTCAAATTTGGGGAGTAGGGTGAACTCTCGTCAGCTCAAGCTTCTCATGTGGAGACATGAGAAAAGACCCCCCCCCCCAACGGATGTTAAAATATCCAGACGTCCTTGCAGGCAGCCTATTTTCTCACACCAGAAGCGACTTGCAGTTTCTCAAGTTGCTCCTGACTTTAAAAAAATGGCTAAGCAGGGATTTTGAGAGAAAGAAGATTATTGAATAACCATTAAAATAGGCTGGATATCTTCTCCACTTCTTACATATTTTCCCA
Organism: Anolis sagrei ordinatus; assembly: GCF_025583915.1. Lineage (NCBI taxonomy): Eukaryota > Metazoa > Chordata > Lepidosauria > Squamata > Anolidae > Anolis > Anolis sagrei. Next base: position 20,360,752 of record NW_026847549.1, read on the forward strand.
TTTTGTATATAATCTAGTGTTTCCCCCTTTGGTTTCCCACTACAATCCCCCACACATTCCAACATTTCGCTGGTGAAAATTAGCATGCATGTGGTCAAGCAATATCAAGCTGCAACATTTATTAAAGAGGAAAAACACCCAAAATAGAAATGGATGCAGCAGTTTGCTTTTACCTCAGTCTACAGGGAAGTGTAGGATTCCCCTCTTCTCTCTTCTCCCACAATTTGAGCTGGGTGTCAAATTATTCGTACTTTGATTTCTGTTTGCAGCCATTGAAGTATGAAGAAGGCAAAGGAGAAAGTGTAGCAGTTTGCTTTCGCCTAAGTGTATAAGGAAGGGCAAGATCCTGCCTCCTCCTCATATTTTGAGAAGGAGTGAAACAGGGGCATTTTTAAAAGTAAGCTGGAAAAGTGAAATAGCAGAGGATTAACCAGGGCCATCTCTATGACATTAGGTCAGTTGTAGGACATGGTCCCTCCAATCCTGGGGTCACGTGAAGATATTACATCTTCTATCAAAACTGCAAGTGCAGGAAAAAGCAGTGTAATAACACCAAAACAAAAAGCTGGATTGATTCCTTAGGTATACTCAGCAACAGTAGGAAGCTTATGGAAATCATTTGCCATATGTATTTCCTCAGTACCACCATCGGATGTGGTACTAAATCTAGGCATACCCCCTTGGGCCATGTTGTTTTAAGCAATTCCATAAGTACATCTGGGACAGGTTCCCAAGCCTGCTCCCTCTATTCCTGAAAATAGTATCTGGATAAATTAGGAATATCTGGTTGGTTTTTATATGGCATTCTAACTGCGTGGCTAGACTGCTCCTGTTTATCATAAGCTGTCTTTTAAAATACCTGCAGACAACTGCAATTCAGTATTGTCAGTCTTTTCCTCCCAAACTAGCAGCATGAAATGGTAGAGTGTGTATATTTTCCCACAGTCTTAATTTGGCAAAGAAAGTCCCAATTAATCATCTGCCTGCTCGTGTTGTATGCCAGCCTGTTCAGCCTGTGATTGTGTCTAGTTATCAGTTTGCTTTGGATGATGGGAATGACAATGTTGTTCATGTTCAAGTTGATTCCTCTGATGGGAATGGGGATGCTGTCCATGAAGATGTTCTTGAAGGGAATAGGGATGATGGTCTGTTTCCTGGGCCAAGTTTTAGAGATGTGGGGCCTAAATGCTGTTTGAATGATGAGTTAGAGAGGCTGGATTGCTGCAAGGGGGATTCTCAAGGTCTTAAGCCTGAGAAAGACTCTGCACCGCAGTCCCTTAGTCAGTGATCTCCTGGTGCAGATTTTAACAAAGCCTTGAATAGAAGAAGTCTTTTTAGCCAGCAAAGACAAACAAACCAGCAATTACAGCACTCAGCCAGATTGCAGCAGAAGTTAGAAGTGAAACCAAAGTTAAAGAAAAATCTGTTCTAAGCTGTTTGGGAAATAGGGCAGGGATAGAAGTGCCAAGTACGGAATCTAGCTTAAGACGAAGCAACGTTGGATTAACATTAAGTTCTTCATGCCAAGTTCCTGGACTTTTGTCTTTGTTCGATTCCTGTTTCAAGTGCCTTTGTTGTTAATTGCCTTTGTAATCAAGCCTCTGGTTACGTGGACTTATTTGGACTATTTCTTTTTGGACAAATTGCTCCTTTTTCTTTCAAATCGACTGGACTTACCTTTTACTATGGATTACTTTTAATTGCTTTTGCTTTTATTACCTTCAGTAAACTGCTTGCTATTTTAACTCAACTGTGTAGTGTGTGAAGTTAGAGGAGATCATGTTCTGGGGTGCAACAGCTCAGTTTTTCAGCTGCTCTGAAAATGGCCCAGATTATCTTTCTTCCTTCCTCTCTGTCTGAGGGCTCATCTACACATCACCTAAAACACAGGATTTCATGAGTTAAAAAGGAAGGTAGCTATATGATGTTAGTGCTAAATCTGTGCTGATTCACTACAACAGCTGAAAAACACAGGATAAAAAGGTCTGCATATTCGCATCACTGTATATCCCTGTACTCGTGAAAAAATTGTGATTTTCCTCTCTCTTCCCTCTGGGGTTTTTTTGCCCTCCCTTTAAAACCCGCGTTTTTGTGCTGTGTGGAAGCGTCCTTTAACAGAGTTTTCTGAGGTAGAGAGTGTATCACTTTTCCAGAGTTACCCTATGGATTTTCCTGGCCAAGCTGGGATTCAAATTCTGATCTCCAGAGTTGTAGTCCAATACTCAAGCCACTATGCCATGCTGGCTTTCAGAACTGTATTCCATACTTTAATAGAGAGAGAAGAGAAGAATGCGATAACGCCCCTGCCGTTATCTCAGGCCCGCCTTGTGAGAACAAGGGAGCGAGCTTTCTCCTAAGTGGCCCCCTGACTTTAGAATACATTGCTCTGTGAGATTAGGCGAGCCCCCACTTTAGAAAGTTTCAAGAAGAATCTCAAAACCTGGCTTTTCTGTTGCTCTTTTGGTGATTAACCATACAATTCTATATTGCTGCTACCCCTCAATGTTTGTCCTTAGAATATGCCTCCTCCTCTCCTGTATGAAGACCCTTCTCGACCCCACTCCTGAAGAGTTTCTCCCTCACAAATAATCTGCTCCGTCCCTATTTCACCCCATGTTCTTAGCTCTTAGCGTTAGTATTTTATTCTGTACATGCGGCCCGCCCACTGTTACTGTGTTATGAATGATTTAGTTTTAATTTTATATTATTTGCTGTATTTTTATGTTTTATGTAATTTATTATGTCATTATTTGTGTTTTGACTTCTTTTACTGTATTGTGTTGTAGGGCTTGGCCTCATGTAAGTTGCCCCGAGTCCCCATTGGGGAGATGGTGGCGGGGTATAAATAAAGATTATTATTATTATTATTATTATTATTATTATTATTATTATTAATGGGTTGTTGTAGGTTTTTCCGGGCTATATGGCCATGTTCATGGCCATATAGCCCGGAAAAACCTACAACAACCCATGGATTCTGGCCATGAAAGCCTTCGACATTATTATTAATGTTATTATTATGAACATTATTTAATAGCTTTCATCCATATATTTCAAGATCTTTGCCCATTTGGCACACTTTACCAGGCTGTGCCCAAACCAGGCAACCTGTCACCATCCCACCCTCATCCTACTACTGTTTTCCAGCCTTCTATGTGCTAATAAATAATGTAATTTTTATAAAGGCACTTGCACAAAACCCTTCAGTGGCTTTGCATTTCAACACTTGCTCGAAATGGAATGTAGACTGTGGAGCAGACAGAATGGAGCAACGCAGAAACACCCAAGATAAAAATCATATATTTTCTTCGAGCTAGAGAGGCTTGGGGTCTTTCCAAATACAAATCATCACTGCTCAGGCGCTCTGAAGGCAAGCGGTCTATTAAATCTGGTCCTTCTCACTACAGCTGGCAAACTGTACAAGTTTATAGCTTACAAGTAAGGTAAAGGTTTTCCCCTAACATAAAGTCCAGTCGTGTCCAACTCTGGGGGTTGATGCTCATCTCCATTCCTAAGCCAAAGAGCCGGCATTACCCATAGACACCTCCAAGGTCATATGGCCAGCATGACTGCATTGAGTGCCATTACCTTCCCGCTGGAGCGGAACCTATTGATCTACTCATATTTGCCAGTTTTCAAACTGCTAGGTTGGCAGAAGCTGGAGCTAACAGCAGTAGCTCATGCCGCTCCACAGATTTGAACCTACAACCTTTTGGTAAACAAGTTCAGCAGCTCAGCGGTTTAACCCACTGTGCCACTGGGGGCTTACAAGTAACTAGTCGCAAAAATACGTTACTTGTAATCAAATCCTTTCCCTCAAATCACAAAGATAAAATCGCACTAGTACATAATTACAGTAATGGGGGTAGCAATGTTCCTTTTGTGGTGTGAATTTTGCAGTAACATTTAAAAATTATTTTTATGATTGTCCTCATTAAATGGTGGAAGAAACATATTACGTGGTTCACATGATATATCATATTCTATTAAAGTTACAACAGGAGAATGTGTTTTGCATTGCAAGCCCTACAGCTCGCCGCATTCCGATTTCCCAATGTAACTGTTTTATTTTCCTTCGAGAAATAGGCAAGAAAAGCATTAATTTTACTTTAACAGTGGTAAGTAATGATTATGGGTACCCACACAGTAAAATGTCACTTCCCAAGCTCAGGAAACTGGGTAACCATGTATGAAGAATATTAAAATTAAAAGAAACTGAGAACAAACATACACTACTCAATTTTAGTAATCAGATTTCACTTTAACTTCCATGGCTCCATCCTATTGAATCCTGAGATTTGTTGTTTTCTTCTAGTGTTAGTAGGTCAAGGGAACGGATGTCCAGCAGGGGAAAAAAAAATTTAACCCTCCAGCGTTCTATCTCCATTCTCTAGCACAGCAACAAGAAACACCAAGGTCTGCCAACACCAAACTGTAAAACTATTGCACAATTTCTTAGAAATGTTATCAACTTTCCATCACACACTACAAAATCATGCCGGCAAGAAATAATAATAATAATAATAATAATAATAATAATAATAATCCTTTATTTGTACCCTGCTACCATCTCCCGAAGGACTCCGTGCAGCTTACAAGAGGCCGAGCCCAAATACAACAATTAAAACAGCAGCAACAACAAAAACACAATAACTCAGAAAACAAAGCAATAACATTAACAACATCCAATGACGCAATTAAAAACAATGGCCGGGCCAAGTGTAACAATTAAAATTAAAAGTGCTGGGCATGACAAGGTGGGGTGTTTGGAGGGGGATGGGCATGCAGATATCCTAGATCTCTGATAAAATGCATTGGGACATAATGCTAGGAGTTTCCTTATTCTGGAAAGGTACACTGGAACAACCACATTTTCAAGCTTCTCCTAAAGATTGCTAGTGACGGGGCCTGCCTGGTGTCCTTAGGGAGAGAGTTCCAGAGTCGAGGGGCCACCACCGAGAAAGCCCTATCCCTCGTCCCCACCAATCGCTCTTGCGATGCCATAATAACTAATAATATATAGACCATAATAACATAATAATAAATAGACCATACTAACCATATAATTCTTTTATCTGCTCATTATGCATGCAATAATGCTGCTGAAGAAAGAGCTGCCTGACATGCATGCCAAAGGTGCTCCTCGCTTCCATTGTCCAAGAACCATGCAGACTGTGTAACCTCCATTCCATTGAGAAATCTCTAATTGTCATTCTGGCTTCCATTGATAAAACCAGGATATTTTCTGATAGGTATCAGCATACACCTCCCAAGAAAATATCACCCACTGAAGTTTTCTATCTGTCATAATTTCTCATTGTGTTTACTGGACCCCTCCCTTTGTGTGTACTCAACCTGAATTTTTAAACCAATCAAGGACTCATTTGCATGTTTACTATACCACATTCCTGTGGGTTAAGTGCCTTTCAGGGGTAGAGTCAGAAACAGACTCAGATTTCAAACCAACAAATGACAGCTCTTTATTTTTCCTACTATGGGTAAACACCAACCAGCGATGACATCAGAGGGAGTCCCCAGCAAACAGGAGCCCAGTTTCTAGCTGTACTGATTTTTAGTCAATCAAAGGGTGGTGCAGGTTTCCAAATGGCTATCAAATTGAATAAATATGTCCTGTATTTTCCAATGTGGTATGTCAGATCTTTGGGAGTACAGGCTCTATTCTGACATCCTTTTGGACCCGAAAGAATAAATCTCTGTTCTTTTGCCTTCAACCTGGTTCATGTTCTGATTAGACCATTGATGTAGCGTAGCGCGCCAGGTTCTGGACCCACAGTCTTAGCGAATACTGAAATCACACAACAGTTTTCCAAGGTCTTTAGCCTTCTTTGCCAAAGTGGGTTGGTGCATCACCAAACTACAACTGCCAGGATTCCACAGCATTGAGTCCTGGCAGTTAAAGTAGTATCAAATTGCATTCATTCTACAGTACAGATGCACCTTAGGATATACTAATAGGATGTGAATTGTGGAGTGTCTAACAGTATAAAGGCAACCAATAAATAATGGGCTTAGAAGAACAAATCTGTTGATATTATTTTTTCACTATTTTTTCTTCTCAAGTCCTTTCACATTTCAAAAATGCAGTGATTTGTGAAATTTTAAGCATTGTTATTTAAAACCAAGAATGTCTCATATTAACACCACCAGCATTTCGCAAATAAAAACCAAGAGACATGTAACCAAACAACATCAGAGTGTGGTTAAGATGGCAAAAGTTATTAACAAGGAAAGACAACAAGCTAGGCATGCCTCTATATTGTCAAATTAATGCAGTTTAACCTCACTTTAACTACCATGGTTCAATGTCATGAAATCATGGGAGTTACAACTCCCATGATTCCAAAGGATTGTACCATGGCAATTAAAGTGGCACCAAACTGCATTCATTCTACATTGTAAAGGCACCCTCTGAGTGGCTGCAACAGTTTGCTTTTGGGGAAGCCTACTGAGGCCTCATCTACACTGATGATTTAATGTGAATCAAACTGCATTATCTAGTCAGTGTAGACATATAATGCAGCTCAATGTAGTTAAACTGTATTATATTAGTCTACATTAAAAGGTCAGTGTAGGTGAGGCTTGGGAAGGGCAAAATTTGGTGATGAATTAGTAAAGGGTCCTTCAACTTCAAACTAATATTTATTTATTTATTTATTTATTTATTTATTTATTATTCGAACTTATATGCCGCCACTCCCCTGGGGCTCGGAGCGGCTTACAAGAATGGCTAAAATCTAACACAATTTAAAAACAATTTAAAACAGTTTAAAAACAGCAATATTAAAAATCGAAAGCCTGTCAAAACAGGTATGTCTTACATGCCCTGCGGAAAACTGATAAGTCCCGCAAGGCACGGACTTCAGGTGGCAGAGTATTCCAGCGTGATGGTGCCACTGCTGTGAAGGCTCTGCGTCTGGTTGCTGTTAGACACAAGGTCTTGAGACTGGGAATTTCCAATAGATCTTGGTCCTCAGAATGGAGGGATCTCTGGGGTTGGTAGGGGGTGAGGCGGTCCCTCAGGTACATCGGCCCCAGACCATGCAAGGCCTTAAAGGTGAGTACCATCACTTTGAAAGTGATCCTGTGCTCAATTGGTAACCTATGCAGCTGTAGTAAGATTGGTGTTATGTGGCATCTCATCGGAATTCCCGCAAGAAGCCGATATAATATCCTGGGAAGTTTTTAATCATCCCTTTTTAATCCTTTTTTATTTATATCCTTTTCTTATTTAGTTCAACTAGAGCATAGCTGCTTTTAACACGGATGCATCATATCCATTTAAAAATAAGTGATAGCTTTTTTAAAACAACGTGGCCCTGCTCAAATCACTTGCAGCTTTTATTTACTGCTGCCTGTCTTCCAAGAAGTAAGCATTGCACAGGCAGGTGGCTGGTGTGCATTGAATGCTGACGAAAGAGTCCCTACATGTTTAGAATACTTTTTTAAAAAGCTTTCTTGCCTTCTAAGGAGGTTCGTACCAACTTGGCAGCTCCCTTCAGTTGCTTCAGAAGCTTCTGCTTAGCACTGTTTAGATTTACACAGTCATATACTTTTCATACCTTGTCAAAGAGCATGGGCCTGAAAACAGATCCAGGAGCTACCAGAGCATGTTAAAAATGAGTGCCTGCCACCTTTGGCTGGTAATGCCATTCCTTCTTAATTAATCCGACTAAGAATAAAGATGAAAAATGCACTAATATTCTCCCTGCAACAATCCGTGACTTCATCTGAGTGGAATTCCTAAATTGCCTTCAGGACCCCATCTTCAGCAGAGCTCCCATATAGTTTTATGAATGCTGAATTGGTGCATTATGTCCCTATACTTTTCCTGGAAACCTGACGAGCACAGGTTCTCTTTCATGCACGCTCTCGGAAACGGCCGACGCAAGCGGTGCGTGTTAGCTTTATATTCTACACATGTAAAAGTCGAGCCATAATTTACATTGATTACTTAATGAGGCAATCTGTCTCCTTCCAGAAGGGCCTTTCAGCTCAAGACAGTCACACCTGCGTAGCAGCACAATCACATCTGGCGCATAAATCGTAGGTTCAGGAAAGGGACCGATCTGCCTCATAGGCCTTTCCATAGCCCATGGTGTACAACTGCACAAGCTTCACTGCAGACACCTGCCTTCAACTACATTCAAAGCAGTAGACCAAGTACATAACTATTTCCCAACAGACCTCCAAGGAAGCCAGGGATAGGAAAAGGATGTACGCCATATTTATTTCAATGGTTCATAGAATCCTGGAGTTGGAAAAGATCACAAGGGCCATCTAGTTCAACCCCTTGCAATACAAGCACACACAATCAAAACTAAGCAATGCAGTAGTCACTCATGAGAATTACAGTACAACCCCTATATCCTTGGGCAGGCCCGTAGCCAGGATTTTGATTCAGGATCTACTCTAGCAAACCTTTTGTATCATTGTCCCAATACCCCCATGCATATGAGATATATTGAGCATGGTGATCAGATCATGATATGAATAAACATAACAGTTTAAATAATGTACCAGTAAGGCCTTTTCGCGAACCACCATGAGAATTTGGGGGGGGGGGCTGAAGCCCTCAACCCCCCCCCCCCCCCGGCTACGGGCCTGTCCATGGGGGATATGTACCAGGGTTTTACATCGATACATGAAACAGTGGGTAATAGAAAACCCAACTGTATACACAACTACTGGTGGAAGCATACCATAAAGCAGTGGTTCTCAACCTGCCAAGGTCTATTTTCCCCAAACTCTACCAGTGTTCATTCACATTGGGCATGTTGAGTATTCATGGCAAGTTTTGGTCCAGATCCATCATTGTAAGAGCCCATAGTGCTCTCTGGATGTAGGTGAACTTCAACTCCAAACCTCAAGGTTAATGCTCACCAAACCTTTCCAGTATTTTCTGTTGGTCAAGGGAGTTCTGTGTGGCAAGATTGGTTCAATTCCATTGTTGGAGTTCATAATGCTCTTTGATTGTAGGTAAACTATAAATCCCAGCAACTACAATCCCAAATGACAACATCGATCCCCTGCCAACCCCACCAGTATTAAAATTGGGGCATATCACGTATTTGTGCCAAATTTGGTCCAGTGATATTTATATTATGATTCATAACAGTAGCAAAATTATAGTTGTGAAGTAGCAACAAAAATAATATTATGGTTGGGGGTCACCACAACATGAGGAACTGTATTAAGGGGTTGCAGCATTAGAAAGGTTGAGAACCTTTCTGCCATAAAGTCATGTTGGAGGACCCAGAATATGTCTAGAGAGGTCATCTGTCCAGACATTACTAGGTCCTCTAGCATGATTCTATGGACAACTTCCAGCAGAGGAATACCATAGAAAATGCTTAGAGAGGACATTTGTTTTGAGATACAGGTGGATAAGTACTATATTGACATTAGCTATGATGACTGTGATTCTGGAGGTTGTCATTTGCAGGAATTAACCATTCTATTCTAAGTGAACCAACAGTTAGGTCTTATATAAGGCAACAGATACATAAGAAATTGACAAACCAGTAATAAATTTGGGGTTGAGAAGGAAAAGGCTATGAGATAAGAGAAGTTGTCAAAAACAATATCAACATCTAATTAACAAAAACTCACAAACATGGCATCTGTCACTAAACAGAGTAGATATATCAGAAAAAAGTAATATCGGAATGTGAACATTTATGCACGGAATGAAAATCCCCATGTGTCAGTCTAATCAAAATTCTAACTCCATTCTAGGATGGTATTCAAAGCCCCGAAGGCTGAAAGACATTAAAGGAATGCTGCTGCTTCTAATTGCTGACAATATGGAATCTAAAAGGCAAACCAGATGCATATATGATGGAATTAGCTTTGTACTTAGAGGCCAAATATTGAGTTCTGCACCAAACAGGAAAATGAGGTCTTATTTCCTTGAAGACAGGCACTAGAATCTCACCTGGAAAATTGTGGATGCCAAAGGAGATATCATCTTTAAAATAAAGGGAACACAAATGGACAAAGGAATTAGCAAAACTTTCAAATTCCTTTATTTGGGGCCGGGGGGGGGGGGGGTAGATGTTAGTGAAGCTGACAGATTCATCCCTCTAGGCCCAGGAATTACAGTGCCTAGTTCTCAAAAGACTGGGTTTAAATCCCTGTGTATTGAACCATGTTGGTGCTGCATTAGGGTTACTGCCTCATTTTTCTGACAGGACCTCATTTCTAACACCTGGATGGCAGGCAGGTGCAGTGTAGGAACAGACAAATCGAGTGGCTTAACTCTCTCCCCACATTGATGTTCTTTTCACCTGACAAGGAGAAATGTATTGTGAATCAACCAAAGCCAAGTTCAAAAGATGCAACACAGAAAGCATGGCTGTTTGAATTTGACTGGGTAAGAATTTGTTTTTGTTTGGTTCATGACAAATTTCTTTTTGTTAGTCAATCCTCACAGGCACAACTCCTCGAAAGATCCAGACTTTAGCTTAAGATCCAGATCTTTCCAGGTGTTAATCCCCAGAGTCAATCCCCACAAGCCCAGCACCTGGAAAGATCCGGACCATGTTAATTTACTTTTACATGAAGCATCGTTTGGATGCCTCCTGCAAAAGCAAGACAAGTCCCATGTTTTGGGCCTATCTGGAAGAGCCCCGAGGGTATGTAACTTCTCCTCAGTTTAAAACCACCAAGAAATTCCAGGGATTTCCAAGCAGACTTGGAAAAGAGTCCATCCTGAAGTGCTGGAGAATCTTTATTCAATAGTTGACAATAATGAACTAAGTGGACCAAGAGTCTAATTCAACATAAGGTAGCTTTTTATTATCCCCATAGCTGATTGCTGAGACTGATCAGGATATTGCTGAAACCAGCAGAAAAGTTTGTCCTCCCCAGAAATCACTGCTGTTCTGATTTGTTCCATTCACATTCTGCATTTCCTCGCATTCAAGGTGGCCAACGTGGTTGACAGCCCTACTTTAGCAGGCATCCTGTTGGTATCTCATGCAGATTTGTGTATGTAGTATTATTGCATATTGTTGTACATTGAATGTTGTACATGGTAGAGAACTGATTTCACAGTTATAAATAGTTGTACATTACCTATCAATTCATAATGTCATGACTGTGTGAGGCCTCAGTTATGCTATGCCTCTTTAATCCAGGTTCCCTGTCTTTATCTTTGCATCAACCCTGAGGAGTAGGAGAAAACAAAAGAGGACAACTGGTCCAGGGTCACCCAATGACCTTGAGAACTCAGTGGGGACTTCCAACTGGTACTCCCACAATTCAGCCCAACACTATGACCCTTTGGCCCTCCAGTTGGCCAACATCCCATGGTCAATGATGAGGAACCTAAAATATTTGGAGCTCTAAACATTCCTAACAGCTATACCAATGTGGCTGTCCGTCCTATCCATAAGCACCTTCAGATGGGACATACACACCAAGACAAACACACCAAAATCAGTGCAGTGCTCAATAAATTTTCCATCTCTCCATCCTTTCTCTGAATGTAAAACCATGTCATAGAATGTGGTTGGTTTGGCAGCATTCACTCTGATTCATTATAGACTGCCTAAGTCTGGTGTAACAATTTGCTGTATCTTAACACTTGGTATTCCTTTTTCTTTCATGTCAGAAGCAACTTGAGAAACTGCAAGTTGCTTCTGGTGTGAGAGAATTGGTCTTCTGCAAGGACATTGCCCAGGGGACACCTGGATATTTGATGTTTTACCATCCTTGTGGGAGGCTTCTCTCATGGAGCTGACAGAGGAAGCACAACCCGCTCTCCCCGAATTTGAACCTTTGACCTGTCAGTCATCAGTACTGCCGGATTGCCTACATAATATAGGAATATAGTCTTTTCATTAGGTATCAGTGCTAAATACATCCACAAGGGCACACATACCATGAATATTATGCACTTTCCATGCTATCTAGCAGTCTATAGACTTTTAATTAGAAATTTGAAGATAACTATTTTGTACTGCCCATTCCTAGAATCCCGTAGCCAGCATGGCCACTCGCTATGGGAGATCTTGAAAAATCTAGATCAAAATTTTTTAACTATTCCAATAAACAATAAAGTTTTCCCAAATTTGGTTAATCTGTCGCAGGAATACTGAACGCTATCTCTGTAAATATGTTCTCTATAAATATGCTATCATTAGCTGTTGATAGACATGTACTCCATAAATGGTTTATAACTAATGTGGTAGATATAACACCACAGAAGTGAAATCAATAGGTATCTTTCTATGTAATTCATCAAGGGAGAATATTCAGTGGAATATTCATTATTCATTAAGGCAACTGTGCATTTTTTTAATTTTAGTGTCTAAGGAAACACCTGTGTTAGAGTATGGGGAGGGGCAGTTAAGGAAGACACCTGCTTAAATGGTCCTTTCACACAAAAGAGTTTTAGTACTGTTTCACTGTTGTTGTTCATTTGTTGAGTCACTTCCAACTCTTTGTGATCTCATGGACCAGCCCACGCCAGAGTTCCCTGTCGGCCGTCACTACTCCCAGCTCCTTCAGAGTCAAGCCAGTCATACCCCCCAACTATCTGGCATGGACAGCATGGATTAATCCTCTGTGGTCCCACTTTTTTATGCTGCCATTTTTCTCTCCTCCTCCAGCTTTCTCCCTTTATCCTCAGCTACTTCCGTCAGTATAAACTCAGTTCAAAGTACAGAATTAAGTTGCACTCAATTCATTCATCCAGGAGGATGGTGGAGGAGTGGGGAAAATCTTGCCCTTGCCAGTAGACTTGAGCAAAAGCAAACTGCTGCAGATCCCCATAGATTTTCTGATTTTCCTTATGGAATTTTGACCACACCCTGATTTTGTTTGGTCACATGTTGAAGGGTATGTGATCTTACTTTAATTACCATGTGTGCACCCTATGGAATCCGGGAGTTGGTAGTTTGCTGAAGCACTAAAGATGAGAATTCCAAATGTCCCTCCCTAAACTATAAGTCCCAGGATTCCATAGGATGCAACCATAGCAGCTAATGCAGGCTTATAATGCTTTAATAGTTCAAGGTGGGCCACAAGTCATGAAGGGGCCCTATATATAATATATATGATGCTATGGGATCTAATTCACATATAATATAAGTGTATTCCTATCTGTATATGATGCTATGGTATTGTAAATAAAAAACAAAAGATAAAGGAATTGTTAAATAATGAATCCCTTTATGACTTTCGGCCCTAACAATGATGAGTCCTAACAAACATATAATGACATAATTAATCATCACAGCAACCCCAACCTGTGTAATGGATAGTGAAGAAAAACAAAATCATTTATAATGTCATATCAATCCCATCCACTGACTAAATCTAACTACTACTCCCATACAGAGTAGATTCACTGAATTAATGAGAACCTGGCAAGTCACCACTTATATAAATCTCTTTGATTCTCTAGTAAGGGTTTGCAGTTGGATTTAGGCTTACGCATTTACCTTCTCACATCAGAGCTTTGAAAGATATACATGTGATGCCTTCAAAGTGGTACAATCCTGGAAAAGCTGTATTGAATGACATTTCTGCCCATGCGGCTTATCTAGTTATCAACCACTTTGGTAACTCAAACATCAAGAGGCAGTTATTGGACAAAAAATGTTATTATTTTTCTTCTTAAATTAGGAGCATTTGCAATGCCAAACGTTATCCCAAAGAATATTTCAGCAATAGTTTATGAAAGCACCTCCGGGTTCATTGGGCCAATGCCAGGACAAATTACTCATGGCTGAGTGTTGGCATCTCATGCCCAATGGACTCCTGGAAACTGGCAGGTAGTTCATATTGCAAAAAAAAAAACTCTGTTCCTGGACAGGTGCACTACTCAGAAACCCAGGACCTTTCCAGTCTTGCAGGATAAACATTTTCCAAGCAATTCCTCCTCCTTTCTCTGAAAAAGTTATGAGTGGGGCAAATACTTTAAATATATTGTCGAGGGCTTTCATGGCCAGAATCACTGGGTTGTTGTAGGTTTTTTTCGGGCTATATGGCCATGTTCTAGAGGCATTATCTCCTGACGTTTTGCCTGCATCTATGGCAAGCATCTTCAGAGGGATCCTCACAACCTCTGAGGATGCTTGCCATAGATGCAGGCGAAATGTCAGGAAAGAATGCCTCTAGAACATGGCCATATAGCCCAGAAAAACCAACAACAACCCACTTTAAATATATATTGCCTGGAATTTTGTTCTAATTTTTTTTTAAATCACCCTCTCGCATCTCATAATGTAGTTGTTAATGTCACACTCAAAATGCTGAGACCTGGATTCAAATCCTTCTCTGCCATAATAGATCCCAAACATCTCTGCCATTTCACAATGACCTTGGGCCAATCGCTCCTTCTCAGGCCCCTTCTACACTGCCATATAATCCAGATTATCAAAGCAGATAATCCACATTACGATTAAATATAATCCAGTTCAAAGCAGATAATCTGGATTTTTTTACAGAGTTGTTGAGTGACTAAATGCATTTTATGGCTGTTCTTATCATACCTGTCCACACAAATTACTAAGTGCAAACAAAAAAAAAGTTTGCCTTGTAACTCTGTTGCTTCTGTATTTATGTTCTTTAAACTTTAAAAGATATCCTGTTTTAACATATTTTGGTGACCAGATTATTAAAGATGATATTCCCAGCATTGGGGTTGTGTTGATATTTTGGTTTTTTGGTTTGTATTTGGTTACAAGTTGTCAGTTTGTGTGTGCGTGTGTGTTAAAGACTCTCTTTGCCTCCACAATGCTCTGCGTAGTTCTGATTTATAGACAGATATGGGTGTTCTCCACAGATACATTTGCAACATTTCAGTAAGTTTGTTTTCTTTCTCTCCCCCCTTTTCAAAAGGACATCCAAACAACAAATGTGTGAATGGGCAGATACCTTATTATTTTCGCACCCTCTGCCCACATCTCTCGGAGGACCTTCATTGTATTTATTATCTCTGTGATCAGAGCCTAGAAATGTGCAGGGTAAATTTTCAGGGAACGAAATCCTTTTCCAACTAGGGTCCTTTCCCACTGGAGCTCCAGATGCTGAGATCACAAATACTAATCTCATCTATAAAGTTCACTGCTAAAATGCAGCTCCACATAGAAACAAAAGATCCCATCAGAAGACCTGGCTCTCCTCGAAGCTGCTATTTGCCTTTAGTGATGCCAGATCAGGACTACTCTTGCCATCCATTGGTGGAAAACACAAGCATCTGCAAAGATTTTCTGTAGGAAGTTGCAAGAATGAAGGGAGCGTTATCCCTCCTCTCCCACCAGTATGGCCCTGTTGTCCCCTCCAATGTATTAATTTCAACACAGATGGAAATGCACACATGAGAAAACTTAATGTTATATCTCCTGTGTCACATCTGCTAGCCCTTTTGTTCTCACTGGGCCCTTTCACATAGCCAAATATCAAGGCAGATAATCCACAATATCTGCTTTAAAATGGATTATCTGAGTCCACACTGCCATATAATCTAGTCCATTATGGATTTTATACAGTTGTGTGGAAGGGGCCACTGAAGACTACCTTTACAACAACCATCTAAAAATTGACAAGTCCTCTCCTCAAAACGATCTCAAACCATCCTGTTTGTATAAGAAATTCACTCAAGTACTATTTGAGTTTCTGAGACATACTGATATTGCAGTACTCAATCAGACTAGACTTCTGAGGATCGGGGTTCAAAGCCCCACTAAATCATGGAAATTAACCGGGTAGCTTTGGGCGACTCATACTTTCTCAACTTCATAGGAAGTCAATGGCAAACTCTTTCTGAACAAATATTGCCAAGAAAGCACTTAATAGGGTTACCTTAGGATTGCTGTAAGTTGGAAACCACTTGAAGGCACACAACAAACGAAAACAACAACTTTTTAATGTAGTTGAGTCCTTATTTTATGGGTGACTCATATTTTCTCAACTTCATAAGAAGTCAATGGCAAACTCTTTCTGAACCAATATTGCCAAGAAAGCTTACCTTGGATTGCCGTAAATTGGAAGCCACTTGAAGGCACACAACAAATGACAACAACACCTTTTTAATGTAGTTGATCTCTTATTTTAGCCACAGTTACACTAACAGGATTCTGGCCAGTGTGTTCCACTCCATTTTACAAGTATACCTCAGTAGAGATGCTCCTGGGACGTTATTTCATCAGCAGAGAAGTTGGTACCAAAGTTACCAACTGGACTGGATGGCCCATAGGTCTCTTCCAACTCTTTGATTCTATGTTTGAGCAGTCTTTCTTCAACATATGCAATATGTGATAGGAAGCAACCTTGTCTAGAAAGCCTTGTCTGTGTGAAAGTTTCTTCCAAAATGCATCCAGTGATGATATTTTTCTTTGACAAAGCTGCACTTTCTTTACAAATTCCAAATGAACTGTTTGTTAATGGAAGGAGAGATGGGACCTGGTGTGCATCTTCACTGTAGAATTAATGTAGTCTGACACCACTTTAAGTGTTGTGGCTCAATGCTCTGGAATCTTGGGAGTTGCAGTTGTATAAGTGCTTACAGCTTTCTCTACTAGAAAGTGCTGATGTATCACCAAGCTACAACTCTAGTGATTCCATATCATTCAGCTGTGGCAGTTAAAGTGGTGTCAAGCTAAATTAATTCTACAGTGTAGATGAGGCATGGGAAAACTTCAGCCCTTCAGGTGTTTTGGACTGGCTGTTAGGAATTGTGGGAGTTGAAGTCCAAAACACCTGGAGGGCCGAAGTTTGCCCATGCCTATCTGAGACAAGCTTATCTGCTTTCCCCTATTTCTCTCTGTTTTGCTTGTTACACATGCTCGAGAAGGGTTTCTTATGGGGCAGCTGCTGTTTACCCAGCCCATTGTAAGCAGAAGCATGCAGTTGCAGGAGGATCATTGAAGTAGCTTCTCTTTCTCTTCCAACTCAAATTTTATTGCATTCTTTACTGCTGCAATCTAGTCCTCGATCACTTCTCTCTCAATGCCAAGGCTGAATATCTTTAATGAAATTATTCAGCTAGACAAAAGACTATGAGAAAAGGGAGCGCAGACTGGACAAAATGGCTTTGTACAGTGGAGCCCTTTTTGTCAGTAGGTTTGTTAACTCCCATAATTCCTAACAGTATCCACCAAAGTTGGGAATACTGTGCTGAGAGTTACTTTGTGCTATAGATAGCATGGACATTAATTGGTTTTTAAAAGATGCATTGCTGGAGCAATTCTTCAAAACATGCTGCATATTGCAAATGTCTGCATTACATCTTAGGTTAATATTTCACCTCATTTATTATTTCTTTGCTATTGTAACAATCAGTGATGTGTTGCTCCCAAACATATCTGCATAGTACATACATTTAGGATGTGTCTACATTGTCAAATTAATGCAGCTTGACCCCACTTTAACTGCTGCGGAATCCTAGGAATTATAGTTCGTTGAGTTGCTCTCACTCTTTGGCAAAGAGGGCTTGTAAATCTACAACTCCCAGGATTCCATAGCATTGAAGACACACACACACATTCTCACACACTTTTATTATCTGCTTGTGCCATTAATAATCAGTTCTTTCCTATAAACTCAAAAAGCCCCCTTGTACGAAAAATTTTGACACTCAGCAGCACTACATGTGGAAAGTTAGAAACCAAAAATGGATGGAGTCTGCTGTCAACAAAGCTCCTTTAAAAAATTAAAGATTGCAACATCTGAAACATCTGTTTCAGCAACAGACCACATCTATAACATTAGCCAGAGCTTTGCCCAGATCAAGATTAGTTGCTTTCTCTGGTTGTTAAGTGTTGAGAAGACAGGTCTTGGATCTCAGGATCAATGGGTGGAACTGGGTGACATACCCTCCTTTCAAATACATATTTTGTCCCCCAATTTTCAAACAACACAGATTTGTAGAAGGAAAAGATTGCAGATATAAATTGTTCTCAGCCAAATGTTCCTATCCTACCTTGTAAGACAATATCTATCATTCACATAAATGGAGTGGGTGACAAAGAAAGAAAACATCCACACCAGTGTTTCTCAATCTGGGAGTCAGGACCCCGGGYGGGGGGGATCATGAGTAGGGTGTCAGAGGGGTCTCCACAGACCATCAGGAAATACAGTATTTTCTGTTGGTCATGGGGGTTCTGTGTGGGAAGTTTGMCCCAATTCTCTTAGTGGTGGGGTTTATAATGCTCTTTGATTGTAGGTGAACTATACATCCCAGCAACTACAACTTCCAAATGTCAAGGTCTATTTTCCCCAAACTACACCAGTGTTCACATTTGGGCATATCGAGTATTTGTGCCAAGTTTGGTCCAGATCCATCATGGTTTGAGTCCACAGTGCTCTCTGGATGTAGGTGAACTACAACTCCAAAACTCAAGGTCAATGTCCACCAAACCCTTCCAGTATTTTCTGTTGCTCATGGGAGAACTGTGTGCCAAGTTTGGTTCAWTTCCATTGTTTGTGGAGTTCAAAATGCTCTTTGTAGGTGAACTATAAATCCCAGCAACTACAACTCCCAAATGACAAAATCACACACACACACACCCCTCCCGAACCCCACCAGTTTTCAAATCTGGGCGTACTCGGTATTTGTGCCAAATTTGATCCAGTGAATGAGGATGCATCCTGCATATCAGATATTTACATTACAATTCGTAACAGTAGCAAAATTACAGTTATGAAGTAGCAATGAAAATAATTTTATGGTTGGGGGTCACCACATTAGGAACTGTATTAATGGGTCGCAGCATTAGYAAGCTTGAGAAACACTGTTATAAGACAATATCTATCATTCACATAAATACATTGGGMGGRAGATAAAGAGAACATCTACACAMAAGAATTAATACAGTTTGACACCACTTAAATTGCAATGTCTTGATAATGTGGAATCCTGAGATTTGTAATTTTGCAAGGTCTTTAGCCTTATCAGCCAAAGAATGCCGGTGCCATACCAAACTACAACTCCCAGGATTCCATAGCCTTGAGTCATGGCAGTTAAATGATGTCAAACTCCATTAGTTTGACAGTGTTAGTTGCACCGAGAAAGAGAGTGAGAGCACATGCTGTTTCTCAGGCAAGTTTCATTCTCCACAAGTATTCTGCATGTGCACACATGGAAAAAAGGTTGTCCGGGAAACCACAGATTCTAAAAGAAAATCCTTTGAACTCAAGATCTAACATCAGTATGAAGTGGAAGACATACTTATATAATCCCTCTGCACTTTATATCTAGTGTTTTTGCAAATACAGCATCCACACATAAAGTGTCAAAAGTAGAAGTTGAAGAAGTAAATCAAGCCACCTCACTGTCTTCTCGATGGAGTATGTATTGAGCCCTTACCTCTGCAGTGGAAGCAGTTTTCAGACAGGGATGCAGCTGACGGAGTCGCCAGGAGCACATCGAAAGAAGCTCCCAGCCTGTCTAAGCCCTGCAAGCCTAATCCATAGAACTACACTCGCTCCTTAGCTCCTCCCTAAAGTCAGTGCTAAGTGAATACATATCCCTTATGTTTAAAATTGGCAGCCAGTGGTATGCATTGTCCTCAATTTATTCCAATGAGCAGCCAATGGCTAGGCTGCAGCCAAAGGTGGGGTCAGCCAGCCTGGAGGGATGCCTGTCATTCCCTAGGCACGCTCAGGAAGCCACTCATAAGAAAACCAAGACCTAAAAACCTCTGAAAATTCGCACAAGCTGCCAAAACTGTCTTGCTCCATGCCCTTTTTTGGTTATCCTTCGCAGGGCCTCTGAAAGTAAATCCTCTGTCAGGAACAATCATAAGAAATGTTAATCTTAGAGAAAGAGCCTCTCTTGTGAACACAAATGGAAGTGGGGATTTTGAAAAGAGCGAGACAAGATGAGAAAATATAGTGGAAAACGTACGATGGGGAGAGGCCTGGCCTCCATATTTATACAAGGGCATTTCTTTTGCAAAGGATGGACCGTGTAGGGGGTAGAGAGCGAAAAGCAAGGCATTTGCAGCAAACAAAATACAGCAACACTGTGTTTTGGGAATGAATACCAGATGGTTGAAAAGTATTTCCTTTATCATTTTCAATCTGCTGGGAAAGCCAAGTGTGTGGGAGAGTGCAAAAGATGAGTTAGCAGGCCATGAAAGCATTTTAGGTAGGAGATTCAGCATTCTGATTTGCATTTGCAACCGTTTAAATATTTTATGTCATTTTTTTAAAAATAGCTAAATTCGTATTGCATTTCAAGGCATAACATATTTTAAAGAAATAGGATCTCTTGAGTTCTACGTTTCTAAATATCTGGTTATGATGCTTGACTGTGCTCCAGCATTTTGTCCTGTTTTCCTTTGGGGAAGAGCAATAGATTGGTGGAACGGTGCAGGCTTTGGACATGGATGCTTTCCATTTCACTAAAGTGGGCTGTGCAGCAAGTGATAAGAAATAACTCTATCTGCCTGAGACTCTGGAGACAGAGGTGCTATCTGTCTGTACTCAGCAGACAGGTCAGTGGCCTTTATTTTTGGCCCAAATCCTATTGGCATCTTAAACTAGTGCATACATTATCTATAGAGGTGGACAGACATTTTTCCCAACACAGAACATCTGCATTCATTTCAGTTCATGTAAGATGGTTGCATGCTATACATCAGTGTTTCTCAACCTTCCTAATGCTGCGACCCTTTAATACAGTTCCTCATGTTGTAGTGACCCTCCAACCATAACATTGTTTTTTGTTGTTACTTCATAACTGTAATTTTGCTACTATTATGAATCGTAATGTAAATATCTGAAATGCAGGATGTATTTTCATTCACTGGACCAAATTTGGCACAAATACCCAATACACCCACATTTGAATACTGGTGGGGTTGGCGCGGGGATTGATTTTGTCATCTGGGAATTGTAGTTGCCGGGATTTATTCTTAACCTACAATCAAAGAGCATTCTGAATTCCACCAAAGACAGAATAGAACCAAAACTGGTACACAAAACTCCCATGACCAACAGAAAATACTGGAAGGGTTTGGTGGGCATTGGCCTTGAGTTTTGGAGTTGTGGTTCACCTACATCCAGAGAGCACTGTGGACTCAAACAATGATGGATCTGGACCAAACCTGGCATGAATACTCTATATGCCCAAATGTCAACACTGCTGGAGTTTGAGGAAAATAAACTTGACATTTGGGAGTTGTAGTTGCTGGGCTTTAGTTTACCTACAATCAAAGAGCATTCTGAACCACACCAATGATAGAATTTGGCCAAACTTCCTGCACAGAACCCCCACAACCAATAGAAAATACTGTGTTTTCTGATGGTCTTTGGCAACCCCTCTGACACACAACCTGAAGAAGGAACCCCGAAACAAGTATATTGTAACCGGAATTACTTGTTGTTGTGTTATGTATATAAACCTGACAGTTGTGTTGTGTATATATATTTGACATTTGTACTATTCTCCTTTTGATATTTATGCAGACTATGTTTAGGATTTACAGTATAGTTACAATCAGAACCCAGCTGGGACTGTAAAGCAAGACTAAAAATTGTTTTTGTATTGTCAATTTCTATTGAAACTATTTTCGTTACATTACAGTAAACTAAATGGTAGCAAAGACATGTCTGACGAAGAAGCTGATGTGATGTCTTGTATGCCTTTTGGCTGAACCAGTAAAGGTATTGCTACAAGATGGATTTTATTGTTGGGAATGGGCATCGCTGTGTTGTCAACAGAGCTATATTTCCCATGAACATAAAGTTATACTCCATCTCATCTTTATAAGATCTTGTCCACGATTTAGCTGTTTACATGTTCACGTCTAGGATGTCTCAGGGTAAACTATATCAACCAGGTTGATTTCTGCAGCAGTTACAAGTTTCTATGACTTGAGTGCAATGAATCTGCTCTGGATTTTATTCCTGATTTTATTCCAGTTATACTGGAATGGAAGAAAGAAGAGATTAATTGGGTCCTTGAAGTACACATCAGGTACGTTCCCATATTTCATAAATGAAAACCAAAACAGGTGTGACTAAGATAGCAAACATGATGAATGTGGGAGAACACACACATTGGACAGGCTTCAGCAATTTGCTTCTGCCTGATCCTACTGGGAAGGGAAAGATTCTTCACCTGCTCTCCACTACCCAATAATGCATGGATTGACTGCAAACTGCTAAATGATCATTATGAGCTGGAAAATTGAAATTCACTATGAAAAAGACCATACAAATCAAAAGACTTAAGAAAGGGGATGCCACAGTCATAATTTTTTTAAGTTTCCTAAGGCCCTAAGTTGAAATGCTGGCACAATACAAAGAATATCTATTTGGCAAAAATCACACTCTCATAGCAAAGAACTAACACCTTGTTGTATGCTTTTAAGTCCTCATTGCTGGGTGTTTTGGTCCATGTACATCCCATCCCAGGCAGCGTGTTTTGTGAGTGCTATAATGTAGAGTGCCTTGCGGTGTAGTTTCTCTTGCTCTCATTAATTAAGAGGAATGACAGTGTCAGATGCTTTTGACCCTTCCCAGAGTTTGTCACTCCTTAGTAGAGTGGCTGAAAGCTTTTTTGAGAGGTGGCTCAAATGCTTGACCAGACCCTGATGCGATCACCGTGTGCAGACACTAACCAGCACTTGGCACTGATGCCGGGGCATTACGAACATGGCCAGATACACTTCATACTTGGCTGAGGAAAGAAAAACCTTGATACATCATTTTGTTTTACTTGGAACTGAATACTTGTAAATAAGTGAGGGTTTTTACCCAGTTCACAGGTGTTCTTCCAATATCATCTAGGAGATAAGACTAGAAGTAGAAACTAGGTTTGGAGCTCCTGACAAAATGTCATGGAGGAGATGAACAAGTAGACTTTTATTTATTTACTAGCCGTCCCCTGCCACGCGTTGCTGTGGCCCACATGGGGGTTCTGTGTGGGAGGTTTGGCCCAATTCTATCGTTGGTGGGGTTCAGAATGCTCTGTGATTGTAGGTGAACTATAAATCCCAGCAACTACAACTCCCAAATGTCAAGATTCTGTTTTCCCCCAAACTCCACCAGTGTTCACATTTGGACATATTGAGTATTCGTGCCATGTTTAGTCCAGATCCATCATTCTTTGAGTCCACAATGCTCTCTGGATGTAGGTGAAGTACAACAGCAAAACTCAAGATCAATGCCCACCAAACCCTTCCAGTATTTTATGTTGGTCATGGGAGAACTGTGTGCCAAGTTTGGTTCAAGTCCATCGTTTGTGGGGTTCAGAATGTTCTTTGATTGTAGGTGAACTATAAATCCCAGCAACTACAACTTCCAAATGACAAAATCAATTTTCTTAGTGAAGGACACACATTTTGTTGTTAGGTGTCTTGTGTCCAAATTGGGTGTCAATTCGTCCAGTGGTTTTTGAGTTCTGTTAATCCCACAAATGAACATTACATTTTTATTTATATAAATTTATGACATTTATATGCCACCCTTCTCACCCCGAAGGAGACATAGAGCAGCTTACAAGATATATATACATATAATATATTATATTATTATATTATAAAACATACAATGTCTTGCACTTCCACTATTTAAAAACACAACTATGGTTGGCACATAATTAGAATAGGGTAGCTAACTATGTGTCCTACCTTGTTGAGGATGGTACTGGGATTATCTTGGCAAGATTTGTTTACAGGGAGTTTGCTTTTACCTTTCTTTCATGCTGAGAGTATGGTTTGGCCAGCCAATGTCACCCAATGGTAGAAAAGAGCCCCAACAGTGCACTGGGTTGAGTTTTGAACCAGGACTTCCACAGATTAAACTTAGAAACCTTTTAGAGTCATGGGAAACACTAGATAATCATGGGCAACTCAACCTAAACCAGAATCAATGGAAAGCTCCTTTTAAATAGAGCTTGAGAAGAAAGTACTATGATAGCTTCACCATAAGTCAGGGGTATATTAAAGGCACATAACAGCACCCCTTAAACATGTCACTGCTTATGGCCTTAGCCTGTCTTAATTCACCTTTAAGTCCTCCAAACCATTCAACCATTTAGTTTGAAGAGCTATCCAGTCCAAGGCTAATTTGAAGAACTATGAGAAGGTAGACAGGTGCTTTGAACTTGCACAGAGACAGCCACAAGTTTACTAAGGACCTCAAAGACAGTGACAGTGGGGGGCCAGGTAGTGTGGTAAATCCGTGAGGCAGTGGGAGAAATCACGGTACATCCTGCACCGCCCACGTCACCACTTTCCCCATCACATGGGGGAAAATCTCACTGCCCAGCTTCCCCCCACACTGGCCCCATTCTAAGCAATGAGCCCTGCTGAAAGTAGCCCTGCGTCATGTGAAGGGCTCCAGTGGTCTCTGTCCTGGCTCTGCCCTGAAAGCATCCAAAGGTGGAGCTAGAAGACAATGTGATGAGGTCCTTAATCATTACGCTTTTGTACAACAGAAATGGGACTCCAGGTGTTGTTGGGCTGTGTCTGCCAGCATCCTGAACCACATATGAAGGGTTTGTGATTCTCAATGGTGTTCTGAACTATTTCTTAATGTCTATCTATTTATACATACAAATGTTGTTGTTGTGTGCCGTGAAAACTCTATCATGGGCTTCTATGGGGCTGAGAGTGTGTGACTTGCCCAAAGTCTCCCAGTGAGGTTCCATGGCTGAACAGGGAATCAAACCTTGGTCTCCAGGGCTGTAGTCCAACACTCAAACCATTACACCACACTGCCTCTTAGCATGTGCACCTTTTCAATACCTTTTTCTGTAATCCTGTGCTTTTGAGTACTTTTTTATGGGTAATTTGCATTTTTAAAATCTATTAAGTGGCATCCCTAACACAGAACACATGCAATTCTGATCACACCTAAAAAATGAACTGGGAAAGGTACAGAAATAGGGAAACTCAATTGGTTAAGGGATGGAAGCATCTCAAACAAAAGGGGGGGCTGCAAAAAGCCTGTCAATATTTCCCTAGGTTTCCCTGAGGTAATAAACCTGAGTCTGGCACTTCATACTGCAGCTGGGGGGCTCGCACATCAAATTCTTTCCACATAGAAATAACTAAATGTCAGGGAATCTAGATGTTGGCTAAATTCCTTCTTGACATGTATTTTTTGATTTAGAAGAAAGATTTTGTCTCGAGGAGCATTTCAATAATGTGTGGATCCCCTCACTGTCAATTTGTAGTTGTGTCGTTCCAACACTAGTTTGTCTTCTCACGGAGTACATTGAGAGAGGAAAGGAAGTTCCAACACCTTCCCTCCCCTTCAGCACATTGCAGTCTCCTTTGGTACCTCCTCACTGTGCCACACTCTTGAGAAGAACTTGGAAATGGACTACACCTGGAATCCCTTATTTTAAGCAGTGGGATTAGAATAATAGAATCATAGAGTTGGAAGAGACCTCATGGGCCATCCAGTCCAACCCCCTGCCAAGACGCAGGAAAATTGCATTCAAAGCACCCCGGACAGATGGCCATCCAGCCTCTGCTTAAAGCTTCCAAAGAAGGAGCCTCCACCACACTCCAGAGCAGAGAGTTCCACTGCTGAACAGCTCTCACAGTCAGGAAGTTCTTCTTAATGTTCAGATGGAATCTCCTTTCTTGTAGTTTGAAGATTCTTAGACCTGTGCTCCAAACTTTTCCAGTTGTGGCCCCTGAGTCACCAAAAGATTGCCAGTTTAATCACTCCAGTCAATGATATTGTCAACATCTTCCTTGGTTTTTCCCACTCACCTGCCCTCAACTCAATTCCTTCAAAATTAAAATCTCATCTCAGGTTGGCAACTCTTTTGTTGCATGAAGCAAGAGGGTTAGAGAGAAAGTTCTTCATCCCTTGCCTGACCCCTATGGTGACTACTTCATACCACTCAATTGTGATTTGGCAGGGACAGTCTTGATTAATCCTCTATCTCCAACTTTTAAAATGTCCCAATTTCTTTATTCTCCTTCTATTGTCCACCTTTGTTCTCAGATCAATTGCTGCTAATTGAGTTCAAGGTGCGAAAGGTAGATCTCACTCAATTAACTTAGTGGGGATTTTTGGGCAACTCTCAGGCAGAAAGTTGCCCAAAAATCACCTTGGGTGAAAAAATTGAGGTAAAGCAAACTACTAAAGCCTCTCCTGACTTGTGTGCTCTTTCTCAGTAATGCGTGTAAAACTGCATTTATATTCCACCCTCTCTCCTCAAGGGGACTCAGGGCGGATTACAACAAAAGATGGCAAACATTCAATGCCAAAATCTTCACCACACCTTGGTACCTGGAATACCTGGAATATTGTGTCCAATTCTGGGCACCACAATTGAAGAGAGATATTGACAAGCTGGAATGTGTCCAGAGGAGGGCGACTAAAATGATCAAGGGTCTGGAGAACAAGCCCTATGAGGAGCGGCTTAGGGAACTGGGCATGTTTAGCCTGAAGAAGAGAAGGCTGAGAGGAGATATGATAGCCATGTATAAATATGTGAGAGGAAGTCATAGGGAGGAGGGAGCAAGCTTGTTTTCTGCTTCCTTGGAGACTAGGACGCGGAACAATGGCTTCAAACCACAAGAAAGGAGATTCCATCTGAACATTAGGAAGAACTTCCTGGCTGTGAGAGCTGTTCAGCAGTGGAACTCTTTGCCCCAGAGTGTGGTGGAGGCTCCTTCTTTGGATGCTTTTAAACAGAGGCTGGATGGCCATCTGTCCGGGGTGATTTGAATGCAATTTTCCTGCTTCTTGGCAGAATGGAGTTGGACTGGATGGCCCGTGAGGTCTCTTCTAACTCTATGATTCTATGATTCTATGGTGTTCCTTAGCCACACATGTCCCAGTTTTCATTTGTGAGATGCTGAAATGTATGGGAACTGAAGCAAGATCCAACTGCCTGCCTACTACCATTTTGTATTTCAAATACTTATATTGCGAGCAAGGGGACCTGAGTGCCATTTTGTCCTTTGCCTCAGGCTGGCCTTGCATAAGCTTCTCTGTCGTTTTTATTTCTAACTTGGGGAGGGGGAGAACGTTTATAGAGTGGGTGACATCTCTCCCTGAATCCATATGCTACTCTTACCCCTAACCTTCTACACAGAGAAGGAGGGAGCCAGTTGCATGACATATAGGAATATATCACATCAACCAAGGCATAAGCAAAGTGTTGTTAGCTGCGAACTTTGCTTGTGGAATTTGCTAATAAAAAGCACACCAACAAACATTGCATATACACAACATTTAATAAAATAAGCCCTTGAGAAGCATAACTACATTTTTTAGGCTTTAGCCTTCCCTTGATAAATGTGAACTTAATCCAGGTACATAAATTATTTTAGTATGACATTTTATTGCTTGTCGTCATTCCAGCTGTCATCACAGTTAACCCCCTTGAAGAACATAAAACTTTCATCTAGATTCTATAAAAGACTCCAAGCTGGACCAGCCTTAGTACGATAGCCTCGCCACATGTCATAGTCACAGTGGGAGCTTCACTTGTGGAATGAGCCCAACTTCAGAATTTGCCTCATATATGTCCAAACCATAAGGCTGAGCAATGTCCTCTTGACTACGATCTATGCTTTAAGAAAACCATATATACATTGCATGCACATGTTTATTTGTTTGTCCATGTATTCATTTGCTAGGTCTCTTTTCATGTATCTGTTCATGTATTTATTTGCTATGTCTCTACATAATCCCTGCAAACAAATTAGAAATACTGGGTTGTTGTCGGTTTTTCGGGCTATATGACCATGTTCTAGAAGCATTCCCTCCTGACGTTTCGCCTGCAACTATGACAAGCATGCTCTGAGAATGCTTGCCATAGATGCAGGCTAAACATCAGGAGAAAATGCTTCTAGAACATGAATATATAGCCCGAAAAACCTACAACCACCCAGTAATTCCAGCAATGAAAGCCTTTGATAATACAATTTAGAAATAGTTATATAACTGCAACAAAATTATGATGGCACAAGCCAATTGCTGCTATCTGCAGATGGCTTTTTTGTGCTATAGTTGCCACCAAGTTAACTTCAATATATGGCAACTCTATGAATGAGAGATATCTAAGCAGAGGCGGCCCTAGGTAATTTTCAACAGTAAGCAAACAGTATTTTGCCCCCCCCCCCAAACCAATCACTGATATATATTTTCTGTTCATCATGGGAGTTCTGTGTGCCATATTTGGTTCAATTCCATCATTGGTGGAGTTCAGAATGCTCTTTGATTGTAGGTGAACTATACATCCCAGTAACTACAACTCGCATATGTCAAGGTCTATTTTCCCCCAAGAGCGCCTCAAGAGCGCCCCTGGGCAAAATCAACTATACTGCGAATGCTTACTTTGCGTAATGGGTTGAGCCGCCCCTGTCTCTAAGTCACTCTATCCTGTGGCTTCCTTGATTAAGATTATCCAACTGGAATGTGGTCTCCCTCTTTTCCTACTCCCTTCTACCTTTTCAGGCATTACTGTCTTTACTAGTGAGTATTGCCTTCCTAGTATATGCCCAAACACAGCAGTTTCAGTTTAGCCATCTGGACTTCTAGGGAGAGTTCAGACTTTGTTTCCTCTAGGACAGTGGCTCTCTACCTTCCTAATGCTGTGACCCTTTAATACAATTCCTCATGTTGTGGTGACCCCCAACCATAAAATTATTTCCGTTGCTACTTCATAACTGTAATTTTGCTACTGTTATATGCCCAAATTTGAATACTGGGGCTTTTTGGGGATTGATTTTGTCCTTTGGAGTTGGAGTTGCTGGGATTTATAGTTAATGTACAAACAAAGAGCATTTTGAACTCCACCAACCATGGAATTCAACCAAACTTGGCACACAGAACACCCATGACCAACAGAAAATACTGGTAGGGTTTGGTGGGCATTGATCTTGGGTTTTGCTGTTGTAGTTCACCTACATCCAGAGAGCACTGTCAACTCAAACAATGATGGATCTGGACCAAACTTGACATGAATACTCAATATTCCCAAATGTGAACACTGGTGGAATTTGGGGAAAATAGACCTTGATATTTGGGAGTTGTAGTTTCTGGGATTTATAGTGCACCTACAATAAAAGAGCATTCTGAACCCCACCAACAAAAGAATTCGGCCAAGCTTCCCCCACAGAACTCCCATGACCAACAGAAAATACTGCGTTTTCTGATTGTCTTTGGCGCCCCCTCTGACACCCCCTCACAACCCCCTTCCCCTGGGGTACTGACCCCCAGGTTGAGAAACGCTGCTCTAGGACCTATTTGTTTGTCTTTTTAGTAGTCCACTGTATCCATAGAATCTGCCTAATCCTCATAAGATTTCTAGTCCTTTACAGCCTGTGTACATCCCCACATGTTTTGGTGAATGTTACTGTCATTTCTCATCATGTTCACTTCAAGTTATGGCAACTCCATGAGTGAAAGATTTCCAAGAGTGCCAATACTCAACTCCCAAGTTGACTTTACATGAAGACTGAATCCCAGGTCATGTTCCCTCCAATGCCTTTAATGGTGAATGCAATTACCCTAATTGTGGTGGGACGTATTTGCTATCCTTCTAATGACTAAGTCACTAGTAATTCATTCTTTAGTATGGGAAATGTGGGGGGGGGGGGGGATTTTGTTGGACTGACCCAAATGCAACCCAATCAAAATCACAAGGCAACTTACAGTATCCTCTAAACAAAAAAGTGTGGATTCTGAATGTTTGTTGAAGAAAATGGATCCATATCATATCATATCATTCTGGAACTGATGGAGAGGTTCCTGGTATGAAGCAAAGCTGAGACGACCATTCCATGAATTTCAAATCTCTCGCTAGTGTCATGATTTTCCCATGCTTTCCTTTCCCAGTTTATGTCCAACAAGAGAACTGGAAGAACCATTCTCCCTGAAACAATCACCATTTCAAGGTACTTCTTTATGGGAACCCTTTCCCATGTATACACACTGGACTTCTGGGAATAAGGCCCAACTGAACACTGAAGGCTGAAGGAATTATTTCTGAGTAAACATGCAGATAGTTGCACTGTTAATCTTCTCCTTCGCTAAATGCTAACCTCTCTCTTCCAGATGCTTTGGACACAATGCTGGAAACATGAGAAAGGACTCATAAATTGTCCTCACTACCCACACTTCAGCATTTCAAAGCAGTCCTTTGGAATTTGTTTTCGTAATAAGCTATTTCTGCACATTTTGGATCACCACAGAGCTCAATGGATTCAAGTATTTTTGCTTTCCCCGCAACAACTGTCCCATGGTCCTGAATTATTGGGATTATAGGCATTTTGTAGGGTTGTGCATATCCTGAAAGGTCATGATTCATGTCCTTAATTCCCTTGATTTATTCTTATCAGGGGTGTAGCTTCAGCAAACCCTCCAATATTTCACAAATGAAAAATTGTACATGGGTGGCCAAGAAACTTCATGGAATGGACATGATGGCCAATGTTATTAACAAGGAAAAGCACACAAGCTATGAGGTGCTACAGCAGTTTGTTTGTTTTGTTTTTTGTTTGAGTCTACAGAGAATCATAGAATTATAGAGTTGGAAGAGACCTTGTGGGCTATCCAGTCCAAGCCCCTGCCAAGAAGCAGGAAAATCGCATTCAAAGCACCCCTTCTACATTAACTACAAAAGCTCATGCTGTGGATTCCTGGAAGCTGAAGATTGATAAGCACTCTTTGCAAGAGAAGGTTCAAGATCTTGTAAAACTCTCATTATTCCATAGCATTGAGACATAGGAGTTAAAGTTGTATCAAATATATTTATTCTACAGTGTAGGTACATCCTTTGTTCACAAGCCAGCAGGTCAACTTGGGACTAACT
Source organism: Anolis sagrei ordinatus (assembly GCF_025583915.1). Taxonomy (NCBI): domain Eukaryota; kingdom Metazoa; phylum Chordata; class Lepidosauria; order Squamata; family Anolidae; genus Anolis; species Anolis sagrei. The sequence goes on from NW_026847549.1 coordinate 20,391,524, forward strand.
TGTGTTTCCTGAACTGTTGTCAAGGGTAGCTCTGTGTGAAATGCACTGCAGTAATCTAGTGCAAAGGTGTCACTAGATAAGGAGCAATAATTACTTGAGAGCACATCCCTGTGCACTCTTCAGGGATTTATTTCCTAGAAAATAAGCATATGTTCAGATCGTAAACTATTCCAATCAGTAGCATGGAGAATTCACAGCTGAGATGTTACTTTTATTTAATATTTATTTATTTATTTAATACACTTGTATACCGCTAATATCTCAGCCTAAATCGGCGACTCATTGCGGTTTACAGCAATTAAAAGCAATGTACAATTTAAAACAACAACACGTAAACAATACAAATTATTGGGCCACCAATAATAATACCATGCTTCTCGTCACAAAAATCACAGTCCAGAGTTCGTCATCCATAGTTAACCAGTCCTTAGTCTATAAATTCAATAGTAACAAACTAATTGAATGCTTGTTTACACAACCATGTTTTTAATCTCTTCCGAAAGACCATCAGCGAAGAGGCTGATCGTATCTCTATAGGGAGGGTGTTCCGAAGCCGAGGGGCCACCACAGAGAAGGCCCTGTCTCTCGTTCCCGCCAGCCGCACTTGGGAAGCCGGTGGGATAGAGAGCAGGGACTCTCCAGAAGATCTTAGGGTCCTGGTGGGCTGATAGGCTGAGATACGTTCGGATAGATAAGTTGGGCCAGAACCGTTTAGGGCTTTAAAGGCCAAAACCAGCACTTTGAATTGAGCCCGGTAGCATATCGGCAGCCAGTGGAGCTGGTGCAGCAGAGGAGTTGTGTGCTCCCTGCGCCCCGCTCCTGTTAGTACCATGGCTGCCGCCCATTGGACTAGTTGGAGCTTCCGGACTGTCTTCAAAGGCAACCCCGCGTAGAGAGCGTTGCAGTAATCAAGGCGGGATGTAACCAGAGCGTGGACTACCGTGGCTAACTTTGAACATCATATAGCAAGTAGAACACCATATGATGTCCCCCACCCACTTCCTTAAAGATTTGCAGACAGCACACTGTGTTCTCCTTCCTCTTGGTTGAATTTCTGCATTAAATGATCAAGTGTTTTTTTTTGCTCCTTTAATTGCTGTGTAGAGAACGAAGTTTTGCCAAGTGCAATGTTTGTACAATAGTGGAGAGAGGAAGTTCCATTTTGCTAAAATCCCCTTTTGCACAGCTGTTAAAAGTCTAGGTGTCATGTGTTTCTTTGCAGTTCATCAGTGCGTCCATACCATTTTTGAAATGATCAGATTTCTTGAGATGATTGATTAAAATAAACAAAGGATACAAATAAACCAATTGGTTGGTTATAGAAGAAATCCAAATCCATGTCTCTTTTTTCTTGGAATTGAAAGTTAAGCAGTGTTTTTGGCCCATAGTTTCTTAAGTGCCTCTAGAACTAGTTGGCTTCGAAGATGGTCTAATTAACAGGTCCTGTAGTCCCTCCATTTCGCCTTCATGTATTTTTATCACCTCCATTGCTGTCCAAACCAATTCACTCCTGGAGAACCGCCTGCTTATAATCCCGTTTTTTGGCTTCTGGAAGGCACTTACATCACTGTTGGCTGTGCCACAGCCTTGCAATATTTGCCATTATCCAGTAGCTGGTTAGCAGGTTTAACAGCTCTTCCCCTTCCAGTTCTTTATTTTTCCCCTTTCCCAGTAGATGAAGAGTCATTCCAAATATAAAATATTTACCAAAAAAAATCCCACATGAAAATCTTTATTTCTTGGACAACTCTTCTGGAATCTTAAAATTATGAGTTTCAACCAAAACTATGAAGTCTGGAACAGGATCTGCATGGAAGGGAGCTAACATGCAATCCTTTGCTCAGTTCGCTGGATGGGACTGAATTCTTCCTTTCCTTGTACAGCACTTCTACCAGTTGGGCAGGAATTCAAACATATCGGAGGCCAGGAGGGATATATTTGTCACTAATTTTCTTCTTGAAGGAAGCAATGAGTAATTTTAGCAATTTTCTTCCCACTGCAAGAAAGACTTCAAAAACCGCACCATTCTTGAAGCCTATTTACAATTGGAGACTTATTCTGTGCACAATTCCAATGTGAAAATACTCCGAAAAAGGACAGAAAATATTGTTCCCTGTATTCAGTTCAAAACAACCACTTGTGGGTTTTGTGCAGTATAAGTCCTGAACGGCAAAGATTCCTGTTGTCTCAAGATTTTTCTTGTCAGTGTTTCTCAGCCCTCAAAAAGTCGTCTCTGGTTGCTTCCAAGTTTGCAAAAGCTACCAAGTTTGCAAAATTTGTGTTTTTTTTAATCTGTTTGTTTGTTTTGTTCTGTTAGAAATGTAATACAATGTTCTGGTTGCGGATGACACGATAAATAAAACCCTCAAAAACATATTTTTCCATTATTTTGAATATTGCAGAATATTCTTTGCCTATAGTTGCTAATCAGTTCCATTTAGTGAGACAGTGAATAGATGCCATCTTTTCATCTGGACTTCAAAGGAACTATCCAAGAAAGGAGTCACCTGATTTTAGAGGGTTTTTTAATACTAGTAGACAGATTTTGTTCATTTTCATGGTTTCCATGAAATATGGCTACCAGTATTTAAAAACTCTAAAATCAGGACAGTAAATAAAGAGCAACAGGGGAATTCCAGACAGGAAACAATCAGGGCCAGCTAACACCTCCCAACAAAGGATTAACCCAGACAGGAAGCAGACAGGCATCAAAGCTGCAAGGCCATTCAGTGCTAAAGAAGGTGGTTAATTGCAGCATTCACACCAGCCTCAAATAGACAAGAGTTCTTTCTCCCACCCTGGACACCCTAGGCAACCTCACTTGCCTAGTTTCCAACTGACCTCACAACCTCTGAGGACGCCTGCCATAGATGTGGGTGAAATGTCAGGAAAAAATACTTCTGGAACATGGCCATACAGCCCAAAAAACTCACAGCAACCCCCACCTCCTCCTCATCCTTCTCCTCCTCCTCCTCCTCCTCCTCCTCCTCCTCCTTCTTCTTCTTCTTATGTTTATACCCCTCTTCTTCTCTAAAAGGAGACTCAAAGTGGCTAAAATCCAGCACAATTTTTCTATTATCCCTTTGGTGTCTCAAAATCTCTGCCAGTAGAAATGGAGATGGAATAGTATGTCTGCTCAATATTCCTCTGAATATGTAAGAGACTCCATAAATCTCACCAATTTTGGGGGATAGAATACACTTGAGAGTTTTCAAAAAACCCAAATGCAGAACCAAGCATTGCATTGTAAATTTTAAAGTCACTACATTCGACTAGAGCCTTCTCAGTGGATCTGCCATACATTGAATAACTTACTTTAAAAAATAATTCATTGTGTCCCCAACATTAATTTTCAAAAGCAAATTTAGGAACGTGTGTTATTCTTTACATATGTATTTATTATTTATTTGTAAAAAAAAAAATTTATATCCTGCCTTGTAAAAGAAGATCTCAGTGTAGCATGCATGCAAATAAAATAAATTGGGAGGAAATGTGAAACAGTAAGGGGAAATTTAAACCATCTAAATGTTTTTTAAAGTAATAGCTTGAATCAAGATAAAACATGTATATGTCTAGCTTTCATGAGAACCATTACACCTACAAAGGCATTGATAAAAAGCTATGTTTTAATTTGGCAACAGAATGAAGCCAGTATTGGTGCCAGTCAGGACTCCAAAGGGAGATTATTCCACAACAGCAGCATTCTGACCTGATGTATAGTAGGTATATAGCCTTATGACTGTATTAATTGTCATCCTCTGTACTCTTATTGGGCCAGGCTATAGCACAGCTGGTAAATCACCACCAGCAGCAATAAGATCTACCAACTGAAAGGTCGCCAGCTCAAAACCCAGGTTGGAGTGAGCACCCGGATGTCAGGCCAGCTCACTGTTTACCTAAGCAGTTCAAAAACAGTTTAGAGCTGTAAGTAGAAAAATTAGGTGCTTCTAAAAAGTGGGGGAGGTATTTTACGACATGATAAAATGCCAGCAACCAAAATGAAGGATGGCTCTCCGTCATAGAGGATGGAGCAACAGCACACCCTGTGGCTGGATTTGAGCACAACCTCCAAGGCACCGAAAGCTGGATGTCGACACAACATTCCTCCTTTCTGTCTGTTCTGTCCTGTCTATCCAAATGGCATTAAATGTTTGCCGTGTATGTGTACTGTGATCCACCCTGAGTCCCCTTGGGGAGATAGCGCAGAATATAAATAAAGTGTTGTTGTTGTTGTTGTTCAATCAGACTTTTATTATCTCCCTTGACTGTTTTTCCTACATCTCTCTTTACTATTAAAGGCACCCAATTTCTTTATCCATTTCACGAAAAAAAAACCTCTAAATTGAAATGTCCCATTCCTGTCCAGCTCATTGCAATGTTTTTATGTTCCCTTTCCCATGAAGACGGTGTCACTAAAGTATACTGTGAGCTGGACAACAAACTTGAAATGTATTTATATTGGATGGACTGCCATTAAAAGATGATTTTGAGGAATCTCCAGAGATCTAGTATAAAATCAACACAGTTCTGGCTCTTGCTCCTACCTCTGATCATATTACAGTTAATGACATTTTGAGCACTAATTTAAGAGGAGCCAGGACTTTGGGACAGACTATACATACAAGAGCCGAACACAGAAATGTGGATTAAATTGAGCATGACCTATTCAGCTACAGCTGCAAGTATCTTAAACAGCACATTTCCTAGCTTCCTTTGAAGGACCACAAAAATAATTAACTATACAAAAACAAATGTTGATTTCGCCCCTTGTTTGCACAAAAATCTCTCCTTCTCAACCCTTTGCTTTCCCACCAACCTTATGTTTAGTTTGAACAACAAAAGGACCTTACTTAGGATTTGGCAATTGTAAAAAGGCACTTTCTGAATTTACAGCACAGATTGTAATCTAGCCCCAGGTATGAACTACTGGTTGAACACAAAGCATGTGTCTCATAGTAGAGACCTTTGCAAGTTAAAGAAAAGTTTCCAGATTGGCATTAGAGAGACTGAATAAACACATATGGGCCTTATTCTGCTACTCAACTAAAACAAAAGCAAATCTCCCAAGGTTCAAGAATCCAGAAGGACTGCCAAATGTACCAATCTGAAGATCAGATGACTACCTTTCATGGTCACTTTCCATCACTTTCTTTTTTAGTTTAGGTCTCTCAAGTTCACAGCCTGGGTATGAAAATCGCTCGTAGTTCATGTCTTTACTGATCCACACATTGTCTTGCTATGGAAAAGATATGCCACACAAATTATCAGTAAAGTATAAGGAGTTTACTCTTTGTTATGCAGAGCAACATATATACAGTTATGTGAACAATTGCATTGAGAGAGATGCAAATGTTCCTTGGGTGTCCATGTGAAGGATCTTCTTCCAGCAGCTCAGAAGCAGAAATTTATACTGACTTGTGTTGGCAAGCTCCTACACACAAAACCTAAACATGTAACTGTTGACAAAACTCCCAGGCTCATCTAGCATCCTGGGCAGAGCCCAATCAATCAGCTTCATGCTTTGCATTTTTCAGTTAACACATTCACCAACTAATTTTTACATGCTCCAACACATTCATTCACCCATCCATTCCTCCATGCCTACCCCTTTGTTTCTTATTCTTATTGGTACCTCTTTCTGTTTTTGTTTCCTTTTTTCCCCCCATCTTAAGCATGTAGCCATTTCAACAATGTTCACTTAGACATGCCTGCGAATATTTATAAAAAAGCAGATGAGGGTCTGAAAAGCAAAAGGGCATGAAACAGAAAATGTGATTTCCATCCCACCAGAATACACTTGCCAAGATTCTTCAATACAGGTCATGACAGTTCAACTGGTTATGCATGCAGTTTGGACACAATCTTAAAGGACTTATTGGAGATCTCACTGGAAGTATGCGGGGAAAGCAGCATTTTGCTGACACTTTACCAGAGACATCATAAAAAAGCATCCTGTCTCGGCTCAAAGGCATTATTATCATAGGTATTAACAGCAAATCACACCACGAGGCAAAAGCAATTATAAATCCATTGGCAAAGTGGTTTTCCAATAAAGACTGAAGAACCGAGACTAATATTTGCTAGAAAGCACATTTTTGTGACATTCAAAATTAAATTGCTACTGACATGAAAAAGAAATAATTATAACAGAAAGAAGCCGAACCTAATGGGTGGGGAATCACATGTGTCTTCCACAAATGGTTTAAATTACTGGCTGGCAAAGCACTAAAGCACATCCATTCCAATGCATACGAAGACAGAATTAAATAGGAAACCTAGGGTTTTCCAGACATATTTTTCCAGACAGTATGTCAAATTCCCAGCAATATGTTTTATAAGCTATGAGAGTCGCCTGTTTTCCCCACACACATCCATACCCGCCGCCTTGCTTTTCCACCTCCATGCATTTTTGACGCGATGACTTCCTGGAGCAGTGAGGTCACTCCAACCAAAAGCGTCGGACTTGAGATCTTTGCAGGGAAAGGGGAAAAAAGATGCCAGAGCAGTGCTCATGCATTGGAAAAAAGACACCCAGGTTGTGTTATTTGGCAGAAAATTGCATGGGTGCAAGAGATGAGGAGGATAAGAGGATGACTTGGAACAAGAGCTTCAGCCCTGAAATGAAATCAGCACTGTTTCAAGGGCTGAAACAGCAAAACCAAGCAGGTTGCCAACTTTTTTTTTCAGCCCAGCTCTTTCAACAGCCAAATTAGGTGTGTTATTAAATATAATGGTGGGCATATATCTCTCCATACTGTGAGACACTTTAGCCGTTGATATCTGAGGTTCACAGAAAAGCGATATCTTTGTTGGAGAACAGAAATACAGAACATATATCATGCAAGTGCTTGGCTTCCTCATCAGGAGAAAGATGTTTGAAAATTATATAGCAGGAGAAAAGTAATGATGTTAGAGCAGGTATGGGCAAACCCAGGCCCCTTGAGCTCTTTTTTCAGGCCCTCCTCTCTCACACCATCCTATCCTTCCTTCTCTCTTTCCTTCCTCCATCCCTCCCTCTTTCTCCTTCCCTTCCACCCTTTCATCCTCCCTTCCTTCCTCTCATTCCTTCCTCCTTCCCTCCCTCCCTTCCATACTTCCCTTTTTCTCCCTCCCTACTTCTCCCCTCTTTTAMCCTTCCTTCCTCTCTCCCTCTTTCTCCTTCCTTCCTTCCTTCCTTCCTTCCTTCCTTCCTTCCTTCCTTCCTTCCTTCCTTCCCTTTTGTGTTTCTTTCCTTCTCTCTTTCCTCCCTCCCCTCCCGCTTTCTTTCTCCCTCCCTCCTTTCCTTTCCACCCTCTTGTTCTTCTTCTCTTTCCTTCCTCCTTCCTTTCCATCCTTTCCTTCCACTCTTTCGTCCTTCCCTCCCTTTTGTCCTTCCTTCCTTCTCTCCCTTTTCCTCCCTCTCTCCCTCTTTCTCCTTCGTTCCTTCCTTCCTTCCTTCCCATTTGTCTTTCCTTCCTTCTCTCTTTCCTTCATCCTTCCCTTCCTTCCTGCCATCATTTTCTTCCTCCCTTCCTTCCTTCCTTCCTTCCTTCCTTCCTTCCTTCCTTCCTTCCTTCTGTTTTTCCTTCCTCTTCCCTTCCTTCCACCCTTTCGTCCTCCTCTCTTTCCTTCCTCTTCCCTTCCTTCCACCCTTTCGTCCTCCTCTCTTTCCTTCCTCCTTCCCTTTCTTTCTTTCTTTCTTTCTTCCTACCTCCCTCTTTCTCCCTACCCTTCCTTCCCTTCCACCGTTTTGTCAATCCTTCCTTCCATCCCTTTTGTGTTTCCTTCCTTTCCTCTTTCCTCCCTCCTTCCTTCTCTCCTGCATTCTCATTCCATCCTTCCCTTCCTCCCTTTCATCCTTCCATCCTTCTCTCTTTCCTTCCTCCTTCCCTTCCTCTCTTCCATCACTAGGCAGGCAGTCCACTTAGCAGGGAGTGCTAGCATGTGGCCCCCAAGTTAGAAAGTTTGCCTGTGCCTGTGTTAGAGTCACAGACCAACATTCTGAATTAGATGTTATAGTTAAGTTACTTTTCTTCTCATTGCCTTGTGTGTTTTCTGCCTTTTGCCGAGGCAATAAAGGTATCGCTATTTGTTAATTTTGTTGTATTTTGCTGCATGGATAATACAACTAGCCATGAATATGTTGTCTGATATCTGGATGTTATTTGCCTTAAAGGCTACGAAAAACACCAGATTGTTTCTTCAAGTGATTCGACAATTTGTCTCTGGCAGTGAAGGGCTTTCTTGTCAGCTGCTAACATATTCTTGGAAAAAAGATACCAGGTGAGAGAATAAATGTACGCAGAGATTTTATTCTTATCCGGTATAGAATTTGGTTTGCTTTATGTAGATTTTTTGCTATTTTATTTTCACACAGTTCTTCCATTTATAGCCCTGCAGATCGTGGTTTCTCAGCCCAACCCTACTCCAAGTTCATCCACTGAAGTGAAAATACCAAGGTTAAGAATTGCTGTGCTTCGGAGCATGCCTTCAGCTGCAAACTTTAAATCAGGAAACCACAAACTATTCCTCTTTCCCTCCTCCTTTTTCCTTTTAAAAAGTATGAGCTCCCTGATGGCAGTGTTCAAGGATATGATGGTAGGGAGTGCTATCAAAATGCCTGTAAATGTATTAAATAAATACATTTTTTTCCGGTAATATGTACAGCAGGGGAACAGAATGAATGTTTTTCTTTGGAACCACTGTAATGGCTTGCTCCAATGATCTAATACTCACCATGTTTTACATTATCAGTGAGAATTACTCACAAAGTAAGATAGTGCTTTCAGTTTGGTGGTGGCTGCTGGGTATATTTTTGTTTTAATTCGGGAAAGGCCAAGATATCGTTCATGCATACCCTCAGGTGTACAAAACACTGTGTAGGCAGACAGATAGAGGATAGACAAATCTCACCCCCCCCCCCCAAAAAGTGAAATGAAAACAATAGTTAGATGTGAAAGAGAAAGCCACAGATGAAGAAAGAAAGAGAATACAGTAAAGGTTGAGCATCCCTTATCCGGAATTCCAAAATCTGAAATATTCCAAAATTGTCCACACAGATGGCTGAAGTAGTGACTACTTACACCTTTACTTTGTAATACACACACACACACACAAACCTTGTTTCATGCACAACATTATTTAAAATATTACAGTGTTCTCTCGCTACTTTGCGTTTGCTTTACACGGACTTGCTGTTTCGCGGGTTTTTGAAAATATTAATAAAAATATAAAATATTTATGTCCAGTGAAGGCCAGGGACCCTGAAAGTGCAGCAGCCTGAGCCGTGGCAGGGAAGACCTGTCTCCCTGACCTTCTTCTGCCTGCATGGCTCCGGAGACTCTGCCGGGGTCTGTGGACGCCAGGGAGGCAGGCAGGCGTCCTCAGGATGGGCCGGGAGGTGGGTAAGGAAGTGCGGGTAAGAAAGTAATATATAAAATATATAAAATAATGTATAAATATTAAAAATAATATAGCATCCCTACTATGCGGATTTTCACTTATCACGAGTGGTCCTGGAACGGAACCCTCGCAATAAGTGAGGGAACACTGTATATAAAATATGTTTGGGTTATGTGTATAATGTGTATATAAAACACTAGCGGTCCCCTGCCACGCGTTGCTGTGGCCCAGTCTGCTGATGTGGAAAATAAAGTAATTAGAAAGTGCTGGTTTCCAATATATGCAATGTCTTTCCGCTTGTGTGTAAACAGTATTTCTTGATGTTTCTTTGACAGTGTTGACGTAGAGATTGTCTGGTTTGCCTACTCTGGAACATGCAACATATAATTGTCCATCTTTAGGAGTCCCTTTCAAATCTATAATACTTTATCTGTGTGTGTGTGAATCATATATATCTATCTATATCTATGGCTGGATGGCTCTCTGTCAGGAGGGCTTTGATTATGTTTTCTTGCCCTGGTGAAGGGAGTTGGACTGGATGGCCTTAAGTATTTTCTGTTGGTCATGGGGGTTCTGTGTGGGAAGTTTGCCCCAGTTCTGTCATTCGTGGGGTTCATTCAGAATGGCCTTTGATTGTAGGTGAACTATAAATCCCAGTAACTACAACTCCCAAATGCCAAGGTCTATTTCCCCCAAACTCCATCTGTGTACATATTTGGGCATATGGAATATTCGTGCCAAGTTTGGTCCAGATCCATCATTGTTTGAGTCCACAGTGCTCTCTGGTTGTAGGTGAACTACAACTCCCAAACTCAAGGTCAATGCCCACCAAATGCTGCTAGTATTTTCTGTTGGTCATGGGAGGCCTGTGTGCCAAGTTTGGTTCAATTCCATCGTTGGTGGAGTTCAGAATGCTCTTTGATTGTAGGTGAACTATAAATCCCAGCAACTACAACTCCCAAATGACAAAATCATAATTTTTTGAGTGATGGTCACTCCTTGTGTAGTGAGACGTTGTGTTGCCAAATTTGGTGTGATTTCGTTCACTGGTTCTTTTGTTTTTAAGGAACTCATTATGCACAGAGCATTTTTATATATATAGATACATGAAGTCAAGTCCCATCTCCAAGATTATTATGTAAAATAAAGGTAAAGTTTTCCCCTGACATTAAGTCTAGTCAAGTCCAACTCGGGGGGGGGGGGGTGCTCATCTCCATTTCTAAGAGCTGGCATTGTCCGTAGACATCTCCAAGATCACGTGGCCAGCATGACTCAATGGAGTGCTGTTACCTTCCTGCAGAAATGGTACCTATTGATCTACTCACCTTTGGATGTGAGTAGATCAATAGGTACCATTGCTAGGTTGGCAGGAGCTGGGCCTAACAACGGGAGCTCACCCGCTCCCAGGATTCGAGCCACCATCCTTTTGGTTAACAGATTCAGGAGCTCAGCGATTTAAGCCGCTGCACCTAATACAAATATGCAAATGTGCAAATACAAATATTCTAAACACTGAAAAATCTGAAATCCCAAACCCTTCTGGTCTCAGGCATGTTGTATAAGGCTTGCTCAACCTATATAAATACATAGCATAGCTAAGGCCCTTGTGGGATTTTCTGCCTTGCTATTCTGGTTTATATGGCTATGCGGAAGGGCCCTAAGAGTAACACTGCATGCATCTGATGAGCAAACTGTGACCAGGCTGAAACCTTATGCCATAATACATTTCATAGTCTTTAAGATGTCAAAAGAGTCTGCTGATGTTACTTGTTTGTTCTCTTTTTGCTATAAAGGGTAAGACATTGCTATCTCTTATTACAATTCCCAGGATTCCTTAGGGGAACAATGATAGCTAAATTGGCATAAAACTCATGAAAATTACTGAAAATAAACTCTCAACCTCATTCTGTCAAATTGTGGCTCTGAATATAGATGGAGACTCCAATGATTTATCTTTTTAAAATACAATACATTTGCAAAGCATAATAACCTGCCAAGCCTGTGGATTCTTCTTATATATATATTCTATGTGTGGAGCATAAGACAGCCAACATGAAGTAGTGGTTTTAGTGCATGGATTCTGGCATAATGTAGCTTTAATTTTAAAATATTACAGAATAAAATAACTAAATACAATACAATTAAGAAAAATATTATGTGTCTTCAAGTTATGTTTGACTGATAGCAAACCTGCGACCTCCCAAAAACGTTTTTTAAAAGTCCTGCTCATGACTTGCAATCTCATTACATTGTCTTTTCCAATGAAAACCATTGTCTTATGTTATGTCCAAACTATAGTTGTCTCTATTCATTTGGCTTCTATTGAAATAATAACAATAATAATAATAATAATAATAATAATAATAATAATGTGATCTTGTTTGCTGTATAGTAATCTTGTTGTGATAATAATAATAATAATAATAATAATAATAATAATAATAATAAACTTTATTACACTCTATCTCCCTGAGGGAGATTACAGAACACATATACGGCCAACATTCAATGCCATTATACAATTAACAAGGACAGACAATACATAAACATAGATATATAGGCTTTTCCCAGCTTTTTCTATCTCTAGCATCTAGACACTATGCTCGACTCTGGCCATAGGGTCATGCTGTTACGCCATCTTCCATGCCGTGGAGGTTTTTGTTGTTCATAAATGTCCTCTGAATCAAAGGCATGTTCTTATGGGCGCCTTTTATTATGTGCCCACTAAGCTGTACCTATTTCTCTACTCACAATTGTTGCTTTCAATCTGCTATGTAACCAGAAGCTGGGCTGACAGCTGGGAGCTCACCCCGACCCGGGCTTGAACTGCCAACCTTTTGATTGGCAAGACTTTCTACAGCTGGCAGTTTAAAGCCCAGCCCAAGATCAAGCTCTATTGATTTGTCCTTTTGGTAGTAGTATGATGGCACACCCAAGCCTTTGGGGAAAACTATAATATCAGGCTTTACTCGGGAGCTATCTTTATACTTTCTGTTAAGATTCAGACCCTTCACACACAGAGGCACTTTAGGCAAGGTGAAAAGATAATCAAAATGAGTTTACTGAAACAAGATGAATAAACGGTTAACTCCACCCGGGACTATTATAAGATAATTTAAAACAATACATTACAAAAAGAGCCTTTGCTGGCTGCAGTCACCTCTCTGGAGTCTTCTGCTTCTGGTGCAAGTCTATTATTTACAAGCTGTTACTTATAAGCTATCGCAATCTTCTTTCTTATGAAGCTTAAGCTGGTCATAAGCTTCTGTTGTCCTTTGGACTAGTGGTGTAAGAATACTGCTGAATGCAGGTGCTAAGGATCCCTGTTTTTGGATTGCTTGGGCCTAGGATTTCCAGACAATGCCCCAAGCCTCTTGCAACTGTAGAAAAAAGGAGTCCAGCAAGAGAGCTCTGTACAGGGAAATGGAATACACCAACTAAGGTTGGCCTCTGGGGGTTGTTATGCTCCACCCAAAAAACGAATACAAAGGAAGGTATCTCTACAATATTGGGAAAATCTATGAACAGAGGGAACTGAAGCAGAGGAGAAGAAAAGGCAGAGCCAAGACTTCACAAGTAGAGCCAGTGTGATGTAGTAGTTTGAACACTGGACTATGACTATGAGGTTTCAAATCCGCACTCAGCCATGAAAGCCAACTGGGTGACCTTGGACAAGTCATACTTTCTTAGCCTCAGGGAGGGCAAAAACAAACTCCTTATGAACAAATCAAGCACAAAACTCCTTGTGAAAGGTTTGCCTGAGCAGTGCCTCAAGTCAGAAACAACTTGAAAATGCACAATATATATGCAATAGTACATAGTATACACCAAGCATGGGCAAACTTCGACCCTCCAGGTGTCTTGGACTTCAACTCCCACCATTCCTAACAGCCTCAGGCCCCTTCCTTTTCCCCCTCAGCCGTTTAAGCAGCTGAGGGGGAAAAAGAAGGGGCCTGAGGCGGTTAGGAATTGTGGGAGTTGAAGTCCAAAACACCTCGAGGACTGAAGTTTGCCCATGCCTGGTATACACCAAATAGATTTTTTTATAAAATCACTCTGGTTGCATTTAGTTGTCCTCTTACATACTACATCAAGGCAGTCATGTAGCTTTCCTTTTTACAATGGATTATCGTTATCATCATCTTTATCTCTTAATGTTGTACTGTTATCCACTATGTCAACCATGCTAAATACCAAAGTTTATAGCCAGAAGTGAGTTTCTTTTCTAAGGAATGAAAAGATGGAAACTTTTTATGGCACTTTGTATAAATGTTTAACCTAAGTGTTACTGCTGTGTGTTGCTAGCATCCAAACGCTAACACATTCACTTAAAAACGTATTAACACCCTATAAATCTTTTTTTTTAATGTCAAGTCTAAATCCTTTATTCTAAAAGGAATATCGCTTACAAGGAATCACAAATATTATCCCCCGTATTGAAGAATTACCAAATGAACTTTTTCAAGGGAAGAACAAGGGAATTAGAAGTGTAAGAAGTCTGCGTCAGGACTAATGTTGGAGCTGGACACAATTTACATTCAAAATGGCAATTGATACTTTATCTTCCCATTTGTCCTCTTCAGCTTAGCTGTGATGCCTTCACATTTTCCATATAAACCCAGTTTTCCTAGTTTCCAACAGACCTCACAACCTCTGAGAAACCTTGCTATAGATGCAGGTGAAACGTCAGGAGGGAATGCTTCTAGAACATGCCATATAGCCCGAGAAACCTACAACAACCCGATTCTTGGGTTCTTTCACTTCCTTTCTCATTTACCCCATCAATCTAGTCCTTAAGTCTTTTTAAAAAAATAATTATAAATTTTATTTGATGCATCCCAACAATTAACAAACTTTTGCCATACAGGACTTATTTCAGTATACATTATCCTAAAAGTAATTATTTCTTAAATGACATTTTATACATTCCTTAGTTATGTATCTAGTCCTTAGGTCTTAAGATATCCAGTAAACAGGACATCCAGTAAACACAAACCATTGGCTGTATTGATCAGTTTGCTTTGGTATGGCCAAGCATAACCAGTGTTCTGCCCCATGTTATCTAACTGCTTGGAAGGTGGACTTGTGAAGAGAACAGATTGGAGACTATATCAGTGGTTCTCAACCTGGGGTCCCCAGATGCTTTTGGCCTACAACTCCCAGAAATCCCAGCCAGATTACCAGCGGTTAAGATTTCTGGTAGTTGAAGGCCAAAAACATCTGGGGACCCCAGGCTGAGAACCACTGATATAGTTGAATCAAACAAGAATTTATTAACTGACAAGAATTTTAGACTTTCTCTCCTTCTGAGTCGCACTACCAAGTCTTTAAGAGGAGATGTAAAGTCTTTGAGAGATAGAAGCAGTTCTGGCTGAACTGAGGCTCTTGAATCTTTATTTCTTCTATTGTCTCTTTCTTGTGTGATGTTCAGCTGTCTCGAAGATGGTCTCAATATATAACTTGGACTGTGACTAGCTCCAACTGACATCCTATTTTGTAGACTTTTCGACCTTCCTCTCTCTTCACCTTCCAGTCACCAAAAAGGCGGACAGCTCCAAGAACCAGCAGTGCCTTCCTTGAGCCTCTGCTCCTGAGGGGATTCTTAAAAGGGCAGGGTGGCAGAGGCTTCAATGGGAAAGAGGCTATCTAGACTGACCCCACACAAAACTATACACAAAATGCTAATTATCTCTAACTAAAAAGAGTTCTAATTGGGGTAAACAATGAGAGTTCTTGCAGAGGCACGACAACTAGTTTTCCTTGGTATGTCAGAAATAACTGTTATTGTAACTAGACAAAATAAACATCTGGCATTTTTAAAATATTGTGTTATGTATCTGTTTGTTTTATATGATGCTGTTTTATGAATTTTCATGTGTTGTAGTTTAACTATGTTGACCGGGCTTGTCCACATGTAAGCTGCCCCGAGTCCCTTCAAGGAGATGGAGGCGGATATTATTATTATTATTATTATTATTATTATGCTGAGTCCACACACAGTACGTAGTAACACCTCCGTTTCAAGCAAACAAAAGCAAATTAACACTTTCCCTGAACTCCTTCCACAAAATAAGAGATCACTCCAGATGTCCTTGCAATGCAGGAGAAGCCCCCGGAATTCTCCATTTCTCCATGAGGCAAAAGGGGAAGAAGACAAGAAAAGCAGTTAGAACCATTCTCTGGGGCTAAACAAAAGGTCCACACAGGTCAGAAGCTCAAAGCACTGCTTTTTTAAAAAAAAATCAAAATCATCCTCGCATCCTCCCTCTCAGCTTGCCCTATCTCCCAGAATTGTTGTGCGAAGGTTTGGAGGAGAGAGGCCAGATACATGTCGGAATACAAGACAGCTTTGAATTTATTAGAGGAAAATTGGGGATATAAATTAAATAATTAACATGAATCCATTCCAGGAGCATTATTCCCAGCTAGCAGATCTTCCAACATTTCACAAAAGAAATCTTGGATATAGAGACCAAGCAACATAAAAGTGTGGTCAAGATGGGGAAACTTATCAATGAGGGGAAAAAACACAAGCTAGGGGATGCTCTAACATTTTGCTTTTGCCTGAACCATCTGGGAAGAGAAGGATTCCTCCCCTTCCTTTCCTCTCCCTTTGCTGAGTTAGTTGAATGCGAACTAATTTGACATCTGCATTTGCAGTAAGCTTTAGGGCAAATGAGGAAGGTGGGAAAAGGCAAGAAAAACTGTGACATTTTCAAAACAACTGAAAAAAGTGGGATGACAGAGGATTAACTGGTGCCAAACCAGGATTGTGGGAAGGTATGAGCTAGGCATGCTTTAAACGATTGCACCATGTTTTTATTTCTCTATGCTAGAAAGAAGAAGGAAAATTCCCTAAGCATGAACCAAACAGCCCTTCAATCCCAGACTCGCAGGCCATTTGTTAAACCAAATGTTTAAAGTATTTTGTTAGTTAGTTTGGAGCTAGCTCATTATCAACACAATGCAAATATTGTTGGCTTAGGAATGAGCCAAGATGAGTGATGGAAATACTTGTAACCACTTATAGCTGAGCAGTTCCCTATATAATGATAACCATCGTATGTAGTTTTTTTCCCATGCGAGAAGGAAGAGAATAAACTGAAGGGGGAAAGTGCTTAGCGATCCCCAGGCTGCATTCTTCAGCTTAAAAGTCAGCTAGGGACAAGCATGTTACCCTTTCCTCATTGGGCAGTTTGCCTCCTCCACAATCTTCTTTTAGCTCCATTATTGGTACTTCTTTTTTAAAGGGATGATACCCAGGGATAGAAAAACTGGTGGAGTGCAACGAGTTAAGCTTTGTTTCAGCTTCCCTTTGGAAGAGGCAACCTGTGTGGCAGCTTTAAGCCTAAACAGAAGAAAAACCCACTGAGAGGGAAGAAATCTACCCGTTACGAAACATCATGTGTCGATTCAGCTTAGGTTCTCCTCTGCGCTTTACTGTGGGTTGGTTTCATGGAGGGCTTGTTTTCTTTCAGTATAGATGCTCCCAGCTGTGCTTTTCCTGGTTTTTGACTATTTGTTTTAAAAAAATATTTGCTTGACGTTGCTATGGGGACAGGGGAATCACAGATGGTAAGAGTTAGAAATTTTGCCACTGGAGACATTTATCATCGTGGCCTTCCATAATGCACAGTCTTGTTCTCGGCATTCTCCCCTTCAACACACTGGACGCTCCTGTGTTTATTTTACAGGGAAGGGTACCCATCACACATGCTGATCTGTCATGCCAAAGGGAATCCCGGCTTCTCCCTGTATTCCAGTGGTTCTCAACCTTCCTAATGCCACAACCCCTTAATACTGTTCCTCATGTTATGGTGACCCCCAACCATAACATTATTTTCATTGCTACTTCGAAACTGTAATTTTGCTACTGTTATGAATCGTAATGTAAATATCTGATATGGAGGGCATATTTTCATTCACTTGACCAAATTTGGTACAAATACCCAATACGCCCACATTTGAATACTGGTGGGTTTGGGGGGGATTATTTTGTCATTTTGGAGTTGTAGTTGCTGGGATTTATAGGACAGTCAAAGAGCATTCTGAACCCCACCAATGATAGAATTGAGCCATACTTGCCACACAGAATCCCCATATCTTGAAGGGACTCGCTGGTACGAACCTCCCTTCAGCCTTGCACACTCTCCTTTGCCTGCACATGTGCACCATGCTGCTATGCGCTGAGCATGCCTGCTCTCCCCTCCCCACTTGGAGTCTCAGAAACAGCCCTCCCCTTGGCTGAGAGGCCTGCTGAGAGGTCGGCCAATCACAGCAGAGGAGGGCTTTTAGTGGGAGGATTTGCCATCTGTTTCCAAAAAGGAAGAGAAGGACAGGCAGAGAGATCTTCAGCCTTCTCTGCCAAAGGGGTTCCTAAGACCATCAGAAATATTGTTGCAGTCTAGGACAGGAAAAGCCCTCTGACTTTAAACACTACACCATAGGATGGAAAACAATCCTTTTCTTGAAGATAATTAAAAAGCAATAAGGTAAAAAACACTTTAAAGAAAAAAGTAAATCCAATTAGGTAGGAAGATAAGCAGGAACAAAGTAGTCCAGGTTAATAGTCCAGCAAAGTCCATAAAAACCAAGGCAAAACTTTCCAAATAAAATACAAAGAATCAGGAAACATGAACGCAAGGCATGAATATAGCATAAAATCCAAGAATCAAAACCATGAAACACAGGCATTTAAAACATGAATTTCCCAAAACTTGCATGAACAAGAATGATATCTTGACTTGATTCCAAATGATGCTTCATCTGACTATACATCCTGTACTTGGGACTTTTATCTCCTCGTTAGCTAAGTCTCTAGCATTCAGAAATTGGTTTCGTTTTAACTGAGAACTTCTTATCTTTTTCTCTCGAAGCCTGGCAGACTGCCGAAGCCACTGTCCGGCTCTCCTGTTTTGACTAATCTCCTCGTGTCTATCTATTTGCTCATTAATTTCTGCAGCTGGGCCAGGTACCAAGCTGTTTTTGTGTTCCCTATCATGGGAACTCTTTGGTAACAATTCAGAAACACACCATCATCCCCACACCCCTCAGGGACATTCTCATGGGAAACTACACTTTGAACAGGGATCTCCTGGTCATTCTCTGCATCAAGATCACTGACCAAACCATTGCCATCTTGAAACTCATTGACATCACTCCCCACATCGAAAGCACCCTTATCCTGGAACACAATCACAGGCTGAGCTCCAACAAATGTATGTTTTCTGATGGTCTTTGGTGACTCCTCTGAAACCCACTCACAACCCCCTCAGGGGTCCTGAGAAACTCTGCTGTATTAGATAAGCATTCGAGGTTCTTGGTCTTTAGAGGAGAAGGAACAAATTGTGCCCCCAAATTCAAGACAATTGGTTACTTTTCTAACTGTTCACCTTGAGCAACAGGTCCAAGCAATGAAATATTTGGTACAAGAGTTTGGAGATTGGAAATGTTTAAAATATGTATTACATCTCCTAGAATCCACCCAATATTCTAGGGCCCCTTCTACACTGCCTTATAAAATCCAGATTATCTTCTTTGATGATCTGAATTATATGGCAGTATAGAAGGGTCTGAGGAGATAGATTCCCCAAAAGAACCTTTCCACACCTTTGGAGAGCTGCAATTTTGAGCCAGGATTTGAGCAAATTGTGACCAACCAGATATTGAACTGAAACCACTGACATTGCTCTCCAGTGATAATAGTAGGTGCAGTCTTGGCAATATGCTTGCCTACCTTGGTTTAACTAGTAGATTAAAATGCAAAACCAAAGCCCTGCCATTCTACTGGTCTCTGTTCTTCAAAAAGTATGACTATGTCTCCAAACTAGACTTCAGACTGAGCTTTTGCAACTTCCACTGAAATGAGGTAACCCCATTACTCTAAATATCTTAATTGGGGATCTAAGAAGCTGCCTGCTATAATTAAAATCAAAGTAAGATTTAGTGGTTCCACTTTAAAGCATGCCTTGATGATGCGTGGCCCTGTTAGGGGCTCATTTTCAGTGATTCATAGATTTGCACAAAGATGTTTTTTCCCATGTCTTTGCAAACCCTTTGCTGTAATTCAGAAATGAAGATTGTTTATGGTGAAACTCTAAGAGAGCTCCAAATCCAAGCATGGTATGTTTTTCTGCAGTAAATATAGCCATTATCATTATGCAAGGCAGATACCTGAAAACATTTACTAAAAGCAATTGATGAGGTGGAAATAGTTAAGAGTAAAATAATATGTTTCTGTCTCTTGATAAAGGGAATCAACTTCTTTCAATTAACTCCCAGTGGTTCCTTTACAGTTCCCTACCAAAGATATTTTTCCAGTAAAAAGGTACTGTGGGCTATATTTCAGAGGAAGGAACTGGCAAAATCATCTCTGAATATCTTTGCCTAAGAAAACCCTATGAAATTCAAGGTGTAGGTCAGACCCCCAGGTGGCACAGTGATTTAAGCCACTGAGCTGCTGAACTTACTGCCTGAAAGGTTGGCGGTTCGAATCCAGTGAGTGGGGTGAGCTCCCACTGTTAGCCCCAGCCTCTACCAAACTATGAGGGGCATTCGTTTACAATTTCTTCTGACCCACTTCTATTTATCATAAGATGCTGAAACTGCACATGTGTAATGATATAAGTCTCTATAGCAGTGGTTCTCAACCTGTGGGTCCCCAGATATTTTAGCCTTCAACTCCCAGAAACCCTAACAGCTGGTAAACTGGATGGGATTTCTGGGAGTTGTAGGCCAAAACACCTGGGGACCCACAGGTTGAGAACCACTGCTCTATAGGTTATACGCCAATTTACAACTCAGAGCTGATAACGGTCCTGATTTTACAGGTGCTGAAGTAGTGTGAAGTTTAATAATGGACCCAGTGGAATACAGAGCAGTCATCAAGTGCCTTTCCTTGAAAGGCAACACACCAAAGGAGACATCTGATGGCATGAAAGAGGTTTATGGTGATGATTCCACATCATATGATGTAGTCAAGAACTGGCATTGTCAATTCAAATGTGGTCGGACATCTCCAGTTCCAGGGTGACCCCACTCTGCTATTGATGAGCACACCATCCAGCAAGTGGAGGTTGCCATTTTGGAACATCTCTACATAACCATTCACCACCTAGCTCAAAACGTCAAGATTAATATGGGGTCTGTGTAAAACATCATCCAAGACCATCTTCACAGCTCACTAAGTTCCCCGGCTGCTCACACTTTTCCAGAAGCAGGAACAAGTCAAATGCTCTCAGGCTCTATTGACAATGCGCCATGGAAACCAGGAGGAAATCTTTAATGAACGCCCCTCGTAGCAGTTCGAAAACATGCAAATGTAAGAAGCTCAATGGCTACCACTTCTGCGGGAAGGCAATGGTGCTCCATGGAGTCATGCTGGCCACATTACCTTGGAGGTGTCTATGGACAATGCCCACTCTTCGGCTTAGAAATGGAGATGAGCACCATCCCCCAGAGTTGAACACGACTAGACTTAATGTCAGGGGAAACCTTTACCTTTGTATCATAGGTCAACAAGCAACTTGAGGGCACATACGCAAACATTTAGAATTCACAGAAAGTGGTAGTGCTTCTCCAGATTATATTTCCCAAGATGGAGCCCCGGTGGCTCAGTGGGTTAAACTCCTGTGCCGGCAGGACTGAAGACCGACAGGTTGCAGGTTCAAATCCGGGGAGAGGCGGATGAGCTCCCGCTATCAGCTCCAGCTCCTCATGCGGGGGCATGAGAGAAGCCTCCCACAAGGATGATAAAAACATCAAATCATCTGGGCGTCCCCTGGGCAACGTCCTTGCAGATGGCCAATTCTCTCACACCAGAAGCGACTTGCAGTTTCTCAAGTCACTCCTGACACGACAAAAAAAATCCCCAAGATCCCATAAGATGTTTCCATAGTAATTAAGGTGGAAAATGGCACTACAATTGTATAGTGTGAATGGGTGCCAGACTGAGCAAACAGGGTGGAAATATTGCCATTCTCCCAACCCCTTCCTCCGACGAGGAAGATCCTTTGTAGAAAAAACTTAGTGAGGAACAAGAATTATCTTCTGCCTGTCACCTGAATATTCTGTCAAAAGAATGGAGGCTTTTCATCCTATTTTTTATTTTTAACCTCCCAAATCTTTCCCAGGAAAACTGTCAGCATTTGGATCACCCCAGGCCTTGATAAAGCTCCAGTTCTCTGACACATCTGTGCAGTAACCACCACTTCAGTTGCCATCAAAGCCTCCAAACCGCTGACAACATATTGATATCATTAAGAATGATACATGGAAAAGTCCCATCAGATAACAACTGGCGACGGGTCATTTTAGTAAAGTTTTCTTGTCAGCCTAATTTAAAGTATATGAACGGATGTTGTCACTGAACCTTCTTTTGAAGATTTACATATGCCCAAAGGAGTTACTGTTAAAAATTTTGGATAAAAGGTTGATTCGGTTTTCATTTGTGTAGCATTGTGCAGTGGAAAACAAAAGCAAGAAAGCAAAGCCTGTTTCAGCTGGATAGTCCTCTTCTGCCCCACCTCCAACAACTACCTTGGGAGAGAATCTTGGCAACTTGATATGTTTTGAAATTTGTTGTGTTTTATTGGTATATTTTAATGTTATTTGTACATTGATGGGCTAATCCAACATTACTCCCAACTATTGTAGACTGAGGCCTCTTCAACTCTGCCCCTATATCCCAGGATCTGATCCCAGATTATCTGCTTATCCCAGGTTATCTTCCAGTGGAGACTTTTTGCTTTTTTGGCTTTTTAAGTCCCTTCTGCTGTGTTTTTCAGTGTTTTTATGAGTGAAGGTCACTCATTGGCCTAATAGATGTATTGTGTCCAAATTTGGTGTCAATTTGTCTATTGGTTTTTGAGTTACGTCAATCCTACAAACGAAAAATTTTATTTATATAGATTCTCTATACCTCAGGTCATCCTTGTTGACCTTCTCTGAACTCTAACATGACTGTATTCCTCTTAAAATGTGAATACAAAACTGTATTCAGTAGTCCAAATAAGGCCTAACTAGTGCCATATATACTTGGATTATTATTTTCCCTGATTTGAAAACTTCCAAACTTTTTGCTAATGCTTTTTTTTAAAAAAGCTCATATCCTTCATGGCTGATTGCATAGTTCATTTGTGTTTGCTTAGCGGGTGTGTTGGTTGAGAGCATCATATTGTAGCCAAGTATGGTTGCCCTTTAACACCTTTCGCCCTTCTCATCAGGTTCAGATTAGGTCTTCTTTTTGTGTCTCATAGTTAAGCCTGTTCAGGAAATGGGATGATGTCCTTGGGAACCTCCCTTTTCAATAGATTCTTCTTTTCTCTTTTGGTATCCAGTATGATACATTCTTGAAACTTTTAAAATATACAATTTTTTAAAGAACATTTTAAAACACCCAGTCTCGTGGTTCAACTACAGCTGT
Organism: Anolis sagrei ordinatus; assembly: GCF_025583915.1. Taxonomy (NCBI): domain Eukaryota; kingdom Metazoa; phylum Chordata; class Lepidosauria; order Squamata; family Anolidae; genus Anolis; species Anolis sagrei. The sequence goes on from NW_026847549.1 coordinate 20,414,328, forward strand.
GTCAACCCACCTTATGAAGGTTATCTTCCCAAAATAAAACAGCTATCCTGACAATGTCGCTTTCCGGACTCTCCACCTGCATGTGATAAAACATAACTGTGGATGGGCATGAAACTTCCTCAAAATAACTGCCCCATCTAGATCATCCACTGCGCTTCTCACTTCCTCCCAACCCAGTCATGCTTCCTATATGGCAAATACCTTCCTGGCTCTAATAATGTTGCTTTAGGACTCATGTGGAGCTGGGGATTTTTTTAACAATTTCAGCAGATGATTGGAGATTACAAAAGCCCATGGGATTGACACATTTCCATTCCAGGTACAGTGTCTGAGTAAAACAGCACCACTGTGTAAACGGGATGCTATGAGAGATCTGCTTGCAACCTAGAAACAGTATGAGAATAAGGCATATGCAAACCTCTTGTATACTGAATTAGTCCATCTATCCCAGTATGGCCATTGGTCCATCTAGCCTGGTATTGTCAGTTCTGACTGGTACGCATGCTGGAGGAAGTTACAGTAACATAGGACTCCCTATGTCTTCCAATGGGATTCTGTGTTGAGCTTCCAGCAGATGTTGATCATAGAGACCTAGAAATTCCTAGATCTCTCTAGGAAAAGTCCTGCTTTTGGACTTACTGGGACATCTAGTGGGAATCCAAAAGAAGGCTTTCTCTGTGGCTATCCTCAGGCTTCATATCTCCTGACTTCCTTCCGAGGTTGCTATAGGTTCTTCCCTGTTGTCTGTCCATCAAGAGGCAAAATGTATCTATTCTGACAGATTTTGGATTTTAACAAAATACTGTTCTGTAGATTTTTCTCTTCTACCTTCGTAATGACTGTATTTCAAATAGTTTCAATTCTGTAGAACAGGGGTCCTCAAACTATGGCCCGCAGGCCACTTCCGACCCGCCAAGGGTACTTATCCAGCCCATGGAGGAGGAGCGCTCCCCCCCCCACACACACACACACAGTGCCCCTCCCTTGGCTGGCTCACACTATCCGTCAGGCCCGATGGGCAGCGTGAGCCAGCCAAGGCAGCTGCTTCATGTGGCCTACTCTCGCGTAAAGCACCTCACGAGGTGCTTTATGTGAGAGTAGGCTGCGCGGTGCTGCTTCTCCCTTGGCAGGCTCACGCTGCCCATTGGGCCCAATGGGCAGCGTGAGCCAGCCAAGGGAGGCTGCCCCGGCGCTCCATGCAGTCATGCCGGCCACATGACCTTGGAGGCGTCTACGGACAATGSCGGCTGTTTGACTTAGAAATGCAGATGAGCACCACACCCCAGAGTCAGACACGACTGGACTTCATGTCAGAGGAAAACCTTTAACTAGGAAAATTGTGGAAGATCCAGGGTGGGAGAAAGAACTCTTGTCTGCTGGAGGWAGGTATGAATGCTTCAATTAGCCACCTTGATTACCATTTCATAGCCTGACAGTTTTTAAGGAGAATCCTTTGTTGAGAGGTGATTAGCTGTCCCTGATTGTTTCTTGTCTTGAGTTCCCCTGTGTTTGAGTGTTGTTCTTTATTTACAGTTATAATTTTAGAGTTTTTTTTTAATACTGGTAGCCAGATTTTGTTCAGATTAGAAATAGGAAGATTTCCCATTCTCTGCTCCTGGAATTTCCGCCTAAAGAGGGCTAGAAAGAACCCCCTCTAAGGGCCCTTCCACACAGCAAAATAAGATATGTGCAATGTGCAGAGGATTTTTTTTATTGATTTTTTTTAAAAAAAACTATAGTCCAGCCCTCCAACGGTCTGAGGGACAGTGAACTGGCCCCTGGTTTAAAAAGTTTGAGGACCCCTGCTGTAGAGCATTACATTTAACAAGAATTATTGTAGGTTTTTACTTAGATTTTTTGTATGAGCTTTTATTTTTATTTTTTGTAAGCCTCCTTGAGTCCTAGTTTTGGGGGAAAGAATCAGGATGTCTAGTATATTAATGTTCTTATTCATTAATAAAGAAAGGTGCAAAGGCATATGTTCAGGCTGTTTGGACGTTTCTTTTCCAGATCAGTCTTAACAATTGTTCTGTTGCAGCCAAACTGCAAATAGGACACGGCCAGATCTGGAGCTGACTCACAATTAGCCTCTACGCCTTTAACTTTCTGACCTTTTCCTTGGACTTCACATGGGAATGACTTCCTCCAGGCCGGCTGGAATTCGATCCCATGCAACCAGAGTGGGGCAGTGGGCGGAGAAGCTTAAACAAGGTTATATCCTTTAAAAATTTCTGTGTGTGAATTGTTTGAAGACTTCATGTTCTCCCGTTAAAGCAATATTCCTACTTTAGAATTTCCCTTTTTTAGATTTTAAAAGGAATATGTTTCGCCTTTAATCCCCTCCAAAGATACATTCCATAAATCGTTAGCATCTTCGCCAACCGCATTCGCTCGCTCAACAAGCCTACATACCAGCTTTAAAGTAAAGCTTCTCAAAATCCAAAGCAACTGTCCTGTGGGTTACATTTATATCATTTCCAGATTTGTATAGCTCCAGGCTGCTTTTTTCGAGTTGCAAATGATAAGCCCTGCCTTGGATGCCAGGGCTTTTTTCCCCCCTTCCTTGTTCTTTTTGGTAACATTGAAACATTGCTCACCGATGCACCTACTGAAAAACAGGCTGCGTGAACTACTAGGCAGCTGCACATTCAATGAATGTTTATGGGCTAATAAATATGCTTTTCAGTGCAGTGGTTGATAAATTCTTCTGTCCAAATATCTTCTTTTCAATTTCTGAGAAAGTAAAGGTAAAGGTTTCCCCTTGACATTAAGTCTACCTGTGTCCAACTCTGGGGAGTGGTGTTCATCTCCATTTCTAAGCCAAAGAGCCGGCATTGTCCGTAGATGCCTCCAAGGTCATGTGGCCAGCATGACTACATGGAGGGCTATTACCTTCCTGCAGAAGCAGTGTCTTTTGATCTATTCACACTTGCATATTTTTGAACTGCTAGTTTGGCAGAAGCTGGGCCTAAACGCAGAAGCTCACCCCGCTCCCCGGGTTCAAACCACCAACCTTTTGGTCTGCAAGATCAGCAGCTCAGCAGTTTAACCCATTGCTCCACCAGGAAAAGCTGAGAAAGCTGTGATCCTAATACTTTTTAGTTCATCCTTATATCCTAAACAAGAGGTGTACAAAACATATAAAAGCTAGATAGTTTTTAATGTTAGATTTTCCAAAAGAACCTGAGACACAGTATAAATAGAGACACTTTTCACTGTTAATAAGACTTCTCTACGTATATGTACTTGCCTCTCCACCACACATGCAGTATGCTTTCCTCTGTAAATAATTTTTCCCAAATTTGGTACCTTCCCAACATTTTCAGCCATGGGTTGTTGTAGGTTTTTCCGAGCTATATGGCCATGTTCTAGAGACATTCTCTCCTGACGTTTCACCTGCATCTATGGCAAGCATCCTCAGAGGTAGTGAGGTCTGTTGGAACTAAGAAAATTGGGTTTATATATCTGTGGAATGACCAGGGTGGGACAAAGAACTCTTGTCCGTTGGAGCTAGGTGTGAATGTTTCAATTGACCACCTTGATTAGCATTTGATGGCCTGGCAGTCTTTCGGCGTGGCTTGTTAGTGCCTGGAGGAATCTTTTGTTGAGAGGACAGAATGCCTATAGAACATGGCCATATAGCCCGAAAAAACCTACAACAACCCTGTGATTCTGGACATGAAAGCCTTCGACAATACATTTTCAGCCACATTATCATAGAATTTGAGCCAAACTGGCTGATGGGTCTGATGAGTGCTAGAGTCTAAAACATCATTATAGCATAATCATGATCTTTTAGGGAAAGATCATAGTTAAGGAAAGCTTCTTCCTTTAGCATTGTGTGCGCATTGCCTCATGACAATGAGCTTATATTCCTTTGGACACAGTAGCTTCCTTATCAAGCCATTCTATTAATTGTGACCTTGCCTACTGTAAAAGGAGATACTGTCATCCAGGCCTGTAGCGAGGGGGTGGTTTTAGGGGTTCAAACCCTCCCCGAAATGTTTCAGATTTTTTTAAAAACCTGGTTTACTCATGAATTTTAACTGGTTAACCAAATCCCCATGCTAAGTCTATGAGATGCAAAAAATTAAGGAGTCCCTCCAGAACTGCAAGCACTATCTCAGGCAAATATTGACAATTTATTCACACTGTCATTACTTGTAGCAATAGACGATGTAGTGAAGCAACCAAGGTGGGTGTGTGTGTGTTGAATATTCTCATTAAGGAGGCCAGACTTGGTGGAGGTGGTTGACAGGGGCGGAGCTGCAGGCTATGGAAGGCTTCTCTGCCCCCTGCTGTGCTTTTGCTTCAGCGTGAGCTAGGAGGCAGGTTTCAACCCCCCCCCCCCAAATTTTCAACCCTCCCCGAAATTTTCAACCCCCCCCCCAAATTGTCAACCCTCCCTGAAATTTTTTTCTGGCTACGGCCCTGCTGTCATCTCTGGATCATTAGGAGTACTTTTGATAGCCAAATAAAAAAGGAATAGAGTTTTAGATGAAACAGGAGTATCACAGCCAGCAATTTCCCTGATATACTATGGAACCGATTTCCAGTATAGTATAATCATGGAGCAATTGACTTCTATCATTCAGCACATTCAACATCTGCCTAATCATAATGTACATATTTGATCTATCCTGAATGGAGTAAGACAGCCCCATTACAATCCTGACTAAAATGTTCCCTATGAATTATTCACAGTTAGAATTACGCTGCATATCCATTTTGTTATTTCATCTGAAATTGTGGTACGATAGTTCCTTTCCCTTTTCCACTTATAGGAAGTCAGCTTTATTTCCAATTGCATAATAATAGCATGGAAAATATTTATAATAGTGTTTTCAGTTATTATATGAGAGACTGACATTTTTCCCTTCTAATGTGCCATGCAGTTACCATGTCTGTGCCACCCCATCAGTCTCACCCAGTATGGCTAATAGTAGGAACTTTGAGAGTTTAAAGGCCAAGATTCTGCAGATATCAGGTACAACATAGCCCTTTGATGGCATAACTCCATGCCGTGCCGAAACTGTACCTGAAAGAATCATAGAATCAAAGAGTTGGAAGAGACCTCATGGGCCATCCATGCCAAGAAGCAGGAGGAATATTGCATTCAAATCACCCCTGACAGATGGCCATCCAGCCTCTGTTTAAAAGCTTCCAAAGAAGGAGCCTCCACCACACTCCGGGGCAGACAGTTCCACTGCTGAACGGCTCTCACAGTCAGGAAGTTCTTCCTCATGTTCAGATGGAACATGACACTCTGGAATTGCCACAACTTGCAACCCATGGGAATAATTGGGTAGAGAAGTTTCAAACAGGACATCTTGGAGAACACTGCCATTACCTTGATGGAACATATACATGTTTTTTTATTCAAAATGTCACTAGAGCAGTTTTCTCAAACTGTGCTCCTCCAAGTGTTTTGCACTTCAACTCCCTGAAATCCCAGCCAGCTTACCAGCTGTTAGGAATTGTGGGAGCTGAAGTCCAAAACATCTGGAGGAGCATGGTTTGAGAAACTGCACTAGAGGGACAGATGGTCCCAGAGGTATGGAGTATTTATGTCTGACACCAGATGGTCTACTAGGAGATAGCTGTTACTCCTGGACTGAGATCACCTGTCCTTTGTTGTCCATGCTGAAGGAGGAGGAGGAGGAGGAGGAGGAGGAGGAGGAGGAGGACGACAACAACAACAACAACAACAACAACTTTATTTTTGTATCCTGCCACCATATCCCCAAAGGGACTCGAGGCGGCTTACATGGGGACAAGGTTGGTCAAACATAGTAACTTGAGACATTGTTTACCTCAAGGCAATCTACAGGGGCTGCCCTTGAAGAGAGTTCAGAAATCTCCACTGGCACAAAATGCAACTCAATTGTAGAATGGAGCATTTAAATAGGGTTGATCCTCAGAGCATTGCACCAGTAGCCTCTGCTAAAATTTGTTTTTCAGCTTTTGTGCACTGTTAATTTTTTATTTGGCCCATCATAGGAATATTTAAAGTTAAAGTAAAAGTTGAAAGTGCAATGACCCAGGACAGTGTATGAACAATGTCTATGTCTTTATGTGATATGTGATTTTATGTACTGTATTTAATAATGTTTAATGTTTTATCAGAAGAGGGTCAATTTTGATGTTTTATACTGTATTTTATCAATGGCATTGAATTGTTCCCAACACTGTGAATCATCCTGAGTCCCCTTCGGGGTTGAGAAGGGTGGTATACAAATACCACAAATAAATAATAAATAAGTAAATAATTTTTTAACTATGGGTGCATCTACACTGTAGAATTAATGCAGTCTGGCACCACTTTCATAGCCATTGTTCAGTCTTATGGAATTATGGGAGCTGTAGTTTCACACAGTCTTTAACCTTCTCTGGCAAATAGTCTCAGTGCCTCATCCAACTATAAGTTACATGATTCTATAACATTGTGCTTGTCTATAGCTAGAGTGTTGAAAAGCAATAGCTTGGCTAACAAGGTTTGGGGGAGCATTTGAAAGATAAGGAGTATCTCCTTATTGGTGTCCTGTCAATAATGTTATGAAACTTAAAGGGAAAGATCTAGCACCACCTCCTGGGAACATAAAAAGACTTCATGCACACTGTGGATTGATTCATTCCCACTAGCAGCAAACTCAAGTCTAGAACCAGTAGACAACAGACACAGTTTGTTGCCACTTTATCAGAGTTGGTTTTTTCATATGCAATCCTGTGATTCAGAGCTTTCCAAACTGTGTGTCACAACACATCAGTGGTGCCATTGCAATGTGTAGGTGTGTTGCATGAACATAATGAGAAACTAGGTTGTTATAGGTTTTTTCAGGCTATATGGCCATGGTCTAGAGGCATTCTCTCCTGACATTTCACCTGCATCTATGGAAAGCATCCTCAGAGGTAGTGAGGTCTGTTGGAATTAGGAAAAAGGGTTTATATATCTGTGGAATGACCAGGGTGGGACAAAGGACTCTTGTCTGCTGGAGCTAGGTCAGGAGAGAATGCCTCTAGACCATGGCCATATAGCCCAAAAAAACCTACAACAATCTAGTGATTCCGGCCATGAAAGCCTTCGACAATATAATGAGAAACTTCTGAGTTTATGTGAACTAAGCAATACATCATTTATTTTAAACAATATAATGAAAGATTTTTATGAGATATGTTGTGTCTCCATACATTTTGTTATTACAATTTATGTCCATATCTCTGATAAAGGATTGGTTTAACTTCTGGTTTGACAGTAGAACTGAATTACCATGTCACAACATGATAAATGTCTAAAAAGTGTGTCACCAATATGAAATGTTTGGAAAGCTCTGCTGTGATTTGTAGTTGGGTCAGGATCATTAAATCCTCCTCTGCATTCCCCTGAATTGCAATATGAGAGTTCTCTCACACAGCAAATTACAAAAGCCTAATAGAACAATAAAGCCTAGGATTCCTTAAGATGTGACAGTTGCAGTTAAAGTGGTGTCATAGTGCCATAAATGTGTCATCTGGATACTCCCTACAGGGATAAAAATGAAAATGATGTATGCCAAGGATGGAAATAATGTGAATGTTGTTGAATTGTAACTCCTATCAACTCTAACCAGCAGAGATAATAATAATAATAGTAATAATAATAGTAATAATAATAATAGTAGCTGACAAGATAGAACTGCAAAGATTGAGGCACAAGCCAGTAAAAGTGGTCCCAGTGGTGATCGGCACACTGGGTGCAGTGCCTAAAGACCTTGGCCTGCACATAAACACAATCATTGCTGACAAAACTACTATCAGTAAGTTACAAAGGGCCACCCTACTCAGATCTGCATGCATTATTCACCAATACATCGCAGTCCTAGACACTTGGGTAGCATCCGATGTGACAGCCAGCATATTGATCTTATTTGCTGTGTACTAATCTTGTTGTGTTAATAATAATAATAATAATAATAATAATAATAATAATAATAATAATCAACTTTATTTATACTCTGTCACCATCTCCCATAGGGACTCGGGCAGCTTACAAATAGCACATAATAGTGCCAAACAGCATGTACAATACAATATATCAATGTTAAAACTAATAACACATTTGAAACCAAGCATATAAAATTAACAAGAGCAATATAATCAATAAAATATGGCAACAGCCATTGATCAAACGTCCATACAATCAATTTAGCATTCCCTGGCTAAAGATAGTAGACTGGTTGCTATCTTAAACATTATCAAAGACCTGCTGAAAGAGCCAAGTTTTTAGCACTTTCCAAAAGTGCTGTAGTGTAGGGCCTTGCCTAAATTCCCAAGTGAGGGTGTTCCACAGCCGAAGGGCCACCACCGAGAAGGCCCTCAGTCCCACCAACTGCGCTTAAGATGGAGGCGGGATTGAGAAGAGAGCCTCCCTGGCGGAGCTTAGAGCCTGCACCGGTTAATAGATGTGATCATGAAGATAGGCTGGACCCAAACGGTGCAGGGCTTTATAGGTAAGGACCCTCACTTTGAACTGGGCCTGAGAACTTATAGGGATTACAAATGCTGAAAAACGCAGTCTAGTCATTTTTGTGTTTTTTTTAAAAAAAAAAAAAACAGCGTTGAAAAGTGCTGCAGTATCAAATAAGGAACAACTGAATTTAAGTTTTAGCTGGAATGATTACTGCCTAAACAGGAAGTTGCATAAAGGGGAGTGACTACAATAAATGGACCATAAACCGAATCAATCATGTCATTAAGAAAAGCACTAAGCAAGTAACTTTAAGCTCACTAAATCACTGCACTTTTTAAAATGACTGGATAAGCATTTATTTGGCTTTTTGTGAAGTCATTTCATTTTCTATAGTTTAACTCAAAAGAACTTTGCCCTTTTCCTCCTTCTAACTCTGCACTGCACCCCTCCAAAATCTACATCACTTTTCTCCACCCCTTCAGAGCAAAGCCAAATAAATACTTATCCAGTCATTAACGTCCTTACCAAATTATCTTCTCGATCCTGCCTTTATAAGCTCCTTGCGTTCTTTTGGTTGGGTGAGACTTTTCTCAAGTCCCCCAAAAAGGCGGGTTCAGCTGTGTTCTGTCTGGGCAGGAAATACCTGGTTATCTTTACTAGGCAAATAGACTCTGTGCCAAATGTTTTTGGGACATTTTGTAGTTGTTCAGAAGCAACGTACCCCTCCAGACCTATTGTTCTCCCCACTTTCCCTCTCCCCCGCCATCCATTTTAATAAAATTATGACATCCATGTCCCCTGTCTGTGCCCCAAAGCAAGGATTAAAGCTCTAACCACACAAAAACAACCATAAATAATGAAGCCATTGTTCATATGGCGTTCCCACCAATCCTGTGGATTAAACAGTAGGCTCATGTAGCAAACCAGTTTGTCAATTCTTGGCTGCACATTCTACAATATTGTATTCGTTAATTCATTTTTCTCTGCTCATTCAACTGTATGATCTGATTGTCAGAAATCTGGACCCAGTTCTTACTAAAGCAGTGGTTCCCAGTGGTCTTCCATGTGTTTAGACTTCAGCTCCCACAATTCCTAACAGCTGGAAAGTTGGCTGGGATTTCTGGGAGTTGAAGTCCATAACACCCGGAGGACCAAAGGTTGGGAACCACTGTAAAGGTAAAGGTTTTCCCCTGGCATTAAGTCCAGTCATGTCCAACTCTGGGGTGCGGTGCTCATCTCCATTTCTAAGCCGAAGAGCTGGCATTGTCCATAGAAACCTCCAAGGTCATGTGGCTGGCATGACTGCATGGAGTGCTGTTTACCTTCCCACCGGAGTGGTACCTATTGATCTACTCACATTTTGCATGTTTTCGATCTGTTAGGTTGACAGAAGCTGGGGCTGACAGCGGAGGCTCACACCACTCCCCAGATTTGAACCTGCGACCTTTCGGTCAACAAGCTCAGCAGCTCAGCACTTTAACCCACTGCGCCACCGAACCACTGTACTAAAGTAATAAATTGTGTTGAACCATTATTATTTCTTTTCGGACAGGGGTTACATTCTTGATCAATGGATTTCTGATTCTTCTGCTATATTATAGTGTTCCTGAACCATGTCACTTTTTGCTGGTTTAAAAATGCTGGGAGCTGTATGTCATAGTTTGAAGAAGTTATTTTTTGGACTAGAGTTCCCAGAATCCTTCAACAAGCATGACCTCTGGGGAAAAGGAATTCTGAAAGTTGTAATCCAAAATAACTGATCCTTATGTTGCCAGGTCAGATTATTGGTTCAGTATTGACTGGAAAATAGAGGGAGAAAATGTGGAGGCCGTGACAGACTTTGTATTTCTAGGCGCAAAGATAACTGCAGATGCAGACTGTGGCCAGGAAATCAGAAGACGCTTACTTCTTGGGAGGAGAGCAATGTCCAGTCTCGATAAAATAGTAAAGAGTAGAGACATCAGACTGGCAACAAAGATCCGCCTAGTCAAAGCCATGGTATTCCCTGTCGTCACCTACGGATGTGAGAGCTGGACCTTAGGGAAGGCTGAGCGAAGGAAGATCGATGCTTTTGAGCTGTGGTGTTGGAGGAAAGTTCTGAGAGTGCCTTGGACTGCGAGAAGATCCAACCAGTCCATCCTCCGGGAAATAAAGCCCGACTGCTCATTGGAGGGAAGGATACTAGAGACAAAGTTGAAATACTTTAGTCACATCATGAGGAGACAGAAAGCCTAGAGAAGACAATTATGCTGGGGAAAGTGGAAGGCAAAAGGAAGAGGGGCCGACCAAGGGCAAGATGGATGGATGGCATCCTTGAAGTGACTGGACTGACCTTGAAGGAGCTGGGGGTGGTGACGGGACAGGGAGCTCTGGCGTGGGCTGGTCCATGAGGTCACGAAGAGTTGGAGATGACTGAACGAATGAACAACAACAACAACAACAACAAATTGACTGTTGGGGTAGGCCAATGCTTTCTATGTCATTAAAGTTGTGGTTGTACACCAAGTTTTAATCTGAGCTGTTAGGGAGCTATCCAAGGTACTAATCCCAATTCAAAAAATAGATTACAAAACATGGAAGTTACTGGTCACCATCACTGGCTACTTTGAGAGGCAATATAGAGTCTTGAGAAAAAGGAAGCCCATTCATTTCCCATGTTCGGTGATCCTTCCAATGGGAAACTTCAGGGAGTCAACCTGGCATCCACCATATGCAAAGCAAGTCTGGTGAGGATCGGTTGAGGAAGTTCACTTTGATGGGCATGGAGAAGAGATTACTGATCCAACATGGATGTATTCAGATTACAGGAAATGAGATTCCAGTTAAAAAGGAGGAAGAACTTAATAACTGTATGAGATTTTCGATAGTGGAACAGACCCTTCTAAAACAGAAGCTGGATGCCCACATCTCAGGAATGCTTTAGCTGTGGATTTCTGCATAGGTTGAGAATGGATCATCCAAACTGTTGGGACCAGAAGTTTTTTTGGATTTTTTCAGATTTTGGAATACCTATATTTAGATATATAAAATGATTACATTTCTAAGAGATGGAAAAGAAGCTTAAACACAAGTTTCATCGATATTTTATAGACATCTTAAACACATAGCCTTAAGGTGATCTTATATTTTTCATAATCTTGGGCATGAAACAAAGTATGTATATATCAAGCTATGAGAAAGCAAAAATGTCACTGTCTCTGATACCCAAGTGAACAGTTTTGGATTTTGTAGGATCTTGGATTAAAGAATTTCAAATATGTGGTGCTCAACCGAAAATAATGTTGTTTTCCTTTTAACAAAAGCAATAGCTCATTAATCCATTGTTGAAGGCTTTCATGGCCAGAATCACTGGGTTGTTATGAGTTTTCCGGGATGTATGGCCATGCTCCTGAAGCATTGTCTTCTGATGGTTCGCCCACATCTATGGCAGACATCCTCAGAGGTTGTGAGGTTTGTTGGAAACCAGGGAAGTGGGGTTTATATATCTGTGGAATGTTCAGAGTGGGGGAAAGAACTCTTGTCTGCCTGAGACAAGTGTGAATGTCGCAACTGGCCACCTTGATTAGCATTTAATGGCCTTGTAGCTTCAAAGCCTGGCTTGTTGCTGCCTGGGGGAATCCTTTGTTGGGAAGTGTTAGCTGACTCTCAAAGATTCTTGTCTGGAATTCCTCTGTTTGTTGTTGGGTGTTGGTTTTCTCCTTTCTGTTGAAATTGTCCACATGCTTGAAGGCAAGAATCAATCAGGACTAGCTAACACCTCCCAACAAAGGACTCACCCAGGCAACAACCAGCCAAGCTTTGAAGGTACAAGGCTATTAAATGCTAATCAATGTGGCCAATTACAACATTCACACTTGCCTCAAGCAGACAAGAGTTCTTTTTCCTACCCTGGACATTCCACATATAAATAAACCTTGTTTGCCTAGTTTCCAACAGACCTCACAACCTCAGAGAATGCCTGCCATAGATGTGGGTGAAACGTCAGGAGAGAATACTTCTGGAACATGGCCATACAGCCCAGAAAACTCACAGCAACCCAACTTATTAATGCTTTTACTGAAAAATATTATGCCATCTATGTGGAGCAGAATTTGGCCTGCCATCTTGAATTTGATATCCACAATTTAGAAAAGGGATGAAAATGGTGCAGTCCTTTGATATTATTGAACGGAGACTTCCAACAGTCCTAGTTAGCATGGCCAATGGTAAACATAACAATGCTGAGAGTTGCAATTCGACAATACCTGGAGGCCCACATAATTGCCCCATCCCAACTTTGAATGAACTCATTCAAAGTTATCCAAATATTCCCTATTCTGAAATAGCATTTCCCAAAATATCCAAAATAATACATAGGGAAATTAACCTGTCCATTTCAAAAGGAATGACTGGACATTTTCAAATGAAGTGAGGATTCACACCTTCTGCCTCCTAAGAAAGAGAATACGGCAGTGACTTTATTCCAATGGATTTGGGGAGGGAGCCATTGTTGCTATCACATTTCACAGCCAACACATCTGGCTTAAATATGCTCACCACCTTGTCAACTCACCATAAACCACATACATAGCCAGACGGCATGAACAGTTCTGCTGGGCTGCAGCAAGATTCTTCCTGGTGATTGTCTACATTACAGCTGTTGGTCAAGGGGCAGCAGAAAGCACAGCCCATAATATCTTCCTTTGAAAGAATATTCTTCCCTGGAAGAAGACTTTGGGATGCCCCAGATGGCCAACAGTCCCAGTAAATGTCAGCCCCATTGTTTTCTTCATTGCACACCTTGTAACAGTTGTTCTCACTCTCCACATCCACTCATGCTGTGAAGATATCTGGGTTACATCCATCTTTGGCCCTTTTTATATAAACTGATTGTTTGTTATGGATGTTAGAATCATAGAATCATAGATTTGGAGGAAACCACGTGGGTCATCCAGTCCAACCCCCTGCCAAGAAGCAAGAAAATTGCATTCAAAGCACCCTTGACAGATGGCCAGCCTCTGCTTGAATGCCTCCAAAGAAGGAGCCTCCACCACAGTCCAGGACAGAGAGTTCCACTGCTGAACAGCTCTCACAGGAAGTTCTTCCTAATGTTCAGGTGGAATCTCCTTTCCTCTAGTTTGAAGCCATTGCTCTGCATCCAAGTCTCCAGGGCAGCAGCAAGCAAGCCTGCTCTCTCCTCCCTATGACTTCCCCTCACATCTTTATACATGGACCTCATCATGTCTCCTCTCAGCCTTCTCTTCTGCAGGCTAAACAAGCCCAGCTTGTTCTCCAAACCCTTGATTGTTTTAGTTGCCCTCCTCTCCTTTAAATTATGGTGCCCAGAACTGGACACAGTATTCCAGGTTTGGTCTGATCAAGGCAGAATAGAGGGGTAGCATGACTTCCCTGGATCCAGACACTATGCTCTATTGATGCAGGCCAAAATCCCATTGGTTCTTTTAGCTGCCGCATGACATTTTTGGCTCATGTTTAACTTGTTTTCCACAAGAAATCCAAGATCTTTTTCACATGTACTGCTGTCGAGCCAGGTGTCCCCCATTCTGTATCTTTGCATTTCTTTTACACTTCCTAAGTGGAGTATCTTGCATTTGTCCCCGTTGAACTTTATTTTGTTAGTTTTGGCCCATCTCTCCAATCTGTCAAGATCGCTTTGAATTCTGCTCCTGTCTTCTGGAGTAGTAGATATCCCTCCCAATTTGCTGTTGTCTGGAAACTTAATGATCATGCCTTCTAACCCTTCATCCAATTCGGCAATAAAGATGTTGAACAGTACCAGGCCCAGGAAGGAACCCCATGGAACTCCACTTGTCCCTTTTTTGCAGGATGAAGAGCAAGCATTGGTGAGCATCCTCTGGGTTCATTCACATGTTAACAATAACAATATGCCCCTGGTGGAGCAGTGGGTTACACCCCTGTGCCAGCAGGACTGAAGACCGACAGGTTAGTGGTTCGAATCCAGGCACAGCGTGGATGAGCTCCCTCTGGCAGCTCCAGCTCTCCATGTGGAAACATTAGAAAAGCCTCCCACAAGGATGATAAAACATCAAAACATCTGGGCATCCCCTGGGCAATGTCCTTGCACATGCCAATTCTCTCATACCAGAAGCGATTTGCAGTTTCTCAAGTCGCTTCTGACACACACACACACACACACACAAAACTAATGATTTCATATACAATCAAATTTGCAATCAAAAGGGCAAAAGTATTACAGATCCAACTAAATAACCCTACCAAATTATTAACAATCATAATCACAGATTATTACATCCCTTATTGCTCCGAGTTTGGATTCTATCCTAACAGCCTGAGCAGAAGTTTCTTTTCTCCTGAATCATTTCAGTCCCACATTCTGTCTTGTTGGAGCCAATGCACAAATAGATCCAGCCCTTCATGTAGACCTCTGGGAAGATTAATGGCATTTAAAGCACTATGATCCAATGCCCTTGTGTCCCTTCTTTGCTGAAGAAAGAATGTATTTTTGGCTCCTGAAGACTAACAGAAAAAGATGGGTGGTAACATATAAGCTTCAAACATTCAAAACCAGTCTGTGTTTTTCTTTCATACTCCTGGTTTCATTTCACATAATGAATAAATCCACCCGTTGAATATAAACAAAAATAGATTTCCTTAGGAATGCTCATTAGAGAATGACTTCCATAGCATGTCATGAAAATAAGGTGGGAACACAAAAAGAAATACTCATGAAAGTAGTGGTGAATGAACCAAAGGAAGCCACATGTTCAGAATCCCACAAAATTCAAATGCCGCTATTTAAAAATGCAGTCCACAAACCAATTAAGATCTCGTTTTAAATTATGTTAGTTTGAATCTGTTCACAGCAAGGGGCAAAGTATGTTTACTATGAACACACAAAACAGGGGAAGGACTCTCAAAAATAAAATAAGTTTTTGGGGAAATTTGAGGAAAAGCCTTGAAATACCATACCAGTTATGAATCAAGCTGAGAAGAGTTTTTCTTCATATCTAATGCTATCCTACCACCAAGTGTCCCAGCCCTGATTAATCTGTTGTTCCACTTTTCCAGCTGCTTTTAAAATGTCCCAGTTTCTTTTATCTCCTCCCACGTTTTACCTTTGTCCCCAGATTATTTTAACTGCTTCTTAAATCACTGTACTATGCTGGGGTTTCAACAGGGTTTGAATACTCAGAGGTGGTTTTGCCAGTTCTATCCAGGCGGCCCTTTAATCCAAGAACATTCACATTTTTAAAAAGCAAATGTTCCCAGATCCTAGTTTATACACGCCCCAGAAAACTCATGCTTTCTGGGGCGGATGTCCAGATGTGATCCTGGAACTTTCTGGGAGAACACCTAGATACTCTAACCCACTTCCCAACCCCTCCAAAACCTCTTTTAAAAACAAAAGAACTTACCCAGCCTCCATTTGCATGGCGCCAGAGCTCTCCTGGCGCATAGGAATGGCACACCTGGAGAGCTTCGGCACCATGAAAATAGAGGCCAGGTAAGTTATTTTGTTTTTAAATGGGGGTTGGGAAGTTTGTGTCCTCAATGTTTTCTGGGTTAATTTAGCCCAGAAAACCACAGGACTACTGTCTGGTCCGCCCCTCCAAAGTCCAGAACTTTTGAGGAAGCAGTCCAGACAGACAAAAAAAAATCCTGTGCCTTCTAAGAAGGTGAGGAATAAACCTGTCATGAATGACTTTTCAATAACTTTAAAGCATAGGTTCTTTTTATTGCAATTTTCAGTGTGAGAGGGTACATCGGATTACAGAAAAACATTTAGATATACAGACATGCAGATTCTATGCAACTACATTGGATTTACAGTTACATGGCTAACAAACATATAAAGGGGAATTACATTTTCACTCAATATTCGCACCACATGTACACGCATTCATCCTCAGGCATTCAAATATTACTATATCCTTTTCTCCCTCCTTGGAGAAGCACCTGTTAGACCAGACGCTGCTTTCCTGCAGCCTGTCAACGTACAGTTCCAAAACTTCCATAATGCCAAAATTTCTTTCCCTAAGAACAATGCCAAGGATCAGATCTGTTTTCCATACAACAGAACCTGACTCCTTGCACAAAATCCAAGACTCCGAAAGTGTACTTCTTCCTCTTCCCTTGAGAAAGAAGCCCCAAAGTGACCAGACTCCTCCCATGCAAACCTGCCACTCTCCACAGGTATACTATCTCTCTCCTTCCCATGGAGCAGAGCATAGCGGGTGAAACAGACTCCTGTGTTCCGCCACACTTTGAGCATTGTTAGACTGAGTCTTTTATAGGAATATTCTGCTGACGTAGTCCCAAAGTTGTAAATTAATAATAGACATCTTCCATCCTGGATCCATCTCAGTTTCCTGGCCAGATATTGATCTTCTTGATTGGTCTTAACAAACACAAGGCTTTTGTTGACATAAGGAATGTTGCAAACATTTCCTTAACTTGAAAGAACCATTGTCATAGTTGTCATCAAAGTTTACTTTTCACTTCTGATTAGCAGGTTTTAATCATAGTCCAGCAAGCAGATTTAGTCATTGCAGGCCTTAATATTATGCTGGTGTCTCCAAAAGTATCAACTCCATCCATACATCTTCCATTCATTCCCAAACATCATATTAATTTTATATTTATCAAATCTGCACGTGGAATTTCTTGTGACAAACCCACTAACAATTAAATTCATGACAAATCAGGGTTGTGACGAATGAATGCATGTTTCTCTAGGATGTCATCAGAACGGGCCTATTTTAATTACAGGCACTCCCACGTCAAAGAGGCTGTCTGGATGTGCCCAGAGTGGCCTAAATACCCTAAAAGCACCAGATCTGTTCAATCTTAGAAACTAAGCAGGGTTGGCCCTACTTAGTACCTGGATGGGAGACAACCAAAACTGGTGTGATGAAAATGAGAAGGGGGAAACGTGTCAAGAGGAAAGCACATCAAGCCAACCTTTGCTGGGACCACCTTCCATCTGGAAATTGATGTCCTCACTGCGAAAGAATATGTGAATCCAGAATAGGTCTCTACAGCCAACTACGGACCAACTGCCAAGACTTTACACTTGGAGGGCAATCATATTCGGGCACGAGTTATAACCTATGATGATGTTAAGATGTCAAAAAAGTATGAATAAATAATATACAGGATGACAGAGGTGGCAGCAATTTGCTTGAACCTAACGGGAAAAGTAAGATTCTCCTTCTTTCTCTCTTCTTCCCACAATGAATTGAGTGCAAACTACTTTTGAATTTTGAATTCATTTTGCAGCAGCTTGAGATAGTTGAGGACAGAAGTGGACAGCTGAAAGAGATGAGGGGAAAAAACAGTTGAAAGAGTGGGATGACAGAGAATTGAGTCTGTTCCTGCCAAATCAGGACACATGGAAGGTCTGTTATAAAGAGGTGAAGCATCTCCCTTCATATGTATTTTTTAAACACCCGGAGGGGGCTTTATGTAGTTTGTAGAGCTATAATTGCTATCTAGTGAATGTTGCTATGCACTGAAAAATCTTAAAACTAAGTAAATGTTTTTATATTTGTCTTTATTTGGTTCTTAAGAGATGCCCAATCTGTCTGTCTGTCAAGAGACCGATCCATGTTTATGTGGGTTCATATGAGAGGAGATGCTCCTGGAATTATTTTTGATCCCCAATTGCCATTACAGCTTCCATTGCTGTTACTTCATTTTTATCCTAAATAAATAACAACACACCAAGCACATTTCTTCAAAACAACTTGTTAGTTCTATACCAAAAAAAATAATTATAGTAATAAATCAGACTAACTGTTGCTTTTGGCTTCCTTCACAAGTTCTCTCCACATCCCCAGACACATATTTTCTGAAACTGAGGGCAGTGCTAATTGAGGTTTGTTCTGAAAAACAATTTGGCCTTCACCGAAAAAATGTGCACTGAAAAATGAGAAAGTTCTAAAAATGTGAACAATCCATAAAAATTATGAAGGTCCGTCACCCGAACACTTGAATTCCCTGGATTGAAAACCCCTACAGACTACATTGCTAAGAATTTTCATCTTAATTGTTTTGTGGATCTTGGTCCATTCCACAATAAGAATAGTGTCAATTCCCATGCTTGCAGAGGGAAATGCCATAAATCTAATCTAATTTTATGCCAAGACAGTCAGATTGAGGGGTTTTTTTTCATGAGAAACTGCAAGTCACTTCTGGTGTGAGAGAATTGGTTGTCTGCAAGGTTGTTGCTCAGGGGATGCCCGGATGTTTGATATTTTACCATCCTGTGGGAAGCTTCTCTCATGTCCCCCCATGAGGAACTAGAGCTGATAGATGGGAGCTCACCCCACTCCCCGGATTCAAACTGCCAACCTGTCAGACAGCAAGTTCAGCCGGCATATGGGTTTAACCCATTGTGCCACCGGGGTCTCTGTCAGATTGAGTAATAATTTACTAGAGAGGACAGGATGGGGAATATTTTTTAAAAATACAATCTGTCAGTATGCAATGGAATAATTCTCAGAACTGAGAACCAATTTCTAATTTTACCATTCCCCCAGGCAGGAATCAGCCAGGCCTTGAAGCTGCAAGGCTTTGCAATACTAATCAAGGTGATTAATTACAACATTCACACTTGCCTCCAACAGAGTTCTTTCTTCCACCCTGGACCTTCCACAGATATATAAACCTACCTTGTATAATTTCCAATTCTGAGGATGCCTGCCATAGATGTGAGCAAAACATCAGGAGAGAATGCTTCTGGAACATGGCCATACAGCCTGGAAAACTCACAGCAACCCAATATTAGCATTGTTTTTGAGAAAGGATACTCATTATTAGGGTTGGATAGGTTCGCTCAGATGTGGTGTAATTTGGGGAAAAAACGATATTTTTGCCTTCCGAAGGGACTTCCGCAACATTTACGTGAGGCTGTAGTCCCTAATAGTTTCGACTCACATTGTGCAATTGATTTCAGTGATGTGGAAGTGAGTCGGAACTATGATGAAGCATTTTTAATGCAACTAAGCCTGCTGGGAGGCAAAGCCAACTATGAAGCTTTCTTCCATTGAGTGAGAACATTATAACACCTAGTACTTAATTTGAAAGCAGATGTGAAAGTATCCAAAGGTCTTAGCAGACCACACGTTAAATATAAGTGTGATAGAGTAGCCAAAATAGCAAAGCTATACTAAACTGTATCAAAATAGCAAAGCTATACTAAACTGTATCAGATTGATGGAATAACACCACCCTGTCCCACTTTGGTCAGGCCTCACCTAGAATACTATTTTGGGTTCTGGATGCCAAAGTTCAGAAAGGATATTGAAAAGCTGGAACAAATCCAGAGAAGGATGATCAAGATGGAAAACTAAGCCCGATGAAGAATAGCTTAGAAAGTTGGGTGTGTTTAGCTTGGAGAAGGTTGAGAAGTGATGTAATAGTTATCTTTAAGTATTTGAAGGAGTGTCACATTGAAGAAAGAGCACTCTTCTGAGACTAGGATGCAAAGCAATGAGGAGATCTCTTCGTCATTAATTTGCCATCTTGAGACTTTGATGTGGCAACTAAAAAAGCCAATGTGATACTAGGCTGCATCAACAGGAGTGAAGTGTCAAGATGGAGGGAAGCCACAGTCTCACTCTATTCTGCTTTGGTCAGGCTGACCTCACCTGCAATAACACTGTGTCCAGTTCTGGGCATAGTTCAAGAAGGATATTTGCAATCTAGAACGTGTCCAGAGAAGGGTGACCAAACTGGTCAGCTCTGGAAGCCAAGCCTTATAAGGAGCAGCTTAGGGGAGTGGATATGTTTAGCTTGGAGAAAAGAAGCCTGAGAGGGGACATGATAGAGGGAAGCCACAGCCAGGATGGATGGCCATCTGTCAGGAGTACTTTTTGTGTTTCTGCATGGCCAGGGGTTAGACTAGATGGCCCTTATGATCTCTTTCAATTGTATGGCTATGTGATCTTTCTTGGCAACACATGTCCTGTTTTTTAGCCATGAAATATTGGAGGGTAAGATAGCTTGAAACTCCATTGGGGAGATCAGCTGCACAATGTAATAAATTGACTATTGGTGGCAATAATTCCTCCGGGAGTTATAGGCTAATGTTCAAGAAGGATATTGACGGTCTAGAACATGTCCAGAGAAGGGTGACCAAAATGGTCAGATATGGAAGCCAAGCCCTATGAGGAGCAGCTTAGGGGGCTGGCTATGTTTAGTTTGAAGAAAAGAAGGCTGAGAGGGGACATGATGGAAGGAAGACACAGTCAGGATGGATGGCCATCTGTCGGGAGTGCTTTGATTGTGTTTCTGCATGGCCAGGGGTTGGACTAGATGGCCCTTATGATCTCTTTCAACTGTATGGCTATGTGATCTTTCTTGGAAACCCTTGTGCCCTCTTCCATTTAAAGCAGACTTGTCAAATACAAGGCCTATGGGCCAAATCCAGCCCACCATGTCATTTTATGTGGCCTGCAAGGCTTTCAATGCAAGGTAACATAGTTACATTTATATAGTCTTTTGATAACAAATGACCCTTTGAAGGCAACCATAAGCCTCAGGTGATCCTCGGTGAAAATGAGTTTAACACCCCTGATATAAAGGGAACACCGAGGTGGGGAAGGTTGTATTAGGACAAGATCAATGTTAAGTCCATGAATTGTAGTACACTAGTATATTTCCCTGCATCTCATACTGCATCTCTCTCCTAGCGGAATGGAAATTTACTACAAAGCCAACTGCACAAATACTATGTTCAGTAAATACTAGACAGCCTTAAATAGAAATCAGAAGTGGAACTGCAGAAGTTATGATGTTTCCTCCCACCAGTGTAAGCCAGAACAATTCATCCAAAAGAGATCAAATTGAAGTTGTCACCATGTCCACGACTGTAATAAATAAGCAAACAAAAAAGCAATGTTTATTGAGCAAAAATGCTGAAAAATAATATTTGAAACTGTTGGATTACTCCGCAAGTGTGTAGAAGAGCAAACCACAGACCACCTACTTCTGAGCCCTGCCACATGCACAATGGAGGACCTTCTCACAGCGAAACCAGAGATACTCCAAGTGGCCGGCTTCTGGTCAAAGCACATTTAGCATAATGCCAAGTTCTTTTTTAAAACTCGATTTGTGTTTTTAAATGCATTTTAACTGTACCCTCAACTCATTTCTGATATGATAAATAAATAACTTATTATTGGAGGGAAGGGGTCCTCCTCAGCTATTTTTAACTTTTGTATCAAAAGTGGCATTATTTTCTAGACTGGTACTGCCAACCAAGTATCAAAACCCAAAGAATAATCAATAGGCTCCTTCTGACATTACATTGCTAAAGGTTAAGTAGCCAATCACACGTGGGTCTGGAATGAAAACTAGTGTTCCAACTGTTTCACACTTTCCAAATTGTTTTAAGGGAAGAAAATATTGTTCTTTGACATGTTCACGTTGTTTCCAATCTCTAGTGACAATAAAGCAAACCTAGCACAGATTTCCTTGGTAAGGTTTGTCCAAGAAGGAGGCCTTGTCCTTCCCCTGAGGCTGAGAGACAGTGACTTACCCAAAGCCCCTCAGTGAGTTTCCATGGCTGAATAGGGTCTCAGAATCCAGGTCTCCAGAGACATGATCTAACACCACACTGGCTCTCTTTCTGGAAAATACTTTCATTGTTTATGGAACATATTATCTTTATTTATGGAAAATGCCATAAGTAAAAAGCATACAACTACAACTTGGGTTGTTTTTATTCTACTCTCTTCTGTTTCCATGCTTGGTCCATTACAATCATAATTTTTATTGGGTTGTTGTAGGTTTTCCGGGCTATATGGCCTTGTTCTAGAGGCATTTTCTCCTGACATTTCACCTGCATCTATGGCAAGCATCCTCAGAGGTAGTGAGGTCTGTTGGAAGTAGAAATAATGGGTTTATATATCTGTGGAATGACCAGGGTGGGACAAAGGACTTTTGTCTACTGGAGCTAGGTGTGAATGTTTCAACTGACCACCTTGATTAGCATTTAATGGCTTGGAAGTGCCTGGGGGAATCTTGCTTTGAGAGGTGATTTGATGTGCCTGATTGTTTACTCTCTGTTGTTTTGCTGTTGTAATTGTAGAGTTTTTTTAATACTGGTAGCCAGATTTTGTTCATTTTCATGGTTTCCTCCTTTCTGTTGAAATTGTCCACATGCTTGTGGATTTCAATGGCTTCTCTGTGTAGTCTGACATGGTGGTTGTGAGAGAGTTGTCCAGCATTTCTGTGTTCTCAAATAATATGCTGTGTCCAGGTTGGTTCATCAGGTGCTCTGCTATAATTTTTATTTTCTATATGTATTCAAGTTGCTTGATTTTTGGAAGTCCCACAAATTTCAGTTTTCAAACTAGGCAGAAACAATCATGTCACTGTACTTCCACCTACTGTTCATTTCTATAGTTGCAACTCAGGACCAACCTGATGGCACTGAACAGGACAGTCTTGTCCTTGAGCAACAGCGCTGATTACACAGTACTCTTCCCTCCCAATGAATCCACAGCCTTTGCTATAAATCCCATTTCCCCTAACCATTCCAATCCAACAGTAATGATGGGATCATGATTTTAACTGGAGTGACATACAGGGAGCACACCACCCCCCTGTTGTGCCAGCCCCTCTGGCTGCCGGTCCACTTCCGAGCACAATTCAAAGTGCTGGTCTTGGCCTATAAACCCCCATACGGTTCTGGCCCAGCTTACCTGTCCGAACGTATCTCCCTCTACGTCCCGCCTCGTAACTTAAGATCATCCGGGGAGCCCCTGCTATCGGTCCCGTCAGCCTCAAGTGCGCTTGGCGGGGATGAGGGACAGGGCCTTCTCGGCGGTGGCCCCACTCCTGTGGAACTCGCTCCCCAGCAAGATCAGGTCGGCTTCTTCCCTCCTTTCTATTAGGAAGGTTAAATCATGGTTCTTGGACCAGGCCTTTGGACAGCAGGCATGACAGCACCTTGTATGTTGTACCGGACTGAATTGGCAATATGGTTGATGACAATGTTTTTAACATGTTTTTAACATAATGTTTTATTTACTGTTTTAAACTGTTGCTATTTGTGTTTATATTTGTTTGGGACCTGCCTACCTGCATGCCCGCATCTCTGTATACGAACCCACACGATCTCTTCGATCATCTGGAGAGGCCCTGTTCGCAATCCCACCCGCATCGCAAGCGCGATGGTTGGGGACGAGGGACAGGGCCTTCTCGGTGGTGGCTCCTCGACTCTGGAACTCACTCCCCAAGGACATTAGGCATGCCCCAACGTTGGCAGTCTTTAGAAGGAGCTTGAAAACGTGGTTGTTCCAGTATGCCTTCCTAGAATAAGGAAACTCCAAGCAATATGTCCCAAATGCACTTTACCAGAGATCTAGAATTGTCTGCACGCCCCTCCTATCCCTAAAATATCTATCCTATTTCACCTGATCATGCCCAGCACTTTTTAAAAAGATTTTAAGTATTACATTTGGCCATGCCACAGGTTTTAATGCGCCGCGGTGTTATTTTAAATGTTTTTTTGCTTTGTTTATGAGTGTTTATTTATTTTTTATTATTATTGTACTGTTGTTGTTGTGTTTTACTGATGTATTTGGGCTCGGCCTCTTGTAAGCCGCACCGAGTCCTTCGGGAGATGGTAGCAGGGTATAAATAAAGGATTATTATTATTATTATTATTATTATTATATTGAGGCTTCAAATTGTGGCCGGTTTGTAAGCTGCCCTGAGTCCCCCCTCAGGGGTTGAGAAGGGCGGGATAGATATATTGGAAATAAATAAATATCCCCCTGCATAATGTTCAGTTCTTAAGGAAACAGGTTTGATTGGTGACAACTCACTCCCAAAAGCACTGCCAATAGTATAGGTTACAAAATAGATACCAAAAAGTCTGAGTGCTCCTACATTAATCTATAGGTTATTACATGGACCAGGCGGAAACTACTGGCCAGTGCTTTTCATCAATTGAAAAGCAATAGCACCATCTCAAGAAGGGTCTCTTCAGCTGTGACACTCTTCAGTTATCATTGTTTGACAGGACTTTAACTGTTGTGGCTTCATCAGTCCAGTGTTTAATTCAATTTTAATGTTTGTATAATTTGGTTTTAATTTACATATTGTATGATTTTTAGTATTAGCCACTTTGAGTTTCATTTGGGAGAAAGGAAGCAAGCCCAGGTTGGAGTGGGTTTCCAACCAGTTGTGTGTAGCCTGTTGTCGACCTTTGCAACCTGAAAGACAGTTGCATCTGTCAAGTAGGAAAATTAGGTGCCACCTTAAAGTGTGTGGAGGCTAAATTAACTGATTTATGAGGCCATAAAGAAGACTCCAGCAAAGCATTCCAGCGGGGAAGCATGCAGGGAATGCGGAAGTGCTTCATCAGCGTCACAGATGGACGATGAAAGCGACAGCTCCCCTGGCGGCCAGAAAAAGTTAAATAGCCTCTGTCTATGTCTGTTTATGTTTGTATGTCAAAAATTGGCATTGAATGTTTGTCATATATGTGTACACTGTAATCCACCCTGAGTCCCCTGCGGGGTGAGAAGGGCGGAATATAAAAGCTGTAAATCAATAATAAAAATAAGATATAAATACTAATACTAATAAGAGCAATAATTGAAAAAAGCTTGTGGTTAGGTATTAAGAATCCTAATTCTAAAGAAAGATATCCAAACTACCAGCTAAAGATCTGGTGAATGGCTGTGTTTCTCCAGACAGAAAGATAAATCTCGGGGCAAGCAGCCCAAAGGGGAAAAAATGTATGTTGGGAAGAAGAGAAGCAGGAGGAAGTTCAGAGTTCTCTAGAGAAAGAATTCCAGGTCCCTCCCTATACTAAAAGTCCCATGATAATTAATGTGGTATGCAACAAGTAACTTTATAGTGCTGATGCATCCCTTATCTTTGGAACTCCCTTTCCAGAAAGAGCTGTCTGAAACCATCTTTATTGGGCCATCATTTTGCAATTTAACTACCTTGTGCAATTTCTCTTCTCCAAATTTAGTCCATACTTTTCTTTGTATGCCACCCATGGCTAAAGAATGGCCAATAAAAGCAAATGAAAAATGTGTGATTCGACAACAAAACAGTGCCATGGGCCAGGCTAGCACAGAGGTTTAAACCGCCTGCTATAGAAGATCCTGCCGACTGGAAGGTTAGCAGTTCAAGCCCGGGTCCGGGTGAGCTCCTGACATCAGCCCAGCTTCTGCTCACCTAGCAGTTCAAAAACTAAGTAGATAAATAAGTGCCGCTTTGGTGGGGTGGAAAAAGGCACCCTGAAAAACATGCTGGCAAAAATCTGACCAGCAAAGGAGTCCATGGACGACAGGCTCAATGTTTACATGTTTACCAACACAGTGTTTAGTTGGGGAGAGAAAACTATTAAATTGTAAACATTGAATCTTTTCCTCTCTTGATATTCATTAGTGAGTGCTGTTGCTTATGGAGCCAAAATGGTTGAGATCACTATTCGCTGCCAGCATCACCACCATTCAAATTAATTATCTACTAATTGAAGTTTTGCTCCATGGATCTGATGAAGAGGACTGGTACCCATGGGAAAAAAAATCTTCCTAACCTTTAAGCTGCTAGAAATCTGTGCTTGTTGTAAAAATGCCCTGGTTATACTTTAGGATGGGATCAGTATCACATCTGGGTTGTGTACTGAATGTTCTAGATCAATAACAAAAGCATAATTGGAAATGGCTTCAAATTGTAAGAGAAGGGGAAGAGATAATGAATACTTCTCCTTCTGCTAAAGATCTTTACATTAACAGTTATTTGTTCACAAAAACTCAAGACATTTTGTAGGTACAAACTAAACTGTATTTGTCACTTGTACAGCATAAAAGCAATTTAAGTTAATCCAAAACAATGAACATATTTCAGTCTCCTGAACATTCCACATTTTCCCCTCCGCTCAAAAAACACTCTCCACTTTCGTAACGTCAAATTTTAGAAAATAAACTGGTGGATCTCTGTGGAGAAACAGCTCTCTGCCAAAAGACAAGTTCATATCCCAGTGCATGACAAATGGAGAAATAGCAATTTAGCATCCTGTTTGTAGTAGCTAGCCTGCATAGGTCTCCTCACTGCAGGTTTGCATAGGAAATCAAAGTGAAATCTTAACTGAATTTTGGCAGCATAGGGAGCCAAAGAGAACAACCTGGAGGGTTGTTTAACCTGAGTTAAACTTTTGATGTATAAAAAAAGATATCTTGGTGCTATTCGTACATTGTAAATGCCAAAAAGAATTCCTTACTAAAACATCAGTGGCACAGAAATTTAGTTTGAATGTTTTATTTGGCTGAATTACTACCATAGCTGTTCTGCATTTAAATCAACAAGAGTTAGCAAATGTGCTGTAGTTTCTACATTAAAAAACAAAAGCTTTCAGTAGCCAAGTAAGGATGAAGGTTAGGGGAAGGGAAGGGTAGGGTAGGGTAGGGAAAGGGAGGCTAGGGGTAGGGAAGGGAAGACTAGGGAAGGAAAGGGAAGGCTACGGGAAGGGAAGACTAGGGGGAGGAAAGGGAAGGCAAGGGGAAGGAAAGGGGAGGCTGGGGAAGAGAAGGCTAGGGGAAGGGAAGGAGTGACCCATCCCATTGGTTTTTTCTATTTGTTTTAAGTTCTCACATTGACTTTGTAAAAAAAAAAAGCAGTAGGACAAGGTACCTCAAGAGAAAGGTAACCACACACTTTGGGCCATCCTAAATTAACTTAGAGTTCATGTAGTCAATGCCGCCATAGGAGAATAAACAAAAATGATCCTTGCTAGAGAGGAAGAAAGAACCGATTCTGGAAAGGTTCAGATAAGAGAGTTTTAAGGACTTTGTTCAAAAATTATATAATCAGTGATGCATCTAATAAATAGCTTAATACAAAGCAAAGGGCTATATACACAACACAAAACGGACTGTTTTAGAGAAAAGGAAACACGTACTCTGACTCAAACATTCCTATGAAGGTACAGCATTTGTAAACCTGAAAGCTTGCTGTCCTTATTTGAGGGCTACATGAAGATGTTTTCTCTGCAGATCATAATGGTGGGGTCTTGGCATAAATCTATAGCACACCAATTATTTCTCTCTTATAGAAAGTATGTGAGAAGCTTAGGCAACAGCATTCTCTCGTTCTACATAAAATTAAACAAACTGATACTCTACTCTTACTTGTACTGAGATCTGAACTCTGGTCTTCAAAGATGGACTGCGAAAATATCACTGCCATTCCCTATCACTTGCTGAGAATGTAAAATAAAGGATGTTGGTAGAGTTTAACTAACTATGAAGCTCTATCCTTCACCACATGTGGCAAAAATTTTATGTGCAATATTTGTAAAGTCCTCTTTATTTTTAAACAACAGGTTTGGCTTTCCCTTGATCTTCCACCTTCTTGATGGCCGCTTGGATGGCTTCTTGGTCCCCAAGAAACTGATGTGTGCCAAGTGCATGTAGGTTTTCATCAAGCTCAAGGAGAACTGGGATGCCAGTGGGAAGAGTGACGTTGACTATGGCCTCGTCAGAAATGTCTGCAAAGAAGAAAAAAGTCAAATATTTCCACATTCCTTCAGTTCTAAGAAGAATTCTAGGCTGCCGTGAAACACCAATCTTCACTACACACACCCCTGAAATGTTACTACAGAATCACAGTGCTATTATTCCATTTTAACTAAGGATACAAGAACCTTTTCCAGCTCTCACATCCATATACCCATAATAAACATACCCAAGAATATTTTAAGTATTAAAGCCAGAAGCTACCATGGCATCTTGTGGGCTTTAATTCCATGACTTCACAATAATGTGCCTGATTTTCCAATGCTAGGTGGTAGCCAGCCTATGATCTTCTTAGCCTTCCATTTTCTTGGTCTCGCTTTACTTGAGCATTCGAGGAGAAAAATCAATGAGTCAGTATGACTATGAACAATGGTACTACTGTACTGGCTGAAACTCAGTAACACTACAGGAGGTACATTCGGCTGGAGGGGAATTGGCTAGCTATGGTAGAAACTATACACATCATCGAAATGACAGAATGTGTCCCACATATCTCTTGCTTCTGACTAATAAGGCAACTGAAAGATGTGGTGAGGGCATATAACAGCTGCACAACATCCATTTGCCTTTGGCATTTTAAAACAATAGAGAAAGGGGACAACCCGCTGACAGCTGAACAAATAGTGAGTTTTCTTCAGAGATATAAATGCATCTTCTGCTTGACACATTAAGAAAGAGGAGAGGGGATCTTGAGAAAATTCACAGTTCTATTACAGCCTCAATAACAAACACAGATGTCCATCCAAGTAAATGTCCTATAGGCTGGCCTATTTGGTGCAAGAAGTAATAGTCTTTCTTTCCCTGTCTGTTTGTGTGTATTTTTCTTCAAGATACCTATCATGCCTAAAGAAAACTATATAGTTGGGCTTCATCCATGCTTGAAAATATTAATTTTAAACAACCGAAAACGAAACCTTGATTTTGTCATTTTATACAAGGGACAACAAGTTCCAAGTAGTCTAATGAGTGGCAGACAGAATTCTTACTGAAGTGGTGTACAGGGAGTATACAACCCCCGTTACGTCAGCTCCACTGGCTGCCAGTTTGCTACTGGACTCAATTCAAAGTGCTGGCTTTGGCCTATAAAGCCCTAAAGAGTTCTGGTCCAACTTACCTATCCAAACATATCTCCCCTTATGAGCCAACTAGAGCTTTAAGATCTGCCGAGGAGCCGCTGCTCTCGGTCCCACCCCCTTTGCAAATGCGACTGATAGGGACGAGAAACAGGGCCTTCCCAGTGGAACTCCCTCCCCACTGACATCAAACTGCCCCCATCCCTCCTAATCTTCGGGAAAAAGTTAAAGACTTGGCTCAGAGAGGGAATCAGAGAGTAGGGTAATATGAAATTCAACTTCAGTCTAGCAGTTTGAATAATGACTATGGAAAAATCAAGAAGTATGGAAAATCAAAACTTGGCACTATCTATGTTTTTAATCCTGTCAAGGCAATGGAGCAGCACAAGGGGAAGAGTCGCCTTTCTCACTGTGTCAACTGTTTATATGTTTTAACTGTTTTATAATTTGATATGGTATGTTTATTGTTGTGTGTATGATACGGCATTGAATTTTTGCCTTAATTTATATGCTGCTCTACGTCCCCTTTGGGGCGAGAAGAGAAGTGTATAAATATAGTAATATTAAACAAATAAAATATTTTTTTTATTATGGCACTGTACATTATGAGTCAGAAGCATCTTCTAATTTTGGTATCAGTGGGGATCCTTGAACTAAACCCCAACGGATACTAAAAGCCCACTGTATACTGTGTTGTTGTGTGACTTTGAAGAGTCTCTGTGTATGGCAATCCTAAAGAAAACCTATCACACAGGTTTTTTGGAAAGATTTGTCCAGAAGTAATTCACCTTTGCCTTTCTCTGGGGCTCAGAGTGTATAACTTATTGGATGACCTCAGCTCATACTAACGGTCATTGCTATGTAAACCCTGAACTAAAACTCTATGTCAATTATTAGCCTTGTTTTCTGTATTTTTTAAACAAATACATCAGCGTTGTCATATTTACAAACATAGCTGTGTATGGAGACAAACTACTGATTATCACTAATAGTTTGCAGCTTTTTTGCTTTGTTAACCAGAGACGAAAGCATGGGAAATGGGAGAATTGCTGCATTTGGAGAGAACGAATTGGCACAATAAAAGGATGCTAACTGCAGGGAAACATCGGAAGCTATTGCTGATTCAGACCAGCCCCTGTATTTAGCTCAAGGGAAAATAAGGAGAGCCATGGCATTTAAGAAATATTCCTGCTTACTTATCTAAGAAAGCACTCAGTTGCATCATATTTAACCAATAGAGGGATTCCTGTTAGCATTTGTTTGAAGTTTGTTTACATTCATAAACAAAGATAGTTTGTAAAATAAATAAATAAATAAATAAAGGCCTCAGATGACCTGAGACCTTTTCCTTCTTGGTTTCACCTCTCCAAGTCTCCTGCACTGCCTTATGTTTCAACCAAGCCAGTTTCTCATTACTTCTCAAGACATGTAACACAACCCGACTGAACTTTCATTGCAGTGTTGCATCCATATCTATTTGTGCTGCAATCCCAGCCGTTTTCACCAAGCATGAAAGAGCAAAGGTCCACCTAAATACCCAAGAAACTGGGTTGTTGTAGGTTTTTCGGGCTATATGGCCATGTGCTAAAGGCATTTTCTCCTGACGTTTCGCTTGCATCTATGGCAAGTATCCTCAGAGGTAGTGAGATCTGTTGGAACTAGGAAAAAGGCTTTATATATCTGTGGAATGACCAGGGTGGGACAAAGGACTCTTGCCTGCTGGAGCCAGGTGTGAATGTTTCAACTGATCACCTTGATTAGCATTTGATTGCCTGGCAGTGCAATCAAATATATAAGATATATAAACACCTTTTCCTAGTTCCAACAGACCTCACTACCTCAGAGGATGCTTGCCATAGATGCAGGCGAAACATCAGGAGAAAATGCCATTAGAACATGGCCATATAGTCCGAAAAAACCTACAACAACCCAGTGATTCCGGCCATAAAACCTTTGACAATATACTTGAGAAACTGTCCATTGCCATGTCATGGTATGTCTACTTAAAGATTTGAAGGTCCACATTTAAAAAGGGAAATTGGAATTTTTGTAGTGGGGAACTAGAAAAAATTGATATGCTGGAAACCACTCTGAAATATTTCTTCTTTGGAACAAGAAAAATGCTTTTCAAGGCAAGACTTATCTCTAAATATTAATATGAAGGTTTTAAAATACAGCAATGTACAGTATTAGAAAATGAGCATTCTTATGTTTAACGAATACTTGAATACATTCAAACCACTACATCATAGAATCATAGCGTTGGAAGAGACCTCGTGGGCCACCTAGTCCAACCCCCTACCAATAATAATAATAATAATAATAATAATAATAATAATAATCTTTATTTATACCCCGCCATCATCTCCCCAACAGGGACTCGGGGCGGCTTACATGAGGCCAAGCCCAACAACATATTACAATAAAATAAAAAACAAAACACAAACAACAACACAGTAAAATACATAAAAAATATGAATACAATAAGCAATATAAAATACAATGCAATATCATTCGTAATCACAATGAGCAGGCCGCATGTGCAAGATAAAATACTAAAAACTCAGGGTGAGATAGGAATGGAGCAGATTATTTGTGAGGGAGAAGCTCATAAAGAAACGGGGTTGTAAGAAATAGGTCTTCGTACAAGTGGGAGGAAGTGTACTGTAGGAACAAAAACGTTGAGGAGGGAGAAGCAGTGTATGGATTGTATGGCTACTCTCCGAACGCACAACAGAAAAGCCAGGTTTTGAGATCCTTCTTGAAGTTTTCTAAGGTGGGGGCTTATCAAGAAGTAGGAAAATCGCATTCAAAGAACCCCGGACAGATGGCCATCCAGCTTCTGTTTAAAAGCCTCCAAAGAAAGAGCCATCACACTCTGGGGCAGAGAGTTCCACTGCTGAACAACTCTCACAGTTAGGAAGTTCTTCCTCATGTTCATGTTGGCTCTCTAGCCCTCATTATATTGACTTTGCGAGGGCAATCACATAAGATATATTCACAGTTTTCTACAAAATTTGTAAATTGTATTTCCACCTTTTTTGGCCTACTTCTCAGCAAGAATAAAAGGACAGAGTTCTATAGTCAAACCACATTAACACATGAATGAAGGTGTTCCAAGATAATCCTTAGGGTCGACTGGCTGCCATGCAAGCTTTCTTTGGTATTTCAGATCAAACAACATCCTTGGTTCCTCTGTATTTTGCCAAACTCAGAAGAAACAAGACTACGTTCTTGTAATAAAATTACCAATTTTACAACTAGTCACCCCCATCACTAAATGGATCACTTTCATCCAATCAATAAGTCATGCTTACTAGTTAGGACATTCCACCAGATTTTTCCCTTCCATGGAAGATAAGATCAATGAAACCCTTTCCAGACTCCTTAATCTTCAGTTTCTGACTTTCTTTTTCATGTGGCCAGCAAAAACTTCCTGCCCTTTCCTCCCTAGTACTAAGAATGCAGAGGGATTGGTGCACCTTCCCTTTTGAAAGGGTTGCGTTTCAAAAAACTCCATAAGTGAGTCAGAAACGAGAGCTTATTTTAAAATGTTTTCATTGGAAGTGGTTAATTTAAAACAATGCCTACGCAAATCCTGTGCCGGATAATCTGGTAATCAAGTACCTCAAAGTCTCTGGACTCCAAGTCAACGATATACTTGACAAAGTGGCTCAATGGTAAAGCAATCCATGTGAAATTAGCTTCCAGTTCTGAAACAGGGATGTGGTAAAATGTGTACTGCCAAGAAGCTGCAAACCTAAATCCAAGTTCTTCAAAGGGCACATATATGGGTCACCTGAAGTACAACATATCTCAGCAAAGCCGCTGGCAGTGAAGCTACATTTTACAAATGGTTTTTTACACTTGCTCAGCCCCATCCCTTTTCTTTCTCATCCAATGTCTAACATCAGCATAGCCTTAGGTGGATGTTGGCAGACTGAAGAAACACACAGAGCTTCGGTGTTTGGTGTGTAGCTGCATCTCTGTAGTGAAAATGCAATAAACTATGCTTGAGCTGGAACAGAGGAGGGTTCTACTCTCGTTAAGCCTTTCATGACTTTGTGATCCTGCCCAAGTACAGCAGCTTCCTCCACAATCCCTTACCAAGGAAACATAGGCAGCAAAACAGGAAGATAAGTGGACATCGGATTAGCCAGCTGCCCTAACATGTTAAAAGCGCACCATTATGAAGCTTGGCTACCAAAATGGAAATCATAGTGAAGTCTAGTTAAAGAAAAAAAAAATCTTAAATGCATTTTGTAAGAAGCCTTCAGTTGGTCTCTAGAAGGTTCAAAATATTTGTTTGTGCAAATCTTATTTAAGTTGGTTGTTTTATTTCACATGAGCATATCTTGAAGTCTTGAATTAAAAGTCTGTTGAAATGCGAGTCAAACCATGAGTAGCCCAAGTACTCACTACTTCTGCCAGAGATGCAGGTGAAACATCAGGAGAGAATGCCTCTAGACCATGGCCATACAGCCCGAAAAAACCTACAACAACCCAGCCCAAGTACTGTTGACTAACAATGGACCTCCAAGCTTCAAGACAGGATTTATTTTCCTTCCAGGCCTCTCTGGAGTTGCCAGGGACTGAATCTAGGACTTGGTGCATGCAATGCATGTGATCTGCAATCTCTGATATCTGTCCCCTACCTACAAATGCCAATAACACAGCCGTCAATCTGGGTAGCAAGACAAGAATTGGTTCTCACCAAGCCACTCAAGCAAACTACTTTTAAACAGCCCTGTGTTCTTCCACTTTTACAGCTTGGCTGTGGTACTAACATAGCAAATGAAGACATACCAGGCTGATTTATTAAGGAACTCAAGTCAGTCATCTCTTTACAAAAGGCTTGGCCAAATTTGGCAATAGCCTAGGAATTATTATTAACTTACCCCCACTCTCTCAGCCTTTTAAGGAACTGGTTGGCCTATGCAAGGTTGAACCCAGACAGTTTAATTGACAAATGATATATAGGTTTCATATTGGGAAATACCAAACCTACATGTGCAAGCTCAGATTGAAGAGGCAGATTTAAGATTACTGGATGGCTGTTGTATAACTACTCAGGGGAAGACACTCAGAACTGAAGACATCACACACAAAAGTGCCCCATCAGCAGAGAGAAGGAGCCAAAGAAACTACTCTTCCCTGCATGGGGCATGAGATGCTCCAAGTGTGTTTGCCGCTGCTCACAATTTCAAGTATCATCAGGAAATTCTGGAATTGATAAAAAGCTATGTTTTTCTCTGAGACCAGAATGAAGCCAGGATATGGACCAACTGGGCCTCAAACAGGCAGGCATTCTACAACTGAGAGGTCACACCTCAGTTGTCACACAGTTTACTTCTTCCACTAGTGGATAAAGGAGAACACCTCTATTAAAATAGACATGATTGTTACAAAGCCTAAAGCCAACATATAATAACTTACTCTCCAAGTGTTTTAGTAGAGCCCTCGTGCTGTTCCCATGAGCAGAAATGAGAACCGTCTTGCCTCTCTTCACCTCTGGTGCTATCCTCCCATTCCAGTAGGGAAGGAGTCTATCAAGCACTTCCTTTAGGCTTTCAGCCTTGGGAAGCTTTTCCAAGAGCACGTCACAGTGCTTATATCTGCGATCGTTATAGATTTCGTGGTAGTAAGGATGGGACTCCGTGATGGGAGGCGGCGTGACATCATAGCTCCTCCGCCACCTTTTCACCTGCTCTTCACCGTGGTTGAGGGCCATTTCGGCCCGGTTGAGGCCAATCAAGGCACCGTAATGCCGCTCGTTGAGCCGCCACGAAGCCTCGGTGGGAACCCATTCCTGCCCCATCTGCTCCAGGACGTGCCAAGCAGTCTGAATAGAACGGCTGAGGATGGACGTAAAGACAAGGTCAAATTCGAATCCAAGTGCTTTGAGGTGCCTGCCACAGTTCTGAGCTTCTTTCACCCCATCGCTGCTCAGCTTCTGATCCACCCAGCTGCAGAAGCGGTTCTCTTTGTTCCAGGCCCCTTCACCGTGTCTCAGCAGGACGAGTCTGTATTTTGTCATTTTAACGGAAGAGATATCTTCTTTAGATTTGGGACAGGAGTGGTGTTTAATGAGATACCATCTAGACAGAAATAAAAAGAACAGATCAGATGATGTGGTCCATTGGGTTGCAAGGAACATTTAGAAGGGTTGTGAACCTCACAACCTCTGAGGATGCCTGCCATAGATGCAGGTAAAACGTCGGGAGAGAATACTTCTAGAACATGGCCATACAACCCGAAAAATCTACAACAACCCAGTGATTCCAGACATGAAAGCCTTCAACAATACAACATTCATAAGCTTCCCTGATCAACAGTGGTGAACAAGATTTCCTGAAAGGAACCCTTATTATCACTATTCATCTTTTTAGTACAATGCAGGAGGGTACTGGTTGCATTATATGGCACATGAGTGTATTTCAGGTTATATAACAGGGGGAGGGCCAGCAATTTATTTTCCTAATCTGCCAGGGACCGCTGCCATATTTTCTTCCATTTGCGAGAAGTTTTTCTTTCTTTCCCAGAAACTTTACCTATACCAGGAGTTGATCATTCACAGTCCAGCACCAATCAGTCTGATTGACCACTGCTCAAAGATGATAAGCGTAATTAACACACATAATAGGAGGAAACTGATTTTTTAAAAATCAGGTGGGTCTCTAGCTAATGTGGGGATTTGCTAAACTGTCATTCAAAATACTAGTCCTCATATATTCATAAGGTTCTTGCAGGTGATGAAAATAATATTAAAAATCATGCATGTATTTCATGTAAAATAATGTGAACTCACCTTATATGCTACAAAATCCTGCATAAATAGAAAACTTAATATCACAGCCTACCTATATGTGAAGAGAAAAAGGAAAAGAAAATTGAGCTCCACTGCACTTAAAATTAATTAGGAATGAAAAGCTGGAAAAATACACACTTAGGTTCTGCTTCTCAACGAGATGGTACTGTAAAACGTGCCTGAACTATTACCCTTCAGACTGTGGGTTCAAGTTTATGTGACTGAAAAAGTTCCTCTGATATGCAAATGGTACACAAATCCTTAAATGCAGAATTTAAAAAAGAAACGTTCGACCCTGTTACTCTCAATCTTGGGTTCCCAGATATTGCTGGAAACCAGTTCTCATTATTCAAAACAACATGATGGCTATAGATAATAAGAGTTGTTGCCCAAGAGCACATAGGAACTCCAAGCTGGGAAAGGATTTCTAGCATAAAATCATCCTTGGACAAAACCACAAGGGCCACCTACGTCCAATTCACTGTCTCACAGAAAGACTAAAGCACTCCAAGAGTTGGCCCTCCCAAAAAAGATTCCATCTTTCCCAGGGCAATCTCTTCTCATTCTGAACAGCAATCACCTTCAGGTAATTCTTCCTAATTTTTAATCACAATCTTTTTTCATATAATTTAAATGCAGTGGTTTGTGCCCTGGTCTCTGCAACAGAAAACAAACTTGATCCATCCTCTACATAACATCCATTCAAATATTTGAAGATAGCCATTGTATCACCCCTCAATCATCTTCTCCAAGTAAAATGTCTACATCTCCTTACATTGTTCCTCAAAGAACTTGGTTTCTAGACTTTATACCATCTATTTCATCCTCCTATGGACACATTGGAAGAGAGGCTGACCAAGGGCAAGATGGATGTATGGTATCCATGAAGTGACTGGCTTGACTGAAGGAGCTGGAAATGGCCACAGCTGACAGGGAGCTCTGGCATGGACTGGTCCATGAGGTCACGAAGAGTCAGAAGCAACTGAACAGATAAACAATAACATGGACACATTCCACCTTTACTGAACTGTTTGCCCAAAACTGGACACAGCATTCCATACAAGACCTGACCAAAGTAGAATACAGTGTTACCAAAACTTCCCTCAATAGGGACACTACACAACCTACTTCATAGCCTCCTAACACAATTTTTTTCAGGAGAAAGTAAGGATCTGGAAAGATTCATATAATATGTCATCAACATTTCTCTGACAGTTTTTGCATGGTAGGCATTTCTGGAAGCCTCTTTTCTAATGGTCTTCCACAAGGTGAGAACTACAAGGTGTTAACATAAACATATATGCATGTTGAGAAGACTTCTGAATTGCTCTTTTCACTTTTGTCTCAAATTCCTGAATTATTTCATTGCTTTAAAATAAGGCATCTACCCCCAACTTATCTGGAAACAGATTTCAGCAGTGTGCATGAATTCTCCAGTAAGTCTTCAAAAGCATCTGACCCAGTTATTTTACTGGAGACAGGAAAATAAGAGCAATTATATAATGACCTCCAGGAAAAAAGCCTCTCCTTTACCTTGTCCAAAAAGGGTTTGATGTCTCTCCACCCTATATTCAAACCACATAACTTTGATCTCTTCTCTGGACCCGTCTTCTAGTATTTCTCATGGGGGCACATAGGCTATCTCTCCCAAAAATGGCCCTCTTGGTGGGGATGAAACTTTCTAAGGTGGTGGCATGTAAATCTTTGGACACTCCTCCACAAAGAAGGCAAACTCTAAATACTTCCTGGGGCCTTTCACAACACATAATTATGCCGCTATAATTCCACTTTACCTGTCATGGTTCCACCCTACAGAAACTTGGAATTTGCAGTTTAAGAAGGAGTGTTCATAATCCTCAGGCATAGTGCTACATTGCCATACCAAACTCAAAACCCCAGGATTGTACAGGATTCAGCTGTAACAGCTGAAACAGCAAGGT
Source organism: Anolis sagrei ordinatus (assembly GCF_025583915.1). Lineage (NCBI taxonomy): Eukaryota > Metazoa > Chordata > Lepidosauria > Squamata > Anolidae > Anolis > Anolis sagrei. The sequence goes on from NW_026847549.1 coordinate 20,452,127, forward strand.
GCTATAATTGTGTGCTCTGGAAAGGCTCCTGGAAGCTTGCAGAATCTGTGCTGGTGGCCTACACTATTTGACATCACAATAACATTTTTTTCCAAATCAGGGTTATAGGGTTATAAGTCAATCTGTTTCAGGCAGTCTGTATGACCTCCAAAGTGGTATAATTGGCTCCTCTGCTTTATTCAGTTGCCCATGGTCCAACACCAATTCTCATGCTACTGCAAATTCATCCTGAGAACTAGTTGAAGCAGAATATGATTATTTTTTTAAAGGTATTTTGTTTGAAGATCTCAGAATACTCTAATAATAGCCAAGTGACTCATACATTATGCTCGATTGAATTCAGATGGGTACCTATCACTAGAGAACTGCGTGGGGAAAATATTTGAGAAAGTATCTAATCAGATGATTATATAAGCTAAGTGTGATGTTGTCACATGGCATGCAATCTACTTGCTCTGCACAGCAATCCCTTGATGCATTGCTACAAATAAGCTTATCAGCTTCAATCATTATTGTTCCCAATTCTGGCTAAGCAGTAGAGGGATCTATATGGGACAACTTGTTCCACTTACCAAGAACTTCATTAAATTTGCAGTTCCAATAAAGTTGTTGTGTGCCTTCAAGCCATTTCTGACTTATGGCAACTCTATTGTGAGGTTTTCTTGGCAAGATTTGTTCAGGAAGGGTTGTCTTTGCTTTCCTCTGAGGCTGAGAGAATATGCCTTGTTGAGGATCAGTCAATGAGCTTCCACGCTTTAGCAGAAATTTGAATCCTGTTCTATAGAATCCTACTAACCTGAGGATGGAGGTGTCAACCAGTTCTGGATGGGATTACACTCCCCCTGAAAGACTGTGCTTGCAGCTTGGAAAAAGGGCTCCTGGATTAGTCTATCCAAATGTCAACCTAGGCAGGTGTGACGGTCAGGAGTACTTACTACCAGCTTTGGCTAATACACCACTTAATATGGATATTTTATATAATATTTATGATAATTATGTGTTTTAGCTATGCTGTAACCCACCTCGAGCCACAAGGAAAGGTGGGTAAGAAATAAAATTATTATTACTCCAATAATCTAACCACAACACCACCCTGATTGCACACAGAAGCCTGCTCTTCCGGGCACAGATGGTCCTGATAACCAGGGACTGATAACCATTTCCTCCTTTGCACTATTTGCATCAATATGTCTTTGTACGTGATGGGCTGAAACAAAAGGAGTTGGTTGATTAGAACTGGACACACAGAGGGTGCAAGATAAGGGGGCAAGCTCATCTTTTCAGAAGGATGGACAGTTATTCACTGATAACAACCACCCAAAACTTTCTGGCTTAGAGCTCCAGGTTTCATCTGCTATCTGATTTCCAAGAGTGAAAACAGATTAGGCTACCCTTGTGCTTCCTTCTTCACAGAATTTTACAAAACGTCCAGACAAAAACACCTGACATTTGTAATCTTCTCATGTTTCTCCTGTTTCTGCCTCCTTTTAACAAGAACATTCATTAAGGGAAGGGCAGAATAGGTCCACGGTGTCTCTTTACCAAAGCTGCTGCCCATTTGGAAGCATCCCAACTGCTATATATCACAAACTGTAGGACAGAAGGGAAAAGGCCTATTACATAACTAGCTCTTTCTGCCTGTAGTAAATTCAGCTGTCTGCAAAAATCATTGCATCTTCTGTAACATGGACTTCCATGCGAACCCACCTGATGGGTTTCTGTACGTTTATTTATTTATTTTATTTCAACCATTTGTACCCTGTCCTTCTCAACCCCTGGTTCCTCCACATGACTGGGCGGCTTACAACTGGCAACAATTTGATGCCAACGCATACATACAAACAAAACAATATAACATACATTAAACATTAGTTAAAACATTAAGTTGCAAAATATCCATTTAAGACATTGACAACAATATAGTCACATCCAAGTCCAAGTCGGTATCTAGAGACCCAGTCCAAAGCCTGTCCATTATCAGTTCTCATGAAGCATTGCGATTACTGTTAAGCCTGCTACCCAAATGCCTGTTCCCAAAACCATGATTTGAGTTTTTTTCCTAAAGGAAAGGAGAGATGGAGCCGACCTAATTTCATTGGGGTGTTCCACAGACAGGGGCCACCACCAAGAAGGCCCCGCCTCTTGTCCCCACCAGTCGCATTTGCGAGGAGGGCGGGATCAAGAACAGGACCTCCCCGGATGATCTTAGACTCTGAGGCAGATCATAGAGATACGTTCAGACAAGTAAGCTGGGCCGGAACCGTATAGGGCTTTATAGGCCAAGGCCACCACTTTGAATTGTGCACGGAAGCAGACAGACAGCCCTTGGAGGTTTGCACAGAGGTCTCCACTGTCCACGAAGCATCCAGTTTGTGCTGCATTAAAAATGGAACCAACCTATTCCACTGTAATGAATTCCCTGCAGCCCTTCCTTGTTTATACTACAGTTGAATCTAATCACAATGGGGGAGCAAGATGATTAACATATTTCTGTAACTGAGAAGGAGGCAAATTCTTCCTGGTTTTCACCATGAACTCTGAAGTCTGCCAAACCTTCTCAGTGATGGGAAAGGAGTGTCAAATCATTTCAGATGACCAAAGAAACAAGCAAAGGATGTCTCATCGTGACATGACATTGAGAGGCAATGGAGAAGAGATCTTTGAGTGCTGGACTAAGATTCTTGGAGACCAGGATTTGCCTCACTGCTCGGCCATGGAAATTCACTGGGTGAGTCCCATTCTCTCAGCCTCTAAAGCAAGAGAAAACCTCCTCTGAACAAATCCTGTCAAGAAACCCCCATGTTTACCATAAGTATTTGAAGACTATGTAAAGGTACAAGTCAACAAATATTGCCATATTCTTAAATTAACCTTTAACAACAAGACTCTGCTGCTATCCATTTTTTGTACCAGGTTTCAAAGGAAGCAGATTTCATGCTGGTGTTTTGATGCCTTGTCAGACTACAAATACTACAAGTCTTCTTGAAAACCTTCCCTGCTTATGTGCCTTTTTGGTTAATTCATGCACATTTAGCAAACATTTTGGAGAAAGATCAAAGTGCCCTTTCGCAACTGCAAAAGTGGTGGGACCAAGAGCAGGACCTCTCTGGAAGATTTTAACATCCTAGGTTTATAGGAGATGCGTTCGGACAGGTAAACCGGGCCGGAACCATGTAGGGTTTTGTAGGTTAAAAGCAGCACTTTGAATTGTGCTCGGAAGCTGATTGGCAGCCAGTGGAGTTGGTGTAACAAGGGAGTTGTGCACTCCCTGTACCCCGCTCCCGTACACAACCTGGATGCCTATCGTTGGAATAATTGTAGCTTCAAAGGCAACCCCACATATAGTGTGTTGCAGTAGTCTATTCGGAGTGTAACCAGAGTGTGGACCACCGTGGCCAAGTCAGACTTCCCAAGGTACGGGCGCAGCTGGCGCACAAGTTTTAGCTGTGCAAAAGCTCCCCTGGCCACCACTGAAACCTGTAGTTCCAGGCTCAACAATGAGTCCAGGATCACTCCCAAGCTGCGAACCTGTGTCTTCAGGAGGAGTTTAACCCCATCCAACACAAGCTGAAACATCAGGAGAAAATGCTTCTGGAACATGGCCATACAGCTCAGAAAACTCACAGCTACCCACCAGAAGGACTGTCATATTTTTTGTGTGCCAGGGCTTTTATGTTGCCATGGGGGGGCAGGCAATTATCAAGTGAAGTTTCCCACACCAGACATTTCTGGAGCCATTCATATATTGAATTTCTATTTATCAGGCAACTGTTCAAAGGAAAAGAAGAAGCAATACTGGCTGTAGGATTTCTAAACACTGTTGAATCACTCAACAGTCGTCGCCCCAATTGTTCAGAAGATTTTAGAATTCAGAAACTGAAAAGTACAGAGTGCAATGACCACTTTGTTCAGTCAAATGGGGCAAAGTCAATGGTAACTAGAGTATTTCTTTTGTTTCCACTGTCACTTGTATTCACAAATTACAGGCCTCGGTGTCCCCATTTGACTGCTGAAGAACAAAAAAAGGGCAATCGAGGATAAACTGCATCTTGGTGCACAAACTAATACAATACCAGGGGAAGGGTTGGAGCAACACAACCATGCAGCCCACCTGCATTAGTCATTTGTTTTGTTTCCTGGCCAGTCAACAGGATATGCCCTTGTCAACAATATAAATGAAAAAGACACATGTTTTACAGTCACTCTTTTCTTCTGGACTGCAGAGAGATTGTGAATTGCCTTTCCTCTTAGCAAGCAGACTGGATCAAATAGGCTTCCTTGTACTTTGAAAAAATACACCAATTACTTGCTAATCCAACTTTTCTCTACAGAGTTCAATGCGTACATGCACGATACTCAATTTGTTCTCATAATCCTATTGTGACATTAGAAAAAGTGTTATTCCCTCTGGGTCACAAAGTTTTCCATCCCACTTTATCTGATGTAAGAAATATATGTGGACGATTGGCAAGTCACAGTATTAAGCAAAAGTCAATAGAAAACTTGCCTGCATGTGGTGGACTTGATCAACGGTAACTGACCAAAAATGAGATATTCACCTTGGCAGCATCACCTTCAGGTGGTTTTATTGCTGGTTTTGGATGACAACAATAAAGATTGGCTAGCATGGCGAAATGGTTTGAGTGCTGGACTAGGGTTTGAATCTCTTTAGCCATAAAAACCAATGGCCTGAAGCAAGCTACATTTTCTCAGCCTCAGAGGAAGGCAACGGCAACCCTCATCTGAACAAATATTTCCAAAAAGACACTAGGATAAGGTTGCCATAACTTAGAAACAACTTGAAGGCACAGATTTCTACTAATGAAATCAAGATTTATAGAGCCCCCAGTGGCGCAATGGGTTGATTGATTTATTTACAGTATTTCTAGCCCACCTTTCTCAGCCCTAAGGTGACTCAAGGTGGGTATTATCGTTAAACTGCTGTTGTTTAACCCTTGTGCCGGCAGGCTGCTGAATGAAAGGTAAGAAGTTCGAATCAGGGAGTGGGGTGAGCTCCCATCTGTCAGCTCCAGCTTTTCATGTGGGGACATGAGAGAAGTCTCACACAGGATGGTAAAACATCGAGGCATCTCCTGGGCAACGACCTTACAGCCAGCCAATTCTCTCAAAACCAGAAACGACTTGTAGTTTCTCAGATTGCTCCTGACACAAAAAAAGTCAAGATGCAATTACTTTGCTGGTGGTAACTGTGTAGTAGATACTACAGCCATGGATAACTCTGGTGAGCAACCTTCTTGAAAAGCTCACACAGAATCTGGCTAAGACCAAGAACACTTACACTTCATGGCATCCGCTCGTCTCTCACGTCAATAAATATATTGTCAGGATCTCAATTACCATTCTGAAAAGGAACTCTGCACTTAAAGTTCTCCCCTTGAGAATTAACTTACTGACTTCCCTTTGATCAAGTCTCTTTTGAAGCTTCTCTTTGGTTAATATGTTGGTTTTGCTACTCCTTTCCCAATCTTTTGGGTTTGCCCTTAAGCACTATACACCACTGTTAAGTTACTCAGTTCTCAATGAACATGCTTATGCTCCCATTATTAGTCATTAATCAATATAACAAAAATTTCCATAGTAAATTGGGGGGAGGACAATTCCAACTCCATCCAACGAAAATCCTTTCAACCTGCAAGTTATGTGGCCAGGAATAATGAGATTTTTAAGACTGAATTTCCATCCATTCTACTCTATTCCCACTGCACAAGTATGTTTACATATTTAGAAACAACAATTGTGCCATTTCAAATTACCACTGTAATGATAAGATTACCAAATAACAGGTCTCAACACTACTATTATTCATTGCTACAACACACGAACAATTAACTGCTCAATTAAAGGGTTATTTTAAAAGTTTGACCAATTTTTTAAATGTAGCTGAATTTTTTATAATTTATGTTTATATGACCACCAGATTGTAGGAAATGTGCTGCAACATACATGTTCATAATTTAAAAACAAAGTCCTTCTTCCTTCAGAAACATTGTTCACCACTAGCAAACATAGTTCTATATAATCAACTAAAATCAACTCATATAATCAGCTAAAATATATATCAGAAGTGTCCTTAATCATGTGTAGGTTCTATGGGTAATATCTCACTATTTTGTAATTTATCTTACTTATCATTACTCTACATGCAAAGAAAACAGCATGCAAGTGAATGACCCCAGGACTCAGTCTCTCAACAAACAGGAATAATAATGGGTTGTTGTACATTTTTCAGGATGTATGGCCATGTTCCCGAAGCATTCTCTCCTGACATTTCGCCTGCATCTATGGCAGGCATCTTCAGAAGTTGTGAGACCTCACAATCTCTGAGGATGCCTGTCATAGATGCAGGTGAAATGTCAGGAGAGAATGCTTTGGGAAGATGGCCATGCAGCCCGAAAATCTTACAACAATCTAGTGATTCCGGCCATTAAAGCCTTCGGCAATATAGGAATTATAATACTGTCCTACACTGCAGTAAAAGTAGTTTAACATGTTGGACCATGAGTCTGTATGACTCAGGACACCAAGATTCAAATCCCCACTCTGTCATAGAAAACTTGGGCAAGTCACACACTCTCAGCCTCAGAGGAAGGTGAAGACAAAGCCCCTTTGAACAAATCTTGCCAAGTAAACCCCAACACAGGTTCACCTTGGGATGCCAGAACTCAGAAATGCTTTGAAGACACATATCAAACAGTACAGGTAAGATGAATTAATGGATGGGAGTGAGGAAGAAATGTCATCCTATCTCCAAGCTATTAAGCAGAAAATTTAATTTGTAGTTAACTACAAAATACTAATTATACATCTAGCAGCTGACTGTGGATCCAGCTACTGCAAGCAGCTGATTAAAAATTGCACACACTTGTAAAAATGCTCTCTGTATGAAGTACTGTGCTCTCAAACAAATCAGATATACAAACGCCTGTCGTAAAATCAGTATTATTTCTCAGGTTCTTCCTGTTTCTGGCAGAATATAAATAACTTCTTCATGATCTCCAAAATCTCTATAGGTTAATAAAGGTAAAGGTTTCCTCTAACAAGTCTAGTTGTGTCTGACTCTGGGGGGTGGTGCTCTCCTCCATTTCTAAGCTTGTTTATTTCGTATCAAAAGCATCGCATAAATTAGTATAAAACCGATAAAAATAGAAGGAGTGCAGGTGGCTAAATATCTTTTGACCAAAAATGGGCAACAGCAATGGCATTGTCTGTAGCCTCCAACAATTCTTCCTCTGTACATGAGGCAGGGCATAGTGGACAAGCGTACAGATGCGGAGTTATCTGTTCTGCTCCACAGTCACGTAAGCTGAAGAGCTGGTATTGTCCGTAGACACCTCCAAGGTCATGTGGCCACCATGACTGCATAGAGTGCCGTTACCTTACCACAGAAGCGGTACCTATTGATCTACTCACATTTGCATGTTTTCAAACAGGTAGGTTGGCAGAAGCTGGGGCTAACAGGGGGGCTCACCCCGCTTCCTGGATTTGAACTGCCAATGTTTCGATCAGAAAGTTCAGCAGCTCAGCGGTTTAATCTGCTGCACCACCTTCCTTATAGGTTAGGTACCCATAATCTAGAATTCCAAAATACTCCAAAATCATCCACATGTGTGGCTGACAGAGTGATACCTTTGCTTTTTGATGGTGCAATATGCTTTATCTAAGGCACAAAATTATTTAAAATACTTAATACATTACCTCCAGGCTATGTGCATAACATACACCTGAAACGTAAATGAAATTCATGTTTCAGCTTGAGTCTCATCTCCAAGATATCTCATTACATATATGCAAGCATTCCAAAACCAGGGAGGGAAATCCAAAATGCAAAATATTTCTGGTGCCAAGCATTTTGGATAAGGGATACTCAACCTGTATTGATTTGTTTTAATGCCGCAACCAAAAATAGCACGACATGTGCATTTAATCCACCTGAGATCCAATCCTGACCCAGATCACAAGGGAAAATAACCCACACATCAACAGCCTTATATGGCTGCAGGGTTGCCCCTGGGAATTGAATGGTTTTCATGTGTTGTCGAAGGCATTGAAATCCACAAGCATGTGGACAATTTCAACAGAAAGGAGGAAACCATGAAAATGAACAAAATCTGGCTAGCAGTATTAAAAAAAACTCTAAAATTAAAACAGCAAAGGGAAAACAATTTGGGACATCTAATCACCTCTCAACAAATGATTGCTCCAGGCACTGCCAGGCAATCAAATGCTAATCAAGGTGGTCAGTTGAAACATTCACACCTAGCTCCAGCAGACAAGAGTCCTTTGTCCCACCCTGGCCATTCCACAGATATATAAATCAATTTTCCTAGTTCCAACAGACCTCACTACCTCAGAGGATGCTTGCCAGAGATGCAGGCAAAACGTCAGGAGAGAATGCCTCTAGAACAGTGGTTCTCAACCTTGCTAATGCCGTGACCCCTTGATGCAGTTGCATATGTTGTGGTGACCCCCAACCAAAATATTGTTTTCGTTGCTACTTGATACCTGTCATTTTAGTACTGTTATAAATCGTAATGTAAGTATCCGATATGCAGGATATATTTTCATTCACTGGATTAATTGAGCACAAATACCCAATATGCCCAAATATGAATGCTAGTGGGGTGGGGTGGGGGGAAGGATTGATTTTGTAATTTGGGAGTTGTAGTTGTTGGGATTTATAGTTCACCTACAATCAAAGAGCTTTCTGAACTCCACCAGCAATGGATTTAAACCGAACTTGGCACAAAGAACTCCCATGACCAACGGAAAACACTGGAAGGGTTTTGTGGGCATGGACCTTGAGTTTGGGAGTTGTAGTTCACCTATATCCAGAGAGCACTGTAGATTCATGCAATGATGGATCTGGACCAAACTTGGCACAAATACTCAATATGTGCAAATGTGAACACTGGTGGAGTCTGGGAAAAATAGACCTTGACATTTGGGAGTTGTAGTTGCTGGGATTTATAGTTCACCTCAATCAAAGAGCATTCTGAACTCGACCAACAATAGAATTGGGTCAAACTTCCCACACAGAATCCACATGGCCAACAGAAAATACTGTTTTCTGATGGTCTTTGGCGACCCCTTTGACACCCCATCACGACCCCTTCAGGGGTCCCGACCCCCAGGTTGAGAAACACTGCTCTAGAACATGGCCATATAGCCTGAAAAACACTACAACAACCCGGTTTTCATGTGTTTAAATCTGTCTTTCAATATATATGTATTAATGGTTTGAGGAAATGCAGGCAAGGAAAGTATTATTATTATATTTCTAACACCACTCAATATTATTATATTTCTTTTTTGCAAGAAAGCAATCAACTAAAAGATGAGCCAAACAAGCAACACAAATGAACTCTGTGGGTAAGGTTTAGGCAGATGTTGTTTCATATGTAGGGTGCATCTACATTGTGGAATTAATGCGGTATGACACCACTTTAACTGCCTTGGCTCAATGCTATGGGAATCCTGGGAGTTGTATTATGTTGAGGCATCAGTATTCTTAGGCAGGGAAGGCTACAGACCTTGTAAAACTACATCTCCCGTGATTCTGCAGTAAAGTGGTATCAAACCGCATTAATTCCACAGTGTAGATGCACCCCAAATTAAACTCCTTTTTAATTTCAATTTTTCTTCATTGCATTACTCTGCTTTAATCAAAATCTAGATGCATAAACTAATATATACAGCCATTATTTACCTTGAGAGGCCGGAACATGCAACAACGCTCCCTGCTGGAAATGCAGCTGACAGGAGCCCAAAGCTACAAGCACGCTGCTAAAGAGGAGGCGAGAAGCGATGACGCCACTCACTTTCCCCCCTTTGATTGGGTGCTTTCGCTGTCACTCATTAGTAGGCGGTAGCTAGGAGAAGAATCCACAAAGGCGGAGTTGGGTGAGCCAATAGCTTCAGCTCTACTCTCTGACGCGATTAACGGAAAGTGTGGTCGGATTGGGCGAAAAGAAGACGGACGTTGGGCAGAGCCAATGAAAAGGTTTGTTGACTAGTGGGAATCCTGGAGCTTTCTATGTGCCGCAGCTCACGTTTCCCTCTCTAGCAACGCGCGTTCGCTGACCCCAATGGGGGCGGGGCTTCCCAGTTGCGTAGGACTTCAACTCCCAGAAGCCCCAGCTAGGTTGGCCTACTCTTAGGAATTCTGGGAGTTGAAGTCCAAAAGCCCTGATTAGGAATTTCTCGAGATCCGCCTCTGTTTCATATAGAATCATAGAATCAAAGAGTTGGAAGAGACCTCATGGGCCATCCAGTCCAACCCCATTCTGCCAAGAAGCAGGAATATTGCATTCAAATCACCCCTGACAGATGGCCATCCAGCCTCTGTTTAAAAGCTTCCAAAGAAGGAGCCTCCACCACACTCTGGAGCAGAGAGTTCCACTGCTGAACGGCTCTCACAGTCAGAAAGTTCTTCCTCGTGTTCAGATGGAATCTCCTCTATGATGGCACACCAGGAAGAAACTAAATGTGTCTGGCTATTTTCCCAGTGACCATCAGTATGCCCTAAATTACTTTAATGCCCCCAAAAATAATACTCTAAAAACAAGATTAAATTCAACAATTGTTTACTGAATAATCAAGGTATAAAAGTACAGTTTGATTATGATGGTGTTAGAACAGTGAAATATAAACTCTGAGGTAACAAACTATAATTTCTATGAGGTAAGTATAACTACTAACTATGGCATATTCTATAATCTCTAAACTCTAACACATGTATGGCTATATCTATTCTTTATTACATATACTATAATCTATAATCTATGGGGCATGTATATCTGGACTATCTATCTATAAGGCAAATATTATCTATTCTATGGCAAATATATGTACTGTCTATGAACTATCTATCTATAGGCAAATATAACTATTATATGGCAAATATGTATTATCTATGAACTATCTATCTATTATCTATTCTATGGCAAATATGTGATAAGGATGGCCTGTTCAAATTGCTAGGCCAGACCAGACACTATCTGGCAACTATCTATAAGCTATGACCAACAAAGAATGCCATAAGTTCTATCACCAGCCCATTCTGGCTCTGAGTCAGAATGGGCTGCACCAACTGAGCTCGGACTCTAGGGGGAACCTAAGCTTCTCCCCTAAACTTGGCAAAATGGAACAATCCAACTGGGAAATAAACAGGCCGAGACTTCACTCTTCTCTTGTAGTTTGAAGCCATTGTTTTGTGTCCTAGTCTCCAGGGAAGCAGAAAACAAGCTTGCTCCTTCCTCCCTGTGGCTTCCTCTCACATATTTATACATGGCTATCATATCTCCTCTCAGCCTTCTCTTCTTCAGGCTAAACATGCCCAGCTCCTTAAGCCGCTCCTCATAGGGCTTGTTCTCCAGACCCTTGATCATTTTAGTCGCCCTCCTCTGGACACATTCCAGCTTGTCAATATCTCTTGAATTGTGGTGCCCAGAATTGGACACAATATTCCAGATGTATCAGTCTGACCCTTATTCTGACACTATACATATTTATATTACGTGTGATTTATAATATTATATATAATATTATAAATCTATATAATTTATATATAATATAATACAATATATATTATAATATAATATACATATTTATATTATGTGTGATTTATAATATAATATGATTTTATAAAATAAAACTGGCCGTCCCCTGCCACGAGTTGCTGTGGCCCATTCTGTGTATATGTGTTTTGCGTGTGTATATATGTGTGTATATATTTGTGTATATGTGTATATATATGTGGTTTTGTGCATGCGTTGTAATGTATTTTTTATTTTTTGGCTTTTTAAGTCTCTTCAACTGTGTTTTTCTCTGTTTTTATGACTGATGGTCACTCATTGGCCTGATAGCTGTATTGTGTCCAAATTTGGTGTCAATTCGTCCAGTGGTTTTTGAGTTATGTTAATCCCACAAACGAACATTACATTTTTATTTATATAGATATCCATCCATAATTTTAGCTAAAAGGTTAAGAAATACTAAACTTACTTTACTTTACTTTACTTAGGCCATCCCTCGCTGTCTGAGTAGGATTGCCCCCCAAGTTCAGTGTCCTGGTGGTGGGTCCGTAGGTGACTGTGGAGCCCTATTCTTGACCTGCATCTTCTCCCGCAGAGAGGGCATTGGTTTCCAGGTGAGAGGCGGTCCCGGTCGGGGTTGGCTTGACGTGCCTTCCTCTTGACATGTTTCTCTCTTTCGCCCTTCATTCGTGCCTGTTCAAATTCTGCAGCACTGCTGGTCACAGCTGACCTCCAGCTGGAGCGCTCAAGGGCCAGGGCTTCCCAGTTCTCAGTGTCTATGCCAGAGTTTTTAAGGTTGGCTTTGAGCCCATCTTTATCTCTTTTCCTGCCCACCAACATTCCGGTTTTTGTTCTTCAGTTTGGAGTAGAGCAATAGCTTTGGGAGACGGTGGTCAAGAATCCGGACAATGTGGCTGGTCCAGCAGAGTTGATGGCGGAGGACCATTGCTTCGATGCTGGTGGTCCTTGCTTCTTCCAGCACGCTGACATTTGTCCGCTTGTCTTCCCAAGAGATTTGCAGGATTTTTTGGAGGCAACGCTGATGGAATCGTTCTAGGAGTTGCATGGGATGTCTGTAGATAGTCCATGTCTCAGTGGTGTATAGCAAGGTTGAGAAGACAATAGCTTTATAAACAATCACCTTGGTATCCCTACGGATGTCTCAATCCTCAAACACTCTCTGCTTCATTTGGAGAAATTCTCTCTCATTATTATTATTATTATTATTATTATTATTATTATTAACTTTATTTGTACCCCGCTAGCATCTCCCGAAGGACTCGTTGCGGCTAACAAAGGCCAAGGCCTCAACACAATAACAACAGACATTGCACCAAAACCAAATACAATTCAAAGCAAATCAAAAACATTGAAGCAATAACAGTAAAACAACAAAACAATACACCATGACTCCTTAAAACAGGGCTGGGCCAAAGTAAGGGTATAGATTAAAAGTGCTGGGTGTGACAGGTGACAAGCTATATAAACTCTTAAAGGGTTAGCCATGATTTGTTAAAAGTGGAGAACTAAGTAAATAATGCACTTCCTTTACCTCTTCAGCCACTAGAGGTCAGTTCTTGACTAGATTTAGAAGAAAATTAAGAAGGGTAATATATTGTCAAGGGAGGGCCCTGCCACACAGCCATATAACTCAGAATATCAAGGGAGAAAATCCACAATATCTGCTTTGAACTGGATTATCTGACAGAGTTGTGCATTTAGGATAAACATTGACCCGTTTCGTGTTCCAGCTTTTGGTGGGGCCCCCGATCTGTTTTTTTGGGAACTTCCTGAAATTGGGAGGGCAGATACCTGTTTTCTGTTTGGGGCCTGAAAGATCAATTTCTATCAGACCATTATGGGGAGAGGGGCTTCCTACCCAGGCTCCCCTTCCTGATGCACACTTTAAGGAGGCTTCTTACCTGCTATTTCTACTCTAGAGGAGGCGCTCGGTTGGAGTCACTGGCAGACGCACATGCTTTCCAGGCCTGCATGCCACACCATACATACATTCTTCTTGGAAAGAGAGAGTGTGTGTGGCGTGCAGACCTGGAAAGTGCGCATGTTTGCCAGTGGGGGGGGGGGGGATGGGGGGGGGTGGGGGGACTGGAAATGTGTCAGTTGCCAGTGACTCCAGGATGCTTCTACCTAACGAAGAGGGCATGGCTGCAGGTGCTTGTAATTGCACGCTTCTGTGTCCTGACACCAGTCACCACACACACACATTCCAATTCAGAGAGAAGGCTTTCTGGAGAAGAGTTTGAAGAGCAG
>NW_026847549.1:20472683-20538593 GCF_025583915.1 Anolis sagrei ordinatus
TTGTTAAAAGTGGAGAACTAAGTAAATAATGCACTTCCTTTACCTCTTCAGCCACTAGAGGTCAGTTCTTGACTAGATTTAGAAGAAAATTAAGAAGGGTAATATATTGTCAAGGGAGGGCCCTGCCACACAGCCATATAACTCAGAATATCAAGGGAGAAAATCCACAATATCTGCTTTGAACTGGATTATCTGACAGAGTTGTGCATTTAGGATAAACCTTGACCCGTTTCGTGTTCCAGCTTTTGGTGGGGCCCCCAATCTGTTTTTTTGGGAACTTCCTGAAATTGGGAGGGCAGATACCTGTTTTCTGTTTGGGGCCTGAAAGATCAATTTCTATCAGACCATTATGGGGAGAGGGGCTTCCTACCCAGGCTCCCCTTCCTGATGCACACTTTAAGGAGGCTTCTTACCTGCTATTTCTACTCTAGAGGAGGCGCTCGGTTGGAGTCACTGGCAGACGCACATGCTTTCCAGGCCTGCATGCCACACCATACATACATTCTTCTTGGAAAGAGAGAGTGTGTGTGGCGTGCAGACCTGGAAAGTGCGCATGTTTGCCAGTGACTCCAGCCGAGTGCTTCTTACTCTAAAGTAAGAGGCACTTGGCTGCAGGTGCTGGTAAGTGTGCATGCTTTCTGGGCCTGCACACCATGTCACACACACACACACTTTCCAAGGCAAGGAGGCAAGGTCTGAGAGGCACTCGGCTGCAGACGAAAGCAGGCTTGGAACCAGGGTCAGCTCCAGCTTGCTTTCGTGTCAAGCTGATTTTCATGCGGGGAGGGGGCTTCTGGTTTCGTGCTCCCAAAGAAATGAAAGAAATGGTGGAAACGAAATCCACGCACAACTGTATTATCTGAGTCCACACAGTTCAATGTGGATTTTATACAGCTGTGTGGAAGGGACTTGTATCATCACAAGTATCCAAGAGTTCTGTTTGAACGGGACCTTTTTGCCTGGAAGACAACTCAAGCAGTGGAGAGTGCATTGTTGGCCTTTGTTTGTTGTGCTAGAATTGTAGATATTGTCATTCATTGCTAGTATTGCATCAAAAGAGCCCTACTCAGATTTCTTTCAACTGGAGAGACTTCATCAGTATATACTACAATAACTGGTGGTTAAATCAAGTTAACCCAGGGCCCTTCCACACAGCCATTTAACCCAGAATATCAAGGCAGTAAATCTTATAATATATACTTTGAACTAGGTTATCTGAGGGCCCTTCTACACAGCCCTATAGCCCAGAATATTTTCAATATTTGCATCAGCACTTATGAGGTCCAGCACATCTTGGAGAGTCAATAAATTTTTTTAAAAAGGAAACTTCTGCCAGATCAACCACGTCTATCATGTGGATTTCTAAAATCCACTACGACCATATCTGTCAGGATGCCAGGAACTGACAGCTCCATGTTTGGATTTGCTTTCAGGTACCACATTTTTCAAATCAACTTATTTGTTCCGCATTATGAGGCTGTCTGGAAGGGTCCTCTGTGGTCATTTTCCTCCTGTCATGCTGGAGGACCTAGAGATTTCTGCAGTGCGATTCTATGGTCAGCTTCAGTTGTGCTAGAAAACCTAGAAATTCCTAGAGAAGTGTTTTCTCCAGTATAAACATCAGTAATTTCTTTATTTTTCACTTTTACTTAAGACCTGTGCACCTAACCCCAGCAAATATGGAGAGTTGACTGTCAGCTCACAGTAGCTGGTTCAATGATGACACGAGACTTCCATCGTAATCAAATATTTGAAAGTTGGACTCCTAACTTTCAGCAGCATAAAGAGAAGTTGTAGACTGTTCAAATGTTATCGCTATTCTATTATGCGCAGATACATGGAGTAGCCATTCTACACTAAGAATATCAGTACAGTGAAGGGGCCTATATTGATATTTGAGTCCTAGTTCACCAACCAACTCTGTTAGCAAGTGCACGAAAACAGCTTTAGGAAGCAGTAACTTTCACAAATGTATCTTGGCAGTATATCCCCCATTAAGGAATTGCTTATACAATAACAAGAAACAAAATAGCACCAGGAATAAACAGTGAAATTGCACTGTTATCTTAAATTGTTTTAAGGAAGTGAATGGGGCAAAAAAGGGAAGTAACAGCTATGCAACCCAAATTATGGATTTTGATTTGACCCGTGGATAAATCGTGGATCATTCGACAGAGAAGAGAAAGCACCAATGTCACTTTAGGGGTCCAGCCACCCCTGGCCACCAACCTTTTCCCACCCATGTGTTCAAAAAGGCATTTCCACACTCAACTCAAGAGTAGAGGATGGTTCTAAAAGGGACGTGGTTTTAAAAAGGGAGTTTTCAGAGATGTTCCCAATGCCTATATGTCCTAATTTACTGGCATATTGGCCTATTTTTGCAGTAGGCCTATGTTTACAGAAATGCTGATTGTTTGAGAAAACTGTTGCAGAGAAGAAGTTACTACTCAAGGATAACACTACATCCGGACAAAACCAGCTAGTTGGTGACTAGTTAGGACTCCCAAGTTTCCCAATCGCTCTGGGGTCATGTTTGCCACAGACTAACGGATAATATTGACTCATTAAGGCAGTCATGGTCAGAGAACAATAAACTATAGTTGTGTTATAGTTGTGTCATTGTCTAATGAAATAATTTGTCATTGGGAACCAATTAAAATGTATATTCAATTTATTACCAAAGTGATAAAAGCTCTGCAGCCCCACTGGGTGTTGCGACAAACCCTTTGATTGCATTCCTGTTTGCTTGTTCGTTGTTATTGCTATGGCCTCGCAATAAATAGTTTTTGGGGTTTTTTTTGTTTGTTTTTTTGCAGTTTGAAGATTCAACCTTCGTGGTGTCCTCCCTCGTCCTCCCTATTGGAAAGGGGGCTCCTGCTTTTTGGGAAATATTTTAGTTTCTTTGCCCCTACATTTCCATGTTTGATCAAACCTATATAAACTCTTATAATAAAAAAGGAGCCACCTGCTTCTCTGAGTCAAGTGGGGAAAGGCGAGAACTTAGTCCATCCTGGGAGAACCTAAAAGAAACACCAAACTCCTGCACTCACTCAGCGCTCCTTTAAGGGAGGTTCCAAAGAGTGGGTACTGCCTTGGCTATTTTCCTGCCCAGACATTCAAAAAGGTGAGAAATGACGCCATGGTAGGGAAAGCAGAAAGGTGGTGCTTCTTATAAGTCCCTCCAGGATGGACTATGCTCTTGCCTTTCACCACTCCACACAGAGAAGGGGACAGTTCCTTTTTTGATAAGATTGGTACTTTAATTGACCCATGGATAAGTTGATCCAGGTTTTTTGGGGGGGAGGAGGTCAATTTTTAGTCTAAAAGTTTTAGACGTATACTTGAGTAAATAATGCTTTTTGCTCTTTTCCACCTAAGTTGTACATTTCTGACGCACATATACACACCACAACTTTCGATGAAGCCATTGGCATTTTCCCATGAAATTGTGATTAGCATTTCAAAGACAGCACTGTTCTTTCATAAATACTCTCAAGGTTCTTTCATAGAAGAACCTTGGAATTATTTATGATCAAATGAGAACTGGAATATATGTAATGTCTGAAAAAAAGTGGGGAAAGGCCAGTTCCAAGGCCAGTTCCAGTTCCAGTTTGAGTCCTTCAAAGGGTTCAGGAGCCCCCGGTGGCACAGCGGGTTAAACCGCTGAGTTGCTAAACTTGTTGACCGAAAGTTTGCAGGTTCAAATTTGAGGAGCAGCGTGATCTCCCGCTGACAGCTCCAGCTTCTGCCAACCTAGCAGTTCAAAAGCATGCAAATGCTAGTAGATCAATAGGTACCACTCCGGTGGGAAGGTAACAGTGCTCCATGTAGTCATGCTGGCCACATGACCTTGGAGGTGTCTACGGACAATTCCAGCTCTTTTTGGTTCTACCATTACCTATAGGTTCAATGCATTACCTAGCAGTTCAAAAACAAATGTGAGGAAATAAATAGGAACCACATTAAAACAGGGAGGTATTTAGGCACTGCATTTCGATCAGAAAAAGGAGGAAGTTTACGAACAAAGAAAGCTCTCCGGCAGGGAGATGGAGTGACAGCACCCCCTGTGGCCAGAACCAAGCACAGCCTCCAATGATGCCGAAAGATGGGAAAGCCTATACATATGTCTATCTGTTGTCTGTCTTGTCATTGTATAATTCACATTGGATGTTTGCCATATATGTGTTCTGTGATCCACCCTGAGTCCCCTTTGGGGTGAGCAGGGCGGAATATAAATACTGTAAACAAACAAATAAATATTGCTTTATTTGCACGTTTTCGAACTGCTAGGTTGGCAGAAGCTGGGGCTGACAGCGGGAGCTCACACCGCTCCCCAAATTCGAATTGCCAACCTTTCGGTCAACCACTTCAGCAGCTCAGCAATTTAACCCCCTGCGCCACCAGGGGGCCCTAGCGCATCTATATATAGTGGTAAAACCAAGGTTTCATTTTTGGATTTTAAAAAATAATGTTTCCAAGCCGTGGATGCTTGAATCGATGGCCACAAAAGTCCATGGATAGGAAAGGCCCATTGTGTTTTCCCCTTTGAAGAGAGCTGGTGTCTACCAAACCACAAGCCTCATAACTCCATGGCACTGTGCCATGGTAATTAAAGTGCTGTCAAACTGTATTTGTTCTACAGTGTAGAAGATGCGCCCTAAGGCTGCCACCAGACGCATGCTCTTTAGAAGAGCAATGCAAGCAAAATCACACCAGGTTCGAATATTTTTCCTGCTGTGGCTCAATGCTCTGAAATTACAGGAGTTGTAATTTTACAAGGTCTTTAGCCTTCTTTACCAAGTGCGGGAGCCTCCCCAAACTACAACTCCCATGATTCCGTAGCACTGGGCTACTATGGCTGTCAAAGGGCCTCCAAAAACTACAACTCCCATGATTCCATAGTACAGGGCTATGGCTGTCAAAGTGCCTCCTCCAACTACAACTCCCATGATTCCATAGCACAGGGCTAGCAGGGTGAGCTCCCACTGTTAGCCCCAGCTTCTGCCAACCTAGCAGTTCAAAAACATGCAAATGTGAGTAGATCAATAGGTACCGCCCTGGCAGGGAGGTAACAACGCTCCATGCAGTCATGCTGACCACATGACCTTGGAGGTGTCTATGGACAACGTCGGCTCTTTGGCTTCGAAATGGAGATGGGCACCAACCCCAAGAGTCAGACAAAACTAGACTTAATGTCAGGGGAAAACCATTTCTTTTACCTATGGCTGTCAAA
Source organism: Anolis sagrei ordinatus (assembly GCF_025583915.1). Classification (NCBI taxonomy): domain Eukaryota; kingdom Metazoa; phylum Chordata; class Lepidosauria; order Squamata; family Anolidae; genus Anolis; species Anolis sagrei. Next base: position 20,477,917 of record NW_026847549.1, read on the forward strand.
CTGTGTTCATTCCACAATGCAGACGCACCCAGCATTCCTAATTTCACCATCCCTCCTCCATGCCACCCTTTGCAAACCTCTCCAAGGGTACATATACACTTAATTATTTCTTAAATGACATTTTATACATTCCTTAGTTATGTATCACCCATCACCCCCGCCCTCCCCCCATTTCCCCCACCCCCCTGGAACAGCAGTTCTAAATGATGTATTTGCATCAGTTCAACCGAAAAGCCTGGTCCAAAATGCTATATGTCATCTCCGTCTATTCTGTCAATTAGCATAGACTATTTCCTTAACCAGTCTTGTTCTTTTTGACTATTTATATACTTGTTTTTCCTTTGATGGATGAAATTATTAACTATATGATTTCGCCAAGTTTCTAAATCCCATTTTGTATTGTCTCTCCATCCTCGGGCTATTGTGGCTTGTATTGCGGCTGTCATATTTTTTAAGATTTCTGTCCAGTTATTGTTATCTTCCTTTTGGAATAATGTATGTATGGCAAAAGTTTGTTAATTGTTGTGAGGTATCAAATAAAATTTATAATTATTAAAAGAAAAACATATACACTGTAGATATAACTCATTTTAACTACCAAGACTCAAAGCTATGGAGTCATGGCAGGGCTCTGAAGATCACCTGGGAAGGAATCCCACTGGAGCATTGCAGCGCACCCAAATACCTGGGAATCACTCTGGACCATGCTCTTACCTACAAGAAGCACTGCCTGAACATCAAGCAAAAAGTGGGTGCTAGAAACAATATCATATGAAAGCTGACTGGCACAACCTGGGGATCACAACCAGATACAGTGAAGACATCTGCCCTTGCGCTGTGCTACTCTGCTGCTGAGTACGCATGCCCAGTGTGGAACACATCTCACCACACTAAAACAGTGGATGTGGCTCTTAATGAGACATGCCGCATTATCACGGGGTGTCTGCGCCCTACACCACTGGAGAAATTACACTGCTTAGCTGGTATTGCACCACCTGACATCCGCCGGGAAGTAGCAGCCAATAGTGAAAGGACCAAGGCAGAGACATCTCCAGCTCATCCCCTGTTTGGGTATCAGCCAGCACGTCAACGACTTAAATCTAGAAATAGTTTTCTAAAGATCTACAGAGACACTCGCTGGAACACCTCAGCAAGCGAGAGTCCAAAAGTGGCAGGCTCAAACCCAGAACCTCAATCCGGTGCTGATACCAAATGAGAGACTCCCTCCTGGGCACACAGAAAACTGGGCGACTTGGAAGGCGCTGAACAGACTGTGCTCTGGCACCACGAGATGCAGAGCCAACCTTCAGAATCCTCGACATGCGAGTGTGGAGAGGAGCAAACCACTGACCACCTGCTGCAATGCAACCTGAGCCCTGCCACATGCACAATGGAGGACCTTCTTGCAGCAACACCAGAAGCACTCCAAGTGGCCAGATACTGGTCAAAGGACATTTAATCAACTACCAAACTTACAAATTTTGAATTATGTCTGTTTGTTTGTTTGCTTTGTTCTGTTAGAAATGTAATATAATTGACTGGCTGCCCTGACACGAGAAATAAATAAATAAAATGGCAGGGTACAGCTTTACAGTCTTTCGCCTTTTCTTTGCCAAAGAGTGCTGGTGCCTCACAAAACTACAACTCCCAGGATTGCATAGCTTTGAGAACCCTGGCAGTGAAAAGTGCTGTCAAGCTGCATTCCTTCTGCAGCAGATGCACCGCCTGTGCATCATCATCATTATTATTATCATCATTATTATTGAAAGAGCAATGACAGCAAATGCACAGCTCCTGCATCTTGTTCCCTCTCTTTGCTTGCAAACACATCACATCCCCCGCCCAGGAGAAGCCTTCCTCCAGCCCCACCGCCCCTCCCTTGGCTTTAGGGGCGGAGTGAGTGCTGATTTAATAGGCTTGCTGTCGCCTTTGAGCCTCCTTCCTCGCCTTGGCAAGCCTTTTGCTTCCCCAGAGAGGAGCCATGTCCAAGTTCGTGGAGCTGAGCACCAAAACCAAGGTGCCCATTGTGGGGCTGGGCACCTGGAAGGTAGGCAGTGGCATCTTGCATCCCCATCTGCCAGTTCTTCCTTCTCTTTCCCGCATTTGTCCTCTTTTCAATCCACCTCTCCTTTTTTTGCTTTCTCCATTTCCTCCCTTTTTGTTCCATAGGTTTTCCATCTCCTTGAAGCCAGAGGCTGATCTGTGATCCTTGCTTGGTTTATTAATTTTATTTTCTTTCCAAGTTGCTTTTCTGCAGTGTTGCATTTGGAACTAGCTGTGCATTTATATATACATACATTACATAAATATGTGTCTGTATATATAGATGGCCAGGGCACAAAAGAACCCACAAACAACTACAAGGCTATCATTTAATACGTAAAGGTGTCCGACTCTGGGGTGTGGTGCTCATCTCCATTTCTAAGCCGAAGAGCCGGCGTTGTCCATAGACACCTCCAAAGTCATGTGGCCGGCATGACTGCATGAAACGCCATTACCCTTCCGCTGGAGTGGTACCTACCTATCGATCTACTCACATTTGCATGTTTTTGAACTGCTAGTTTGGCAGAAGCTAGGGCTGACAGTAGAAGGTCACCCCGCTCCCCAAATTCGAACCTGTGACTTTACGGTCAGCAAGTTGAGCAGCTCAGCGATTTAACTGACTGCACACCGGGATCATAATTCAATATTATTTAGTTAATAAAAAATACGTAAGTGAGAAGGAAGCACAGTTCAAACTATTTTTAAAATAATAATATCACGTAAAATTTTAGTTTGCATATAACATGCAAATTTGCATATTATTTGCATATGATATGCCAATTTGCATGTGTATTGTTGAAGGCTTTCATGGCTAGAATCATTGGGTTGTTGTTGTGAGTTTTCCAGGCTGTATGGCCATGTTCCAGAAGCATTCTCTCCTGACGTTTCATCTGCATCTATGGCAGGCATCCTTAGAGGTTGTGAGGTCTGTTGGAAACTAGGAAAATGGGCTTTATATATATCTGTGGGAGAAAGAACTCTTGTGTGTCTATATATACATACATTACATAGGTCTGAATATTTCAGTTGGCCACCTTGATTAGCATTGAATGGCCAAGCAGTTTCAAGGTCTGGCTTCTATTATATTTTCCAGATACTAAAAGGTCATTAACATGTTAAACATATTGTCTGATGTTGGGGGGGGGGGGCATTTTGTGCAAGCTGATACACCTGGAGGGCCGAAGTTTGCCCATGCCTGATATACACACACATTTATATACACACACATACACATACAGATAGATTGGTTGTTTATGTGTGCCGTCAAGACGTATTCCACTTGCGGCAAACTTAACACAAGGTTATCTTTCCATGACTTATTCAGAAGGGGTGTGCCTTTGCTTTCCTCTGAGGCTGAGAGAGTACGACTTGCTCCTGGCTACCCAGTAGGTTTCCATACCCAACCAGGGGTTCGATCCCAGGAGTGTATCTACAACATAGAATTAATGCCATTTGACAGCACTGATGACTCAATGCTATGGAATCATGACTCAATACTTTGGAATCGTGAGAGTTGTAGTTTTGCAACATGGAGGCAGGGTACAAAAATAAAGTTGTTGTTATTATTATTATTATTATTTGAAACACAACAAGATTAGTCCACAGCAGACACTCTGCTGGCTGTTGTATTGGATCACACGTCGGACACTTCCCAAAGTGTCTAGGACTGTGTGATGTATCGGCGAATAATGCGTGCAGATCGCAGTAAGGTGGCCTTTTGCAGCTGACAGATGGTAATCTTGTCAGCGCCGATTGTGTTTAAGTGCAGGCCAAGTCTTTAGGCACTGCACCCAGTGTGCTGATCACCACTGGGACCACCTTTACTGGTTTGTGCCAGAGTCTTTGCAGTTCGATCTTTAAGTCCTCATATCGTGTCTTCTTCTTCTTCTTCTTCTTCTTCTTCTTCTTCTTCTTATTATTATTATTATTATTATTATTATTATTTTCTACAATGTAGATGCATGCACCCCTCCTCTCCGGTCATAATTGAACACTCAAACCACTATTTCTTTATCGTGTTTTCATATTTTGTAAACCTTGCTAATGAAAAGTTGTGGAACCGAGCAGGAAAATTCCTTACCCTCTGAAACGTGTGCAATTGTTAGATAATGCCTGTTGGCATTCTTTTCCGTGCCCTGTATTTATATCCAGTGCTGAAATCAGACAGTTGCAAAAAGCAAAACAAAACAAAGGAAGCATTCACATATTTTTCCGTCAGCGCTGTTCGTTGCTTTTAGGAATGAGCAGGAAAAAGATGAGCTGGAAATGCAAACGTGGCTTAGGGATAAATGAAAGTCATTTGTTAAATGTATTAGATGTATTTTTAGGGCTGCTTTTATAAATGTCTTTGGTGGAACTACTTTTTATCATTTACTTTAAGAAAACAAATTTTGAGAGTTTGCAAATCTTGTTGCCACATATTATTTCCAGTATGTGAAAATGTGACTGCATATATAGCCAGAATGGTAAACCAAAAAAGCATAAACATGTTGAAAGTGTCAATAGTGAACAATGAGGTTTGCAGAAATGCAAAATGGAGGAATATTTTGTGGTGTGAGAACTTCCCAAATAGCTCAGGCGTGTTTAGTCAAAGAAGGCTGGCTGGTTTTTGACAGTGGGGCGGGATAAATGGATATGAATAATTGCAGTGGAGGCATGCCTTACGTACCAAAACGGCAAAGGGAAGAAACACAGAGCACAAACTTGCATGTAAGCCCTCCTTATATTTTCAGTTTGAAAGATTGAGGTTGCATTAAACCACAAGCTCAAGAAGCCAACGGCAGAACAGCAGGCGGCATTTCCAGTAAAGTCAGTGGGGAGCGTTTGCAAAGTGTATATTGTATTCTTTTAGGTCCTTTTTATCTTATTCCAGATTAAGTATACACAGCCAGTTTCTAGATAGTCAAACCGTACTGGGGCCTGAAAGGAAATGAGGAAATGAATTGTTTAGCTCAATAAGGGGAACTAACAACTCCTTTTGTACAAGTGGCTAATTTATTCTTGTGCAGGGGGACTCAGGGGGGATTGTATGGCCTTGTCTCAACATAAGTGAACATCTGTTATGGCTTAAAATCCAAACATGAATATCTTGATTGCAGCCCCATGAATTTTATAGTATCTTTTAAAGAAATGAATACAAATAAACCTCACTTGATAAAGATATAATAAAGCAAAGATTGGTACCTGAAATACATTGAGAAATAACATGGAAAGAAAGAAAATTTCATAGATTCGGAAGAGACGAAAAGGGCCATCTAGTTCAACCCCACTCTGCCATGCAGGAACATAAATCAAAGCGTTCCTGACATATGACCATCCAGCCTCTGCTTAAAAACCTCCAAAGGAGACTCCACCACACACCAAAGCAGTATAGTAAAAAAAAAAAAAAAAAGAGGAATTCATTATGTCTCAACATATTTTACCCAGTCTTGACATCGGGGTATAAATAAAGTATTATTATTATTATTATTATTATTATTATTATTATTATTACAATACTTGTTTGTTTGTTTGTTTGTTGGGAGGGAGGGAGGGAGGAAAGCTTGTGCCAGTGTCCAAAAAGTAGGGCAAAATAACAGCATGTTTTAACTTTTTGTTGTTATTGAAGGTAAAGGTAAAGGTAAAGGTTGTCCCCTGACATTAAGTCCGGTCATGTTTGACTCTGGGGTGTGGTGCTCATCTCCATTTCTAAGCCGAAGAGCCGGCGTTGTCCATAGACATCTCCAAGGTCATGTGGCTGGCATGACTGCATGGAGCACCGTTTGTTGCTATTACTAGTACCTAAATCCCTGTCCATGTTTGGTTCAATTCCATCATTGGTGGAGTTCAGAATGCTCTTTGATTGTAGGTGAACTATAAATCCCAGCAACTACAACTCCCAAATGTCAAGGTCTATTTCCCTTAAACTCCATCTGTGTTCATATTTGGGCATATGGAATATTCGTGCCAAGTTTGGTCCAGATCCATCATTGTTTGAGTCCACAGTGCTCTCTGGATGTGAACTATAATTCCCAAACTCAAGGTCATAGAATCATAGAATCAAAGAGTTGGAAGAGACCTCATGGGCCATCCAGTCCAACCCCCTGCCAAGAAGCAGGAATATTGCATTCAAATCACCCCTGACAGATGGCCATCCAGCCCCTATTTAAAAGCTTCCAAAGAAGGAGCCTCCACCACACTCCGGGCCAGAGAGTTCCACTGCTGAATGGCTCTCACAGTCAGGAAGTTCTTCCTCATGTTCAGATGGAATCTCCTTTCTTGTAGTTTGAAGCCATTGTTCCGCGTCCTAGTCTCCAGGGAAGCAGAAAACAAGCTTGCTCCCTCCTCCCTGTGGCTTCCTCTCACATATTTATACATGGCTATCATATCTCCTCTCAGCCTTCTTTTCTTCAGGCTAAACATGCCAAGCTCCTTAAGCCGCTCCTCATAGGGCTTGTTCTCCAGACCCTTGATCATTTTAGTCGCCCTCCTCTGGACACATTCCAGCTTGTCAATGTCCTCCAAACGTTTCCAGTTTTTTCTGTTGGTCATGGGAGCCCTGTGTGCTAAGTTTGGCCCAATCCCATCATTGGTGGAGTTCAGAATGCTCTTTGATTGTAGGTAAACTATAAATCCCAGCAACGACAATTCCCAAATGACAAAATCAATTTTTTTTAGTGGAGGACATAAATTGGACTGTTAGGTGTCTTGTGTCCAAATTTGGTGTAAATTCCCCCAGTGGTTTTTGAGTTCTGATGGTAGCACGAACTAACATTACATTTGTATTTATATAGATATCTCCTTGTGCAAACCTTTTGTCGGAGAAATGAATTTTCTATTAGTCAAAGAACAGTCAAAGAATAGTTAAGTGTAAAGGGGAGAGATTACCGTCCCAAGAGAGCTTATAGGGCAGTATTGTGACCTCATGTGAACTGGACGCGCGAGGCGCCTCTCCTACAGCCTCAAGGCAAGATCAGCATTATTGCATAAGATATCTTCCAAGGGAAAACTTTATCAGTTGTTACCAGTCTTTTTAGGAAACGCCTGATAGTTCCCCAGAAGCGTAGGAAACCTTGAAAAACCACTGGTGTAAACAATCACCTTCCTCACTTCCTTTCTCCTCCCTAATGACATTGGATCTGTTCTTTTTCTCCAGATCTTTTCCAAGTTAGGTACATAGCAGAAACTGCCCTATGTTTTCATACATAGCTCTAGAAAATTTAATTAGAAAGTCAGCCCAAAACTAGGCATAGTGTGGCAGCTGCAGCGAGCAGCAGATTTCAGGAATCATACTTGATTGATTTATTACTCTATTTTTACTGTCAGCAGTAATGATTTGCTGCATCATGTATCAAAATCATTTGAACAACTTTGAGTGCTATGTACCTTGGCTTTAGTGGGCGTAGTATGGCATTTTCTGCTCCAACTCAGGGCAAAATGTCTTCAACGCATCCTGCGCAAATGGCAATCTGATAAGCGGGTTCTCTTGCCGTAGGGCTCATCTGTTCCTTGCAAGATTTCTCTCTAATTCGTTTATCTGGTAAACATTGCAGCCTTTAACACCGGAGGGTTGACAGTGACTTTGCATCCTTAATCAAATTGGCCTGCAAATTATTTGTCAGTTCTCGTTTTATTGTTTAGTCAAATGTCCTGAGGGCTTGAAAGATTGCCCTAACCTAATAGTTTTTATAAACTCGTGACATTTCAAGTTTTGTCTTTTCCTCTGCATATTTTTTGTCAGCCCTGGAGTGGAGAAAGGGGAAAATACCAGTGCTTTGTATAACCAACTAAGCAAACCCACCAGGATCTCTAAACCATGAACAAACCTTGATGTTTGTCTTATATCAGGTTCCAAAGTTCTGACAAAATGCTAAGCCAACTATTTTTTAATGTCTGAAGTTGCTCATTTTTGCAGTAGAAACCCATATAAGGGCTTGCAAAAGGCTTACTTACAGAGTACTAAGGTAAAGGTTTCCCTGCCATTACGTTTAGTCGAGTCAGATTCTGCTCATCTCCATTTCTAAGCCAAAGAGCCAGCATTGTCAGTAGACACCTCCTAGGTCATATGGCCAGCATGACTGCATGGAGTGCTGTTACCTTCCTGCTGGAGCAGTACCTATTGATCTACTCACATTTGCACATTTTCGAACTGCTAGGTTGGGAGAAGGCGGAGCTGACAGCGGGAGCTCACCCCACTCCCTGGATTTGAACCACCAACCTTTTGGTCAGCAAGTTCAGCAGCTCTGCGATTTAATCTACTGCGCCATCATTGTTTTTCCTTAATAAATACAAGCTAACTGAGCCAGACTGAATTTAATTAATATTACTTGCCAAAAAGTTCCTGTTCCAATTTCCAATTTTCCAATTTCATGTGGACAGTGCATGCTGGAAACAATAGCACCAGCCACATCTTCCTCTCTATATTTTGTTTTATCTTTTCCAACTTACACCCCTTACTACTTATTACCACTATGGATAAATGAGAATTACTTGCTCAACATACATTAGATGCAAAATAGTTGATTGCCCAGGACAGTCTATTTGTTCTTTAACTTATTCAAGGAGCCTGTGTAATTGCTCTTTGTAGACATACTGCTGAAGCACTGCTTGTTTTCTTTATCTATAATTAAATACAGATTGAGTATCCCTTATCCTAAATGCTTGGGACAAAAATTGTTTGGGATTCTGGATCCCCCCCCCGCCCCCCAGATTTTGGAATACCTGTATTTGCATATACTCTATATCCTCAAGTATAAGCCTAGTTTTTCAGCCCTTTTTTTAAAACTGACCCGACCCCCCCCCCCCCCCCCCCCAGCTTATAACAGGGTGAGGGTCCTGGCGGGAAAGCATGGGATTCTCTGCAAAGCAACCCAGCTCTCCTTCCTCTCCTCCTCTCTTGCGCAGCGCGTGCCTTCCTCTCCTCCTGTCGGCGCCAGTCTTTCCCACTTTTCCTTATTCATATACAACAGTGGTTCTCAACCTGGGGTCCCCGGATGTTTTTAGCCTTCAGCTCCCAGAAATCCTAACAGCTGGTAAAGTGGCTGGGATTTCTGGGAGTTGTAAGCCAAAAAAATCTGGGGACCCCTGATATACGCACAGCCTTTTCTCCAAAATGTATAGTTAAAATAAACTATGGTGATTATTGGAAGGATACATAAGTACATTTACATTGAAGAAGGTTAGAATAATCATTTAATCAGGATTGGACAGTCTTATTTTAACTTAGAGTTTTATGTAAATATTCAAAAACATTTAACCTATGGATGCCTCAATTAATGTAATTGTATTGGTATCAATTTTTATTTTGAAATTTACCCTCGATTCAATATGTTTTCCCAGTTTTTTTGTGGTAAAATTAGGGGCCCTTTCACACAGCCCTATATCCCAGAATATCTGCTTTGAACTGGGTTATCTGAGTCCACACTTAGATAATGTGGGATTTTCTGCTTGATATTCTGGGATATAGGGCTGTATGGAAGGGCCATTGGCTTATGTTCTGATCAGCTTAAACTCAAGTATATACAGTAGCTACATAATGAAATATTCCAGAGATGGGACCCAAATCTAAACATGTAATTCACTTCTGTTTCACAAATACCTGATACCTATCGCCTGAAAGTAATTTTATAAATCACTAACTGTACCCACCATGCGTTGCTCTGGCCAACCTTCTCTCCCTTTCTCTCCTTCATTCTCTCTCTCTTTCCTTCCCTTTTTTTCTTTCATTCTCTCCTTTCTTCCTTTTCTTCCACTTCCCTTCCTTTCCCCCTTTTCTTTCCCTTCCTCTTTCTCCCCTTTCTTCCTTCTCTACCTATTCTTGGACTGCAACTTCCAGCAGTCCTTCAGATCCATCCATCCATCTACCTATCTATCTATCTATCTGGAGGATTGCTGGGAGTTGCAGTCGAGGAATAGGAAATTGGAAATATGCAGGGATTGGGATGCTCTCAAAGAAATCCAAGGAGAAGAAAACTTGCAGCTTGGAAGCAGTGCATTTAGATCATCCTCCTCTCCTAAAAGGCCTGGTCTATGGGATGCTGGGAACTGTAGTCTGGAAGAGAGTGTGGATATGCTATTGTGTGCTTTGCTTGCCAGGGGAAGTTGTTTTTGCACATGCGCTGTAGCGTCTTTTTGCTTTTTTGGATTTCTAAGTCCCTCCTGTTATTTTTTTTCTGTGTTTTTATGAGTGATGGTCACTTGTTGGCCTGACAGGTGTCTTGTGTCCAAATCTGGTGTCAATTCGCCCAGTGGTTTTTGAGTTATGTTAATCCCACAAACTAACATTACATTTTTATTTATATAGACTAGCTTTCCCCTGCCATGCATTGCTGTGGCCCAGTCTGTGTATATGTGTTTTGTGTGTATATATATGTGTGTCATATTTGTGCATATGTGTATATATGTGGTTTTGCACATGTGTTGTAATGTATTTTTTTATTTTTTTTGGCTTTTTAAGTCTCTTCCATTGTGTTTTTTGCTGTTTTTATGAGTGATGGTCATTCGTTGGCCTGATAGGCGTCTTGTGTCCAAATTTGATGTCAATTTGCCCAGTGGTTTTTGAGTTATGTCAATCCCACAAACGAACATTACATTTTTATCATTTTGTGCATAAATTTTGTTTACATTGAACCGAAAACAAAGAATCTCAGCCACCCATATGGACAATTTTGGATTCTGTATTACAGAGTTTAAATCGATATTATGCCTTCATAAACCATGATTAGTACTGGCTGCAAACTATACTTGGATTTGTATAGTATGGATTTTGTTAGAGTTTACACTGCGTGAAAACTCAACATCCTTTTTATTGCAAGGTGAAAAGTAGGTCTCCTTAATGCTTCCTTCTGCTCAGTTTGTGGGTGCAGGTTGTCATTTGGAATGCTAAGCTGAATAGTTTTGTCTCCATTTATAATGGGATCCAGGGCAAACACCACACACCATATCAGCAGCTGACTAAATACTTGTTAGAAGAACTTGTTCAACATTCGTACTCTTATGATTGAGATTATTTTAAAAGGATTGTGGATGAAAGATATGGGGTGGGTGGAACAAATTAACAAAGCAACTTACTTGAACACGATGTTCTTCAGTCTCTACCAGGACAAGTGGCAGCAGCTGTGAAGAAGGCCATTGATGTGGGATACCGCCATTTCGACTGTGCCCATGTGTACCAAAATCAAGACGAAGTTGGCAGTGGAATCCAAGAGAAAATCAAGGCAGGGGTTGTAAAGCGAGAGGATCTTTTTGTTGTCAGCAAGGTATTTATATTTAAATTTCATGCTGACCTTTCAATTATTGTTGCTTGTTCAAGACCTTGCAACTGGCTACTAACAATGTTAATGTAATTCTGCATACTTTTGTATAATTTATGCACCCATCTGATTGTATCCAGAGATCCAATGACAGAGAACATTAGAGCCAAGACGTCAGCAGGTACAAAGAGTCGCATAAAAGCATAATAAAACTGCACTAAGCAAACAGTGGTTCAGTTCCAGATTTAAGTCAACAGGACTTCATGACGAACTGCTCATTTTGTTAAGTCTGTTCTAAATATGAAGCAATTTAGAACAGACATTTAAAAATAAATATCAATACAGATTCTAAAGCCCAGAATGCTCAGCAGAGATAAACTTTCATTGTGAGCAACTGCAATTCTGGAAAGAGTTGGCCTGATAGACTAGCATGGAAAAAGCATTTTACAGCATCCATGCAATTACTGAAAGGTCCTGCTGGCAGAAATGGCACTTAAAGGAGTTAATCCTCAGAGCCTAAAAAGGGGCAACTTTAAGATATTTCCTTGTAGTATATTGCTCAAAAAGGAAGTAGGCAATTCTGGTAGAATTTTAATTTTGGATGTGATTTGTTTGCCTTTTGTTAATGTTGTTGTTAGATAAGTAAGTAAACTTTATCACCGTCAAGGACGAGATCATAACAGGAGGACCCAGTCCTGCACATCCACATCAAACCTAAGGGGTTATATGCGCCAATTAGGCTTGGGCGGTTTCGTTCATTAATTTCGTAATTCGTTATTAATTTGTATTTAAATTAGCTTACGATCCAATATTGAGCCATGCAGGAATAGTGTGAGGAGTAAATTAGATTCGAAACAATTTTTTCAATTTATTTCGTAATTATTTCGAAATTATTTCGTAATTATTTCGTAATTATTTTCTCATGTCTGGTGCAAGTTTTATAGTTGTTGTTTGTTTTATCACACCAACAGTCAACAACAGAGGGAGAGGGAAGCTTCAGAAGTTCCCCCTGTCCCATTTGGAGGTTTTTTTAGCATATTGCGCAATCGCATCCGCCATTAACGAATCAATTCGTAATTATACGAAATTTCGTAAATTTCGAAATTTTTAAAAGGAAAATTTCGGAATTGTTTTAAAAAACGAAACACGATGGACCCCTAAAAACGAAACGAGTTTAGAAACAAATTTTTCCGTTGTTACCCAAGCCTAGCGCCGTTGTTGTTGTTGTTGTATGCCTTCAGGCCATTTCTGATTTATAGTAGCGGAATATTTTTACCAAAAAATTGGATGAGTCCAACCCTTCATGTGTCTTTACCTGTCTGAACGTATCTCCCGCTATGAACCACCTAGGGCCTTAATATTATCCAAGGAGGGCCTGCTCGTTGTCCCCCCCCCCCCATTGCAATCAGGGTTAGTGGGGACAAAAGACAGGGCCTTCTCTGTGGTGGCCCCTCAGCTATGGAATTCTACCCCAAGTGAAATCAGATCCTCTCCTTCCCTCCTGACCTTCCGAAAAAGGGTGAAATCCTGGCTGTGGGATCAGGCCTTTGTGGACTAGACTGACACGATGGTAGAGCTATGGTTTAATGGACAGGCTGGGATTTCTGGGAGTTGTAGACCAAAACACCCGAGGAGCCACAGGTTGAGAAACACGGGTCAAATAGGTCTTTTTATTCAGTAGCACGTTGAGAGAATATATGTCATTTGAAGAGTTAATCTCTCTCTCTTGTCTTTCAGCTTTGGTGCACCTTCCATGAGAAATCAATGGTGAAAGGTGCCTGTAAATCAACTCTTGCAGCCCTGAAATTGGACTACCTGGACCTCTACCTAATTCACTGGCCTATAGGATTCAAGGTATTTTAAGTTGCCTTCTCTTTTCAGGGTGAATCTTTTGAGAGAGCAGTGGGCACATAGCCCATCATGGTATTATCTAGAATAGTGTTTGGAGGCTCTTTCGACTTATAGGTTAGAAGTGGAAATCTTGCATAATTCTTGTTGTTATCATTATCATATTATTTCTTTACATTCCACCTTTCTCTCAGAATGAGACTCTTAAGCATTTAACATATTGCAAAAACATGATGCCCACTCTTACAGAGCAAACTTGATACAGAACAAACATTGGTGACATTCTGTTGTTCATAGGATATTGGCTTACAATAAAAAGGCTTAACGTAATTTCCAAAGTTGCACATATTTGTCATTTTTTATAGTTTTCACTCCTTTTACATTTATTATTCATTTATTTACTTCATTTATATCCCACTTTTCTCACCCTGCAGGGGACTCAGAGTGGCATACATCATATATTCGGTGAAATATTCGATGCCTCAATTATACAAACTGTCAAAACATAACATAAAATCATTTTGTTATGTTTTGACAGCTTGACCAGGCTGTGGCACAGCTAGTTAGTAGCCAGCTGCATTAAATCACTACTGACTAAGAGGTCATGAGTTTGAAGCCTGCCCAGGTCTGAATGAGCTTCTAACCATTAATAGTCTAGCTTGCTGTTGACCTATGCAGCCTGAAAGACAGTTGCATCTGTCAAGTTGGAAATTTAGGTACCCCTTTATGCAGTGAGGCTAATTTAACTAATTTCTGACACAATAAAACCTCCCAGCAGGGTGCATAAGAATGAGAAAGTACTCAATCAAGCGCGCAGTGTCACAAGTGGACGGTGAAGCAGCAGCTCTCCCTGTGGCCGGAATTGAGCGTACCCTCATGAAGCTGGAAAGCTGGAATGTTAAATTGCCTCTGTGTCTGTCTATATATGTTGTATGTCTAGTGGTATTAAATGTTTGCCGTGTATATGTGCATTGTAATCTGCCCTGCAGGGTGAGAAGGAAAGGAAAAAAATAAATAATAGTATACATTAGAAATTACAACCAGTAACATATTAAGGATAATAAATCCAATACACCAATACCACATTGCACCAGTCCTTAGTTATAGTTCAGCTGCTTCATATATTTCACAGACTTTCGGTCTAGTAGCAGCTTTGCATACACAATATTAGGTCCCTCACTTCCTGTCATACTCTTCAGGTCACTAAATGAAGATGGCACAGTCACTATGAAAGATGAAAACCTCTTAAATAAAGTCTGCGGGAGGGAGGTCTAATTGACTGATTCCTCCTGAACAAGGGATCTCCCTTGTTCAGGAGGAATCAGTCAATTAGACCTCCCTCTCTCAGGCCCAGCTAGGTCCAACCAAGTTCTCCCAATACTCCTTCCCCCTCTCTCCCTTAAAGGCAAATGGCAGGGTCCCTCACCTCCACCCCACCCCGTTACTACCTGCCACATTATTCAAAAAGGGGGGCTATGAAAAGGTCAGGAAAGCAGTGGGAGAGGCAGCATAAGTCGCCTGGGAAAACCACCAGAATCTCTGTTCGGAAGAATATGTCTGTAGTCATTACTTGTTATAAATCAACTCCATATCTTTAGAAGAAAATCCATTAACATTCTTTTTTTGTATTTGGCAGGCTGGAGATAATATGTTTCCTAGTGATGAAAAAGGCATGGCCATACCCAGTAACACAAGTTTCCTAGATACCTGGGAGGTATGTCTTGCAATTAGAAGTTTCTCTTTCTTCTGAACAGTTCCACATTGGTCTCATGTACCTTGTGCTTATTTAGTGTAAATATTGCAGATTTGTTTTTGCTGACGTTATGCTTTGTATGATGTTTTCTCCACTTTTTAATTACCGTATATACTCGAGTATAAGCAGACCCTAATATAAGCCGAAGCACCTAATTTTACCACAAAAAACTGGGAAAACTTATTGACTTGAGTATAAGCCGAAGGTGGGAAATGCAGAAGCTACTGGTATATTTCAAAATAAAAATAGATACCATTAAAATTACATTAATTGAGGCATCAGTATGTTAAATATTTTTGAATATTTACATAAAACTGTAATTTAAGATACGACTGTCCAGCTCTGATTAAATCATTATTCTAATCTTCAGTGTAAATGTGCTTACGTATCCTTCCAATAATAATAAAGAGAGTAAAATAATGATGATGATGATGAAATCCAGCATATATACCTCGTTTTCTGTGTCGGAATAATAATAATAATAATAATAATAATAATAATAATAATAATAATAATAATAATGGAAATGTAATAGCAGTAATAACAGAGTAAAATAATAAATGCAGTAACAATAAAGTAAAATAATAAATGTAATAATAATAATAATAATGAGTAAATAAATAATAATAATAATTGAGTAAAATAATAAATGTAATAAAATAATAATAGAGTAAAATAATGTACATGTAATAATAATACTAATAATAATAATAATAGTAATTTAAGATATTTTTGCCATTATCTATGTGTATTTATATTAAAATAATACATGTGATAAAATGATACTAATAACAAAGTAAAATAATAAATAACCTTGACTCGAGTATAAGGCGAGGGGAATTTTTTCAGCCTAAAAAGGGGTCTGAAAAACTAGGCTTATACTCGAGTATATACAGTAAATATTTTTATTAAATATTTTATGCTTTGTATGATGTGCTCTCCACTTTTTTATTAAATATTTTACCATGCCAACCTGTTATCTTGCAGCAGTTGCTTTATTGAAGCACATGGGAACTTACTAGTTTGAAAATAATCACTATTACACCTGTCAGCAATTGAACTATTGTGCCCTCATCCTTTGCTTCTGCTTTCCTTTCCCAGCACTCTTTTTTTCCTGGGAGTGTTGGGCTATTTACTTACTTTACTTCTACAAATTAAAAACAAGGCAAATACATAAAAACATGTTTTTTAAAAAAATCTTACACGCTATGAAGCATTCAAACAATAAAATATAATTTAAATGCAATAAAATACAATTAAAACTACAGTTGAAAACTATACAGCCCCCCGCTCAATCCCACACACACTATCCTCAGCAGTCCGCTTCTCATCGTTCCCTAAATGAATGGTGGCAGAAGTATGTTTACACCTGGCTGGGAATACTTAGTGGTAGGTTTGCCAGTTTGTTCCTCTGAAATATAGCCTACAGTACCTGGAGTTCATTTGGTGGTCTCCCATCCCAGTACTATCTAGGGTAACCGTGTTTCACTTCCAAATCAGATATCATCTGATTTTTTTAGGGCATTTAGATCTTTTGGACGACCACTGCAGAATGAATACAACAAAATTAAATGAGTGAAGGCATGCATGTGGTTTCAGATTAACCCCCAAACCTTTGTGCCTAAACAAACTCATTACGAAAAATGTTGGGTTCTTATGTCATTCCTCCATTAATTTAATTTACAGTATTTTAAAATATCAGAAGGTGAGAAGTAGTAGTGCTATCATGTGACTGTGTCTTTAAATTAGTCTCACATAATCTCCCTTCACGAAGGACTGTGTCGTATGATAATATTTGCCTTTGGTGTGTATTAGGGAATGGAGGAGCTGGTGGATGCTGGATTAGTGAAAGCGATTGGGGTTTCCAATTTCAACCACGAACAAATTGAGAAAATCTTGAACAAGCCTGGATTGAAATACAAGCCTGTAAATAACCAGGTAAGATGGCTGTTGATATAAATTGGATGCATTTGATTATTGTGAAAGGGAAATGGTTTTATAATACAAAATACGCATTGGGAGAGGGGAGGGTGCGGATTAAGGCTGATGTTAATAAAAAGGTGTCGTGCTGTAGAATACATCTGATTTTTGGCCATTACACTGTATTATTTCAAATTCTTGGATTTATTTATTTATTCAACTTGTATACCGCTACTCCCAATTTGGCTCGGAGCGGTTTACAGAAACAGATTAAAACAATATAATTAACTTTAAAAATAACCATAACAATAACATTAGACAGCGAGAACAGGCATAGCCCAAAATAATAACACTGTGATTTTTATTTTATTGTTTTTAAACAAATACACTTAAAATAACTATCTTTTATGGATACTAATGTTAATATAATATAGTAATGTAATATAATAATATTGTATAATAATAATAATAATAATAATTTTGGGTCTTGTCATGACCGACTTGAGAAACTGCAAGTCGCTTCTGGCGTGAGAGAATTGGCCGTCTGCAAGGATGTTGCCCAGAGGACACCCGGATGATTTGATGTTTTATCATCCTTGTGGGAGGCTTCTCTCATGTCCGCGCATGAGGAGCTGGAGCTGATAGAGGAAGCTCATCCACCTCTCCCCGGATTCAGACTTCAGTCCTGCCAGCACAGGGGTTTAACCCACTGCGCCACCGGGGGCTCCTAGAATAATAATTTATAATAATGTAATATAAAGGTGTGGTGATTGGTTTGATGGTGTTTGCATGGTTTTCGAGCCACAAATTGTAGAAGAAGTGACAAAACTAATGTGGCTTACCCACATTTTGGTCAGTCTCTTTTGACATGCAGTTGATGTGCAGATAGAGCAGTGGTTTCCAACTTGTGGTCCGTGGATGACTAGTGGTCCGCAAGAATTAAAATATGGTCCGTGGCCTCATCGTTACTACACCATTGCAACAAAAGCGACTGGTCCCGCGAAACCCTCTTATTGTGCCGAGGCTTATTAAATATGGTTTTCTGTTGGCGACCAGATGGTGACTACTGGATGGCATATGTTCTGTATCAGAAACTAGAGCTGATGTGGTCTATCCAGTGCAATTTTCTGAATCAGCATCCCAAATCACCATACTGAACCTAAAGTTGACCAAAAAGTGATTCGTAACCCTTTTGGTACTAATGTTGGAGAGTGGTCCCTGGTCAAAAAAACGTTGGGAACCACTGAGCTAGAGAAACAGATCAGTATAAGCCCAGTATAAGCTATAATTGTTCATTGAGAGAGGCATTATGACAAGCCATGGTTTAAACAAGTTGGAACTCATAAATCAATGTCATATCATAGTTTCAGATTATGGTTTATGACTAGTGAACAGGGTTCATATATTGCAACATGCCACAGTTAAATAATGACTTGATTGGACATACAAATAAATTCGTGTTTCAGCACCTTTTATTGGAAGCCTCTCTGAATTTAACAAATGGTTGGAGCAGAGCTCAGACATAATTATATAGATTGTGCAATATAGACCATAATACAGAATTGTGACTTTTATGTATAAAAGATCATTCAGAAAACAATATTATTTGGTGATGGTTTGTTGTTGTTCATTCGTTCAGTCGTCTCAGACTCTTCGTGACCTCATGGACCAGCCCACGCCAGAGCTCCCTGTCGGCCGTCACCACCCCCAGCTCCTTCAAGGTCAGTCCAGTCACTTCAAGGATGCCATCCATCCATCTTGCCCTTGGTCGGCCCCTCTTCCTTTTACCTTCCACTTTCCCCAGCATAATTGTCTTCTCTAGGCTTTCCTGTCTCCTCATGATGTGGCCAAAGGACTTCAACTTTGTCTCTAGTATCCTTCCCTCCAGTGAGCAGTCGGGCTTTATTTCCTGGAGGATGGACTGGTTGGATCTTCTCGCAGTCCAAGGCACTCTCAGCACTTTCCTCCAACACCACAGCTCAAAAGCATCGATCTTCCTTCGCTCAGCCTTCCCTAAGGTCCAGCTCTCACATCCGTAGGTTGCTACAGGGAATACCATGGCTTTGACTAGGCGGATCTTTGTTGCCAGTCTGATGTCTCTACTCTTTACTATTTTATCGAGACTGGACATTGCTCTCCTCCCAAGAAGTAAGCATCTCCTGATTTCCTGGCCACAGTCTGCATCTGCAGTAATCTTTGCACCTAGAAATACAAAGTCTGTCACGGCCTCCACAATTTCTCCCTCTATTTTCCAGTTGTCAATCATTCTTGTTGCCATAATCTTGGTTTTTTTGGTGATGGTTTAGAAATATATTAAATTGACCTTGTATATTTCCCACCTTTAAAAATTCACAGTCATAATAACTGGTCAAGTATAACATTTAAAGATGTGAGGAAAAGGTAATTGGAAAGTGAGAGCTGGCAAATCCGCACTTGGTGACCCTCAGGGTAAACCCCAAAGAGCAATGCATACTGAGAACCAAGTATCGTGTGGCAGAGATGCATGGAGTAGTATTACTTTCTAAAAATAGCGGTCTATTTAACTAGAGCCATGTCTGCATACAGTTGCCTTGCTGGTCTCTTTCAAAAAAATATGTCAGTGTCTATTTGCTGCTTCAGCAAGTTATCCCACTGAGCTCATATGGTCAGGTTTATATGTGAATTTCCCAAGATTTATATTTAAATTTCATGCTTGCAATGTATGGGAAGTTGCAATAAAGTCTCCTGTATAAGTTTTGCAACTGTGCTCCTCAGCAACTGCGTAACTTTACCCAGAAGGGTTCCACATCATCCTTATTCGTTTGCCAACAAAATATCTTCCCAGCATAGCATCTGAAAGAGGAACAGCAGCAACAACAACAATAATATTAAAGAGGCCTGCAAAGCCCAGGACAGAGACCTCTTTATGACAACAACAACAACAACAACAACAACAAGAATCCCTGAAAGGCCCGGGACAGAACCCTCTTCGTGGCACAATAATAATAATAATAATAATAATAATAATAATAGTGATGATGATGAGTCCTGAAAGTCCCAGACAGAGCCCTCTTTATGGTCCCCAAGGAGCCCTTTCTTTTTAGGATATTAATAATAATAATAATAATAATCATACTTTATTTATACCCTGCTACCATCTCCCAAGGGACTCAGTGTGGCTTACATGAGGCCGGCCCACAATACATCAATAATAAAAACAATAGCAACAAGTAATACAGAACAATAAAAATAAACTCATAACAGAAAATAAGCAATAAACATTAACAGTAACACAATAATAATAATAATAATAATAATAATAGTGATTATTATGAGTTCTGAAAGGCCCAGACAGAGCCCTCTTTATGGCCCCCAAGGAGCCCTTCCTTTTCAGGATAATAATAATAATAATAATAATAATAATAATAATAATAATACTTTATTTATACCCCTCTACCATCTCCCCAAGGCACTCGGTGTGGCTTACATGAGGCTGAGCCCACAATACATCAATAATAAAAACAATAACAACAAGTAATACAAAACAATAAAAATAAAACTCATAACAGAAAATAAGCAATAAACAGTAACACAACGACGTTTAAAAACCTATGGCTGGGCCAAGTGTAATAATTAAAATTTAAAAATAATGCTGAGCATGAACTAGGATACAGTTTTCAAAGAGGGATGGGCGTGCAGACACTCCTAGATCAATAATAAAGTGCATTTAGAGGACATATTGCTGGGAATTTCCTTATTCTGGGAAGGCACACTGGAACAACCACGTTTTCAGGAGGAAGAAGAGGAACCATAATAATAATAGTAATAATAATAATGATGGAGCCCCCAGTGGCACAGTGGGTTAAACCTTTGTGCCAGCACGACTGCTGACTGAAAGGTCGGCGGGTCGAATCTGGTGAGCAGGGTGAGCTCCTGTCTGTCAGCTCCAGCTTTCCATGTGGGGACATGAGAGAAGCCGCCCACAGGATGGTAAAACATCTGGGCATTCCCTGGGCAACGTCCTTGCAGACAGCCAATTCTCTCACACCAGAAGCAACTTGCAGTTTCCCAAGTTGCTCCTGACACGAAATAATAATAATAATAATAATAATCCCTGAAAGGCCCAAGACAGAACCCTCTTCATGGCACCATAATAATAATAATAATAATAATAGCAATAATAATCATGATGATAATGATGACGAAGAGCTCTGAAAGGTCCTCCCTATAGCCCTCAAAGATCCCCTGCTTTCCAGGAGGAAGAAGAGGAACCATAATAATCATAATCATAATGATGGTGGCCCCCGTGGCACAATGGGTTAAACCCTTGTGCTGGCAGAACTGCTGACCGAAAGGTCAGCGAGTCAAATCCAGTGAGTGTGGTAAGCTCCCATCTGTCAGCTCCAACTTCCCATGCAGAGACATGAGAGAAGCCTCCCACGGGGTGATAAAACATCTGGGCGTCCCCTGGGCAAGTCCTTGCAGACAGACAATTCTCTCATACCAGAAGCGACTTGAGGTTTCTCAAGTCCGTCCTGACACAAAATAATAATAATAATAATCAGAAAGCTACCAAATTTATTTTGACACAAGACAGGAGAAAAGCCGTCAAGCAGCTAAGATTGTTAAATACTGCAATTTCTGTGCTTCAGCTATGCCCAAAATCGGGCAGCTGCTTCATTATGTCAATGAAAGGTCCAACAAAAAAGGAACAAGGTGAAATCTCGAAGTGGTGTCAGCTGATATGGAGGACCACTAGTTCATTTTTCTCTTAACTCTCTCTTAACTCCATCCTCCTTCCTGGGATTCAGTTAGTTTTTTTAAAAAAAAAGTGAAAATGTGATATAGAAAATGACTGGAGCTGATGGTTTGGCACAATGAGTGAAACCTAACCCAACTTGTGCTGACACTAAGTGTCCTTCCCAATACAACCCTTTTTCTCATTGCATTCCAGTTTAGAACACAAAACCAGATTTCCCAATAAGGGCCTTCTGGCACAGACATATGACTTTCCTCTCTGGTGTTGCGCATTGATGGGCCATTTTGCGCTCCTTCAGATAGCCCTTGTCCCACAGTGGTCCTGAGGCAAGCCTCGTGAAATTCCTGATATGGTGGGTCATTGAAATGCTTTTGTGCATGTGGTTTGGAAAAAGCACTGTGCTGTTTCTTTGGTTGCTTTTAATGAACCCAGTGTATTCAAAAGTTGTCAGAATGATTGATTTGGTTCTTCTATCAACCTCCAGTCAAGTGGTTATTTTGCATTTAATGCTACCACATCTGACAAGGAACACAATGGGTTGTTGTAGGTTTTTTCAGGCTGTATGGCCATGGTCTAGAGGCAAGGAATACAATGTTTTTAAACATGTATTTTGTTCCCTTTGCTTTTCATAAAATGCAAGCTTTCAATAGCAGAAAATACACATAGGGAAGAATGGAGGAAAGTGTAACCATATCTCTTAGGCCCCTTCTACACTGCCATATAAAATCTAGATTATTTACTTTGAACTGGATTACATTGCAGTGTAGACTCATACAATCCAGTTCAAAGCAGATAATGTGTATTATCTGATTTGATAATCCAGATTATATGGCAGTGTAGAAGGGGCCTTAGACTGGATCTACACTTCCCTACATCCCAGGATTATTCCAGGTTATTTTTTTATCCCAGATTATCTGGCAGTGTAGACTCATATAATCCAGTTCAAAGCATATTGGATCAGATCCTGGGATATCGGGCAGTGTCAAGCCAGCCTTAGACACGTTAATTTATATTATCTGTAATCTAAATCACAGATAATATTAAGATAATATTACAGATAACACATTAATTTATATTATCTGTAAGGCTGGATGTACACTGTCCTATATCCCAGGATCTGATCCAAAATTATCTTCTTATCCCAGATTATCTGTCAGTATAGACTAGGGCCCCTTCTACACTGCCATATAAAATCCTGATTATTTGCTTTGAACTGGATTACATGGCAGTGTAAACTCATATAATCCAGTTCAAAGCAGATAATGTGGATTATCTGCCTTTATAGCCTGTATTATATGGCAGTGTATAAGGGGCCTCAAGATGGACCTACAATAGTCTATATCCCAGGACTTGATCCAGATTATCCGATTTGAACTGGATTATATGAGTCCACACTGTTAGATAATCTGGGATTAAAACATAATCTGGGATCTGATCCTGGGATGTAGGGAAGTCTAGATCCAGTCCTATATAATCCAGTTCAGAGCAGATAAACTGGGATCTGGTCCTGGGATGTAGGGCAGTGTAGATCCAGTCCCATATAATCCAGTTCAGAGCAGATAATTTGAGATCAGATAGAATCATAGAATCATAGAATCAAAGAGTTGGAAGAGACCTCATGGGCCATCCAGTCCAACCCTCTGCCAAGAAGCAGGAATATTGCATTCAAATCACCCCTGACAGATGGCCATCCAGCCTCTGTTTAAAAGCTTCCAAAGAAGAAGCCTCCATCACACTCCAGGGCAGAGAGTTCCACTGCTGAACGGCTCTCACAGTCAAGAAGTTCTTCCTCATGTTCAGATGGAATCTTCTCTCTTGTAGTTTGAAGCCATTGTTCCGCGTCCTAGTCTCCAGGGAAGCAGAAAACAAGCTTGCTCCCTCCTCCCTGTGGCTTCCTCTCACATATTTTACATGGCTATCATATCCCCTCTCAGCCTTCTCTTCTTCAGGCTAAACATGCCCAGCTCCTTAAGCCGCTCCTCATAGGGCTTGTTCTCGGGATCTAAGGTAGTGTAGCTCCAGCCTTAAATTGCAGGAAAACTAAACCGATTGACCTCCCTCTTATAACATTTTAGCTTTGATAGTGAGGTATATTTTGGTTTTCTCTATAACAGAAATAGTAGTTAAAGTTCTGCTTTCCCCACAAAGCAAGCAAAACACCAGGACTTTGTGGCTGGGATGCATAGTAGCATAAAATATGTACCATGGTGTTTGTCTGTAGTAGAAAGTGAAACTGTACATAGAAGCTATTGATCCTGGTTGCTTATTTCCATCCATACTGGAGGGCAGCTTTCCCATCACTTCTCATGCTGGAGAAATGTTCAGTTCATTGCTCCATTTCCTTTCTCAATGTTGCAACTAAACCACAAACAGTTATAGCTGGACCAAGTTACTTTTATAGAAAGAAAAGAATGCAGATCATGCTCTTTATTAGCAGCACCAAGAATTGTACTAGTATGAGGTCCACAACTTCCATTGGCCATTTTTCATTCATTTTTCAAGTTCTCCTAAAATATGTAAAACTTGCTAAGGTTCTCCAGAATCCTAGAGCAGCTGCCAATATGCACATCTCTGAGGCATTCCTGCTCTGGACATATGATGCTCTGCTGACCTTGTCCCAAAGGTCCATACTTGAATTATTGCAATTTCATAATTGGAACAAATTAGAAGAGCTTGAGTTGAGGACCCAACACAGTATTCGGCTTTATGTATCAAAATCCTTTTTTTTTTGGGCGGAAAAAGAAAATCAGTTACTGGAAGATATGGATTTCATAATAAAATAATAGGATTGTTGTCTGGATATGTGTACATCACGTAACTGCACTAGTATTGTTGGCAGTGACTAGATTTTGCTTTTATATGGGAGGCTCAGTGCACTGAAATTTAATGTTCTACCATGACTAATCTATATCACTTGAGGCTTACATTTTATCATTCTGGTGTGTTCCTTCCGCAAAATAAATTTAATTCTTCATGCCTTTTTATAAGGAAACAAAAAGTCCACTAATCTCACTCCTTAAATCATTCAGCATGGACATTGAGATTTGGTTTCCTCATCCTGCCAAACTTACTGTTAGTTACCTATTATTATAGAATCATAGAGTTGGAAGAGACCTCATGGGACATCCAGTCCAACCCTCTGCCAAGAAGCAGGAATATTGCATTCAAAGCACCCCTGACAGATGGCCATCCAGCCTCTGTTTAAAAGCTTCCAAAGAAGGAGCCTCCACCACACTCCAGGGCAGAGAGTTCCACTGCTGAACGGCTCTGGATATTCAAGTTTCCATAGCTGGTACATCCATTTTTGGTATCCACGTTTTTGTGGTTCTGATCTATAATAGCAGATCATGACAGTTCGGTTCTGTGGAATTGAAAATTTCTGCCGCTTCAGTAGTTGTTTTGCTTCCAATTGCCCTAAAGGCCCACGCCCTGGTTGCTCAGCAGTGGGTCCTGGTTCCTATAGCCCACTTGTCGACGGGTGCCCAGGAGAAGCACTAGCCACTGTCCTTATTATCCTAGACGACGGCCGAGTTTGTTTCATCATATTTAAATGGGATGGGTGCACTTAGTTCTACTTCTCAGTTGAGACCACTCTGGCTTGTTTGAACCTGTTTACACTACTGCCAGCACAGCTCTCAACATCATAGAAGCAGTTAAGCCCCCTGCCAACGACAAGGCAGCATGCAACAGGGATGTTATCTATTATTAATATTATTATTGTTATTTGAAACACAACAAGATGAATCCACAGCAAACTAGATCACTATGCTGGCTGTTGCATTGGCTCACACGTCGGACACTTCCCATGTATCTAGGACTGTGTAATGTATCGGTAAATGATGCGTGCAGATCTCAGTAAGGTGGCCTTCTGCAGCTGGCAGATGGTAATTTTGACAGCGCCGATTGTATTAAGTGCAGGCCAAGGTCTTTAGGTACTGCACCCAGTGTGCCGATCACCACTGGGACCACCTTTACTGGCTTGTGCCAAAGTCTTTGCAGTTTAATCTTTAAATCCTCGTATCGTGTCAGCTTTTCCAGTTGTTTCTCTTCAATCCTGCTGTCACCTGGGATTGCAACATCGAGGATCCATACTTTGCTTTTAAACAAATTATTATTATTATCACTATTAGTATTATTATTATTTGTTACCTGCTTTTCCTGGTGACTTGAGGCAGGGTACAACAAATTCAAAACCAAATGGACATAAAAATAAAGTAAATTACACACATATCCATATATATTTATATGAAATCTTATGCCAAACACGGTAAAAGAATTGACCTATAGTGGTAATAGAATGCAAATCAAAACTCATGATTGAAAGTTGATGGGAAGAGATGGGTCTTGAGTTGCATTTTAAATTCCAAGAATTCATTTAACTTTTGGAGCTCTTCTGGCAGGTCATTCCACAGTCTTGAGGCGACCGATGAAAACATCCTCTGGGTGTCAGTTACCAATCGAGTTTTGGTTTGTTGGCATAGCCACCCCCTAGAGGACCTAAAGGGTAGATTGTGCAGGATAACATGATCCTGTGGGTAATCTAGGCCCAAACCATTTCGGGCTTTAAAGGTCAAAACCAACACTTTGTACTTTGCCCGAAAACAAATTGGCTGCCAGTGAAGTGACTTTAATATGGATGTAATATACTCACTCCTAGATATTCCTGTAACCAATTTGGTTGCCATGTTTGGAGTTTCAGAACTTGGTACAAAGGTAACCCAATGTACAGTGCATTGCAGAACCTTTAGATTATCAGTGCGTGCACAACAATATTTTGGCATATCAGCCAAAGCTGGTAGTAAGCACTCCTGATCGTTGCATCTACTTGGGACAACATTTGGAAAGATGACTCCAAAAGCTTCCCTAGCTGTGGACACAGTCTTTCAGGGGAAGTCTTTCAGGGCGACTAAAATGATCAAGGGTCTGGAGAACAAGCCCTATGAGGAGCGGCTTAAGGAGCTGGGCATGTTTAACCTGAAGAAGAGAAGGCTGAGAGGAGATATGATAGCTGTGTATAAATATGTGAGAGGAAGCCACAGGAGGAGGGAGCAAGCTTGTTTTC
The DNA here is from genome assembly GCF_025583915.1 of Anolis sagrei ordinatus. Taxonomy (NCBI): domain Eukaryota; kingdom Metazoa; phylum Chordata; class Lepidosauria; order Squamata; family Anolidae; genus Anolis; species Anolis sagrei. The sequence goes on from NW_026847549.1 coordinate 20,504,511, forward strand.
TGCTTCCCTGGAGACTAGGACACGAAACAATGGCTTCAAACTACAAGAAAGGAGATTTCATCTGAACATGAGGAAGAACTTCCTGACTGTGAGAGCGTTCAGCAGTGGAACTCTCTGCCCCGGAGTGTGGTGGAGGCTCCTTCTTTGGAAGCTTTTAAACAGAGGCTGGATGGCCATCTGTCAGGGGTGATTTGAATGCAATATTCCTCCTTCTTGGCAGGGGGTTGGACTGGATGGCCCATGAGGTCTCTTCCAACTCTATGATTCTATGATTCTAAGTGTAACCCCATCCAGAACTGGTTGACATACCTCCATCCCCAGATTAGGACACTTGATGGCAAGCACCTCTTATTTTGGATTCAGTTTCACTTCGTTTTTCCTTATCCAGCCTGTTACCTCTTCCAGGCATTCATTCAGAAGAGATACACTACCAGCCAAAGCTGTTTGTGAAGGCATGGAGAAATATATTTGGGTATCATCAACATACTGATAACAGTCTGCTCCATTCCTCTGGATGATATCTCCCAACAGTTGCATGTAAATATTAAAAAGCATTGGGGATATAATGGCTCCTTGATGGATGCCATAAAACAGCTCCTTTTTTGAAGAGCAGCTATCCCCAAGCACCACTATCTGAAACCTGGCTGAGAGGTACGACCAGAACCACTGCAACACAGTGCCTCTGATTCCCAGCCCCTCCAGGCGTTCTAGAAGGATACTATGGTCAATGGTATTGAAAGCCGCTGAGAGATCTAGAAGTACCAACAGGGACACAAACCCCTTGTCAGTGTTGAGATGGAGATCATCCACTAAGGTGACCATAGTAGTCTCAACTCTGTATCCTCCTCTGAAGCCAGTTTGAAATGGGTCAAGGAAGTGTGTGTCATCCAAGAGTGCCTGGAGTTGGTGGGCAACTGCCTTCTCAATTATTTTGCCCAAAAAATGAAGGTTAGAGACTGGTCTGTAGTTATTGATTCAGGAGATCAAGGGAGGGTTCTTTTCAACAGCAGTCTAACTCTACTGTTTCTTTTAAACAGGATAGAAAATTCCCCTCTCTTTCTCCCAAGCATTTGATTGATAGTTCCAAAAACTAGAGATGAAATCCAGATCAGTCCAAGCTATTATATTTCTAAAAGTTTTAAAGCAATAGACTCACAACTTAGTTAAGTCATGTGCACTTTCTGGGTAACCTTAAGTAATACACAAGTGCTGTTGAATGTATTTCATTTGTCTATTCAAAAATGCTAGAAGGCTTATTATTAACAAGGGGGTAATTAGATTACTCTGTGGTCTACATCAGTAATAATGCATAAATCAAATTTGGAAATCCTGTTGAGAGTAAAATGGGGATTACAACAGATACATTTAGCAACGAGAGTGGGCCCTCAGGGAATGCTATTATTTTCATTAAAGGAAAACATTGTGTGGATTTCAGTAGGGACAAGCCAGACTTCGAAAAAGCTGTTTTCCTTCTTAACTATGAACAATTGTAGAAAATTGGTTGAGTTTATTAATGCTGTTACTAATTCTATTCTTCGGATTTCAAACTGCCTTGAGTATTTATAAGAAATAAATACTGAAACATAATAAAATGCTCTGAAATAAAGCCGTGGTATCATCTCTATTCCAGATTGAATGTCATCCCTATCTTACTCAGGAAAAACTGATTAATTACTGTCAATCCAAAGGGATCACGGTGACAGCATACAGCCCCCTTGGCTCTCCCGACAGACCATGGTGAGAAACATTGGGCTTTTTTTTGTTGTTGGTTTTTTTGTCGTGTCAGGAGCGACTTGAGAAACTGCAAGTCACTTCTGGTGTGAGATAGAACCAAACTTGGCACACAGAACTACAATGACCAACAGAAAATGCTTGGAAGAGTTTGGTAGGCCTTGACCTTGAGGTTTGGAGTTGTAGTTCACCTACATCCAGAGAGCTCTGTGGACTCAAACAATGATCGAGCTGTACAAACTTGGCACAAATACCCAATATGTATTTTTCATCAGATATCATTTTAGATCATTCTTAAACACAGATCTGAAAGCAGCGCAGAAAACTCTGTAAGAATGATCTAAAATTATATCTGATGAAAAATACTTGTTGGCTTGTGTAATCTGGGATCAGATCCTGGGATATAGGACAGTGTAGATCCAACCTCAGACATCTAGTAGTTACATATGCTGGTAACCCATGTTCCACGTAATGGCGGATATGTGCCCATATTGCCAATGTAAGATGAGCTTCCTCTGTGTCTTTGGATCACATGGGATGGAAAATGGCAATCTGTAAAGAAATTTCCCATGAAATGGTACAGGAAAATGTATGTACATCTAGTCAGCCCAGATGCAATTTGGCTGCTCTTTTCTTCCTATTAAATACAGGGTTGTTGTTTTTTTTGGTACCATAAGTATGACATTATTGTTCTTATTTTTTAGGGCCAAGCCGGAAGATCCATCTCTCCTAAATGATCCTAAAATCAAAGAGATTGCAAATAAGCACAATAAAACTGCAGCACAGGTGAGTATGAGCAAAAAATGTTCAGCTGAATTGAATTGGTTGAAAGTGTAATACAATTGAAAATGGAATACGTTTTCATAGTGTAACAGATGGTAGACTTCGGGGGGGACGGGACTCTTAAAAGTATCTCATACAAAGAGATGCTTTGTATTGAAACTATTGTTGAACTTAAAATCATAGAATCAGAGTTGGAAGAGATCTTGTGGCCCATTCAGTCCAACTCCTTTCTGCCCTCTGTATCTACAGATTCTCCATCCATGGATTTAGCGGCCCTTTAAAGGCAACAATAACACTAATATGGCCTCCGATGAAAATCAGTTTGTTATCCCTGTCCTAGAAAGTCATGGTAGAAGAGTTGTAAAAGAATATTTTATTATCATCACTAGCCGTCCCCTGCCACGCGTTGCTGTGGCCACATGGGGATTCTGTGTGGGAGGTTTGGCCCAATTCTATTGTTGGTGGGGTTCAGAATGCTCTGTGATTGTAGGTGAACTATAAATGCCAGCAACTACCACTCCCAAATGTCAAGATTATATTTTCAAATTCCATCAGTGTTCACATTTGGGCATATTGAGTATTCGTGTAGAGTTTGGTCCAGATCCATCATTGTTTGAGTCCACAGTGATCTCTGGATGTAGGTGAACCACAACTCCAAAACCAAAGGGCACTGCCCACCAAACCCTTCCAGTGTTTTCTGTTGGTCATGGGAGAACTGTGCGCCAAGTTTTATTCAATTCCATTGTTGGTGGGGTTCAGAATGCTCTTTGATTGTAGGTGAACTATAAATCCCAGCAACTACAACTCCCAAATGACAAAATCAATTTTTTTTGAGTGAAGGACATACATTGGGTTGTTAGGTGTCTTGTGTCCAAATTTGGTGTCAATTCGTCCAGTGGTTTTTGAGTTCTGTGAATACCACGAACATTACATTTTTATTTATATAGACTAGCTGTACCCGCCACGCGTTGCTGTGGCCAACCTTCCCTCTTTCCCTCCTTCTTTCCTTCCTTCCTTCACTCCCTTTTCCTTCCTTCCTGTCTTTTCTTCTCTTCTTCCTCCTCTATCTATTTCCTTCCTTCCCCCTTTTTCTTTCTCTTCTGTCTCTCTTTTCTTCCTTCTCTCTTTCCTTCTTTCCTTCCCTCCCTCTTTCTCTACATCTTCCCCCTTCCTTCGCTCCCTCTTTCCTTCTTTCCTTCGCCTTTTTTCTTTTCCTCCCTCTTTCTCTCCTTTCTTCCTTCTCTACCTCTTTCCTTCCTTCTCTCTTTGCTTCCATGCTTCTTTCTCCCTTTCCTTCTTTCTTTCCCTCCCTTCCTCTTTCCTTCCTTCTTTCTTTTTCTTTCTTCCTTGTTTTTCTCCCCTTCCTTCCCTCTTTCTTCCCTTTTTTCTGTATTGTCATTTAGCTTTTGGGGGCTTTTAAAGTCCCTTCTGCTGTGTTTTTCAGTGTTTTTATGAGTGAAGGACATATATTGGGTTGTTAGGTGTATTGTGTCCAATTTTGGTGTCAATTCCCCCAGTGGTTTTTGAGTTCTGTGAATACCACAAACGAACATTACATTTTTATTTATGTAGATGATGATTATTATTATTATTATTATTATCATCATTATTTCTTATCCGCCTCTCACCTCGGCTCGAGGCCATAAATCCATGAAAAACACTTGCAGGAACCCAGCTGAGAAGTTGCATTCACAACTTGGTTTATGAGCTTCTTACCTGAAATTGAATTCTGCCCTTGGGCTGAAAAGACTTTAAAACATATATTGAAGACAACAAGAAATTTTGTTTTTGTGTCGTCCTGGTTCTTAGGTCCTGATCCGGTTTCATATCCAAAGAAATGTGATTGTGATTCCCAAATCTGTCACCCCTGCACGAATTGAGGAAAATTTCAAGGTAAAATCAAAAATAACATGTATTCCCACGAGAAACAACTCAGTATTGTCGAGATCTGTTTTTCTGTATATGTACCTTTTCCCGAGATATCCCTTTAAAAAGCATCCCAAATTAGAAATACAATAGTCCTTTCTCATGCTGGGCTGGGGGTTGATGTGTGTTATATTCTCTTACAGCTAAGAGATGCACTTTTCCTTTGCTTTCCCCCCATAGTCTAGCTGATGAGTAGGGTTAGTCCTAGCTAGAACAGATCTGTGGTGTTGAACGGTTAGTTGACTCATAGTTAAATCCTATTTATTCAAATGAGCCCTCAGTGGCGCAATGGGTTAAACCCTTCTGCCGGCAGGACTGAAAACCAACAGTCAAAGGTTCAAATCCGGGGAGAGTGTGGATGAGCTCCATCTGTCAGCTCCATCTCCCATGTGGGGACATGAGAAAAACCTCCCACAAGGATGGTAAAACATCAAAACATCCAGGCATCCCCTGGGCAACGTCCTTGCAGACGGCCATTTTTTTCACACCAGAAGCGACTTGCAGTTTCTCAAGTTGCTCCTGACACAAAAAAGAAATTGATCAATTTTGACTGTGTTTGCTGCTACTTCTTCTTCTTGAAGCCATTTTATCAGCATAACTCAGAAGAATATAAAAATTAAGAGGAAGTCGATTCTTGTCTTCTGGCCCCTCCCTCACTTCCCCAACTAGGAATTAAGTCATAGAATCATAGAGTTGGAAAAGACCTTGTGGGCCATCCAGTCCAACCCCATTCTGTCCCTTTCAAATCTATGGTACTATATCTCTCTGTGTGTGAATCATGTCTATCTACCTATATCTATGGCTGGATGGCTCTCTGTCGGGAGGGCTTTGATTACGTTTTCTTGCCCTGGTGAAGGGAGTGGGACTGGATGGCCTTAAGTATTTTCTGTTGGTCATGGGGGTTCTGTGTGGAAAGTTTGCTCCAATTCTATCGTTCATGGGGTTCAGCATGCTCTTTGATTGTAGGTGAACTATAAATCCCAGTAACTATTTATTTATTTATTTATTTCCTGCATTTGTTGACCGCCGCTCTCAGCCCTGGGGCGACTCGCGGCGGTGTACAACATATAAAAACAGTTTACAAAAATACACAATATAACAACCTAACCATATTACACATTAATCTAATCTAATCTAAATCACACTAACAAATCCGCACCGTCACAACATAGAATCGTAGCCAGTCTCATAATCTACAACTCCCAAATGTCAAGGTCTATTTTCCCCAAACTCCATCTGTGTTCATATTTGGGCATATGGAATATTTGTGCCAAATTTGGTCCAGATCTATCATTGTTTGAGTCCACAGTGCTCTCTAGATGTAGGTGAACTACAACTCCCAAACTCAAGGTCAATGCCCACCAAACCCTTCTAGTGTTTTCTGTTGGTCATGGGAGTCCTATCTGCCAAGATTGGTTCAATTCTATCATTGGTGGAGTTCAAAATGCTCTTTGATTGTAGGTGAACTATAAATCCTAGCAACTACAACTCCCAAATGACAAACTCAATTTTTTTGAGTGAAGGACATACATTGGGTTGTTAGGTGTCTTGTGTCCAAATTTGGTGTCAATTCGTCCAGTGGTTTTTAGTTCTGTTAATAACACAAACAAACATTATATTTTTATTTATATAGATATATAGATATAGATATATATAGTGTCAAGGGCAGACCAAACAGTTGCATTGCTTTTTTAAACAAACAAACGAACAAAACACAAAGTTTGCAAGCTTGGTAGTTGATTAAATGTCCTTTGACCAGTAGCTGGCCACTTGGAGTGCCTCTGGTGTTGCTGCAAGAAGGTCCTCCATTGTGCGTGTGGCAGGGCTCAGGTTGTATTGCAGCAGATGGTCTGTAGTTTGCTCTTCCTCCCTATGACTTCCCCTCACATATTTATTCATACCCATCATCATGTCTCCTTTCAGCCTTCTCTTCTTCAGGCTAAAAAAATCTTCTTCTTTATTCCTTTGCCAGGTATTTGACTTTGAGTTGTCTAAGCAAGAAATGGAAACCATTCTCAGTTTCAATAGGAATTGGAGAGTATGTGCCATGGGCATGTAAGTGGCATCATTTGAAAAACTTCTTTTAAAACACCCCCAATGTCTGATTCTGGTTGCAAGATTAATGTAGAGCAGGACTTTTATGCAGTGCTTTAATGACTGGTTTAAGAGATGTGTTCTTTGGGTATAGGCAGCTTAAACATTATTTTTATTGTGAGCATCAGTTAGGATTATTATTAAAGCACCCAATAACCAGTGTTTACTGAAAAGTGTACAAGTACAGTATGAACATACAAGCAATAAAATGACAGTAAAACAAAGGTAAAATCGTACAAGGTAACATGCACAATGGGGTGAAAAATTGTAGCACTTAGCAAATATACCAAGATGCTGAGAAAGTGTTTCAATATGTCTTAAAATACATGGGTGGATAAACAGGGCTTCACTTGATTGCAAAAAGATGGTAATGTGGAAGACAAATAAGGGCATTCAGTAGCAAATTTAGCCAAAGGCACTCTTTCTCTCTTGCTCCCAACTGGAAAAGTATTGATTCCCTTCTCTATTCCAGTGGTGCTCCAGCAGCAAGGAATTGAAATGTATGCTCAGTTATTTCCTAAGGAGCTGCGGTGGCACAATGGGTTAAACCTTTGTGCTGGCTGAACTGCTGACCTGAAGGTCAGCGGTTCAGATCTGCGAGACTGGGTGAACACTGTGAAAGCCAGCCACTACATGGCTACCAGCCTTGTCAGCTCCAGCTTCTCATGCCATCCACTACATGGCTACCAGTCTTGTCAGCTCCAGCTTCTCATGTGGGGACATGAGAGAAGCCCCCCACAAGATGGTAACAAATCTGAGTGTCCCTTGGGCAATATCTTTGCAGACAGCCAATTCTCTCACACCAGAAGCAACTTGCAGTTTCTCAAGTTGCTTCTGACACGATTAAAAAAAATTCCCAGCAAGTATTTATCTATAGGATATGGTACATTTTTCCTCTTCAAGAAGTACTTTAATGTGGCTCATTCCATACTTGGGGGCCTTTGAGATTCTGCCATAGTAGTTAATGGATATTGCTATTTAATAGGGCAGAAAGGTCTAGACTAGAGACAATAACTCCACAGATTTCACACAATGTTTCATTATAACAAATGTCAAGGCTATTATTTGGACATTGCTTTAAATCATAGCATTCTTCTACACATTCCAAACAAACAAGTATCTAATTAAAATTTTGCAAGTGCCTGTTTTATTAGGCATGACAAGAGGAGAAATCTAGCCACTCTGTAGCTTATTCTCTTTTGGAAGCACTTTTGCCAGTGCCTTTGGGCTTAGAGCAGCATTTCTCAAGCTGGGCGTCAGAGCCCCTGGGGGGTTACGAGGGGCGCCAGAGAGGACACCAAAGACCATCAGAAAACAGTATTTTCTGTTGGTCGTGGGGGTTCTGTGTGGGAAGCCTGGCCCAATTCTATTGTCGGTGGGGTTCAGAATGCTCTTTGATTGTAGGCGAACTATAAATCCCAGCAGCTACAACTCCCAAATGTCAAGGTCTATTTTCTCCAAACTCCACCAGCGTTCACATTTGGGCATATTGAGTATTTGTGCCAAGTTTGGTCCAGATCCATCATTGTTTGAGTCCACAGTGCTTTCTAGATGTAGGTGAACTACAACTCCAAAACCCAAGGTCAAGGCCCACCAAACCCTTCCAGTATTTTCTGTTGGTCATGGGAGTTCTGTGTGCCAAAATTGGTTCAATTCCATTGTTGGTGAAGTTCCGAATGCTCTTTGATTGTAGAAGAACTATAAATCCCAGCAACTACAATTCCCAAATGACAAAATCAATCCCCCTCCCAACCTCACCAGTATTCAAATTTGGGCGTATCAGGTATTCGTGCCAAATTTAGTCCAGTGAGAAAAAATATATCCTACATATCAGATATTTATATTACGATTCATAACAATAGCAAAATTACAGTTGTGACGTAGCAACAAAAATAATGTTATGGTTGGAGGTCACCACAACATGAGGAACTATATTAAAGGGACACGGCATTAGGAAGGTAGAGAACCACTGGCATAGAGGGTCCCAGGACTGAAAATTTCCCTATCCCTGGTCTGAAACTCAAAGTTTATGTTGTTCTGATTTTTTTCCCAAAACAGGCATGAGCATTGATACAGTTGGATTGTTGTTTCTGATTAATGCCTTTGTCTCTTTAGGGCCGTCAACCACAAGGATTATCCATTTAAAGCTGACTATTAAGGCCTAGTTGTGAATGTTTTGAGACCGAAGAATGGACTGTTTTGTTTGTATTGAGTTTGTCTTTTAAAAATAAACTGCCCTTTCCACATCTCACCTTTGTTGGCTTTCTCCAGCCCAGATTCAATATATTTTGAACAACAGAATTTTATCTTTCGACTTGTTTGATGGCGGGATCATTTTTGCCAAGACAAATGGCTAAAGTTGGAAAGAGTTAAATTCCATATTGTCACATACGTCGAAGTTCTGTCACATGGTTTTCTCTATCCATCTAGACAGCTTAATAAGGGGAGAAAATTTGAAGTTTCTATTTTTATTATTACAGGTTCTGCATTTGCCTTGGCTCCATATTGGGGCTTTAATGTTTTGATTGTATGAGGGGTATTTTGTTTTTATCTTTTTTTAAAGTTACCAAAAGGATTTCGAGCATATCCTTCTGTTCCATTACTTCTAATAAAATTATCTGGTTCCTATAATGGCATTGTTGGTGTTTTTACTGAGTGGGATACTGGGATACAAATACTGCCCATGCAAAGTAGGTGAATACACATAGAGCAAAACATGCAGAATAATCACAGGATGTCTTAAACCTACTGTGGATAAACTCTACAAGCTAGCGGACACTGTGCCCCCCCCCCCCCCGATGTTCGATGGGAAGTGGCTGCTAAATGTGAGAAAAATAAGGTTGAACACTGTGAAAGCCATCCACTACATGGCTACCAGCCTCCTCCCAGTAGACTCAAATCAAGGAAAAGCTTTATGAGAACTACCACGTCCCCCTAGCAACAGCAAGGGTATCCCTCTGGGCAACTAAATCAGGAAACCCCAATTGGATGCCCCCCCCCCCCCCCCCCCCCCGAGAGTCTTCCTCCAGGGGCAAACCAAGAATGGGCAACTTGGAAGTCCCTGAACAGACTCAGAAGTGGAGTGGGCAGATCAAAAGACAACCTGGCAAAATGGCACCACCTAGAAGAATCCCACACCTTGTGTGGCTTTGGAGCAGAACAGACAACTCCGCATCTGTATGCTTGTCCGCTATGCCCTGCCTCACGTACAGAGGAAGAATTATTGGAGGCTACAGACAATACTGTTGTTGTTGCCCGTTTTTGGTCAAAAGATATTTAGCCGCCTGTGCACCTTCTATTTTTATCAGTTTTTATACTAATTTATGCAATGCTTTTGATACGACCTAAATAAATACTGGGGGGGGGGGGGCTTTATTTATGCAGTATTTCAATAATCAAGATCTTTATTGTAAAACAAATCTTAGACCATATTCAAATACTTATTCTCCTCAGATTAGCAGTTGAAATGAGCACCGTGTACACTTGTGGAATCTACTCTGTGTTTTCTTTCCACTGGTATCCCATGGTCCATAAACCACAGCCAGGTGCACAATGCCAAGGAGAGGGGTGGAACAGCCAAGTGCCTACTATGGACTAGGATGAAGTGCTCATCCATTCCTATACAGTGTGACTCCCCATATCCTTGGGATTGATACTTATGGTTATAGCTATCTGACAAAATATGTCCTCTCTATGAATTTTCTAGGTCCTCTAGGCAATTCAATAATATGGAAGTTATTACAGAGTCATCCTGGAGTATCTAGGACATTTCTAGAGAGGATAGCTCTCTAGGAATTTTCTAAATTCTCCATGACTCTAGAGTAACTTCCAGATACAGGGCCATCATATCTCCTCTCAGCCTTCTCTTCTGCAAGCTAAACATTCCCAGCTCTTTCAGCCTCTCCTCATAGGGCTTGTTCTCCAGACCCTTGACCATTTTAGTCGTCCTCCTCTGGACACATTCTAGCTTGTCAACATTTCCCTTCAATTGCAGTGCCCAGAATTGGACAATTCACCAGATTTAACATCATTTTGAGCATTGTGACTTTAGACATCTGTGTTCAGAGGCAGAATTTCAGTATCAGTGTTTGGTCAGCAGTAGTAGAAGAAAGCTATTCATGGTTTGATTGTAGGCTCCTCAAAGGCAGCAGGGTGGTTATCTGAACCAGCAGGACACTCAGGACATGAAAGTATCATTTGATACAAAGAGATAAACAAGTCACTTCGTCTGTCATGATACACATGAAGACCAATTTTTGCATTCTTTGCCACACTTTCACAACTGTTACATCATTACTGATAAACAGGCTTTATATATAGTTGTCACTGTCCAAACTCTTAAGGGTTTCTGAGGCTGGATCTACACTGTTATATAATGCAGTTTCAGAATATAGGTTAACTGCTTTGAACTGGATTATGAGTTTATACTGCCATATAATTCAACTTAATGCAGTGAATCTGAATTCTGAAACTGCATTAAAGTATATGGCAGTGTAGATCCAACCTATGTTAAAATCCAAAAATATATAATTTAAAGCTCTGCCATCGACTCAACAATACAGAAATAGTTGTATTTTCCCCTGTCATAATAATACAGTCTTGATTTACCCAGTGAAATTGGAAGGAGGTTTTAAAAGAGAGAGAGAAATCCTGCTTTATACATATTCCAGCTTATTGGTATCCTTGAACTGTTCTATCCAGAGCTGGACAAGAATATTCCATCTTAACTAAAAGATTATGAGTGATCTTGACAAAAGCCTTACTAAAATGAAGATATACTACATTCATAGCACTCCCTCAATTTACCAAGCTATCAAACAAAGAAAGATTAGTATCATTTGATTGAGAGAAGCATGTTATAGCATACCTTTCTCAATGTGCACAGATTGATTATTTGTTCCAAAACATCTCCTGCTATTGATGTTGAACTGCAAAATTATGGTAATTTTATTTCGTTCCTTTAACTTTCTGCTGTGATACACCTTGATATATAAAAGTCTGTTTAAATTCAGTTGTACTGTAATTCAAACACATTTCAGTATTACTATTTTGAAATATTATTTATATTATTAATGATGATATCTCTCCTTTTCCCATGATGATGATTTCATCTACATCCCTCATTTTCCCAGCATTGGCATCCAAGGAGACATACAAAAATTAAAACTTGTTTATTGTTTATGTTGTGTATTGAGGCCTTGGCCTTTGTAAGCCGCACCGAGTCCTTCGGGAGATGCTAGCGGGGTACAAATAAAGTTTAATAATAATAATAATAATACTATAATTAAATACAATTACAAAAGATTAAATAATCATTTAAATACAATTAAATAGTACCTAGAAATAAGCCTCTTTAAAACAGATTCAGTATAAGAACACAGATAAAAACCATAGTCAATTCCTAGAAAAAGTGTCAGAACAGGCAATATTTCATTTTCTAAGAAAATAACAAGGAATACTATTCATTGCCTAAGAAAACCCTAATAAATTCATGGGGGTCATCTTGCCATCAGCAGGCAATGTGAAGGCCCATTTGCACACAGGGCAGGAATGGGGAACATGTGATATCTAGATTTCATTGGAAAGTAACTCATGACTCCCTATCATCATAGCTAGTGGTGTCAATTGGGAGTTACGGGGCAACAATATCTCGAGGGCAACTTGGTTTGCATCTAGCAAAGCAGAAGGCTCCATTGTGCTTTCTAGTTTCTTCTTAGATTGTACTAGCTGTGCCCTGCCACGCGTTGCTGTGGCCTATAGTAAAACTTATCAAAGTTGAGGTAGATATCTGGACTATTATGAAAGAGAGGTACCTACCTATTCCTTCCCTCTTTTCCTCCCCCTTTCTCTCCTTTCTTCCTTCTCTACCTCTTTCTTTCTTTCTTTCTTTCACTACTTGGTTTCATCCTTCTCTCTTTCCTTCATTCCCTCCCCCTTTCTTCCTTTGCCTTTCTTCCCTCCTGTTTGCTTCCTTCTTTCACTTTTTATTTCCTTTTATTTACCACCATCATAACAATAACAATAATGCAATGCATTGCCTCTGGGACCTGACACCTCTCCCATTCCCCAGGGTCTCATAGGAACAATAGCATAATAATAATAATAATAATAATAATAATAATAATAATAATAATAATAATAGAAATAACAACCTTTACCCGCCACGTGTTGCTGTGGCCAATCTTCCCTCTTTCTCTCCTTTCCCTCCTTCCTTCTCTTCCCTCCCATCTTTCCTTCTCCTCTTCTTTCTCTATCTCTTTCCTTCCTTCCCCCTTTTTCTTTCTTTTCTGCTGTCTCTCTTTTCTTTCCTTCCATCTTTCCTTTTCTTTCCTTTTCTTCTTCCTTCTTTCTCTAACTTTCCTTCCTTCCCCCTTTTTCTTTACCTCCCTTTCTCTTTCTTCCTTCTTTCCTTCCTTCCTGTCTTTCCTAGATTTTGACAGGGCGGGAAGGGGCGTGGGGTTTGGAGGTGGCGTGAAGTAAAAGGAGGAAGTTGGGGGGGAGTGATGGAGCGTGGGGTTGTGTGTGTGTGTGCAGCGGGCGGGGGGAGTGATGGAGTGTGGGGTTGCGTGTGTGTGTGCGGGCGGGGGGGGGAGGGAGTGGGGTTGTGTGTGTGTGCGGCGCGGGGGGAGTGGGGTTGCGTGTGTGCGTGCGGCGGCGGGGGAGTGATGGAGCGTGGGGTTGCGTGTGTGTGTGCGGCGGCGGGGGAGGGGGGTTGCGTGTGTGCGTGCGGCAGCGGGGGGAGTGATGGAGTGTGGGGTTGCGTGTGTGTGTGCGGCGGCGGGGGGAGTGGGGTTGCGTGTGTGTGTGCGGCGGCGGGGGGAGTGATGGAGTGTGGGGTTGTGTGTGTATGTGCGGCAGGGGTTTGTGTGTGTGCGGGAAGCGGCGCGGTGGGGCTTGGAGTGGGCATGGTTTCCGCAGAGGGAACGTTGGCCGGAAGGGCATGTGCGCGCGCCAGGGAACTTGCGGCTGGGCGCCAATGCGCATGCTCAGTTGTTTTGCCGTTTTGTGAGTGTGTTGTTGTGTTGTTTTTCATTTAGAGTAGATACGTTTGTACCTTGTGGGTTGTGTTATGGGCATGGGAATTTTGGTTAAGTTTCGTTGGGTTTTTTTTTGAGTTTTGTTTTTTTGCCGTTTTGAGTGTGTTGTTGTGTTGTTTTTCATTTTGAGTAGATATGTTTGTACCTTGTGGGTTGTGTTATGGGCATGGGAATTTTGGTTAAGTTTCGTTGGGGGTTTTTGAGTTTTGTTGTTTTGCCGTTTTGTGAGTGTGTTGTTGTGTTGTTTTTCATTTTGAGTAGATATGTTTGTACCTTGTGGGTTGTGTTATGGGCATGGGAATTTTGGTTAAGTTTCGTTGGGGTTTTTTTGAGTTTTGTTGTTTTGCCGTTTTGTGAGTGTGTTGTTGTGTTGTTTTTCATTTTGAGTAGATATGTTTGTACCTTGTGGATTGTGTTATGGGCATGGGAATTTTGGTTAAGTTTCGTTGGGGGGTTTTTGAGTTTTGTTTTTTGCCGTTTTGTGAGTGTGTTGTTGTGTTGTTTTTCATTTTGAGTAGATATGTTTGTACCTTGTGGGTTGTGTTATGGGCATGGGAATTTTGGTTAAGTTTCGTTGGGGGATTTTTGAGTTTTGTTGTTTTGCCGTTTTGTGAGTGTGTTGTTGTGTTGTTTTTCATTTTGAGTAGATATGTTTGTACCTTGTGGGTTGTGTTATGGGCATGGGAATTTTGGTTAAGTTTCGTTGGGTGGTTTTTGAGTTTTGTTTCCTCGTTGGATGCCCCTAACAAATTTATATATATAGATTACCCAGAATTGAATACAGTACACCAGTTAAGGTCAAACCAGTACAAGATAAAAATGGAACCACTATATTATGCGGTCTGCAAATTACAGTTCTGTTAATGCAGCCTAAAATCACATTAGCCTTTTTTTTTTTGCTTCACAGCTGCATCAATATTTCTTATGCACATTTATCTTGTGATCGACTCGAATAGCAATGTGTGTTCACACATACCATTTGCAAGGCCAGAATTACTCCAGCATAGTATCTAAACATTTTGTTTTATATCTAAATGACTCATCAGTCTAGATTAACAAAATGAAATGCAAAGAAAACAGAAGTCCCTTTCAGACATACCAAAGGCTAAATCAACACATGACAAAAGTATCAGGATAGGTCTGCCACTTCTGTGGCATTGCTTTGATGAATCCACACCTTTACATCTCCAGTTTTGATAAAAACATTGAAGAATATTCTGCCTCTGTGGCATCCCATCTGAAACCTCCCTCCCAACTAATAAACCAGGGGTTCTTAACCTGTGGGCTATGGGCCGTGGTCCACTAGTGGGCCGCGAGGATGAAAATCTGGTCCACAAGCCCCCTTCCTCTTTATTTATTTTACTTATTTTATTAACGCTCCTTTTGTGCCACCTGTTACTAACCATGGCATATGTTCTGTATCAGAAACTAGAGCTGATGTGGTCTATCCAATGCAATTTTCTGTATCAGCACCCCAAACCGGATCTAAAGTTGACCAAAAACTAATTCATAACCCTTTTAGTACTAATGTTGGAGAGTGTTCCCTGGCCATGTGGTCCCTGGTCAAAAAAAGGTTGGGAACTACTGTAATAAATACTCCAGTAAGGCAATTTTCCAACCATTTCTGAACCCACCTGAAAATACTATAATCTAGCCAAAATTTAACCAGATAGGAAACCGAAATGTCATGTGAAATGTTGCCACATGCCCCACTGAAAGCAGATGGATTATGTTGGCAGCATTCCCAAACTTATGGAGTAACTTCATTTTATAGATGATTCAGGTAATACTAGTCAAGCCATCAATATGCAAACTCCTTTATACAGTTGTCCCTCCTCAACAATGCATAAAAGTATCTTCCTCAGATGTCATTAAAAAGCCTATGCATTTTGTGGTGGCATAAGCTCTTGAGGAGGAGTCTACTTCTGCAAGGGCTCATCTACACAGTCATATAACCCAGAATATCAAGACAGATAATCCACAGATAATCCACTCACTACATGTCTACCAGCCTGCTCCCAGTAGACTCAAATCAATGACATTGGTGTTGCCCGTTTTTGGTCAAAAGATATTTAGCCACCTGCGCTCCTATTTTTATCGGTTTTATACCAATGTATGCAGTGCTTTTGATATAAAATTTTAAAAATCTACAATATCTGCTTTGAACTGGGTTATCTGAGTCCACATTGCTATGTAATCTAGTTCAATGTGGACTTTATACAGCTGTGTGGAAGGCGCCCCTGGGGCAACCATGTATAACTTTCTACAAAATTAGTTTTTACCAGTGAAATAAGGAAAATGTCAAAAAAGGACAGCATTACCAATCCTGTTTCCAGCTAGCCTTGGTTTATCAAATAGGAAGATCACATTGCTTAGTTCATTAAAAGTCCTTTTTGTAAATTTATTCAGCAAGGAATGGCGTTTGACTCCTTTGCAGAAAAAAGAAGCATTTCCTTCCTAGTCAGCTTTTAGCATCCCACCAGCCACCAAATAGCTGTTCTGATCCCTCCAGTCCTGTCTATATTTCCCAGTTAGTGCTTTTTTTTTTAAACCAAGGAAGGCTCTTTACTGGTAGCTAAACCCAAGCTGCAGGACACTTTTCCAATAGATACTGGTCCAGTTCCTGTTGTCCTTCCACTAGGAAGCAAAGACCTGTTATCAGGCAGAGTTTCAGCAAATGCTGAAAAGGGGATTTTTAATTGACTAGTGATATGCTTTTCTTGTGTGTTTTTATCACTGTTACGTAACTCACTCATGTTTCAGTCACAGCATCCACAAATGGTATAGAATAATTTTTTGTGTCAAGTATAGATGAGCCCTAACAGATCTATTGTGCTGTATACAATCACAGACTAAACCCTGCTACTCTGCTTCAGCTGGCAAATATACTTGCATACTAGAAGGGTAAAGACGCACCAAATTACCAAGGAATGCAAGAAGTACAGAGTGTGACATTGCTAAGCAATGTAAACATGATGATAATCGTCAGAGTGGCCATTCAAAAGAGCATTAAGTTGTGATAATAATCTTCCTCATTGCTGAATAAATAGTTAGCTGACTCCAAATGACGATGGAAAGAGGACACAGGGCAGAACAAGCTGCCTGCCTTTTAAAAAATCCAATTAGATTTGAGTTCATTCTGTTGAGTGATGTTAATATCTGCTGAGACCTCGAGTCCGTAGCCCACTTCTGTTTGCTACACCAATGGTCAAATCAGGACATGACCCGAGTTGAAGGCAAAAAGAGCAGAGGTTTATTCTTTCAAGCCTGAAAAGATGTCAGAATAGAGTCTGTGCTCCTAAAGATCTGACATGCCTCCCTGGGAAATACAAAGAATATTTATTATTGTCGACAACCATTTGGAATATCCATGCCAACTTCTGATTGGCTAAAAAATGACATAGCTAGGATCTGGGCTCCTGTTGGCTGGGGGGTTGCCTCTGATGCCATTCTGGGTTGGTGTTTCCCGGGGCGGGAAAAATAAACCACTATCCTTTGTTGATTTGGAAATGTTGTTCATTTGTTGTTCTGCCTTCCAAGAGGGGTGCAAACTCCAGGAATGCAGTATGGCAACATGTAAATGAGTTCTTGATTGACTTAATAATTCAGCATTACATACAAAGGAAGGAGTCTGATAAACACAGTGAGAAATTATGAGTGACAAACAGTACAGTGGGTGAAACCTTTTCCACAACTTGTGCACTGACTCTCATCTGCAAATAATATTAGTAGAAAGCCAGAAAAAAACCCCTCAATGCCAGAAGGAAACTAGCAATGTCAATAAAATGGGAATTTCTCAATGGGAGTGTGTTTCGGTTAATCAAGTTAATATGAACCTCATCTACGGGAGTGCTTTGCACTTCTACCTTCTTCCCCATTCCTATTGTGATAAGATTAGGAAAAAATTGAATATACACATCCAAGTGCAACTAGGAAGACATTCCAGGTTACACTTTGGAAAGAAAAGGAGGTGCAGCCTGCTTGACATCCCTGCGGTGACAATCTGCCGAGATTGTGAGATCATGGAAGAAATATGAAACAAAATTATGAATGGACTTCTAGAGTTTATGAAAGAGTAAAGGGGAGCAATGTGGATTTATAGAGGTTCGTAAATGGAAAAAGTTATGAATGGACATGGTGTACCCTGATTGTATCAGGAAGATTGCAGTGCTTAGCCATTTCCTTCCTAGTTGATTCTTCCCAAGGCAATATGTTTAGTAAGATTATGTAAATTTGTTGTGTAGCTGGTTGGCTTCCCAGGGTGAGTTTTGATGAACAAAGAAAAAGGTAAGGCAGAGGAAGCAGCCCACTGGCAGTTTGCAAGACAGAGCCTCTGTCAATCATGGAGATTCATATAATTGTATTTAATTTATATTTTGGAGGGTATAATTTTTTGATAATAATTCCATCTTTTGAAGGAAATTTGCAATGGCCTGGAGCTGATTGACAGACTTTGTGCAAAAGGGGAGGTCTGCATGTAATTGCCAATAAAAATATGCATATCAGTCCAACGTCAGGGAATATCTCCAACCTCAGCTGGAAAAGGCACAAGATCTGGAAAAGTCCTCATATTTTGAGCAAGTTCCTTCCAACATTCCACACCTCTGTATCCAAACAACTTCAGAGTATGGTCAAGATGGCAAAAGCTATTCAACTTTCGAGAACTTTATAATAAAATTGAGGGAGAGGTAGTTTTTAAAAGAGAATTTTCATGGATGCTTTCAATTACTGCAAGTCCCATATGTCCCGATTTACTGGCATGTGTCCTGATTTGCAGAGGCCTTCATTTGCAGAAGGTGCTGACGGGTTGGGAAAAGGTTGCTGCAGAGAGAAAGTTACTTTTCAAGGATAAAAGTACATCAGGACAGAACTAGTTAGCTTGTACTCCCCTAATTTCCCAGCCACTTAGAGTTTAGGCTTGCAACAGAAAAACAGATAAGATTGATTCATTAAGACAACCAGGGTCAGAAGACATGAAGCATAGTTGTGCCCTTGTTAAGATCCCACGCATGCCTTCCTGCCTGTTAGAATGATAGAGAGCCAATGGGCACTACTGTCACCTTATTGCTAGGCCTGCAATAAAAGCCTTTGTAGTAAGAATCCAACTTGTGACATCCTCTTTGCACCTCTGCCTGGACTGTTGAGCAGACTCCTAAGTTGTTTGGAGTGCTAGTTGAGCCCGTGCCCTTACATTTTGGTGCCAAGCTTTCTTCCCATTGTGAATCCTGGCTAGGAAGCAGGGTAGTTTTAAAACAATATGGAAACAGTTGCCTGAGAAAACTGGGAGATAAACAGCTCAGATCTTCAAAATGCCCCTGATTTAACTTACAATACTAAAAACAGGATTGCAGAACTCCTGCTTCCTTGCAACATGGACCTCTATTCTGCTGAGCAGCTGAGATGTATATTAATAGTGTATGTGTTTCTCTGTTATACATTCCAAATAATATTTATGTCCCTCCTTTCTTTTAAGGAGCTCAAAGCCATACAGAAGGTCATTTAAGGAATGCTTACTTTTGGAATAATGTATATTGAAATAAAACCGGTACGGCAAAATTTTGTTGATTGTTGGGATGTATCAAATAAAAATTTTAAAGAACCATATAAAAATGATTCCTTTCACAAGAACCCTGCAAGGCAGATAGGACTCACTGAGGGGGAAACAATCTTATGTGAATGATATATCATACTTACCAACAATTCACAGTTTAAAAAAATCAGAACACAGGTAGCCAGTCATTGTAGTGTGGTAAAGATGGCAAGTGTTAATGTGGAAGAACACAGTAACAAGCTAAGAGAAACTGCAGCAGTTTGCCATTATCCGAGCCTACTGAAAACAGCAAGATTTTGAAGCTGAATCTACACTGCCATATAAGGCAGTTTCAGAATGCAGATTAATCACATTGAACTGTGTTATATGAATCTACTCTGCGATATAATCCAGTTCAATGCAGTTAATCTGCATTCTGAAACTACATTATATGGTAGTGTAGATTCAGCCTGAGTGGAAACAACTTATCCACCTTGAATCCAGGTTCTGTCTACACTGCCATATAATCCAGTTTCTGAATGCACTGAGTTGGATTATATGGCAGTGTAGATCCAACCGGTTGCAATATCTGAAATCACACTGGGGCAAATTGGCCCCTTTCAACGCTTTCAGGATGAGGCCTGCCCCATTGATGGCCAAAGTGGCAACAATAGCATGATGAAAGGTAAGGTATTTTTTGGGTAGTTCCAACAGCTGCCCACATTTTTGTCCTTTCCCCCATCTAGTGTTGCTTTTTTCTCCATCTGATGGGGACAGGGCGTCAACGCGCCTTGTCCTGTTCCCTTGTCTGCTAGAGGAAGGAGGGAGGGCATGGGGGGGGGGCTACCACAAGGTGCCCTGCGACTGCTGGCAAAATGGCACAGGGGGGGGGGGGGATGTGTGAAGAGGTCCAAAGATGGAAAGTGGGACAAGCAGAGAGAAGCTGGGACATTTTAAAAGCAGCATAACAAATGGGATGAAATACAATTAATCAGAGTTGTCCATGTCAAATTACTCCAGTTGCGATAACATTTATCTAGACCACACAGTGTTTCTCAAACTGTGGTCCTTCAGGTGTATTGGACTTCAGCTCCCTGAAATCCCAGKCAGCTTACCAGCTGTTAGGAATTGTGGGAGCTGAAGTCCAAAACATCAGAGGGAGCACAYTTTGAGAAACTCTGATCTAGACTGTCCTCATGCACATTTCCATAATCTGCTGACTCAGAAGCATGTCTATAAAGCATCCCAAGGTCTTCTCCTCTCGTCTCAAGGTTTAGCCCTGAAATCTCAGTGACGGAAACACTGCTGAAATAATTATCCAAGCCATAATTATCCACCCATAGCCTTGACCAGGGGTCCTCAAACTAAGGCCTGGGGGCTAGATATGGTCCTCCAAGGTCCTTTACCCGGCCCTCGCTCAGGGTCAACTTAAGTCTGAAATGACTTGAAAGCACATAACAACAACAATCCTATCTCAGAAGCCAAAAGCAGGCCCACGCTTCCCATTAAAATACTAATAAATTTATATTTGTTAAAATTGTTCTTCATTTTAATTATTGTATTGTTTTTAAGTGTTTTTTGCACTATAAGATATGTGCAGTGTGCATAGGAATTCATTCATGTTTTGTTTGTTTTTTCAAACTATAATCCAGTCCTCCAACAGTTTGAGAGACTGTGACCTCCAACAGTTTGAGAGACTCCAACAGTTTGAGAGACTCTGTTTAAAAAGTTTGGGGACCCCTGCATTAAAGTATTACAACCGAGATATATATATAAATTTTTAAAAGACTGGGAGGCTTCTCTCATGTCCCCACATGGGAAGCTGGAGTTGACAGATGGGAGCTCACCCCACCTTCAGGTCAACAGTTCCCTGCAGGTCTCTAGAAAGCAAGGATAACGCCTTTCAGCCTCGTTGGTATGTTCTAAACTAGGATATGTAATTCAGAATACTGACAGTAGAGGGCCCTGTAAACAATGAAATGAAGTTAAATCAAGACCCAATAGAATATTCTACAGAATGAAGTCTTACTCCATTCCCAGAATCAATGGCCCTAGATTGCACTGCAAGGGTTCTAGGCTTATGCCCTTGTTTAATTTCCAGAACTAGGAAATCAACATAGACCTGTTTTACTCTATGAAAAAACGAGCTAGCCTGCTCTAAAATTGCCTGTGACATTTACTAGGACCACAGTTACAGTCTGTTCTATTATTAGGACCACTGTCAAAAAGATTTATTGTCAAATTCTCCCTTCCCCCAATCTTAGTGAAACATTTAACCAGGAAAAACAGATTTAACATGTGTAACTATATGCAATAAAGGTAGTACCTGCCTGTGATTGAAAGAAGTCTGCCTTTTGCCATAAAGCTGCCCTTTGCCAAAGGTAGAGGCATCCTGACTTTCAGCACAAGGCAGAGATACACTCAGCCTCCAGGAAGTTGAAGAAAAGATGGGTGAATAATGGTGTTTCTAAGGGTGCTACACTAGGATTTATGCCGGTTGACACCCACTTCATTACCTTGGCTAAATGCTGTAAAATCCTGAGAGATGTTGCTTGGTGAAGTACCAGCACTCTTTGGCAGAGAGGACTAAAGAATTGTGGGTAAAGAATTGCAAAACTACTCCTATGATTTCATAGCAGTTAAACTGCTATCAAACTGCATTAGTTCTACAGTTTAAATGTGACATGAGAACAGGAAGAATACAGCGGGATCTTGGTATCTGCTCGGATTTTATTCTGGGACCCTTCATGGATCCTAAATTTTTTAAATGCTCAAGTCCCATTGTATACAGTGGCATAGTAAAATGATATCCATCACATAAAATGGCAAAATCAAGGTTTGCTTTTCTGAGCATATATATGTATGTATGAATGTAAATATTTTGAAGCTATGGATAGTGGAATGGGAAGCCAACTGTATCTACAATATTCCCTGCCAGCCAAAGTCTGCAACAAGAGCTATTTTCCAGTTTTAGCAAAATCTCTGTGTGCTGGTACAACTGCACCAGGAGCTCCAATTTTGTTTGCTTTGCATTTAATGTTTGTTGCAGTCCTAAGTTTCAGGGACTCTGCAGATAGGTGGCTTCTTTTGGCTGCAATCATAGGGCAAGCCACCTGTCAATTATAGTTAGGTTCCCTGGTCCCGCCCCTTTTTGGGTTGAAGGAATAGGAGCCATTTTGGGTTCAGTCCACACAGAGAAGCTTTCCATGCAGGACATAATACCAAGAGCTCCTGTAGAAAGCTTCGTCTTCTACAGCTTGGCCGGGGAGATATAGAGCCTACAGCTTGGCCGGGGTTATACAGCCCACAGCTTGGCCGAGGATCATACAGCCTTACAGCTCCTTTGCTGAGGGACTTCAGCCAGCCATCACCGAAACCTGAACTCCTTTCCCTGGAAGTCTACAAAGCTCTGCTTGGTAAGGGTCGCTCACGGAAGCCAGACGCAGTTGGTACCGGGTGCAGGGGCTCCACGCCAACAGAGGCAAGTACAGACTGCCCAGATTAGAAGTTAAGGATTTCCCCATTAGTTAGTATACAGTTATGAAGATAGTGCCTGTTCCCAGTGAACAAGATTGCAAGAGCCAATAGACTGTTAAGAAAGCTTGAAAGTACATGTTTGTTTTCATCAATAAAGAATTTTGTTGGATTTACTTTAAGCAATCTAAAGACTCTGTTTGGGGGAATCTAAGGGCCTTTGATCTGAGGCAGCCCCGGCGTCCCGTTGGGCACACAGAATTTATGTCCTGTCTACAGTCTAATGCACAGGCCCAGCGTGCGACAGCACACTCTGCTTCAGAGGTTTTTTGGACTGCACCCTTCATAACTCCTCACCATTGCCCATGCAAGCTAAGAATTGTAGATTTTTTAAAAAATCTGTATGGCTGCACTTGCTCACTTCTGTTGGAAGAGAATGTAAAATGAATAATAATAATAATAATAATAATAATAATAATAATAATAATACCTCGTCAACCATCTCCCCAAGGGGACTCGGGGTGGCTTACAAGCAGGACCAGCACCAGAACATACAGCAAAATTCACCAACTAAAAATGCAGTTAAAAACATAATAATATATAAGAATTAAATTGAAACTCAATTAAAAAAACAACAAAATATACAAGCAACGTTGAAACTGGATCAAATCAGACTCAGCAATCAGCAACCAGGAATACAGATATGGGCACGATCATACTAGAGGACTGAGCATGGACTTGTACAAAAAGCAGACTGTATGGCTCGGGCGAGGGGTAAAGTGCAGAGTACAAAACGTATCGGTAACTAGGGCTGGGCATTCATGAGCAGGGACTAAAACCATCATCAAATGCACACTGGATCATCCAGGTTTTCAAACCCTGCAGAAGGCAGGCAGACTGGGGGCTAGTCTAATCTCCAGAGCCAGGGGGCTACCACCGAGTAGGTCCTCTCTCTCATCCCCACCAACCGTGCTTGTGACGGTAACAGGAGCAAGAGAAGGGCCTCTCCGGCAGATCTTAGAGCCTGTGCTGGTTCATAGAGGAAGATGCAATCATGAAGATAGGCAGGAGTCGAACTGTTTAGGGCAGGGGTCCTCAAACTAAGGCCCAAGGGCTGGATACGGCCCTCCAAGATCATTTACCTGGCCCTCGTTCAGGGTCAACCTAAGTCTGAAACAACTTGAAAGCACACAACAACAATCCTATCTCATCAGCCAAAAGCAGGTCCACACTTCCCATTGAAATACTAATAAGTTTATATTTGTTAAAATTGTTCTTCATTTTAATTATTGTATTGTTTTTAAGTGTTTTTTTCACTACAAATAAGATATATGCAGTGTGCATAGGAATTCATTCATGTTTTTTTCAAATTATAATCCGGCCCTCCAACAGTTTGAGGGACTGTGACCTGGCCCTCTGTTTAAAAAGTTTGAGGACCCCTGGTTTAGGGCTTTGTAGGTGATAACCTACAATAATAATAATAATAATAATAATAATAATAATAATAATAATAATAAATAAAATACTTATAATAATAATAATAAACTTTATTTATACCCCGCCAATGGGAATTCGGGTGGCTTACATAAGGCCAAGGCCAAACAACAAATTACAATAAAATAAAATGCAAATTACTCAGCAAAGGATCACCGCCTTGTCGGGGCGCTGGAGCTTGAGCACCTCAATGATGTCATGAGCGAAACAGTGAAGGGCCACCAAGACGGGACGGTTGTGGCAGAGAGGTCAGACCAAGCGTGATCCCTGGGGAAGGCAATGGCAAACCACTCCAGTATCCTTGCCAAGAAAACTAAATGGACCAGTACAACCAGAGATATGTTGGTATGCCATTGGAAGATGGGACTCCCAGGTCGGAAGATGGCCAAAATGCTACTGGGGAGGAGCAGAGGATAAGTTCAACTAGCCCCAGATGCGATGAAGCAGCTAGCTCAAAGCCGAAAGGAAGGCTAGCGGCCGACGGTACTGGAGGTGAACGACGAATCCGATGCTCTAAAGATCAACACACCATAGGAACCTGGAATGTAAGATCTATGAGCCAGGGCAAATTGGATGTTGTTATTGGCGAGATGTCAAGACTAAAGATAGACATTCTGGGGGTCAGCGAACTGAAGTGGACTGGAATGGGCCACTTCACATCAGATGACCACCAGATCTACTACTGCGGACAAGAGGAACATCGAAGAAATGGAGTAGCCTTCATAATTAATAAGAAATTCGCTAAAGCGGTGCTTGGATACAACCCAAAAAATGACAGAATGATCTCAATTCGAGTGCAAGGAAAGCCTTTCAACATTACAGTGACCCAAATATATGCCCCAACCACAGCTGCTGAAGAAGCAGAAGTAGATCAGTTCTATGAGGATCTGCAGGACCTACTGGATAATACACCAAAAAGAGACATTATTTTCATTACAGGAGACTGGAATGCCAAGGTGGGAAGTCAAATGACAACTGGGATCACAGGCAAGCATGGTCTGGGAGAACAAAATGAAGCGGGACGCAGGCTGATAGAATTTTGCCAGGAAAACTCGCTGTGTATAACGAATACTCTCTTCCAACAACCTAAAAGACGGCTTTACACATGGACTTCACCAGATGGTCAGCACCGAAATCAGATTGACTACATCATTTGCAGCCAAAGGTGGCGGACATCCATCCAGTCGGTGAAAACAAGACCTGGGGGTGACTGTAGCTCAGATCACGAACTTCTTATTGCACAATTTAGAATAAAATTAAAGAGATCAGGGAAAATACACAGACCAGTTAGATATGATCTCACTAACATTCCTAGCGAATATACAGTGGAAGTGAAGAACAGATTTGAAGGACTAGATTTAGTAAACAGAGTCCCAGAAGAACTATGGACAGAAGTCCGCGACATTGTTCAGGAGGCGGCAACAAAGTACGTCCCAAAGAAAAAGAAAACCAAGAAGGCAAAATGGTTGTCTGATGAGACACTGGAAGTAGCCCAAGAAAGGAGGAAAGCAAAAGGAAACAGGGATAAGGGGAGATATGCCCAGTTAAATGCGCAATTCCAGAGGTTAGCCAGAAGAGATAAGGAACTATTTTTAAATAAGCAATGCATGGAAGTTGAAAAAGACAACAGAATAGGAAGGACAAGAGACCTCTTCCAGAAAATTAGAAACATTGGAGGTAAATTTCAGGCAAAAATTGGTATGATAAGAAACAAAGATGGCAGGGACCTAACAGAAGCTGAAGAGATCAAGAGAAGGTGGCGAGACTATACAGAAGATCTGTATAGGAAGGATAATAATATCGAGGATAGTTTTGATGGTGTGGTGAGTGAATTAGAACCAGACATCCTGAGGACTGAGGTTGAATGGGCCTTAAGAAGCATTGCTAACAACAAGGCAGCAGGAGCCGACAGGATCCCAGCTGAATTGTTTAAAATCTTGAAAGATGTTACTGTCAAGGTGATGCATGCCATATGCCAGCAAATATGGAAAACACAAGAATGGCCATCAGACTGAAAAAATCAACTTATATCCCCATACCAAAAAAGGGAAATGCGAAAGACTGCTCAAACTTCCGTACAGTGGCCCTTATTTCTCATGCCAGTAAGGTAATGCTCAAGATCCTGCAAGGAAGGCTCCAGCAATACATGGAGCGAGAGTTGCCAGATGTTCAAGCTGGGTTTAGAAAAGGTAGAGGAACGAGAGACCAAATTGCCAATATCCGCTGGATAATGGAGAAAGGCAGGGAGTTTCAGAAAAACATCTACTTCTGCTTAATTGACTATTCTAAAGCCTTTGACTGTGTGGATCATAATAAATTGTGGCAAGTTCTTAGTGGGATGGGCATCCCAAGCCACCTTGTCTCTCTCCTGAGGAATCTGTACAAGGACCAAGTAGCAACAGTCAGAACTGACCACGGAACAACAGACTGGTTCAAGATTGGGAAAGGCGTACGGCAAGGCTGCATCCTCTCACCCAACCTTTTTAACTTGTATGCAGAACACATCATGCGATGTGCGGGGCTGGATGAATGCAAAGCTGGGGTGAAAATCGCTGGAAGAAACATTAACAACCTCAGATATGCAGATGCCACCACTCTGATGGCCGAAAGCGAGGAGGAGCTGAGGAGCCTTCTAATCAAGGTGAAAGAAGAAAGCGCAAAAGCCGGGTTGCAGCTAAACGTCAAAAAAACCAAGATTATGGCAACAAGAATGATTGACAACTGGAAAATAGAGGGAGAAACCGTGGAGGCCGTGACAGACTTTGTATTTCTAGGTGCAAAGATGACTGCAGATGCAGACTGTAGCCAGGAAATCAGAAGACGCTTACTTCTTGGGAGGAGAGCAATGTCCAATCTCGATAAAATAGTAAAGAGTAGAGACATCAGACTGGCAACAAAGATCCGCCTAGTCAAAGCCATGGTATTCCCTGTAGTAACCTACGGATGTGAGAGCTGGACCTTAGGGAAGGATGAGCGAAGGATAAGTAGATGCTTTTGAACTGTGGTGTTGGAGGAAAGTTCTGAGAGTGCCTTGGACTGCGAGAAGATTCAACCAGTCCATCCTCCAGGAAATAAAGCCCGACTGCTCACTGGAGGGAAGATATAGAGGCAAAGATGAAGTACTTTGGCCACATCATGAGGAGACAGGAAAGCCTAGAGAAGACAATTATGATGGGGAAAGTGGAAGGCAAAAGGAAGAGGGGCCGACCAAGGGCAAGATGGATGGATGGCATCCTTGAAGTGACTGAACTGACCTTGAAGGAGCTGGGGGTGGTGACGGCCGACAGGGAGCTCTGGCGTGGGCTGGTCCATGAGGTCACGAAGAGTCGGAGACGACTGAACGAATGAACAACAACAACAACAAAAATGCAAATTACAATAAAATAAATGACATATACAGTAAACAAGATACACAAAACATAAAAAAGCAGTAAACCAAACATACCAACAGTGAGCAGGCCGCATGTACATAAAATGAATTAAAACTCAGGGTGAGATAATAATTCAGAATACTTTCCCCTGCTTTGAGTAAAAGATCACTTGGTGCTGAACTATAGCCCATGCTTGAGCATTGAATTCCGACTCTGAAGAATGTGGTTTGAATCCCCATTCAGCCATGAAAACACATGGTAATTCACACACATTTAGTCAGAAAAAAACCCATGATGGGCTTATTTTAGGGCCCATCTACACTACCCTATATTCCAGGATCCAATCCCAGATTATCTGCTTTGAACTGGATTATATGAGACTACACTGCCAGATAACCTGTAGAAGGGGCTTTAGGGTTACTACAAATCAGGAATACATAACCTGAAGGTAAACAAAAACAACAATAACATCTTAGCAGGCAGACACATGGACCATCACAATATTCCTGATAATGATAATGTTCCACCAGCTGCAGCCTGCTTGCCAGATATCCAACGATGCAGGGTGAGGCACATCAAATCTACCGAAATACAGAGAACTCCATGCTTCCTCATCTGCTTCTGCCTTCTTTCAGGAATTCTCCCAGAGCTACTTAGCAAAGAAAGCTCTTGGAAGAGCTTACATGGAAGAGGTCCAGGACTTCTTCATCCATCACCTGCCCTTCTCCTGAATCGTGGGAACTTTTACTCCATCTGCCAAACTGAAACTGCTGAACCAGGAAAGTTAGGAAAGCTTAGCTGTGACAAAATGTTGTGCAATAGCCTTTTTAGTCCTCTATGGTGCTCTCCGGTCCCTTTTAGCCTAAGAAATGTTTATATAAAATAAATATTAAAATTTTATTTATTCATTTTGTATCAAAAGCATTGCATAAACAAGTATAAAACTGATAAAAATTGAAGGAACATAATTGGTTAAATAATTTTTGACCAAAAACAGGCAACAATGACTGCATTGTCTGTACCTTTAAACAATTCTTCCTCTGTGCAGGAGGCAGGGCATTGTGGACAAGCATACAGATGCTGAGTTGTTTGTTCTGCTCTACTGTCACACAAAGTGGATCAGACATTTACTGATATGTATGGGGGCATTTGCCCAATACTTTTGGAAAGTGTCAAGTTAGAGAGTGCCGTTTTCTTCAAATTTTATTAGCATTTGTAAGGCTTGCTAAGTAAGTTGATTTTCCTTTCTATGAATTACAGCTGAAGCATCTTCTGCAGCATCTACTTTAAACACGTGTCCGAACGTTTCTTCTGGTACGAACCATTATGAAACTTAAGATCATCTAGAGAGGCCCTGATTTTGACCCTACCGACAGCGCAAACGCAATTGGTGGGGAGAGGGACAGGGCCTTCTCATCAGTGGCCTCCTGCCTGTGAAACCCTCTCCTCAGAGACATCAGAATGGCCACCTCCCTCCTGTCTTTTAGAAGAAAAATCAAGACCTGGCTTTGGGTCCAAGCATTCAATTAGTGAGCAGCAAGTAAAAGCAGATTGTAATGATTTGACTTGGACTGGATTTTAGACTCTGATTTTAATAGGAGTGTGTTTAATTATTGTTTTAATATTTTTAATATTTTAATGTATTGTTGATTGTTTTAGTATGATCACACCGTATGGTGGTTGTGAGGCCACCCTGAGTCCCCTATCAGGGGTGAGAAGGGCAGGGTATAAATATAGGAAATAAATAAACAAACACTGCACAACAGATTTGTGTAAATGTCTAACAAAGACACTATGTGATATTCGAAAAGCTTAACTGTAAAGATATATCACCAAACACTGAAGTGAGGAAGGTTCTTGTCAACGTATTCTCCAGTTCTGTAGATAGTTGGGAAGGCTGGACAGGGAATAAACTCCCATGATTCCAAAGCCATAGCAATTAAAAGAACATTAATCAGCATTATTTCTATGATGTAGATCAGGTATGGGCAAACTTAAGCAGTTGAGGGGGGGATAGGAAAGAGCCTGAGGCTGTTAGGAATGGTGGGAGTTGAAGTCCAAAATATCTGGAGGGCCCAAGCTGGCCCATGCCTTGTTTAGATGCACCCAACGTGGTATCAAAGTGCATTAATTCTTCAGTGTACTTATGCGATCCCTTGTAGTCCAAGGATGATGGTCCTCCAAGTTCGGTGTCCTGGTGGTTGGTCCGTAGGTGGCTGTGGAGCCCTATTCTTGCTCTGCATCTTCTCCCACAGTGATGGCATTGGTTTCCAGGTGGGAGGCGGTCTCGGTCGGGGTTGGCTTGATGCGCCTTCCTCTTGGCACATTTCTCTCTTTTACCCTCCATTCATGCCTCTTCAAATTCTACAGCACTGCTGGTCACAGCTGACCTCCAGATGGAGCGCTCAAGGGCCAGGGCTTCCCAGTTCTCAGTGTCTATGCCAGAGTTTTTAAGGTTGGCTTTGAGCCATCTTTCAATCTCTTTTCCTGCCCACCAACATACCGTTTTCCGTTCCTGAGTTCGGAGTAGAGCAACTGCTTTGGGAGACGGTGGTTGGGCATCCGGACAACGTGGCCGGTCCAGCGGAGTTGATGCCAGAGAACCATTGCTTCAATGCTGGTGGTCTTTGCTTCTTCCAGCACGCTGATGTTTGTCCACCTGTCTTCCCAAGAGATTTGCAGGATTTTCCGGAGGCAGCGCTGATGGAATTGTTCCAGGAGTTGCATGTGACGTCTGTAGACAGTCCACATTTTGCAGGCATATAGCAGGGTTGGGAGGGCAGGTGCTTGTCTTCAGTGTAGATGCACCAGTGTCATTGTAAACAGAGGCTGGATGGCCATCTGTCGGGGGTGCTTTGAATGCGATTTTCCTGCTTCTTGACAAGGGGTTGGACTGAGCGGCCCACAAGGTCTCTTCCAACTCAGTTATTCTATGATTCTATGATTCGACCCCTAGTCTTCTTCTGATTTTGTGACTCTACTCTCCACTCTGATCCCTGTCTGAGCCAAGGTGTGCTATTCCTACTCCATTCCCTACCACCATTTGCCAACCTGAAAGGCTGCCATGACACACACCTTCTCAGAAAGATGCAGCTCGATTGAATCAGCCCAAGCCAAAGCTCATCAGGGCTGCATTTACACTGTAAAATGAATGCAGATGGACACAAATTTGGTTGCCATGGCTCAATGCTATGGGGTTCTGTAGTTTGGCGAAGTTTCTGCACTCTCTGGCAGAGAAGGCTAAAGATCTTTCAAATTTACAACTCCTATGATATCATAGCACTGAGCCATGGCTGTTAAAGTGATATCAAAAGTGCACTGTGTAGATGCAGCTCAGAAGAGTGCAGCATTCAATGCTTGTTTGAAAGGATGCTCCGCCCTCAAAGAAAACATGAGCTGGGCATTTCTCCAGCTCCTCTCCCTCATTTGCAAAGGCTGGGCTGGGGCTTATATAACAGGCGTCTTGCCGTGACTCAGCCAAAGTGTGCATCGCTGTGGTTGTTTCAGCTACTGGTGGGTTTCCTGCCAGGCTTTGGACGAGAGAAGAGCCATGGCTAAGTTCGTGCAGCTGTACACCAAGGCCAAGATGCCCATTGTGGGGCTGGGCACCTGGAAGGTAGGCACTGGCAAGACAGCTCTGTTGCCGATAGGCTGTTAGGAATGGTGGGAATTGAAGTCCAAAACATCTGGAGGGCCAAAGTTTGCCCATGCCTATTCTAGCTTCTTTTCCTTAGTATGCCACTGTATACAATGGCAAAAAAAAAATGGCCTGCCCAGAGTGGTTTTCCACCACGGAACCTCCCTTAAAATGAGCAGCGTAGTACTCCCTGGACCTGTGCCAGGTACTTGCATGTTCACGTTTATTTTGAATCTGCTTGTTCTCTTTTTTCCATGCCTTAAGACAGGATATTGTGCTTCATTATATCATTTGAAAACTGCTGTGTGTACTTCAAAATATAGAGTTGGAAAGGACCATTTGCAGCAAACTATAGGTTTAATTGAATTTTTAATTTAATTTCTAAACCAAAAATGTGTGTGTGTGCGTGCACATCTTCACTGTTAAATTTATGCAGTTCAACACTATTTTAACTGCCATGGCTCAATGCTATGGATTCCCAGGAGCTGTAGATTTACAAGATCTTTCGCCTTCCACGCCAAAGTACAAATCCCACGATTCTATGGCATTGAGCCACGGCATTTAAAGTGGTGCCAAATTGTATTAATTCTATAGTGTAGATACCCACTCTGCATTGCTCTCACTCATTCTTTATCTATTTTTGGATGACAAATTAAGAGTACCTGTGGTTGCATAATGTGACGCAGCTGGTTGGGAGCCAGCTGTATTAATATCACTACTGACCAAAAGGTCATGAGTTCAAAGCCAGCCCAGGTCAGAGTAAGCTCCCAACTGTTTATCTAGCTTGCTATCGACCTTTGCAGCCTGAAAGACAGTTACATCTGTCAAGTAGGAAATTTCGGTACCGCTTATGCGGGTAGGCTAATTTAACAAATTTACGACACTATAAAAATCTCCAGCAACATGCATAAGAATGAGGAAGTACTCCATCGGTGTCACAAGTGGATGGTGAAGCGATAGCTCCCCCTGTGGCCAGAATCAAGCATACCCTCATGAAGCTGGAAAGTTAAATAGCCTCTGTGTGTCTGTCTATATATGTTGTGTGCCTATGGCATTGAATGTTTGCCATGTATATGTGCATTATGATCCACAATGAGTCCCCTGCAAGGTGAGAAGGGTAGAATATAAATACTGTAAATAAATAAAATAAATTGCATAACACTTAATTACATCACCTGGAATTGTCTTTGGGTCTTGAGTTTAGGCCCAGAACCTCAGGACCTGAGATGATCCTGAAGTGACAACATTAATGCGGTATCATGCCTAGTGAAACAGGCATGCCTAGTGGTTTTTTTCAAAATTAGAAAAAAACTTTTTAAAAAACTTACCTGCTTCTAAAGGTCTAGAATTGCAGCCTGTTGGCTTGAGGTGTCATGGCAAACTTTAGATTTGTAATAACATAATGGCTAAATTCTGCAAATGGATCCTAGAGCAAATCAAGCCTGAACTGTCCCTAGAAGCCAAGATTACCTAAGCCAAGCTATCATAGCTGAGATATATCATTAGAAGATACAACTCAGGAGAAAAGGTAATAATGCTTGGTAAGATAAAAGACAGTAAAGATAGTGTGGAAAAGATGGAAAGGCTCACTTGAGAAAGCCAGAGTTTGCAAGACCTGAGCAGGGTTGTTGATAATAGGGTCTCTCATTCAGGGGAGGTCACCATTAGGATTCATATCTCTAACCAGCCATGAAAACCCACTGGACAAGTTACACACTTTCAGAAAGCCCTGTAATAGGGTTGCCATAGGTCCACACTAAGCCAGAAACAACTTGAAGGCACACAACCACAACAAAGTGGAAGTGGAATACAACTACACTGCACTCTACAGTCAGCTATGTCATCTTGGATTTGTTTGTTATGAAAACCTTTAGTTCCCTTAATCTCAAAGGTTAACCTTCCGTTAAGGAGTGGTCATGAGATAATTGCATCTGTTGTTCATATATTAATCACTCTTATCCATTGTGGGGTGGAACAACGGACCAGTGCAATACTTGAAAGGTTGCTATAATTTGAAAGTTCAGAGGGAAACATGGAAAATATGAACTGGAGAGATGATCCAGTCACAAAGAAGGATCAGTGTTGGTGGAAGTCTTTCAGGAAGAATTAACTGCCATCACGACTCTTAAGAGGCCCCAAATGTAGGCATGGGCAAACTTTCTAACTTGAAGACCGCATGCTAGCACTCCCTGCTAGAAGAATTAGAAGGAAGGGAAGGAGGAAAGAAAGAGAGAAGGAAGGAAGGATGAAAGAGAGGAAGGGAAAGAGGAGAGATGGCAGGAGGGAGGATAGAGGTAAGGAAGGAAAGACAACAGGAAAGGAAGGATGAAAAGGTGGAAGGGAAGGAGGGAAGGAAGGAAGGGAAGGAGAAGAAAAAGGGAGGAAGGAAAGAGGAAGAGAAAGGGGAAGGAAGGAAGGAAGGAAGGAAGGAAGGAAGGAAAAAGGAAGGAGGGAAGGAAGAAGGAAGGGAAGGATAAAGGAAAAGAGAGAGGGGGAAGGAAGGAAGGAGAAAGAGAAAGAGGGAGGAGAGGAGGAAAGAGGCAAGGAAGGAAGGACAAAAAGGTGGAAGGGAAGGATGGAAGGAGAAAGAGGGAGGAAGATAAGGAGGAAGGAAAGACAAAAGGGAGGGAAGGACGAAAGGGGGAAGGAAGAGAGACGAGGAAGGAAAGACAAAAGGGAGGGAGGAAAGGTGGGAAGAGGGAGAAAGGGAAGAAGGAGGAGAAGGAAGGAAGGAGGAAGGAAGGAAGGGAGGAAGAAGGAAGGAAGGAAGGACAAGAGGTGGAAGGGAATGGAGGGAGAAGAGAAAGAGGGAGGAGAGGGAGAAAGAGGAAGGAAAGAAAAAAGGAAGGAGGAAGGAGAGAGGAAAATAAGGGGAAAAAAGGATGGAAAGGAAACAAGGAGGGAGGATGAAAGAATGAAGTAAGTAAGGGAGGGAGGGAGGGAGGACGAAAGGGTGGAAGGGAAGGAGGAAGAGGGGGAAGAGGGGAGGAAGGAAAGGGGGAAAGA
>NW_026847549.1:20555722-20681069 GCF_025583915.1 Anolis sagrei ordinatus
AAATGCAAATTACAATAAAATAAATGACATATACAGTAAACAAGATACACAAAACATAAAAAAGCAGTAAACCAAACATACCAACAGTGAGCAGGCCGCATGTACATAAAATGAATTAAAACTCAGGGTGAGATAATAATTCAGAATACTTTCCCCTGCTTTGAGTAAAAGATCACTTGGTGCTGAACTATAGCCCATGCTTGAGCATTGAATTCCGACTCTGAAGAATGTGGTTTGAATCCCCATTCAGCCATGAAAACACATGGTAATTCACACACATTTAGTCAGAAAAAAACCCATGATGGGCTTATTTTAGGGCCCATCTACACTACCCTATATTCCAGGATCCAATCCCAGATTATCTGCTTTGAACTGGATTATATGAGACTACACTGCCAGATAACCTGTAGAAGGGGCTTTAGGGTTACTACAAATCAGGAATACATAACCTGAAGGTAAACAAAAACAACAATAACATCTTAGCAGGCAGACACATGGACCATCACAATATTCCTGATAATGATAATGTTCCACCAGCTGCAGCCTGCTTGCCAGATATCCAACGATGCAGGGTGAGGCACATCAAATCTACCGAAATACAGAGAACTCCATGCTTCCTCATCTGCTTCTGCCTTCTTTCAGGAATTCTCCCAGAGCTACTTAGCAAAGAAAGCTCTTGGAAGAGCTTACATGGAAGAGGTCCAGGACTTCTTCATCCATCACCTGCCCTTCTCCTGAATCGTGGGAACTTTTACTCCATCTGCCAAACTGAAACTGCTGAACCAGGAAAGTTAGGAAAGCTTAGCTGTGACAAAATGTTGTGCAATAGCCTTTTTAGTCCTCTATGGTGCTCTCCGGTCCCTTTTAGCCTAAGAAATGTTTATATAAAATAAATATTAAAATTTTATTTATTCATTTTGTATCAAAAGCATTGCATAAACAAGTATAAAACTGATAAAAATTGAAGGAACATAATTGGTTAAATAATTTTTGACCAAAAACAGGCAACAATGACTGCATTGTCTGTACCTTTAAACAATTCTTCCTCTGTGCAGGAGGCAGGGCATTGTGGACAAGCATACAGATGCTGAGTTGTTTGTTCTGCTCTACTGTCACACAAAGTGGATCAGGCATTTACTGATAACAAATCAGCATTTGTAAGGCTTGCTAAGTAAGTTGATTTTCCTTTCTATGAATTACAGCTGAAGCATCTTCTGCAGCATCTACCTTAAACACGTGTCCGAACGTTTCTTCTGGTACGAACCATTATGAAACTTAAGATCATCTAGAGAGGCCCTGATTTTGACCCTACCGACAGCGCAAACGCAATTGGTGGGGAGAGGGACAGGGCCTTCTCATCAGTGGCCTCCTGCCTGTGAAACCCTCTCCTCAGAGACATCAGAATGGCCACCTCCCTCCTGTCTTTTAGAAGAAAAATCAAGACCTGGCTTTGGGTCCAAGCATTCAATTAGTGAGCAGCAAGTAAAAGCAGATTGTAATGATTTGACTTGGACTGGATTTTAGACTCTGATTTTAATAGGAGTGTGTTTAATTATTGTTTTAATATTTTTAATATTTTAATGTATTGTTGATTGTTTTAGTATGATCACACCGTATGGTGGTTGTGAGGCCACCCTGAGTCCCCTATCAGGGGTGAGAAGGGCAGGGTATAAATATAGGAAATAAATAAACAAACACTGCACAACAGATTTGTGTAAATGTCTAACAAAGACACTATGTGATATTCGAAAAGCTTAACTGTAAAGATATATCACCAAACACTGAAGTGAGGAAGGTTCTTGTCAACGTATTCTCCAGTTCTGTAGATAGTTGGGAAGGCTGGACAGGGAATAAACTCCCATGATTCCAAAGCCATAGCAATTAAAAGAACATTAATCAGCATTATTTCTATGATGTAGATCAGGTATGGGCAAACTTAAGCAGTTGAGGGGGGGATAGGAAAGAGCCTGAGGCTGTTAGGAATGGTGGGAGTTGAAGTCCAAAATATCTGGAGGGCCCAAGCTGGCCCATGCCTTGTTTAGATGCACCCAACGTGGTATCAAAGTGCATTAATTCTTCAGTGTACTTATGCGATCCCTTGTAGTCCAAGGATGATGGTCCTCCAAGTTCGGTGTCCTGGTGGTTGGTCCGTAGGTGGCTGTGGAGCCCTATTCTTGCTCTGCATCTTCTCCCACAGTGAGGGCATTGGTTTCCAGGTGGAAGGCGGTCTCGGTCGGGGTTGGCTTGACGCGCCTTCCTCTTGGCACGTTTCTCTCTTTCACCCTCCATTCGTGCCTCTTCAAATTCTGCAGCACTGCTGGTCACAGCTGACCTCCAGCTGGAGCTCTCAAGGGCCAGGGCTTCCCAGTTCTCAGTGTCTATGCCAGAGTTTTTAAGGTTGGCTTTGAGCCCATCTTTAAATCTCTTTTCCTGCCCACCAACATTCCGTTTTTCGTTCTTAAGTTCGGAGTAGAGCAACTGCTTTGGGACGGTGGTCGGGCATCCGGACAATGGGGCTGGGAGTTGTGGGAGGACCATCGCTTCAATGCTGGTGGTCTTTGCTTCTTCCAGCACACTGACGTTTGTCCATTTGTCTTCCCAAGAGATTTGCAGGATTTTCCGGAGGCAGCGCTGATGGAATTGTTCCAGGAGTTGCGTGTGACGCCTGTAGACAGTCCACATTTTGCAGGCATATAGCAGGGTTGGGAGGGCAGGTGCTTGTCTTCAGTGTAGATGCACCAGTGTCATTGTAAACAGAGGCTGGATGGCCATCTGTCGGGGGTGCTTTGAATGCGATTTTCCTGCTTCTTGACAAGGGGTTGGACTGAGCGGCCCACAAGGTCTCTTCCAACTCAGTTATTCTATGATTCTATGATTCGACCCCTAGTCTTCTTCTGATTTTGTGACTCTACTCTCCACTCTGATCCCTGTCTGAGCCAAGGTGTGCTATTCCTACTCCATTCCCTACCACCATTTGCCAACCTGAAAGGCTGCCATGACACACACCTTCTCAGAAAGATGCAGCTCGATTGAATCAGCCCAAGCCAAAGCTCATCAGGGCTGCATTTACACTGTAAAATGAATGCAGATGGACACAAATTTGGTTGCCATGGCTCAATGCTATGGGGTTCTGTAGTTTGGCGAAGTTTCTGCACTCTCTGGCAGAGAAGGCTAAAGATCTTTCAAATTTACAACTCCTATGATATCATAGCACTGAGCCATGGCTGTTAAAGTGATATCAAAAGTGCACTGTGTAGATGCAGCTCAGAAGAGTGCAGCATTCAATGCTTGTTTGAAAGGATGCTCCGCCCTCAAAGAAAACATGAGCTGGGCATTTCTCCAGCTCCTCTCCCTCATTTGCAAAGGCTGGGCTGGGGCTTATATAACAGGCGTCTTGCCGTGACTCAGCCAAAGTGTGCATCGCTGTGGTTGTTTCAGCTACTGGTGGGTTTCCTGCCAGGCTTTGGACGAGAGAAGAGCCATGGCTAAGTTCGTGCAGCTGTACACCAAGGCCAAGATGCCCATTGTGGGGCTGGGCACCTGGAAGGTAGGCACTGGCAAGACAGCTCTGTTGCCGATAGGCTGTTAGGAATGGTGGGAATTGAAGTCCAAAACATCTGGAGGGCCAAAGTTTGCCCATGCCTATTCTAGCTTCTTTTCCTTAGTATGCCACTGTATACAATGGCAAAAAAAAAATGGCCTGCCCAGAGTGGTTTTCCACCACGGAACCTCCCTTAAAATGAGCAGCGTAGTACTCCCTGGACCTGTGCCAGGTACTTGCATGTTCACGTTTATTTTGAATCTGCTTGTTCTCTTTTTTCCATGCCTTAAGACAGGATATTGTGCTTCGTTATATCATTTGAAAACTGCTGTGTGTACTTCAAAATATAGAGTTGGAAAGGACCATTTGCAGCAAACTATAGGTTTAATTGAATTTTTAATTTAATTTCTAAACCAAAAATGTGTGTGTGTGCGTGCACATCTTCACTGTTAAATTAATGCAGTTCAACACTATTTTAACTGCCATGGCTCAATGCTATGGATTCCCAGGAGTTGTAGATTTACAAGATCTTTCGCCTTCCACGCCAAAGTACAAATCCCACGATTCTATGGCATTGAGCCACGGCATTTAAAGTGGTGCCAAATTGTATTAATTCTATAGTGTAGATACCCACTCTGCATTGCTCTCACTCATTCTTTATCTATTTTTGGATGACAAATTAAGAGTACCTGTGGTTGCATAATGTGACGCAGCTGGTTGGGAGCCAGCTGTATTAATATCACTACTGACCAAAAGGTCATGAGTTCAAAGCCAGCCCAGGTCAGAGTAAGCTCCCAACTGTTTATCTAGCTTGCTATCGACCTTTGCAGCCTGAAAGACAGTTACATCTGTCAAGTAGGAAATTTCGGTACCGCTTATGCGGGTAGGCTAATTTAACAAATTTACGACACTATAAAAATCTCCAGCAACATGCATAAGAATGAGGAAGTACTCCATCGGTGTCACAAGTGGATGGTGAAGCGATAGCTCCCCCTGTGGCCAGAATCAAGCATACCCTCATGAAGCTGGAAGGTTAAATAGCCTCTGTGTGTCTGTCTATATATGTTGTGTGCCTATGGCATTGAATGTTTGCCATGTATATGTGCATTATGATCCACAATGAGTCCCCTGCAAGGTGAGAAGGGTAGAATATAAATACTGTAAATAAATAAAATAAATTGCATAACACTTAATTACATCACCTGGAATTGTCTTTGGGTCTTGAGTTTAGGCCCAGAACCTCAGGACCTGAGATGATCCTGAAGTGACAACATTAATGCGGTATCATGCCTAGTGAAACAGGCATGCCTAGTGGTTTTTTTCAAAATTAGAAAAAAACTTTTTAAAAAACTTACCTGCTTCTAAAGGTCTAGAATTGCAGCCTGTTGGCTTGAGGTGTCATGGCAAACTTTAGATTTGTAATAACATAATGGCTAAATTCTGCAAATGGATCCTAGAGCAAATCAAGCCTGAACTGTCCCTAGAAGCCAAGATTACCTAAGCCAAGCTATCATAGCTGAGATATATCATTAGAAGATACAACTCAGGAGAAAAGGTAATAATGCTTGGTAAGATAAAAGACAGTAAAGATAGTGTGGAAAAGATGGAAAGGCTCACTTGAGAAAGCCAGAGTTTGCAAGACCTGAGCAGGGTTGTTGATAATAGGGTCTCTCATTCAGGGGAGGTCACCATTAGGATTCATATCTCTAACCAGCCATGAAAACCCACTGGACAAGTTACACACTTTCAGAAAGCCCTGTAATAGGGTTGCCATAGGTCCACACTAAGCCAGAAACAACTTGAAGGCACACAACCACAACAAAGTGGAAGTGGAATACAACTACACTGCACTCTACAGTCAGCTATGTCATCTTGGATTTGTTTGTTATGAAAACCTTTAGTTCCCTTAATCTCAAAGGTTAACCTTCCGTTAAGGAGTGGTCATGAGATAATTGCATCTGTTGTTCATATATTAATCACTCTTATCCATTGTGGGGTGGAACAACGGACCAGTGCAATACTTGAAAGGTTGCTATAATTTGAAAGTTCAGAGGGAAACATGGAAAATATGAACTGGAGAGATGATCCAGTCACAAAGAAGGATCAGTGTTGGTGGAAGTCTTTCAGGAAGAATTAACTGCCATCACGACTCTTAAGAGGCCCCAAATGTAGGCATGGGCAAACTTTCTAACTTGAAGACCGCATGCTAGCACTCCCTGCTAGAAGAATTAGAAGGAAGGGAAGGAGGAAAGAAAGAGAGAAGGAAGGAAGGATGAAAGAGAGGAAGGGAAAGAGGAGAGATGGCAGGAGGGAGGATAGAGGTAAGGAAGGAAAGACAACAGGAAAGGAAGGATGAAAAGGTGGAAGGGAAGGATGGAAGGAAGGAAGGGAAGGAGGAAGGAAAAAGTGGAGGAAGGAAAAGAGGAAGAGAAAGGTGGAAGGAAGGAAGGAAGGAAGGAAGGAAGGAAGGAAGGAAGGAAGGAAGGAAGGAAGGAAGGAAGGAAGGAAGGGAAGGATAAAGGAAAGAGAGAAGGGGGAAGGGGAAGGAAGGAGAAAGAGGGAGAGAGGGAGGAAAGAGGCAAGGAAGGAAGGACCAAAAGGTGGAAGGGAAGGATGGAAAYAGAAAGAGGGAGGAAGATAAGGAGGAAGGAAAGACAAAAGGGAGGGAAGGACGAAAGGGGGAAGGAAGAGAACGAGGAAGGAAAGACAAAAGGGAGGGAAGGACAAAAGGGTGGAAGGAAGGGATGGGAAAGGGAGGAAGGAAGGAAGGAAGGAAGGAAGGAAGGAAGGAAGGAAGGAAGGAAGGAAGGAAGGACGGACGGACAAGAGGGTGGAAGGGAATGGAGGGAGAGAGAAAGAGGGAGTAGAGGGAGGAAAGAGAGAAGGAAAGACAAAAAGGAAGGGAGGAAGGAGAGAGGAAAATAAGGGGAAAAAAGGATGGAAAGGAAACAAGGAGGGAGGATGAAAGAATGAAGTAAGTAAGGGAGGGAGGGAGGGAGGACGAAAGGGTGGAAGGGAAGGAGGAAGAGGGGGAAGAGGGGAGGAAGGAAAGGGGGAAAGAAGGAACGATAGGATGGTGAGGGAGAGGAGGGCCTGAGAAAAGAGCGCAAGGGACTCTACCCAGCCCTCGGGCCTGGGTTTACCCATACTTCCCCAAATGGAGTTCCTGAAAGTTATGAAAACCATTAAAACCCATTGATTCCTTGACAGCTCCCCCACCCACCCATTTCTAGTGACAAGGTATTTTTTTCTCATCACATTCCAAGTGAGGCACATAGCAGAAGCTCTATTCATTCTTCTAGCAGAAAATCCATGTGCCAGGACAGTATTTGTTTTTCATGTTTTTCTGTTGGTAGTTCTTAATACGAGTAATACTGTGTTGTCTAAATTGGCCATGTGGCCAAGATAAGCAGTGGATTTAAAGTGTCATGGGAAAATAGACATTTGTTTGGTTTTTTTTTTACTTTCTAATTCTTTTCAGATAAATATTGCAGTATTTAGATTTAAAGGCTGATGTTTCTGGAGATCCTCAACCAAACTGATTTGCGAATTATTTACCATTTTATTTTTCCTATTTAGCCAGATGTCTTGAGACATAGAAATGGTGGTCTGGTTGATTTTGCAGGCTCGTGACATCTCCAAGTTCCTCTATATTTCATTTCTAACCTGTTTCTCTTGTATCTGAATGGAAAAGCATTAGGGTGGAGAAAATAACTATGGTGTACAGATAGGAAAGCTTACAAGCCAGTGTTTCTAAACCATGAATAAATCCTAATTTAAAGTCCTTCCTTTATAAAAAGTTGCAGCAAACCTAGTTATTGTTCAGACAACTTCCTTTATTGTGTATATACAGCCTCTTGCATTAGGGAAGGAGGCCAAAAAGAAGTGAATGGGATGCCTGTACCAGCATGAAACTCATTGGCAGTGGATTCCTTTAGCTTTGAGTAACTGGGGTGGTGACAGCCGACAGGGAGCACTGGCGTGGGCTGGTCCATGAGGTCACGAAGAGTCAGAGACGACTGAACGAATGAACAACAACTGTGTCAAAGAAGCAGAGCTATTGAAAAAAAAGAATGCAATAACGTATAGAGGGTTTTCTAATGCATTCTGTTACAAGTATTCCCTAACAGAGTGTGGGTTTATCTTACGAACATTTGTGGCAAAGACAACTTGAACTGACTGTACTTTTGGGCAAAATAAACTCCAACTGGAACATGTAAGAATGTTTTGATTTGTCTTTTCCTACTGAAAGGCTGCTGTTCAGATCACTTGTCCTTTACGGTCTAATAATAATAATAAATAATAATAAAACTTTATTTATACCCCGTTACCATCTCCCCAAGGGACTCGGTGCGGCTTACATGAGGCCGAACCCACAGCACATCAATACAAAAGCAATAACAAACAAGCAATACAAAACAGTTAAAATAAATGTCATAAACAAAAAGCAATAAACATTAACAGTAACACAAGAACATTTAAAACCTATGGCTGGGCCAAATGTAATAATTGTGCCGTCACACCCAGATGCTATAACGTTAAAACTAAGATGTGCTTCTCTCTTTATCGGGGTGAACTGCTGGGGGTCTTTCTTTGAAGAAATAACTCAATACTTTCAGCAACTGATGCCAGTCAAGATATGAACATCAAGAAAATATTTATTTCCAAAGTCCTTGGCAGACTTGGCACAGCTTGATAAAGTTACAACACAAACAGTCAATTTGAGAAACCATAGAGATGTTCTTTCTTTCCCCTTTTCTTCAATCACTGAGGTAACCTTTCTTAATAACTCAATAACTATTTCTCTCTATTTCTCAATAACTCAATTACTCAGTTACTATCTCAATATCTTAATATTTCTCTCTGTATAACACAATAGCTTTCTTCAATAACTATAGTATCTCAATAAGCTTGTCTTTATCTCAGTTGCCTTTCTTAGTTACTCAATAGCTCAATTGCTCAATTCCTATTCTATCTATCTATAACTCAATTGCTCAGTTGCTCATTTCCTATTCTCTCTCTCTCCTAACTCAATAGTTCAATTGCTCAATTCCTATTCTATCTGTCTGTTCCGTCTTCCAGGAGCATAGTTTGCATTGCCTTTTAGGATAGTGTTCCTTTCCATTTCCCCAGGGCTGCCATTTCCCCAGGGCTGCTACAGACCCAGCAGCACCCTGGAAGTTAAACAGGATCAGAGTTTGCAAAGCCAGACTGCAGGCCCTCTGCAGTTATTGGTTTAGAAAGTATCTCTTTGGGTGTAGAGACCACCCTTTATCCAGGGGATGAGATCTCCATTTTGGAATCTCCCTGCCTCCTTCAGTAGAGAAAGAAAGCTTCCGATGTGCTGTTGGTCAGCTAGGTAGCTCTGAAAAAATCATTGTAAGTACGATTGAGATAGTGATTGAGTTATATAGATAAAGAAGCTAATTGAGATAGATAGCAATTTTTTTTTGTTGTGTCAGGAGCAACTTGAGAAACTGCAAGTCGCTTCTGGTGTGAGAGAATTGACCGTCTGCAAAGACGTTGCCCAGGGGACGCCTGGATGATTTGATGTTTTTTATCATCCTTGTGGGAGGCTTCTCTCATGTCCCCGCATGAGGAGCTGGAGTTGATAGAGGGAGCTCATCCACCTCTCCCCGGATTCGAACCTGTGACCTGTTGGTCTTCAGTCCTGCTGGCACAGGGGTTTAACCCACTGCTCCACCGGGGGCTTCACAGATAGCAATTGAGTTCCATATCTATAGCTCAAGGTTAGCTTTGGAGATGAAGTACTGCTCAATAATATTCAATAACTTTTCTATAACTCAGATAGCAATTGAGTTATAGAAAAGTTATTGAATATTATTGAGCAGTACTTCACCTCCAAAGCTAACCTTGAGCTATAGATAGGGAAAAACCTGTTTTTCTAACCATAGCAGCTCAGGGTTAGGGTGAAAGGATCCCAGGATATTTTCTACCTTTTAGGGAAGAGTTACCTCAGTAACTGCAGAAAAAAGAAAGATCATCTCTATGGTTTCACCAATTGACTGTTTTGTTTGTAACTTTGACAAGCTGTGCCAAGTCTGCAAGGACTTTGAGAAATAAATATTCTGTTTTGGTGTTCAAAACCTGTAGTAGCCTCAGTTGCTAGGAAGCTCAAGCTTCTAAAGAAAGACCCCCGCGGTCTGCCCAGACAAGAGAGAAGCACATCTTAGTTCTATTTTTATAGGGTCTGGGTGTGATGGCACACTATCTATAACTCAATTGCTCAATTCCTATTCTATCTATAACTCAATTGCTCAATTCCTATTCTATCTATCTATCTATCTATCTATCTATCTATCTATCTATCTATAACTCAATTGTACTCACAATGGGTTTTTCAGAGCTCCCTGCCTGACCAACAGCACATCTGAGGTTCTTTTCTCTACTAAAAGAGGCAGGGGAGATCTCAATCCCAGGAAAAAGGGCGGACTCCAAACCCAAAGTGATATTTTCTAAACCAATAACTGCAGTGGGCCTGCAGCCTGGCTTTCCAGACTCTGATACTGTTTAACTTCCAGGGTGCTCCTGGATCTTTAGCAACCCTGGGGAAATGCAA
The DNA here is from genome assembly GCF_025583915.1 of Anolis sagrei ordinatus. Lineage (NCBI taxonomy): Eukaryota > Metazoa > Chordata > Lepidosauria > Squamata > Anolidae > Anolis > Anolis sagrei. The sequence goes on from NW_026847549.1 coordinate 20,565,844, forward strand.
AGGAATGCTATCCCATGCAGCTAAAAGGCAACATAAACCATGCTCCTGGAAGACGGAACAATAATTACAATTTTAAAAATTCAGGTAGTTGAAACTGAAAAAAATAGAAGCAAGGCACTCCTTATCTCCAGCTGCCCTTAATGTTTCCTTATCTAATTTATACTCCACATTACACTCCAGTAATGATTCAGATTAGCTGGTTGTATTTGTACAGTTACTTTCCATGCATCAAGAAGTCAAACCATGGTTGGAAGTTGATTTGTTGTATACTTTGGATTTTGATAGGGTTTACATTGCATGTGTTTACTGGACTTCTTTCACTTCTCTTTGATATTTTTGTGTTTACAAAGCAGGATGTTGTTTGGCATTGTGCTGTCACGCGCTGGCCCTATAGCAATTGGCTTTTGAACAGGACGTGCTCTTTGTGCCCAGCGGGAAGCCAGGGTGCCTCAGCTGAGAGGCTGTAAGGATTTTCCTATGCAAAAGTCTTTAGAAGCTTGAAAAGTTCAACAAAGTCCTTTATTATTGCTTAGGTCTTCAACAAAACAATCAAATGCTTCTCAGATCTTCAACAGGTCAAACAAATACTTAAAAGCTTTGAATCAACTGGTGGCTTTCTTAATCTTGTCCACAAGGGACAGGCAACTGGCTTCGTGAACTGTTTCTTTAACTGTTTTTTTTTTCTTTAAGAGGAAAACCCTTTTTAATCCCTCCTTGGGCAATCTGTATTTAGGTTTTGCTGGCGTGGGGCCCCTACACCCGGTTCCAATTTGTGTTATGGCTGCCACGAGAGGTCCTTACCAGGCCAAAGTCTCTGTGTAGATTCTCCAACTGGAGTCCTTTGGAACTGTTTTACCCCTGAATTTCGTAAGAAACAAAGCTTCTCTACAGGTGAAGCTGATTCACGTCCTGTAGCTAAGTTTTCAACTGTAAGACTGAGCTAAAATGGCTCCCTTTCCTTCCTGAACCCTGGGGAAAGGGGCGTAACTAAAGAACATAATGATGATAGGCAGGTGGCAGGCCCCATAACTGCAGCCTAAAAGGAACCACCCAACTGCAAAAGGCATGGCCAAATCAAACACAAGCAATTAACCATGCAAAGAAAGGAAATTTGAGCTTCTGGTACAGCCGTACCAGCACAGGCGTGGTAAGCTGAATAGTTTGAGACTATTTAAAATTTCATATGGAGCTAATACAACAAATCATGGTGGCTACTTCCCAGAATTTAGCACAGTGTTATCATATTATTTCAGTATTATGACTATTGCCATACATGATATTATTTTGAAAGGAAGAGTGTGGGGGAAAGATACAGGTCTATAGAATGAATTAACAAACTGTTTGTTCTTCAGTCTCAACCAGGACAAGTAGCAGCAGCTGTGAAAAAGGCCATTGATGTGGGATATCGCCATTTTGACTGTGCTTACGTTTACCACAACGAAGATGAAATTGGCTGTGCAATCCAAGAGAAAATCAAGGAAGGGGTTGTAAAGCGTGAGGATCTTTTCATTGTCAGCAAGGTATTTTATCCTTATGTCTATTCTTACCCCTCCTCTTGTTATTAAATGGCCTATACAGGATTTCATGGAGCTTATATCTTTTTTATGCAATCCAAAATTATTCTCAAACTATATATTTGTAGTTTGGTGAGGCACCAGCCCTCTTTGAAAGAGAAAGCTGAAGACCTTGTAAAAGTATAACTTCTGTGGATCCATAACATTGAGGTCAAACTACATTAATTCTGCAGTGTAGATATATCCGGAGTCTTGTTGATTTCAAAATCAATTCAATGAAAAACTTGAATGAAAAATTAAACTGATAGGTTTTCTTGGAAAGTATTACTGCCAAAAAAATTCAAACATTTTAGACATTGTGTTGTCAAAGGCTTTCATGGCCGGAATCACTGGGTTGCTGTGAGTTTTCTGGGCTGTATGGCCATGTTCCAGAAGCATTCTCTCATGACGTTTCACCCACATCTGTGGCAGACATCCTCAGAGGTTGTGGGGTTTGTTGGAGACTAGGCAATTGGGGTTTATATATATATCTGTGGAATGTCCAGGATGGCAGAAAGAAATCTTGTCTGTTTGTGGCAAGTGTGAACGTTGCAATTGATCGCCTTGATTAGCATTGACTAGCCATGCAACTTCAAGGTTTGGCTGTTTCCTGCTAAACACCGTCTAAAAGTACAACTTCTGTGATTCCATAACACTACATTAATTCTGCAGTGTAGATGTATCCAAGGTCTTGTTGATTTTAAAATCAATTCAATTGACAGGAAACAGCCAAACCTTGAATCTGCAAGGCTATTCAATGCTAATCAAGGTGATCAATTGCAACATTCACACTTGCTTTAAGCAAACAATTCAATGAGTTCTTTTTTCCATCCTGGACTTTCCAGAGATATATAAACCCCACTTGCTTGTTTCCAACAAACCTCACAAACTTTGAGGATGCCTGCCATAGATGTGGGTGAAACGTCAGGAGAGAATGCTGCTGGAACATGGCCATACAGCCTGGAAAACCTACAGCAAACCAATTTAAGGCATTGGTCGAGAAGCAGGCAAGTAGTTGTGCTGGTAGCAGAAGCTGTTTTGGGATGTGATCGACATGCTTCTCATTTTAGGAATGAATGTACTTTCACCCTAAAACTAGGTGTATGAGCCTCTTAATGGATCTGCTGCTATCAAAGAGGACTGGCCAGTTCCTGTTCTTTTACAACATTGTTAGATCTGCTTAGATCAGGCTGGTAGGATTCAGGCTGTGTTTCTAGCTGCAATCCCCCGCCCCCGGATCCTCCAACCAGAATCCAGTGCAAGCACCAGCACTTAAAATCAAAGCAAGATGGAACACGGGCACTTGTTTTGAGTACCTAAGCTAAATATATCTCTCATTCTTTCAAAAATAAACAATATAATTTAGAACATGAGATGTCATTTTATTGTAGCTGTTGGTAGGAAACCAGGAACCAGAAAGCTTTGTTAAATCTTCTCCAGATCAGATAAAGAGAAGGTTATATCTAACATTTCCAAGATGTGAATTGGACCCGTAAGGAAGAACACAAACTAATCCAGAACAGACCAAAGGTTCAAAATAAGACAAATTACCTACAAGATCATTATTGAAAGTGGTGAGTTTACCAATCTCGTTTCTTGCAGCTTTGGAGCACATTCCATGAGAAAGAGCTGGTGAAGGGCGCCTGTAAGAAAACTCTTGCAGATCTGAAATTGGATTACCTGGACCTCTACGTAATTCACTGGCCTCAAGCGTTCAAGGTATTCTGAATTGATCTTTTTCAGTTTTTTTTTCCTGTGTCAAGAACTATGCCATCGCACCTGGTGCTGTAGCTCTTAGTGAAAGAGACATGGATGTGACATCTTTTTCTCAGGGAAAGGGGGGCAACCCCCTTGCCCTCCTTTAGGGAACTGGAACTCCCAAGGACCAGGACACAACAGATAACTCAAAATGGTATTTATTGTTGACAAAGAGTTATCTTTCTGGGGGATTAAACTTGATATTTCAAAAGGGACAAGGAAAAACGAAATACAAAGATACAGAATGGGGGATGCCTGGCTCGAGAGCAGTACGTGTGAAAAAGATCTTGGAGTCCTCGTGGACAACAAGTTAAACATGAGCCAACAATGTGATGTGGCGGCAAAAAAAGCCAATGGGATTTTGGCCTGCATCAATAGGAGCATAGTGTCTAGATCTAGGGAAGTAATGCTACCCCTCTATTCTGCTTTGGTTAGACCACACCTGGAATATTGTGTCCAATTCTGGGCACCACAATTCAAGCGAGATATTGACAAGCTGGAATGTGTCCAGAGAGGGCGACTAAAATGATCAAGGGTCTGGAGAACAAGCCCTATGAGGAGCGGCTTAAGGAGCTGGGCATGTTTAGCCTGAAGAAGAGAAGGCTGAGAGGAGATATGATAGCCATGTATAAATATGTGAGAGGAAGCCACAGTGAGGAGGGAGCAAGCTTGTTTTCTGCTTCCCTGGAGACTAGGACGCGGAACAATGGCTTCAAACTACAAGAGAGGAGATTCCATCTGAAGATTAGGAAGAACTTCCTGACTGTGAGAGCCGTTCAGCAGTGGAACTCTCTGCCCCGGAGTGTGGTGGAGGCTCCTTCTTTGGAAGCTTTTAAGCAGAGGCTGGATGGCCATCTGTCAGGGGTGATTTGAATGCAATATTCCTGCTTCTTGGCAGGGGGTTGGACTGGATGGCCCATGAGGTCTCTTCCAACTCTTTGATTCTATGATTCTATGAAATATACGTTACAGTCTCTGGAGTCCTGGGTCCAAGGAGTTTTGCAGCTGAGAGGCTTTCCCTGTTCCCTCTTTCCTCAATGGCTGTGAAAGTCGGAACAAACACAACCCCCAGTCCAATGGCCTATGTTGAAGGTACAGAGTCTTCCTTTTGATGCCAAAGGACCGGTTTGAGGGCACTTGGGTCTCCTCAACGACGTCCAGAGTGAACTGGGCATGAAGTATGAGTCCCAAGGGTAAAACCTGAGAATTGGTAATGAGATATAACTTATCCAAGGGCCTAGAAGACTTGATCCCCTCCTCTGTGGCAGATGTTTCAGTCTGTTGATTCCATCAGACCCATCTAGCATATCCAGTGGCAAAGGGTTGTGGTGATTTTATTTATTTATTTATTTATTTTTATTTATTTATTTTATCGTGTCGGGAGCAACTTGAGAAACTGCAAATCACATCTGGTGTGAGAGAATTGGCTGTCTGCAAGGACATTGCCCAGGGGACGCCCAGATGATTTGATGTTTTTATCATCCTTGTGGGAGGCTTCTCTCATGTCCCCGCATGAGGAGCTGGAGCTGATAGAGGGAGCTCATCCGCCTCTCCCCAGATTTGAACCTGCGACCTGTCATTCTTCAGTCCTAGTGGCACAGGGCTTTAACCCACTGCGCCACTGGGTGCTCACTTCTCTCTGGTGTGAATGAATTAGCAGACGGCCAATTCTCTCACAACAGAAGTGACTTGCAGTTTCTCAAGTTGCTCCTGACACGACAAAAAAAGTATAGTCCAAAATATCTAGCAAGCTAAAAATTCCCCACTCCTGAAACAGAAAAAAGCAATATTGATATTTTGCAGAATACATGTTATGGGTTTACGATAAAAAATCCCTGTGTCACAAACACAATATTTGTATAAGATAATACTTAAAATATGGGGACAAAGTGAAAAGTGTCAAAAGATCCTGAAATGTAATTAGCTAAATAACAACTGAAGGTTAAGATTAAATGTTCACTCCACAACCTTCATAGCTGCTTATGCATGAAACAAAGTTTGTTGTTTTGCTGTGAGTTTTCCGGCCTATATGGCCATGTTCTCCTGACGTTTCGGCCACATCTATGCTAGGTATCATCAGAGGTTGAGGGGTCTGTTGGAAGCTAGGCAAGTGAGGATTTTATATCTGTGGAATGACTAGGGTGGGAGGAAAACTCTTGTCTGCTTGAGGCAGGTGTGGATGTTGCAATTGGCCACTTTGATTAAGTTTGTTATATTTTATCTCTTGATGTCCAGTTTTGGAGACAGTTGAAGAACATTCAGCCAGCACACTCCTCAGCCAAGTCTTCCCGGCATTAACCAACCAAACAGTGGAAACGGTCACTGCAGACACATTGTTGGGCAATGGAAACAGCTGAAAATTAACCCACTTGCTTTCTTGCTTTACATTGACAGGCTGGAGATAATCTGTTTCCCACTGATGAAAAAGGTGTGATCATAAGCAGTAATGCAAATCCTCTAGAAACCTGGGAGGTATGTTTTGCAGCTAAGCATTTCTCTTTGTCCTGTATTCAGTCCTGCAAGCAGGTGTTTGGAGAAGGATAAGCAGCATGTTGCAGGGGAGGTTGTGGGTGGGATTGGGTGCTTTAAAATGCACTTTAATTGTATTTATTTATTGCAATTTAACTGTATTTTTAACCTCACATACAAAATACTGTTTAATTTTTTTATTATTTTTGTATTTGCTTTGTTTTAAATTGATCAAAATGTATGGCTGTTAGTTACCTTGAGTCCCCTTGGTGGGGCATAAAAGTAAACAACAACAACAACAATATGTTCGGTGAAGATTTTTGTATACCTTGCTTCTCTCTATTCATTGCAAGTGTTGCAGGTTCAAATATGTTTCTTTCTGATTTTTCCATTTGCTTATTTTGCTTCTTATTTTAATTTAATTTAATAAACCCCTGAAATGTAGATGACTGAGAGTATACTTCCCTTTTTTGAAGTCAATACACAGAGAAACTATCTAAACATGTATCTAAACATATTATTCAAAAATCCAGCTTAATAATAATATTTTTATTGATTAGTCTTTAGGCCATATCACAATACCAAACCAAACAACAAGGCTTGATAAGACTGGATTGCACTCTGTAAACAGGTTTAAAGGAATGAGAGGTCCCTTAACGCATGTGTGACAGGGGGGAAACCTTTCTATCCCACCGCTGCCACCAATGTAAGGGAGATTAAGGAACGAGAAGTCCCTTAATGCACCTGTGTGACAGGAATTTGCGTGAGGGAATAACTAATGATGTGAGAGACTGATGATACTGGTAGATTTTTGCGGCCACCACCTCAATTTTATTGTTTGAGGAAACAAAGGTGTGAATGTATTTGAGGCAATATACACCCAGGCTTCTGGTTCTTCTTTTTGGGCTCCTTTCTTGCTGACTGGACTATAAAAGAGAATTTTTAGGCTGACTTGGTTTCACTAAGTACGACAGACTGAGGCAGACACCAGTTAACGATGAACTAATAACAGGTTTATTGAACTTTAAGAAGATGACAACTCATAAAATGAGAGGTACACACGCGTATTTTGGTTACTGAYGCTTAGGCTTACTAGACATAACGTTTTTACAGACGGAGTAGCTTTTATTTGAAGTGAGTTCCCTTCTCCACACTATTCAACTCTTTGAAACAGTMTGTTTCTAAGCTCAGTCCCTCTGACTGTCTTACAGAGTAACTAGACTTTCTCCAGTCTACTCTCCACTATAGGGCAATAAGCCTTCTTGTATTATCTTCTAAATACAAGCTGACCAGTCTTCTCACTGACTCTCCTAGTACAGCTCTGCTGAAGCCTTTGTCCCTGTCTGTATTCCCTATCAGATCCACTCACTCAAAAGCTTCCTTCTCCCTGTCTAAAATACTTCTCTGTTGAAATCCTACTTCTCTCTGTCTCTGTTAGACCCTTCTCTCTSTGTGTTGGAATCCTTCTTTTTTTTTTCCCRCGTCAGAAGTGACAGCCTTTTTCTCTCTCACCCAACTCCTCCCCTTGGTGCTTAAACCAATCAGGAGTTGGCTGACTCCTCCCCTGCCTCCTTGCCTACCCCAAGATGTCAGCTATTTCTAAGCTGCCCTACCAAGATGGAGACCCAGCCCACTGACTCTCAGGCTTTGGCCTAGCCAGCAAAGGTTAGAATCTATTACACACTCTATGTAGTAAGTTAAAATAAGATACTTATAACAATACAGTAAATAAATATGATAAAACAGAATATATACATCGTATTTCCTTATCACCCCTACAACAACAACAAAAACCAACACCAAAAACAGGGTCAACTTACCCATGAGTCAATGTGAGATCCTATTAAAAATGAACCACCTCCTTCTCTGAGTAGAGTGATGAAAGGCAGAGCTTTGTCCATTCCAGGAGGACTTAAAAGAAGCACAAAATGCCTATACTCGCTCTTTCATGACCTTTTTGAATGCATGGGTGGAAAAATTGTGGTCTGAGACCACACTGGTGCTTTCCCCTCAATTTATCCTCAGGTCATATAAAAGTGGTGCAGTAGGTTGAACCGCTGAGTTGCTGAACTTAGAATCATAGAATCAAAGAGTTGGAAGAGTCCTCATGGGCCATCCAGTCCAACCCCCTGCCAAGAAGCAGGAATATTGCATTCAAATCACCCCTGACAGATGGCCAGACTTGCTGACCAAAAGGCTAGCAGTTCAAATCCAGGGAGAGAGGTGAGCTCCCGCTGTTAGCCCCAGTTTCTGCCAACCTAGCAATTCAAAAACATGCAAATGTGAGTAGATCAGTAGGTACCACTTCTGCGGGAAGGTAACGGCGCTCCATGCAGTCATGCCAGCCACATGACCTTGGAGGTGTCTACCAAAAACGGTGGCTCTTTGGCTTAGAAATGGAGATAAACACCAACCCCCAGAATCAGACATGACCAGACTTAATGTCAGGGGAAAACCTTGACCTTTACCTTACATATAAAATTATACTTTTGTGCATGTCCCCCCAAATCTGCCCTCAACTTATTCATAAATACATACAGTAACTCACTGGGAAAAGTGTTAGTTCCTCCATGAACCTTTTTTAAAACATAGGGAAACTCTAGAGGTAAAAAATGTAGCATCACCTTGTGGTTGAGCCTTCAGATGCTTCTCAGATCATCTCCCTTCAGGAGGAAGTATAGCCCATCAGAGAGAAAGGTAATGATAGTATGGTAGGGATTTCCTGTAACTCCCCTGCACCCACCCTCTCCTAACATCTTTCAGAATAGTATATTCCCAGTAAGAACTGTGCCATGTGATAATATCTGGCTTTTGGTGTGCCTTTAGGCAATGGAGGAACTGGTGGATGCTGGATTAGTAAAAGCCATTGGGGTTTCCAATTTCAACCATGAACAAATTGAGAGAATCCTGAAAAAACCTGGGTTGAAGCACAGGCCTGCAAATAATCAGGTAAGCATTGCAAACTGGAGGCATTTAGGGGATTGCGAAAGGGAGTGAATATTTTTTCAGTACAGGAATATTCATGCTATTGCTTTTAAGTTGATCCTAATTCATGGCAACCCTCCCCTAGGCTTTTCTTGACAAAATTTATTTACAGAAGATTTACCACTACCAGTTTGAGGTGGAGAGATTAGACAGGCCAGCAAAACTGAGAATCTTAATCATGTTTTAAATATATATGTGTTGGTTTTGTTGGAATTTGGCATGGTAAATCCAAAAATGACCTCAGTAATGAATTTATTATTAAAATCAGTAATGAAAAGCACCAAGATCTGGAGGACTTGGGTGCAGAAGAGGATAAAACATGTGTCAAACTATTGATATCTCTACATAATGCCACTGAATGTCTTTCCAACCATATTGATGATAGCCATCTGTGGATTACCCAAACTGGAGAAGAATCCAGTTCACTGAGTTACTTTTTGGGTGGAGCCTCTATGCTGCAAGCAAGCAGTTATAACTAGTTTAATTCCACAAAACCAAGTCAAAATAGAGGGGGGATCCTGTTCCCTTTATCAGCAGCCATAATTAATATCACTTGGTTGCAGGCCCGTAGCCGGGGGGGGGGGGCTTGAGGGGCTTCAGCCCCTCCCCCCAAAATTCTCAGGGTGGTCCACAAGAAGACCTTACTGGTACATTATTTAAACTGTTATGTTTATTCATATCATGATCTGATCACCATGCTCAATATATCCCTTATGCATGGGGGTATTGGGATAATGATACAAAAGGTTTGCTAGGGTAACCTTTCTAGACTCCCCCCCCCCCCCCCCGGAATCAAACTCAGCCCCCCCCCAAATCAACTCAGCCCCCCCCCCCGAATCAAAATCCTGGCTATGGGCCTGCTTAGTTGGTTGTATTCTGCAAGTCACTACCTTAATCAGTGGCTGATGCTGGATGAGAGACTCCCCCCTGAGCACATAGAAGATTGGGTGACTTGGAAGACGCTCAACAGGCTGCACTCTGGCACCACGAGATGCAGAGCCAGTCTTAAGAAATGGTGCTACAAAGTGCGGAGAAGAGCAAATCACAGACCACATACTACAATAGAGCCTGAGCCCTGCCACATGCACTATGGAGGACCTTCTTACAGCCACACCAGAGGCACTCCAAGTGGCCAGCTTCTGCTCAAAGGAAATCTAGTATAATGCCAAGTTTTTAACTTGGTTTGTGTGTGGTTTTTAAAAAAAATACATTATGACTATACCCTCAATTCGCTTCTGACACGATAAATAAATATATGTATCACTGTCAATTTGGAGGATTTAGTGCTAATTCAAGGACCTGTTGAAACACCACTTCTATGCTGCTTTTTTGTCTCTTGGCTCTGAGGATGTACTCCTAAGACAGTGGTGCTCAATCTTCCTAGTCCCATGACTCCTTAATACAGTTCCTCATGTTGCGGTGACCCCCAACCATAAAATTATTTTGTTGCTACTTTATAACTGTAATTTTGCAACTGTTATGAATCATAATGTAAACATCTGATATGCAGGGTGTATTTTAATTCACCAGACCAAATTTGGCACAAATACCCGATACACCCGAATTGGAATACTGGTGGGGTCAGAGGTGGCCCTAGGTAATTTTCAACGGTAAGCAAACAGTATTTTGGCACCCCCCCCCTCCCCAACCAATCACTGATATATATTTTCTGTTCATCGTGGGAGTTCTGTGTGCCATATTTGGTTCAATTCCATCATTGGTGGAGTTCTGAATGCTCTTTGATTATAGGTGAACTTTACATCCCAGTAACTACAACTCGCATATGTCAAGGTCTATTTTCCCCCAAGAGCGCCTCAAGAGTGCCCCTGGGCAAAATCAACTATACTGCAAATGGTTACTTTGCGTAATGGGTTGAGCCACCCCTGGGTGGGGTGGAGGGGGGGAATTGATATTGTCATTTGGGAGTTGTAGTTGCTGGGATTTATAGTTAACCTACAATCAAAGAGCATTCTAAACTCCACCAATGATTGAAATAATCCAAACTTGGCACACTGAACTCCCATGACAAGGAGAAAATACTGGAAGGATCTGGTGGGCATTGACCTTGAGTTCTGAAGTTGTAGCTCACCGACATCCAGAGACCACTCTGGACTCAAACAATGATGGATCTGGACCAAACTTGGCACAAATACTCAATATACCCAAATGTGAACACTGGTGGAATTTGAGGAAAATAGGCCTTGACATTTGGAAGTTGTAGTTGTTGGGATTTATAGTTCTCCAACAATCAAAGAGCATTGTGAAACCCACCAGTGATAGAATTGGGCCAAACTTCCCACACAGAACCCCTGTGAACAACCGAACATACTGTGTTTTCTGATGGTCTGTGATGACCCCTCTGACATCCCCTCTCGTGTCCCCCCCCCCAGGGGTCCTGACCCCCAGGTTGAGAAACGCTGTCCTAAAATGTTCTCCAAAATCCTAGCACCGCTCCTAACATATTTACCTCTGAGGCATTCCTGCTATGTTCATATGATACACTACTGATTTTTAAAATCAAACATTTGACTATTTGTAAGAAGTAATAGCTGTTAGTAAACAAATTAGGACATGAACTAAATTATGGTTGCCTATTTTTCCAGGTTGAATGTCACCCATATCTTATCCAGGAAAAGCTGATTAATTACTGTCATTCCAAAGGGATCACTATCACAGCATACAGTCCCTTTGGGTCTCCTGACAGACCATGGTGAGAAAAGTTGGGTAAACTTCCTCTCTTTTGTATCTAATGAAATGTGTCCTGGGTTCAGAACTCTGCAGAGTGGGCTTCTTAAGTGACCACATCAGCACAGGAAAACAGGTATTACAATGAGATTAAGGGATCACTAGTTTGACTGTATAAAGCTAATGTGACTTATGATAGCAGTGAGAGCACATGCACCTGCACATGGATTTTTATAACTGTGAACATTACAACTGCCCCATAAGGCAGGTTTTGGACCACATGGACTGTCCTTGTGGATCCCTTTGCTGAATTTGTTGTCACACCCCAATCATGGCAGCAAAAAGCTATATTCTGATTTTAAAACAAAGGGCTTGAGAAATGTGTCCCTTGACTTTAAGCAAAACCCAAACTCCTTGAATCATGTAAAACAAAACAAAAAAAGTTGCAACTTTCTTCAGGACAAGATCTGTGTATTTTGTCTTTAAAGAGAAAAGCAGTGTTTGGTTTTGGGTTGTTGTAGGTTTTTCGGGCTATGTGGCCATGTTCTAGAAGCATTCTCTCCTGACATTTTACCTGCATCTATGGCAAGCATTGTCAGAGGTTGTGCGGTTGTAGGTTTATCGGGCTATATGGCCATGTTCTTGAAGCATTCTCTCCTGACGTTTTGCCTGCATCTATGGCAAGCATCCTCAGAGATTGTGAGGTTGTAGGTTTACCAGGCTATATGGCCATGTTCTAGAAGCATTCTCTCCTGACATTTTGCCTGCATCTATGGCAAGTATCCTCAGAGGTTGTGAGGTCAGACCTCACAACCTCTGAGGATGCTTGCCATAGATGCAAGCGAAATGTCAGGAGAGAATGCTTCTAGAACATGGCCATATAGTCTGAAAAACCTACAAAAAAAACAGTGATTCTGGCCATGAAAGCCTTAGACAATACAGTGTTTTGTTTTGTTTTGTTTTATGGCTGTTGCCACTTTGCCAAATGTACACAACAGGGTATATTCATCTGGGATATACATGTTATTTCTGTTACAAAAGAGATGACCAGGGTGGTTTACAGGTACCGTGTGAGTTTATAGTAGAGATAACACATTGATCTGGGGCCAAGGGGGAATGACCCATTCATAAATTTCTCTTTAAACTGTGTAGGAGTTTCTTCTCTGGTCAGGCTAGCTATTGGAAATTATTGTGTTCCTCTTACATGCAAATTTCGTTATTTATCTTTTATTGCTTGTGTTTCCTAGGGCCAAGCCAGATGATCCATCTCTTCTGAATGATCCTAAGATCAAAGAGATTGCTGATAAGCACAATAAATCTGTAGCGCAGGTAAGTAGAGAGTTGTGTGAACATAAGTAGAGAAGATGCTGGGTTGGGGAAAAATAAAGTAGTGGTTCACAATTGAATAAAAAGCGTGCATGGGAGTAGAATTTCTTTTCCAAAATTGTTGTTGAAATTATATAGCTGCCAGTCGGCACATTTTCTCCAGGTGCCTTTGCCAAAAGAAAAATATATTTTTTCTCTTGGCAAAGCAATAAAGTGCAGCAGCAACAACAAAACTGCCCTTCCTTTCTGAAAGGAAAAAATAAAATGTCCTAGTAGCTCAACTCAGTAAATACAATTTATACTGAGCTTGTATTCTATTTGTTTAATAAGTGAAGGTTGTTGAAAAGGCCTATTTGAGTAAAGAAACTCATAAGAGAAAAGTAAATAAAGGTGCCACTTCAAATGTTTGCAGGTGTATATAGTGTACTGGTCTGTACCCACAAAGGAGAGCTGAACAAAAGGGAGAGGAGACTGGGATAGATGTAACTAAGGCATGGGTCACCATGGCCAAGTCAGGCTTTTTGAGTTCATCCTAGATAATCTGTGCTGAATGAAAAAGGTTCCGGTCTTGGAATGTTAAATTAAAAAGACTATGTGATAAAGGATGGGCATTTTTACTTGATGTTATCGTCCGTTTTTGTATGTGTTTTATTTTATTTTGCCTTATTGTAATTGCTTGGGCTCGGCCCCGTGTTAACCGCCCCAAGTCCCTTCGGGGAGATGGTGGCGGGGTACAAATAAAGTTGTTGTTGTTGGTGGTGGTGGTGGTGTTATTTATGAAGTCCTTTCTCTGTCTGAGGCCTGTGACAGGCAAAGTAGTAATAGTACTGTTGGGTATGGCTCGCAGCAGCCCAAAACATATTTTTTTTGCACCAAGTTCCCTATTATATAAATATTATTGCCTCATTGAACTAAAAAGATAAAGAAATTATCACTGCAGTCTCAGAGGGTTATAAATAATAAAATAAAATTTTATACCCTGCCACCATTTCTCTTAGGGGGGAGCCTCCAGTGGCGCAGTGGGTTAAAGCCCTGTGCTGGCAGGACTGAAGACCGGGAGAGGCGGATGAGCTCCCTCTATAGGCTCCAGCTCCTCATGCGGGGACAAGAGAGAAGCCTCCCACAAGGATGGCAAAACATCAAAAAATCATCCGGGCGTCCCCTGGGCAACGTCCTTGCAAACGGCCAATTCTCTCACAACAAGAGCGGTTGCTCCTGACACAACCAAATTTCCCATAGGGACTCGGGGTGGCTTACAGAATAGCACACAAAGATGCCATACATAAAATACATAATGCATAAAATAAAATACATCACATGAAAACAATACATTACATAAACTAGGTATATAAATTGGATACAACAACTTCTATTAATTTTTTTTGTGGTGTCAGGAGCGACTTGAGAAACTGCAAGTCGTTTCTGGTGTGAGAGAATTGGCCATCTGCAAGGACGTTGCCCAGGGGACGCCCGGATGAATTGATGTTTTTATCATCCTTGTGGGAGGCTTCTCTCATGTCCCCGCATGAGGAGCTGGAGCTGATAGAAGGAGCTCATCCACCTCTCCCCGGATTCGAACCTGCGACCTGTCAGTCTTCAGTCCTGCTGGCACAGGGGTTTAACCCCCTGCGCCACCGGGGGCTCCTTCTATTAAATTTCTATTAAAATAGAATCAGTTCAAAGAGCCATGTAATCAATATAGCAGCCCAGCTGCTATATTGTTGTTATTTCTGTTATTGCTTTAATGTTTTGATTTGCTTTAAGTTGTGTATTTGTTATGCTATTGTTGTATTGAGGCCTTGGCCTTGTAAGCCACATCGAGTCCTTCGGGAGATGCTAGCGGGTACAAATAAAGTTAATAATAATAATAATAATAATAATGCACAGGATGTAGATATAAAGTGCTAAGTGATTGGCAATCAGTTCTGGTCACTGTCTAAACATTATCAAATGCCTGCTAGAAAAAAAACAAGTTTTTAACTCTTTCCTAAAGTGTTGTAGTGTAAGGGCTTGTCTAAGTTCACTGGGGAGGGTGTTCCAAAGCTGGGGGCCACGACCTAGAAGGCCCTCTCCCTCATCCCCACCAACTGCACTTGAGATGGAGGCAGGACTGAGAGGAGGGCCTCTCCAACAGATCTTAGAGCCCACACCGATTCATAGGGGGAGATGCGGTCACGAAAATTGGCTGGACCCAAACCATGTAGGGCTTCATTATAGGTGATAACCTGCATTTTGAATCGGGACTGGAAATTTATCGGAAGCCAGTGGAGCTTCTCTACCTATTATTGGACAGCAACTCCCAGCAGTCTTCCTGATCGATCTACCTACCTACCTACCTACCTACCTATCTCTATCTAATCTATCTATCTGGAGGATTGCAGTCCAGGAATACGAAATTGGAAATATGCAGGGATTGGGATGCTCTCAGAGAGATCCAAGGAGAAGAAAGCTTGCATCTTGGAAGCAGTGCATTTGGATCATCCTCCTCTCCTAAAGGGCCTGATCTAGGGGATGCTGGGAGCCGTAGTCTGGAAGAAAGTGTGGATATGCTATTGTATGTTTTGTTTGCCAGGAGAATTGTTTTTGCGCATACATTGTAGCATCTTTTTGCTTTTTTGGGCTTTTAAGTCCCTTCTGCTATGTTTTTCAGTGTTTGTATGAGTGATGGTCACTCGTTGGCCTGATAGGTGTATTGTGTCCAAATTTGGTGTCATTCATCAGTGGTTTTTGAGTTAGATTAATCCCACAAATGAACATTACAGTTTTATTTATATAGATGAGATTTCTCTTTGTTTGGTGTTATCTTTAGGTTCTGCTCCGATTTCAAATCCAAAGAAATGTAGTCGTGATTCCCAAATCTGTCACCGCTTCACGAATTGAGGAAAATTTCAAGGTAAGAGAATGCAACGTTCTGTGAATGTTGCATTCCCTCTCGGAAGATGTATTGGAAGATATATTGGAAGGCCAGTAATTCTCTACCCATGCCAACTGGGGATAATGGGTGATTACATCTAACATTGCTTACCTTAGAAGGTAAGAACCTCTGCCCAATAGGGAACTTTTCACTTGTCAATGCATCTGTGTCTCTTCCCTACAATATAAAAACTAGGAGGGACGAGATAGTAATAAAATTCATTTGGGAAACCTGCAACCCTTCCATATTTCTTCAATGCTTCCACCCTCTTTTCCACCTTCTGCTCTCTCTCTCTTACTCGCTCAATGTCTAGTTTGAGAAACATCCATCACTCTTGATAACACAAATCTTCAGCATTTGCTTCTCGCCTGTGGTTGGATCAGAGAAAAATTGCAAAGTCATTCAGGACAAACCAGAATCCTTTTACTGTTTGTTGGGCAATGGGACAAGCAAAAACCTGTCCTAATCCCCAGTGATCCTGCTGCTGCTGAAATCACAATATTATCTTTGGAGAGCTCTACCTCACAGATCACTTGCTTTCAACAGATAATGAAGAGGGGATGACACCATTGTTGTAAGCAGTACAGTCGAATAGCAGTACAGTCGAATAACTTAAAAGGCACAACCTAAGACACATTTTGTGCAGAACACAACTGCCATCTGCCAGGTTTTGCTATGACTCACTTGTCAGGATCATATCAAATACAATTTGGCATTCTGGGTAAATAGTTCAAATAGTGTCAGTGTAATGTGCTGTGAATTTGGTGGAAACTCCCTGAGCTGCTGCTTTACTAGAGAAACAAAAATAACATATCAATATGTCTTTCTCAAGCTTTCAAACTATTGTTGCCAGATAGAGTGGGTTGTGTTTTTTTGTTGTTCATTCGTTCAGTCCTTTCCAACTCTTTGTGACCTCATGGGCCAGCCCATTCCAGAGCTCCCTGTCAGTCGTCACCACCCCCAGCTCCTTCAAGGTCAATCCAGTCACTTCAAGGATACCATCCATCCATCTTGCCCTTGGTCGGCCCCTCTTCCTTTTTCCTTCCATTTTCCCCAGCATCATTGTCTTCTCTAAGCTTTCCTTTCTTCTCATGATGTGTTTAGTGTTGTTCTTTTCAAGGGAATGTGCACCAAAAGGAGCGCATAAGTGACACAAATGTCCACATTCTCCATAATTTAATTGGACTTGATGTTACAAAAATTAAGTGGGTACAAGAAGGAATAAATTTTTTGAACAAAATTAGTCTTGGTGTATTGGCCATGGTGTCTCTCAGCCCTAATTGTCTTGTAGCTTTTTTCCCCCATGTCAGGACCGACTTGAGTAACTGAAAGTCGCTCCTGGTGTGACAGAATTAGCCACCTGCCAGGACGTTGCCCAGGAGATGCCTGAATGTTTTACCATCCTTGTGGGAGGCTTCTCTCATGTCCCCACATGGGGAGCTGGAGCTTACAGAGGGAGCTCATCTACGCTCCGCCCGGATTCAAACATCCAACTTATCAGTCTTCAGTCTTGCCGGCACAAGGGTTTGACCCATTGCTCCACCGGGTCTTGTAGCTACAATTTCAGTGAAAAATGAGATGTTTTCAACGTTCAGCTTGCTGGATGTATCTAATGGGATTTCTCTCCATCCTCACCAAGTAGAAACTTAAAACTGCAGACCTCCCACCTCTACTATAACACTTCATTGGATCTCAAAAGGACTACTAGTTTCCATTATTTTTTAATTTTTACTTATAAACATCTTTTTCCTTCTTTTTTCCCCAATATCTTAGTACATGCACTTGAGCCATTCATTGCTTTGCATCTGACCTACTTCACAAAATGTCAGGGAGATAAATAGGAATAACTCCTCTATGTATGCTACACTGACCTGTTTTTGGAGTGGGTGGGGGAGGGAATCCATGTTTAAAATGTATCTTTGCAACTCTTGTGACACTTTGGGTCTTTTTTGTCATTGTCAAATCTCTTTATCCCTTTTGCCAGGTGTTTGACTTTCAGTTGTCAGAGCAAGAAATGAAAACCATCCTTGGTTTTAACAGGAACTGGAGAGCGTGCACAATTGAAGGGTAAGGAACAGCATTTGAAAAAACATCTAAAAGTAAACCAGAAATATGTGTGTCATTGAGATTAATATAGAATACTACTTCAGTAACTGGGACTGTCAAAGCAGAGGAATCCCACCTCTTCTTCCACCTCCTGGAGGTGACATGTGACCCTAGCGACATCACTGATTTATGACATAATGTAAAATAAACCACATGTAGTTCATGTTTGATCAGCTCGCACACTGTCTTGCCAGAGAAAGAGAATATGACATGCAGATGAGCAATAAAGAACAAGTAGTTTGCTCTTTGCAGTTCAGAACAACATATGTACAAGGTGATCAGTTGCATCAATTCACATAATGTCCTTTTATGAGAGATTTAAAATAGTATTTCTCTTGTCCCTGTGGATGAACTCCCTCCAGCAGCTTATGAAGCAAGAGTACACTCCAAACTGTCTCGCTCTCTTCTCTCTTCAAACTGTCTCTCTCTGCACTTGCTCAAGCATGAACAAAAATGTAACAGTATCCAAAAGTCCCAGTCCCAGTCTCAGCCATCTCCCCGGGCATTGCCCGACCAATCAGCTTCATGTATCTTATGTGCCTTCCCAGAATAAGGAAACTCCCAGCAATATGTCCCTAATTGCACCTTATTAGTGATCTAGAACTGTCTGTACACCCCATTCTTTTCCAAAATTCTATCCTAGTTATATTTCACCTGGTCTTTTCCAGCATTATTTTTAAATTTTAACTATTACATTTGGCCCAGCCATTAGTTTTTAAATGTTATTGTGTTATTGTTGATGTTTACTGCCTATTTTTTGTTTATGAGTTTTATTTTATTGTTTTGTATTACTGCTGTTGTTGTTTTTGCTGATGTACTGTGGGCTCGGCCTCATGTAAGCCGCACCAAGTCCCTTGGGGAGATGGTAGCGGGGTATAAATAAAGTTTTATTATTATTATATTATTCTGCAGTTGGCGCACACACACTCACTGATTCCTTAGATGCTCCAACATGATTTACATAAATCAACAAAAGTTCTGGAGTCAATTTTTTAACCAATATATGATTATATATGATAAAATGCCTGAGTGGATGCATAGAGCTTCACCTTATTCCAAAAATCCAACAATATAGAAAACAAGCTATTTGCATATGTATATTTAGCAGTTTTACTGCCTCTCTGCCTCCCACTTCCATGCTTGAAGGAAATGTTATATATCCTGCTATATCAACAGTGATTCAACAACGTTGAGATGGAAATGTTTGCCTAATGATAGAAAGTTTTTTACCTTTGGTTAGAAACAACTAAAACAACTATCAATGGAAGGATGACTTTTGGATTTCTTTTTCTTTTGGGGACTTATTGTTGGCACTCTGCATGGTCCAGGGAGAAAACCTATCTAAGCCACAACTGAAACTCATTATTCTGGTTTTACCCAGTTTCCAAAACAAACATGAGCATAAATGCAGTTTGATTCTTGCTTCTGATGAACACTTTCTTTCTCTAGATGCACCAGTCTCCCGGATTTTCCTTTCAATGCTGAATATTAAAGCCTGAATATCCAGAAAGTCTTCAAACCATAGAGTAAACAGTGTCTGGGTTTTTCTAGCCCAGATTTAGTATGTTATTTGAGAACTGCTGTGATCCTTTGATTCTTTGAAATGGTTTTATATTATCCTGCTTTTCTTAATTTTTTTATTTTTGTAAAGTAAAACAATACATTTATAATACAGCAGACATATACTATCCAAAGCGCTTAATTCCCCCCCCCCATTAATATAATTATATCCACTGTAAATTTTACTCTTACTCTTATATATATGTTTCTATCATTATCCTGCTTTTTGAATGAAATTACTTCTAATAAAATATATACGTACTATTGCATTTTTGTTTCTGTTTTAGTAGGGAAAACGTTCTAAAAATCAAGATCTGCATTTTCAAACAATTTTAGAACATAATCAAACACAACGTTTATTTGGCTCTCATTAGAATAATACGAAGAAGAGAGGAACATTTTAAGCTTGAGGTATCTATTTGCTTTGTTTGGAGTTTTTTTCAATTTATTTTTATTTATTGTTTCAGAGGCGGCTTGAGAATACAGTGTTTTAAAAAAACACAAAGTTAAAAGCTTGACATTATACTAGATTTCCTTTGACCAGAAGCTGGCCACTTGGAGTGCCTCTGGTGTTTCTGAGAGAAGGTCCTCCATTGTGCATGTGGCAGGGCTCAGGCTGTATTGTAGCAAGTGGTCTATGGCTTGCTCTTCCCACATTCCATGTCGTGGAGTCCACTTTGTGGCCCCATTTCTTAAGACTGGCTCTGTATCTTGTGGTGCCAGAGTGCAGTCTGTTCAGTGCCTTCCAAGTCACCCAGTCTTCTGTGTGCCCAGGAGGGAGTTTCTCACCCGGTATCAGACATGGTTTCGCGTTTTAGTCTGCCACTTTTGGACTCTCTCTTGCTGAGATGTTCCTGCGAGTATCTCTGTAGATCATAGAAAGCAGTTTCTTGATTTAAGGCATTGACATGCTGGCTGATATCTGATCAGAGGATGGGCCGGAGATGTCACTGCCTTGGTCCTTTCATTAAAGGCTGCTACTTCAAGACACATGTCAGGTAATACAATACCGGCTAAACAGTATAATTTCTCCAGCAGTGTAGGGCGTAGACATCCTGTGATAATGCGGCATGTCTCATTAAGACCCACATCTGCTGTTTTAACGCAATGAGATGTATTCCATACTGGGCATATGTATTCAGTAGCAGAGTAGCAAAGCACAAGGGCAGATGTCTTCATTGTGTCTGGTTGTAATCCCGAGGTTGTGCCAGTCAGCTTTCGTATGATATTATTTCTAGCACCCACTTTTCACCAATTAGACTCAAATGAAAAAGGTTTAGGAAAGAAGGAGCAGGATGTAAATGAATATATGCAGAAAGGGACAGAGCCCGTTATCTACTTTAAGTCCTGATCCATAGATTCTAGGATAACTTGCATATGTATTAGCTACACTGAAAGTGTCCAAATCGTGCGAAGACAATCAAAGATAACTAATGGCTTGGCAAAATAAGCTACACAGAGATATTATTGAAAGTAGTTACTTGGAGAGGATGGGAATATGTCTGCATTACACAATTACATCAGTGTCATACCATAATAATTCCAAAACAATTCTAAGAATTATTTATTTACAGTATTTGTATACCGCTTTTCTCACTCCAAGGGGGACTCAAAGCAGTTACCTGTGCTAAGCAAATTAGTCAAGAAATCAGTTGACAATTATGGCAACTTGTCACAACTCCAAGGTTTTGTTATTTGTTTCATCAATAAAACATATTTTCTCTTATTAACCCATGATATCACACAAGATATTATGACTTCCCATGACTTAGAAACTAGACCATTACCTGATATATAAGGCTTCCTTTCTCTTTTCCTAAGGCAGCTTTACTCGGTTCTCTTTGTCACAATTTTGAGCAAACAAGCTACTTTAAGAGACACAAAGAAATTGTACTAATGCCGCTTTTTCATCTGAGCCTATGATTATTTATTTTCTACTTCTTGAGATTCTTGGTTGACTTGCAAGTCTCAACAGAAAGAGGCAACAAAGGGAGTGGTTGTGTGAGAGAGAAATGAACAGGATTAAATTCAAATGCAAGAAGAGGCAAGACACATTGCCTTGAATATTCTTAATCCCAGTTAAAATAGACACATTGAAATCTCTTTCACAATATGTAGTTGTATAACGTTAGAACAAATTGAACTGTCTTGACTGCATCATGTAACATCCTGAGATTTGTAACTGGATGAGGCGCTAGAACACTCTGCCAGAGAATTAAAAAAAACCAGTTTTATTCCATAGGGTTAAAATGTCCATGCAGGGTTGAGGAGTAGATAATGTAATAAGACTCTGTGCGCATTCAGAAGAAGACCTACAAGCCACTCTAAACACCTTTGCAGAAGCATACGAGAAGCTCGGCCTGTCATTAAACATTGAGAAAACCAAAGTGCTCTTCCAGCAGGCACCAGCCAATCCCTCTCCAATGCCAGAAATACAGCTTAATGGTGCAACATTAGAAAATGTTGACAATTTCCGCTGCCTTGGCAGCCACCTCTACACCAAAGTCAAAACTGACACTGAAATACAACACCATCTGAGCTCTGCGAGTACATTTTTCCGAATGAAACAGAGAGTGTTTGAAGATCGGGACATCTGTAGAGATACCAAGGTGCTTGTTTATAAAGCTATTGTCCTCCCAAACCTGCTATATGCCTGCAAAACGTGGACTATCTACAGACATCACATGCAACTCCTAGAACGATTCCATCAGCGATGCCTTCGAAAAATCCTGCAAATCTGTTGGGAAGACAGGCGGACAAATGTCAACGTGCTGGAAGTAGCAAAGACCACCAGCATTGAAGAAATAGTCCTCCGTCATGAACTCCACTGGTCTGGCCATGTTGTCCAAATGCCCAATCACTGTCTCCCAAAACAGTTACTCTACTCCGAACTCAAGAACAGAAAACAAAATGTTGGAGGACACACAAAGAAATTTAAAGATGGACTAAAGTAAATAAGTAAGAGTCTATAGAAAGACAAACTATCATCCTGCACACATTTTATCTCTACTCAAGGTTGCAGTATACAAAACTCAAGCATTCAGGCATATACAAGACACAGTGGCTAAAACTTTGATTAATCCCTTCTTTAGGTCATCTAACATTCATAAAAGAGACTGCTGCCAGGTAGACCCATAGTATTGCTTTCTAGGGATTAATCTACACTGTTGAATTAATGCAGTTTGATTCCACTTTAACTGCCGTAGTTCAATGCTATGTTACAATGTGGGAGTTGTAGTTTGGTGAGACACCAGAACTATTCACCGGGGAAGGTCAAATAACTGGTAAAACTACAACTCCCAGCATTTCATAGCACTAAGTCATGGCAGTTGAAGTGGTGTCAAATTGCAATAATTTGACACCACTTCAACTGCCATGACATAGTGCTATGAAATGCTGGGAGTTGTAGTTTCATAATTCATAATTTTGCATATTTCTTTTATGTTTTATGTCCAAATGTTGTTTTATGTTTTAATATGGTTAGGTTTTTAATTTATAGTTATGGTATATGTTATTGTCTAGCATATGTTAAATCCCTATATACCAATATATCTCATGAAAAGATGAAAACAACAGATGCAAAATATCTTAAACCTACAAAACAGCAGCTCCACACACCCACTTCTGTTTTGCTAGATCATCTGGACATCATATTAGACAAGAATTTATTTGGAGCTGAAGAACAATTTTATATTCAAATATAAGGTGTGGCCATAAGAAGTAATAAAGAAGGAAAGCCTATATATACCTCTAACTATGTACAGTTGTCTGTCTTGTCCGTGTATAACGGCACTGAATATTTGCCGTATATGTGTTCTGTGATCCGCTTTGAGTCCCCTTTGGGGTGAGAAGGGCAGAATATAAATACTGTAGATAGATAAATAAATAAACAATATAGCCCTCGTTATAGTTAATCAAATACATCTTTGTATATTGATGGTATACAGATAATATATTCCTAATTTTAAAAAAGAGTGATGGACTCTCAGATTTTCTTGATTGCATTATTAGCTTATACACCACCTTTCAGTCTACCAGTAATTAATATGAAACACCTTAGCGTGGTAGTTAAAGTGATATCAGAGTGCTAGGGCTGTGTAGCTGAAAAAGATCTGAATCGGTTGTGGAATTGAGAGTCAAGGCATAGGTAAACCTAACAGATTCAATTGATCTACTCTAATTGGGGCTGGAAAGAGAGTTCAGACCCCAGTTTCATTAACTATATATTTGTTTATTTATTGCATTTATATACTGTTTTTCTCACCCCTGGGAGGACTCAAAGCAGTTCACAACATAATCAATGGCAAAATTTAATGTCACTTGAATGCCACTGTGTTGTGGCTGATCAAAATTAAACTTGTTGACTGACTGTAGAGTAGCCAAAGTGTATTGATTCTGATGGCAAGGTGGCCTTATTGCCATTTCCTCCAAACCATCCAGCAAAAGCAGGCAGTGGCTGGAAGGCAAGCAGCATTGCAGTCATAAAGCACAGAACCTCCTTTCTAAACTTAGGTTGGCTCTACGGTGTAGAATTAATGCAGTTTGATACCTCTTGAACTGCCATGGTTCAATGCTATGGAATCCTGGGAGTTGTGGTTTGGTGATACACCAGCACTCTTTGATTGACAAGGGACAGACCTCGGACTATGACTTTGGATGTGGATTCGGGTCTTGGATTTGTTAACTTTTAAATGAATGTTTTTAATGTATTGTTTAGTTAATGTTTTAATTGTGATTTCATTGCTATGGTTTGTGTGGTGTCTAATGATTGCCGGTTATAAGCTGCTCTGAGTCCCCCTTCGGGGGTGAGAAGGGTGGGATATAAATGTCTGAAATAAAATAAATATAGAGAAGACCTTGCAAAACGAAAATTCCTGTGCTTCCATAGCATTGTGGTTTGATGAGGCACCAGCACTCTTTGACATAGAGAAGACCTTGTAAAACTACAATAATTTTATGGTTGGGGGTCACCACAACATGATGAACTGTATTAAGGGATCGTGGCATTAGGAAGGTTGAGTACCACTGATCTATTTGCTATTCTTCACCAATTTATGAAGGAATTGCTCAGTATTCATTTCATGGTTGTTGGAATGGGGAATCAACTTTAAAAATGCCATCTGTTAAGCCTGGAGCTATCAGAGTAAAGAACATTAGATGCATTCTTGTCCTTAGCAATTCTGCATGCCAAAATAATTGACTTAGCTTTGCTCGTAAAATGACAAAACAGTGCTGCTTTGTCCCAAAATGACTGTATACTGATAGATTTAAAACCATAGCAGGATTCATTATGGTTAACATTTCTGGTATGTGGACAAGTCTGTTTGGAACAATCAATGCAAGAACTGAGTCCAGAATGCTGGGAACACATCTACAGAATTTAGAAACTAAAGAAAAGTGAGACAAGATCATTTATTTATTTATTTATATCATATCAGAAGTGAACCAAAGGTACAGTTGTAATGTATTTTAAAAACACAAAGTTTAAAAACTTGGCACTATATTAAATGTCCTTTGACCCAGTAGCTAGTCACTTGGAGTGCCTTTGATGTTGCTATAAGAAGGTCCTCCATTGTGCATGTGGCAGGGCTCACATTGCATTGCAATAGGTGGTCTGTGGTTTGCTCTTCTCCACACTTGCATGTTGTGGACTTCCACTTTGTGGCCCCATTTCTTAAGGTTGGCTTTGCATCTCGTGGTGCCAGAGCACAATCTCTTCAGCATCGGCCAGTCTTCTGTATGCCCAGCGGGGAGTCTCTCATTTGGTATTAGCCATGGCTTGAGGTTCCAGGCTTTACCCTGCCACTTTTGGACTCTCACTTGCTGAGGTGTTCCTGCAAGTATCACTTTAGATCTTAGAAAGCTAAGCATTGGTGTGCTGGTTGATATCCGAACAGAGATGTCACTGTCTTGGTCCTTGCATTATTGGCTGCTACTTCCTGGCAGATGTCAGGTGGTGCAATACCTGCTAAACAGTATAATTTCTCCAGTGGTGTAGGGCGTAGACATCCTACAATAATGCGACATGTCTCATTAACAGCTACATCCATTGTTTTAGTGTATTCCACACTGGGCATGTATTCTCAGCAGCAGAGTGGCAAAGAGCAAGGGCAGATGTCTTCACTGTATCTGGTTGTGATCCCCAGGTTGTGCCAGTCAGCTTTCGTATGAACTCAGAGTAACTCCCAGGTATTTTGGTGTGCTGCAATTCTCCAGTGGAATTCCTCCCCATGTAATCCTCAGAAATCGAGATGCTTGTCTGTTCTTATGATGGAAAGCACATGCCTGTGTTTTAGATGGGTTAAGAATCCGCTGGTTTTCCCTGTAATAGGTAGTAATAGCACCTAAAGCTTCAGAGAGCTTCTGTTCAACCATTTCAAAGAGACAGGATACTATAGAATCAATGCAGTTTGACACCACTGTAATTGCTACAGCTACAATTCCCATTATTCTACAGTATTGAACCATGGTAGTTGAAGTGGTATCAAACTGCACTAATTCTACAGTGCAGATCCCCCCCCCCTACATTTAATACAAATTCTGGCCCCATCTACCCACACTGGGTTCGTGCCATTAAAGAGGGAGACAACAGATAAAAAATAATGGCTTCTCTGTTACAAGCAAGGCAAATGCCATTCTTGATGGAAATTTTTGCAGAGAAGCCTTTTCTCTTCCTATGTAAACATAGGAAGAGAATGTAGATTCATTTTTAATCCATGATAAACAGTACTAACAATGTCTATTTATGCCTTCTCTAAATATTGCCAAGAATGTTTGGGGAACATGTTCCAGAGACTCCATCATGAGCAGTTTGGTTTTGCATGTCTCAAAGATTAAGAAAAAAACCTATATGAAACATAAAGTTTTCTGTGTATAAAATGGGATGTCTTTGGGTGCATCTACATCAGGCAAGGGCAAACATCGGCCCTCCAGGTGTTTGGACCTCAACTCCCACAATTCCTAACAGCCAGAATTGTGGGAGTTGAAGTCTAAAACACCTGGAGGGCCAAAGTTGGTCCATGCCCAATATACACTATAGAATGAATGTAGTTTGAGAGGATTCCATGGCACTAAGCCAGTGGTTCTCAACCTGTGGGTCCCCAGATGTTTTGGCCTTCAACTCCCAGAAATCCTAACAGCTGGTTAACTGGCTGGGATTTCTGGGAGTTGTAGGCCAAAACACCTGGGGACCCACAGATTGAGAACCACTGCACTAAGCCATGGACACACGTGTAACAGATAATGTGTAGGTAAGTGAGTAGTTTTACCCCTTCCATGTATGTTCACCATCTCCTGCCAGTAACACATTAGCTTATAGGGCTGATCTTGATATTTTTATGTCTGCCAAAGAGTATAAATTGTACTATAAAAAGATCTCAGGAGAATAGATTTCCCTAAAACTACCATGTATAGTGTCCAATTAATTAAGCTTTATGAAGTGACATAGTGTTTTTCTTGTGTCTATGGGATCTTGAGTTTAAAAGACCATTTTGCTTTAGACCCAAAGTACCTCTCTCCCCTCAATTTTCAATAAACAATTTTCAACTAAAGGAATGTGCTGAGGTCCACATTAACAGGTCAGCAGCTTCACCCAGTTCTCACCCGCATTTATGTATAAAAGGTAACTTACCAAGGTCAGAATTGAATCACCCAGCACTGCAGCTAAAGACTGGATAACTGAACCATCGTCCTTTGTTTTTCTCCGTTGATGCTGTAACTGTTACTGTGAGAACGAAGCTAATCTTTATAGGCACATACACTGAATGTTGCAGAATGTAAAAGTATGCTGAATTTTTAGAAAATACTTTGTGTTCCCTCCAAAAAAAACCCTGTTCCTCTTGTCCTCATCTACAAGCACTTAAACTGAGTGTTTTTGAAGACATATATGGGTGGGGGGGGGGGGAGTATTTAGTCAGATACCATTGTACAAGTTCTCCCACTTAAAAAGATGAGAGAGGCCTGTAATTGACATCATAGGTAGACCTCAACTATGAGAGACAACATGAGAAAACACATCCAGAAAATCACATTGTCTGATTTTTAAAAAATTTATTTGCAAATTATGGTGGAAAATAAGTATTTGGTCCATAACAAAAGTTTATTTCAATACTTTGTTATATATCCTTTATTGGCGATGACAGAGATCAAACGTTTTCTATAAGTCCTCACAAGGTTGGCACACACTGTTGCTGGCATGTTGGCCCATTCCTCCATGCAGATCTCCTCAAGAGCAGTGATTTTTTGGGGCTGTCACTGGGCATCATGGACTTTCAGCTCCCTCCAAAGGTTTTCTATAGGTTTGAGATCTGGAGACTGGCTAAGCCACTCCAGGACCTTGAAATGCTTCTTGCGAAGCCACTCCTTTTTAAGTGGGAGAACTTGTACAATTGGTATCTGACTTCACTAAATACTTTTTCCCCAAGCCAATTCAGAGTGTCCTCCTGCAATCCATGTATCTGTTGAGTGATATATGGCAGGTCTAATATTTGAGATCTGGCCCAACCATACTGCCCCAAAACATGTACACAAACTTTCACAGTAACCACATTAGCCAAATTATGGAACTTAATTAGAACATTTCTTGAATATTGAATATTGTTCCCTGGGAGTAAGAACACACAGACACACACACAAAAAGTAACCAACTATTGTATTACACTCTGTAACAGCCTTTCTGTTTGTTGTGGTGTTTCCGCTTTCCTCGCCAATAATTTCTGCCAGCCAAATCAACACAAATCTGTATTTTCATATGTCTCCTTTCTTATCCTTGCCTTTATACCATGAGCCCTTGTCATCCACTGTGTTTTGATTGCAGGAACTGCTATGAATATCTAAATCTGGATACTCAAGTTCTGTGATATACATTGGCATAATGAAATGGTGTCCCTTAAATAAAATGGCAAAGTCGAGATTTGATTGATTCATTGATTGGCTGGAATATTTTCATGCCATGGATCATTGAATCAGTGGATACGGAATCAATTGATACAAAATCTATGGATATGGGGGATCAACTACAGAAGTTCACTTTTCACAGTAAAAGTATTCAATGGAGAGGTGTGTGAAAAGTTTCTAGGAAAATAAATTTGCAGTAGGTAAAAATGCATCAAAGTCATTATACATCAATTAGATATTTCAGCCTTTTTTGCTGGATTCGCTCTGTAGAAGCTGTTCTAAACTAGGAAGTATACTTCCAAATGCTGGCAGTAGAGGGCCCTCGAAACATTGAAATGACGTTCAATCAAGACCAATAGAAAATTGTGAATGAGGAGATTTAGTGTTTTTCTGATTATGTTTCCAGCATCAGCAGACACCCAAATTTCTCTTAGTTGCACTATGGGTGTCCTAGGCTTATATCCCATAGTTAATCTCCCATTCAACATAGGAAACTATTATTGTTGTTGTCTGCCTTCAAGTAATTTCCAATCATTTTAACCCAAGGAGTTTTGTGTGTGTGTGTCAAAAGCACCTTGAGAAGCTACAAGTCACTTCTGCTGTGAGAGAATTAGCTGTCTGCAAGGACAATGCCCAGGGAACACTTTGATGTTTTACCATCCTGTGGGAGTCTTCTCTCATGCCCCCGCATGGGAAGCTGGAGCTGGCAGACAGGAGCTCACCCCATCTCGCGGACGCAGAACTGCTGACATTCAGCTGGCACAAGGGTTTAACCCAAGGAGTATTTAACTGTAATCAATGATGGAGTTTTAAAATGTCCATGAACTTGCTGAATTTTTTTTCCTATGGATTTCCTTCCTGTTATTTTGAATTTTTTCTTTGTGGGGAATTTTGTGGAAGTGTCTGTTTCCATTGAGGATGACCCTATCAATGAGAAACCTCCTAGACCTGCTTAGACTTTGCAGCCCCAGAGCCCCATGTGGCTTCTTTTAAAATCAGTCTTTCCTCCTGCCTTCACTTTTACCAGGCATTATCCTTTTCTCCAATTAAATCAGCTCATGATATGTCATAGCCTTAACTTATTTTATTTTTTAATTCTAGTGAGAGTTCAGTTTTGATTCACTCTCAAACTAATTTGTGTGCATGTGTGTGCTCTTTGGTATCCATAGTTCCAACTACCAATTGTTCTTGCATTAGGTTTTAAAGAAACATTGCCTTAGAGCAGTGATTCTCAGTCTTTAGTCCTCCAGGTGTTTTGGACTTCAGTTCTCACAATTCCTAATGGCTGGCTGGCTGGCTGGCTGGCTGGGATTTCTGGGAGGTGAAGTCCTGGAGTAGCAAAAGTTAAGAACTACTGCCTTACAGTATTGATACTACTAGCTGTACTTGCAAAAAAATGTACAAGTCACAATGATGAAATTGGAAGAGGTCTTTAACATCTTTGAACTGGTATGTTATAAGCAAAGCCTGAATCATAAGGCCATCTCAGGCTTTTACACACTTGAGATCCCAATTTGGCTCTCTGGGATCCCTCAGAAAGTTACCGTATATACTCGAGTATAAGCTGACCCGAATATAAGCCGAGGCACCTAATTTTATCACAAAAAACTGAGAAAACATTGACTCGAGTATAAGCCGAGGGTGGAAAATGCATCCACTATGGGTCAATTTCAAAATAAAAATAGATACCAATAAAATAACATTAACTGAGGCATCAATAAGCTAAATGTTTCTGAATATTTACATAAAACTGTAAGATAAGACTATCCAACTCTTATTAAACCATTATTCTAACCTCCTTCAATGTAAATGTAAAAGTACAATGTACTTATTATTAAAATAATACATATAATTAAAATAATAGAGTAAAATAATGAAAATGCAATAAAAACAGTAATAATAGAGTAAAATAATAAATGTAGTAATAATAGGGTAAATACTGTAAATGTAATAATAATAATAATATAATAACAATAATAAATAGATTAAAATAATAAATGTAGTAATAATAATAATAATAATAATAGGGTAAAATACTCTAAATGTAATAATAATAATAATAATAATAATAATAATAATAATAATAATAGAGCAAAATAATAAATAGAATAATAATAGAGTAAAATAATAAATGTAATAAAATAATACTAATAGCAAAGTAAAAGAATACATAACCTTGACTGGAGTATAAGCCAAGAGGAGCTTTTTCAGCCTAAAAAAGGGGCTGAAAAACTAGGCTTATACTCAAGTATATACAGTATATCCTTTTCCATGGCACCATTATTGTTTCTCAGCTTTTCTACAGTCCCTCACTTCCCCCCTCCCCATTTTAAAGCTTTGACGTACCTTTACTAAGGCAGTAAACACCTAAAATAAATTGATAATTTGAGTTCCAAACTTCTGCTTTCAGCTCCACTTGAATGAAGCTGCCCAAATGTTCTTTGAATTCAGCCTTACTGATGCCAGTGGGTTTCCACTCTTGGTTCCACATATCATAGCAATATGTTGAAACACCAAGACTCAAACAGGGCTCCTGAGCCTTTACTTTATGATGTCAAAAGATTCTGAGTGTAGGCTGAGTTGCAGAGGAGAAGGGTGGAATCTCCCAAGGACCTTTTCACATTACACAGTTATAGCATTGTGATTATATGGCAATCCCATGGAATTCTGAAATTCTTCAATTTATATAGAGTTGGAATACAACTCTAGAGACCAGGGCTGAAATCCCTGCTTGGCCATGGCAAGTCCATTGCATGATCCAAGGCAACTCACACACTCAACACCAGAAAGTCCTGTGATAGAGTTGCTTTAGGGTCGTCATTTATCAGAAACACCTTGAAGCCTCACAATAACAACAGCAATTTAGAGTACGCTGCCAAAGAGTTTGTATGTCTTGTTTATTTGTTCAGTTGCTTCTGACTCTTCATCACCTCATGGACCAGCCCATGCCAGAGCTCCCTGTTATCCATGGCCACCCCCAGCAACTTCAAGGTCAAGCCAGTTATTTCAAGGATGCCATCCATCCATCTTGCCCTTGGTCGGTGCCTCTTCCTTTTTCCTTTTCCCTCATTATCTTCTCCAAGCTTTCCTATATTCTCAATATGTGGCCAAAGTACTTAATATTTGCCTTTAACATCCTTCCCTCCAGTGACCAGTCGGGCTTTATTTCCTGGAGTATGGGCTGGTTGGATCTTCTCATGGTCCAAGGCACTCTCAGAATTTTCCTCCAGAACCCAAGTTCAAAAGTGTCTATCTTCCTTTGCTCAGCCTTCCTTATGGTTCAGCTCTTGCATCCATGGGTTACTGTGAAGAATACCATTGCTTTAACTATGCAGATCTTCATTGCCAGTGTGATGTCTCTGCTCTTCACTATTTTATTGAGATTGGTCATTGCTCTCTCCCAAGAAGTAAACATCTTCTGATTTCCTGGCTGAACTCTGCATCTGCAGTAATCTTTGCGCCTAGAAATATAGTCTGTCACTGCCTTCACCTTTTCTCCCTCTATTTGTCAGTCAATCAGTCTGGTTGCCATAATTTTGGTTTTGTATGTTTAAGTGCAACTCAGCCTTTGTACTTTCTTCTTTCAGCTTGGTTAGAAGGCTCCTCAGCTCCTCCTCACTTTCAGCCATCAAAGTGGTATCATCTGCAAACTACAAATCCTAGGATTCCATAGGATATAGCCAAGGAGGTTAAAGTGGGATTTTATTGCTATAATTGTGCAGTGTAAAGGGACCCCTGAGACAGACATTATACTACATTTTCTTTTGGCAGGGTACTGGTGTCTTTAAGCCACAGCAAGTGTAACTCAACAAGTGCAACTGTCCTAACACTGTATTGCCATGTTAACTTCATTGTTGATATACTTCCTGTCCTAAAAGGGTTAAAGACAGAAAAGTAGTATCCCCTCCAAATGGGAGAAAATAGGATTTAGCTTCCATTGCCCACAACTTCTCATTTTATATAATTTATTTCTTTGTTGTTATGTGCCTTCAAGCTGTTTTTGACTTACTGCAATCCTGAGGAAACCTCTCACAGGATTTTCAATGACTTGTAATAGAGTGAAGTATCCAGAAAACACAATTTTTGGATTAACTATCTTCTGGATCATCCTCTGGTGTTTCCTTATGAAGCATCTGCCAAAACTGTGTATTGTCTGCCTCCAAGTCTTGGTGACTCTATCACAAGGGGGGTGGGGATTGGCAAGATTTACTCAGAGGAGATTTGACGTGGACTTCCTCTGAATTTGAGACTGAGTGACTCATCCAAAGCCACCAGATGAGTTTCAGTGGCTGAGCATGGATTTGAATCCATGCTTCCAGAGTTTCCAATTCTCAAACTACTATAAACTTAGGTTCTTGTGGGTTTTTTRGGGCTATATGGCCATGTTCTAGAGCCATGATGGCTAACCTATGACACGTGTGTCAGCACTGACACACGTAGCCATTTTTGATGACACACGGTRGCATGCGACTGCATACAGAGAAGATGGGGCCGCATCCCAAGAAGGACATTTCATCCTCYGCTCCTACACCAGCATTTTTCTATAATGCCAAGATATATGGCATTAWAGAAAAAGCAGYTAAGTTAAATAATTAGTTTTTGGTTTATTAAATACAGTTATATATTACAATAATATATTTTTGTTATTAAACTATAAATATKATGAAATTATGGTTTTTTTCTCGAAGTGACACCCCACCCAAGTTATGCTCATTTTTTTTGGCAAGTATTGACACACCAAGCTCAAAAGATTGCCCATCATTGTTCTAGAGGCATTTTTCCTGACGTTTCGCCTGCATCTATGGCAAGCATCCTCAGAGGTAGTGAGGTAAACTTGCTTCCAGAGTTGTACTCCAACACTAAAGCACTACACTGGCTCTCTACACACACATCTTGCAATAAGGTCACCATAACAACTTGTAAGCCCACAAAAACAGGAGTATCGGCAACTATCACTTTAATGGCATTCTATTGTAGCTTAAAGCTAAACCAGAGATTTACTGCTAAGTGGTCCAATAAATAAACCCTAAATACAGCTGATTCTATATCTCCAGTCAATGTTTACCAGGATCATTATCTGACTCTCATTGACTCCATGTGCCTCTTATCCCTAATTGATTGAGGAACAAGTGAGGCTCTATTCATTGGTCCTCCAAATGTCAATCTTGACCTCTTTGGCCTGCCTCCATGACATCATTGTTAGTATATAGAGGTGGGAGTAGACATTGTCTTCAATTATTTCTTGTGATTTATCACCTCCAGGTAAGTGGATTAGTAGATGGGCTGCTAGCGTGGTGTGAGTAGTACATAGATTACAAATCATTTTGTATAATGTTTGGAGAGTTTGCTTTTCTAGTCTATCTTCTTATCTGGCTTAATGGAGCTTTTGCTGTATTGTAGCTAGTCTCTGTATGAGTACTGCTTATAAAAAAGTTACTTTCTTTGACTGCAGTTTGGCTTGGAGGCTATGGAAGTTGTAGTTCAGGTTTCTAAATGGATATGGAGAGCAGCAGACTTTATATAGCTGTTTATTGCTCAAGATAAAAAAAAAACAAACAATGACCAAACTGAAGCTATCCTATAGTCTTCTATCTGTTCAGCAGAAACATCAATAGGTATTATGGAGGAATAAATGAAAATGTCACCTCCTTTTAATAAACACATGCTTGCTACAAACATTTTAGCTCACCCTTATTTGCACTCTCTTATATTCAAAAGCAAGGGCTGCTGAGATCAATGGAACTTCACTGTCTGTTAAGTTTCATGTTGGCTGAGCACTGGTACGTACTGAATGGCAATTTTAGTCTTACATGAGCCTAGCCCTTTCCAACTAGTATTGTATATTTAATCTGCCCAGTAAGAAAAGTGGAGAGGGAAGATTTAAAAAGCCTGAATGCAATGTAGAGAAAGGCAGTGATACTGGAATAGCCATAAACACCAGCAGTATTAAATGCACCCTGTTATCCTGCTTTAATATTGTTAAGCTGCATATTACGGTTGTGTGACATTTAGGTTTTTAGGTGAGCCTATCACAGGGTTTGCTTGGCAAGATTTGTTGGGGGCACTATATGCCTCCTCATGTGGCTGAGAGAGGGTGACTTCCATAGGGTCATCCTGTGGGTTTCCGTGACCCAGTAGAGATTTGAGATTTGAATCCTAGCCTCCAGGGTCATAGTCCTATTTTCAAACTATACTCTGCTAATTCTGCTGAGGCAACTCCTGCTACATGTGAGTAGATCAATAGGTACTGTTCCTGCGGGAAGGTAACGGCGCTCCATATAGTCAGGCCAGCCACATGACCTTGGAGGTGACTATGGACAACGCCAGCTCTTCGGCTTAGAAATGAAGATGAGCACCAACCCCCAGAGTCAGACACGACTGGACTTAATGTCAGGGGAAAACCTTTACCTTTACTATTACATGCTTTAGCGGTCTTAGAGATAGCAAAACATCTCAATACTATGGCAATGCTTTTCACTGAAGCCAGAGCAGCTGACATTTTGGGCCAACATAGACTTTGGCACTGCAGTTTATATGTGTTGAAGAAACTGTTGACGACTTTTTGTCTTCCAGCCTTGTCTTTTTGCTGATTACAAGACCAAATGGCTTCCAACGAGCAAGTGAATGTCTCCTCCCAGGATGAGGTTGGGGAAGCTGAACAGGAGGTGCAAGAAGCTGGACAGGAAGTGAAGGAAGCTGGACAAGAGGTGAGTGAACATGTATTGAAGGAGGTAGTATGAACAGCACGCAGAGTCTTTTTTCAGGCAGTACATTGAACCCTCCTATGCCATATCAAAAGTTTAAGGGTCAAGGATTCAGCCACTAGTTTGGCTGATGTGTTGTGAGAAAGATTTTATCTACCTTTTAATGGTGGCAGCTGTTATTTCAGGAATAATTCAACAAGGGTTCCTTGAAGGGTATTGATATGCAAAGAAATATCTGAAGTTTCCTTTGTGGTGATATGTCAGAGTTCAACTATTTGATGTAGAGATTTAGAGATGCTTTGTACATGCCTGCACACATAATGGATGGGTGCTATAGGAGTTATAGTACAAAACTGTTTTCCATGCTCTGCCACTGATAACCCATATAGTGGACTGATACCAGTCCACTATAGGTCAAGCTAAAGATGCAGCTCTGAGTGTGACTAGATTCGGCAAACCCAGAGTAAGTTGCTTAAGACCTCTTGCCTCTGGGCTAATCTGAGAGCTTTACCTTCCACTTCCTCTGACAGAAAACATCAGTTGGGCGATCTGACCCCTGTAAAGTGTTGAACCTATTTTTGATCTTCAAGGTTATTTTGGATAACAAATTCTAGAATTCTTCTCGTGCTGCTGTTCCTTCTCTATTGCTACACGTTCATCTTCCTGCTGAAATGGAGAAGTGGCAAATAGTTGTTGGATCAATGTATTGTCGAAGACTTTTATAGCCAGAAACACTGGGTTGTTGTAGGTTTTTTTGGGCTATATGGCCATGTTCTAGAGGCATTCTCTCCTGACATTTTGCCTGCATCTATGGTGAGCATCCTCAGATAGATGCAGGCAAAATGTCAGGCGAGAATGCCTCTAGAACATGGCCATATAGCCCTAAAAAACCTACAGCAACCCAGTTGTTGGATCTTTCATTGGCAGTGGCCAGGTGAACCCAATGAGGAAGTTCAATAAGAGGACTCGGGGTCATTGATGTCTGTAAGCAGATAGAGGTGAAGGGTTGAGCAAATGAAGGCTAATTCTGAAACAGAATGAAAAGCAAACTTAAAATGTTATTAACTAGTGAAGGATGAAGATAGGGGCAGAGAAATTTTGTTCAGTTTCGAGGTGGGATATCCCTGCATGCATGCATGATAACGTTGTAATCCTTAGAACAACTCCATAAAAGCTGTATAGTATCCTATATGGCAGATAAGAGAACTGAAGTTACAAAGAGTAACTTACCTATAGTGACATGAAAGTCAATAGCAAAGGTAGCCACGTTGAGTCTCCTTATGGAAGGAAAAAGCAGGGTATAAGTATAATTATTATAACATTCCTTGGTCACCATCCAGACTCTTAACTGATCTTCTGCCCTGGGGGTTACTAAAGATGTAAAATACCCAGAAATGTTGGAGCTTTGCTGGATAGAGCAGTCTGTTTATGTTTGGGTTTTTTAATTTTCTTTGGAAGAAAGACATTTTGATAAAGGGACTATTGGCACCCTGCAGTATTTTTTACTTTAAGAACATAACATGTGTTGGAGATTATTTGGTTTGGCATCAAATTATCAGATTTGGTCTGTAAAACAGTTTACTCAGAAAACTGAATTCATTTTTCAAACAATTTTTTATACAAAATCCTATGTCAGTTTATGAGAACCAGGCAGTAAGTATTGCTATCATAATGTTTTAGTTTCCAGTAGGCAGCTATAACAGTACCATTCTGCATGATGGTTTGAATCTGCTCTGCTTTAACTGTTGGTATGTCTTTATGAGAAAATGGAGTTTGGGAAGAATTTCTGATTCCTCTTGGGTTTTGAGGTGAGCACTGCAAACCTACCAACCATTTCTGTTATTAGGTGCCTTCGGGTCATTTTTGACTGGAGTTTCCATATCATGAACTTTTCTTTGCATATTTTTTTTGAGGTGTTTTGTCTTTGCTTTCCTCTAATACTGAGAATGTGACTTGCCCAAGTCCTCCAGTTGGTTTCTGTAGGTAAAGGCAAAGGTTTTTCCCTGATCTTAAGTCCAGTCATGTCAGACTCTAGCGGTTGGTGCTCATCTCCATTTCTAAGCCGAAGAGCTGGTGTTGTCCATAGATGCCTCCAAGGTCATGTGGCCAGCATGACTGCATGGATCACCATTACCTTCCCACCAGAGTGGTATCTATCTACTCACATATGTTTTCAAACTGCTAGGTTGACAGAAGCTGGGGCTGATAGCGGAAGCTCACTCCGCTCACCGGATTAGAACCTGCGACCTTTAGATCAGCAAGTTCAGCAGCTCAGCGGTTAAACCCACTGTGCCACCGGGTTCTGTAATAAACGAGAATTTGAAACCAGTTTTATGAATCTAGTCCAACACTCAAATTATAGCATCTGGCACTTGTGCTGACTAAAAAAGAAAAAAAATTAGAGCAGGAGACCAAGGTTTAGCAGAGACTGTTGAACTGTTACACTTCCCCATCTTAGAGTATGGACTGTTCTAATATATTATACCCAGTCCTTTCTCTACTTTTAGAATGTCTTGAGAAGAGTGGCCAACATGCCTTTGGTCAGCTCCACGTATGACATGGCTGCTACAGCTTACAGCTCTACCAAGGATAGCCACCCCTATGTGAAATCCATCTTGGATGTTGCTGAGAAAGGAGTGAAGACCATAACAGAGGTGGCAGTCAACACAGCTCAGCCTATCCTGAATAAGCTTGAACCCCAGAGTAAGTAAGCCAAAATGAGCTTTTATCCAGCTTTACAGTTTTATGTGGTTAGAGATGGAATCATAGAATCAAAGAGTTGGAAGAGACCTCATGGGCCATCCAGTCCAACCCCCTGCCAAGGAACATGCATACTAGTCCTGCATGGGAATAAACAGTCATAATGTAG
Organism: Anolis sagrei ordinatus; assembly: GCF_025583915.1. Classification (NCBI taxonomy): domain Eukaryota; kingdom Metazoa; phylum Chordata; class Lepidosauria; order Squamata; family Anolidae; genus Anolis; species Anolis sagrei. Next base: position 20,603,668 of record NW_026847549.1, read on the forward strand.
TTTGTGTTCTTCTCTGCTCCTCAAACAGGTATCAGTATGAAGTGTTGGGACATGGGTTTCTCACAAGTACACAAACACCCAACCTTGAGATTTGTGCTCCATTCCTGGATGCACATCTACTTTATGCTATCAACCTTTTTAGTTCAGTTGTCCAGTCTATTCACTTTTTAGTAACCTCTGTGGGAAACATTGAAACCATTGCTGTTCTTCCTTAGTTAATAATAATCCAGAACAGGTAATCATCTTCTTAGACTTTATAATGCATGAGTGTATTTATTCTGAGCTTTAACAAGTTAAAATGTTTAAACTCTGCTACTCAATTGAAACAGCCTTGGACTCTATAGGACCAGGATACAATCCACTAGCTACTTCAGTATTTGGTAAATAAACTGGGAAACTAAGCCTTATAAAAACAAAGGTCTACAGACCCAAGATCCCTGCTAGATCAGGCCAAAGTCCTGTCTAGTCTAGCAACCTACAATGAAAAAGTCAATACCTAGGGAAAGCTACAGGTAAGACACAAGGGTAATAACTCTATCACTTTTCCAGGCAAATAATATTCAAATATATAGGGGTTCTGTTCTGGTTGTGATATGACAAGTACCGTTATTCTTTACTAGCTGTCCCCTGCCACATGTTGATGTGGCCCAGTCTGTGTATATGTGTTTGTGTGTGTATATATATAGGTGTATATATCTGTGTATTTGTGTGTTTATGTGTACATGAATATTGTGTATATGTGTGTGCTTGTCTATATGCATATTTGTGTGTATATGCATATGTATATGTGTGTGCGTGTGCATGTGTATATGTATATGTGCATATTTGTGTGTTTGTGCATATATATACGTGTGTGTATGAATGTGTGCATGTGCATATATGGTGTATTTTGGGGTTTTTAAGTCTGTTCCCAGGGGCGGCTCAACCCATTATGCAAAGTAAGCATTTGCAGTATAGTTGATTTTGCTCAGGGGCACTCTTGGGGGAAAATAGACCTTGACATATGCGAGTTATAGTTACTGGTATGTGTAGTTCACCTACAATCAAAGAACATTCTGAACTCCACTAATGATGGAATTGAACCAAATATGGCACACAGAACTCCCATGACAAACAGAAAATATATATCGGTGATTGGTTGGGGGAAGCGCCAAAATACTGTTTGCTTACCATTGAAAATTACCTCGGACCGCCTCTGTCTGTTCCTTTGAGGTTTTGCGTGCGCGTGTGTGTGTTTATGGGTGATGGACACTCGTTGGACTGTTAGGTGTATTGTGTCCAAATTTCGTGTCAATTCGTCCAGTGGTTTTTGAGTTATGTTAATCCCACAAACAAACATTACATTTTTATTTATATAGATTAAGAAGTACACAAAAATTTGGGACAGTTTTTGGACTATATTCCCCAATGTCACTGTGCCTTGAAGACTCTAAGTTACAGCTCACATAAATTTTTCCATGCTCTACAAACACATTGGTTTTCTCATATTGGCACTAGAAAGTGATTAAAATATACCTGTGCTCTGCAGTTGCAACAGCAAATGAGTATGCTTCTAGAGGTCTGGATACTCTGGAGGAGAAGCTGCCAATTCTACATTTGACAGCAGATGAGGTATGTTGATCTAATCCTTAGTAAGATTCATAGTTTCCTCTTCGTTTAGAGAGAGTGTTTGGCTGAATATTTGAAATGCACACACGCCTTGTTATAATATCTGTGCTGATTACTGTTCTGGGCATACTAAACTGGTGGTGGAGATCTATAAAGGCTTACATGGCTTGGGCGCAGGTTATCTGAAGGGCTGCCTCCTCCCATGTAAGCCTGAGCTTTGAGGTCCTTGGGAAGCCTCCTGATGGTCTTGCCATCCTTACCTGCCTGTCTGCCTGTCTGATAGAAGCTGTAGAATTAATGCAATTAATGCACCTTAACTGTCCTTGCTCAATGGTACATGTGTTTGTATGTTAATGCTAATGTTTAGAAATTGTCTTGAGTCTCTGTTTAGGGATAACATGGATATAGATTATGATGGTTGAGTGGAGAAGGGAGCAGGGACAAGATAGCTTCTGTGTCCTTTGGCCAGCATTCTTAATCTAACAGAGACATTAATGTCAACATGAAATGGAAAAGAGAGCTAACAGAATGATAGCATTTATTTTTTTAACAACTTCCTTGATGGATAATCCTATAGCTCAAATGCTAATATCTCTGTTGCCTTGTAGATTGCGTCCAATACAAAGGAGATGGTGTCCAGTGCCAAGGAGGCTATTGCCAACAAGATATCTGGAGTTGTAGACATGACCAAAGATGCTGTGCAGACTGGCATGGATGCAACCAGGTCTGCTATCGGCCACAGTGTGTCCACTGTGGTGGAATCCAGAGTGGGCCAGATTGCTGTGAGTGGGGCTGACGCAATACTGGACAGTGCCGAAGAACTGATTGATGACTACCTTCCCATGACTGAAGAAGAACTGGGTATGTCACCCAAACATCAAGCGTCTTATAGTCTTGCAGCTAAGTAACAGTTTCTAAAACAGCATGGGTATTCAAATGGAATGTTAAGGGTGCATTCCTCCCATTACAAAGTATTGTACTTTGGAGTGACAAAATCTTGAGGAAAGAATTTAGGTCTATAGTTCCCAGAATGCTAGGGAGATTATTGGAGTTTTGTTGAAAAATATCATTTCTAAATTCTGAGTATGAATGGAAAGGACATGTATGCACCACTCTTATTTGTTCCCTTCTATGTCTCCCAACAGTGACCTTCTCCTGGGCTCTGGAGGGGTCACACGTGAGGCTTGAACAATACTTAAAAGGAAAATGGGTTTCCTTGGAACTAGAAAGACCAGTATCCACTAATTGCAGTGATGCAAAAGTACCTAAACACATAGAATTTCCTCAAAAGATGAAAAAAAATCTTCACGTGTGTGAAAATAGTTCTTGTGTCAACAAGTTCTTACTAACCAGCATACTCTGCAAAGGCTTTTTTTTTCTTTAGCGAGTATCCATACTCGTTGCAGAATAAAATGCCTTTACAGAGTATGCTGGTTAACAAGAACTTGCTGATCCACTTTTCAAGAGCAGTTAATAGACCACTTGTCTCGTATATTGAGCTTTTATGACAAACCTAACTACCTGATGAAGACTCCTGAGAGTTGAAAGTGGTTGAATGTTGGAGTCCACTCTTGTGTAATAAAGAAAACAGGACAATTAACTGTGCAAGGATTTTGGAATCTACTCATCTGTAGTAAAGACACAATAACTATTTTCACACATATGAAGAGGATTTTTATCTTTTTAGTAAAGAACAAATTATTTCTGTTTAATTTAAATGTAACAGTCCTATGTTTTGCTGACATTTGTATGTCTACATTGAATTTCTATGTGTTTAAGTACTTTTGCATCACTGCAATTGGTGGATAGTGGTCTTTCAAGGTCACATGTGTCCCATACTTTGCCCATTGCTATAGAACACTCCATGTGGAAGTGTACCCAAAGTCCCTTGACTTTTCAAACAAAAGTCTTGAATGAAAGGGAATGAAAGCATCTTTTCTTGCAGATGTTATTGAGGATGCATGAGACATCAAGACTGTCATTCTCTGTGGTTCTCTCTTCTTAGCTGAGCTTGCAAGAGCTGTAAGTAACGGGGATCTTGTGGCGATGCAGCACAATGAACGAGAAGAGTATTTGGTGCGCTTGGGCTCCCTCTCAGCCAAATTCCGCAACAGGGCCTACCGCCATTCTGTAGACAAGCTGAAACGAACCAGGCAAAGGATCCAGAGCACTCTGGCCCAGATTGAGCAAACTATACGTCTGGTAAGAACTTTGCTTCTACCCTACAAACACTTTGGAGGTTAAGATGGACAATTTCTCTATTTTCCAAATATAAGTTATAGCTAGTGCTTTAAGTCTCTAGATTTTTTTTTTGAACTGCAGATCTTTTAGTCCTGCAGCTAATATAGCCAGGCTGGTTGGGAGATTCTAGAATCTGTAGTTTAAAAAGATCACGCCTTCAAACTTAAATCCCAAGCCCCTTAAAGCAAGAAAATAAGTTTGTTTTATGACTTTAGATCAGTATTTATTCTGAGAATGTTTTCAACTGATATCCAACTTGTTATAGATAATATCCTTGAACTGCTATGAAGGATGGAAGCAAATAAAGCAAATTACTTTGGGGACTTTACAATATTTGTCCCTTTCTGAATATCCTAAAAATAAATTTGTGGTAGTAGATAACTTCTATGCAGACTGAAGAAAAACTTATTGCACTTGTTATTTTACAATAAATATGTCCAGCTATATAAAATTGTTAACAACATTCCAAATAGAAACAAGAATGTATGTATGTGTATTTTATAAGACTCTCAAGAAAGTAATATAAATCAGGATTATATGTTCTCTAATGGAGTAAATTGTCTAGACTTTATAGCATTTAACAGTAATGTTATCAGCACATTATAAGTAAATGTAGAATATCTTATCAACATAGAGCAATGAATAGTAGACTAAATATAATAAAGTCCATCCTTTCCTGGAGTCGGATTTCAGTGAAGGAATTCAACAGTCTCTGTCTTTATCCTCAAAAGAATTCTTCTTTTGGCAACACAGTCTTAATGAGTACTTCTTAGGCAACAGGCAACAAAATTTCTACAAGGTCTCCCGGTATGTTCTCCTTGTTTCGAATAATTATCTTCTTCAGGATGTAGTCTGTTATCACATTATACTTAATGCACTAAATAAAGGAGTAAAAATAACATACACAATAGATATATGAAACTCCCAAAATCACATTTCTAGAGAAACATTCTATAATAACAGTAAAGAAACACGCTACTCTACTTTCACTCTCTTCAGTAGTACAGGCTCTGTTCTGGTAGGAGTTCTATAATGAGCAATGAGTCATAACTAGGCTACCTCTTAAGTAGAACTACATTTCACAAGAAACAAGTGTATTCAATTTTGTCATTTAGTCCTTGTGGAACCAGTGTTTGTAGTTTAAAGATCCAAAAAGATTCTCTTTGCAGAAGGAGTTTTTTTATATCTGCATTAGGTCTGGGTAATATTTTTTCTAAAGCGCAAAATTTAAAGCTATGGTGTGTATGAGCTTTTTCATTGAAATGTACATATAGTGAAGAGTCAGTGGACCCATTCCTTATGCGTGAACGATGTTCATTTATCCTGGTTTTAAGGGGTCTAGTGGTCATTCCAACATATAATAGCTTGCAGGAGCATTCTAATAGGTAAATTACATTATCAGTGGAACATGTTGTTAAATGTTGCAAGGTAATCTTAATGTTAAGTGTTGGATGAGAGTATATTTTAATCTTGAGTGATTGTTGACAACAGTTACAGTGTCCACAGCTAGTGTGACCCCTAGTGGTAAGTTTGTGGGATGTAGTAGGAGAATTATATTCAGAATGGATCATAAGGTCCCTTAAATTTCTGGATCTTTTGTGTGCAATTATAGGTTTGTCTTTGCATCCAGGAATGTCCTGTAGTAAATGCCAATGTTTTGAAATAATCTTAGTGATTTTAGATGAATATTGTGTCAATGTCAAAGGCCATATTATGCGGTTATTATGTTTTCTAGGGCGTTCCCGTAGTAACTCCCCTCTGTTGATGGAGTTAGCCTTACTTTGTTTGTTTGCTAACAACATTCCAAGCCTGAATGTTGGGAATTAGATGGAAGGAATTAAGCCACAATCACTGGCTGGCAGATTCTTTAAGCATATGCCCTTTCAGTAACTTGAGATCCCTGAAGAATCAAATGTCTGTGATCTTATCTATGTCCCTAGCCACTGAAAATGAGCTGGTGGCAAGTCAAGATGGAGGTAGAGTTCTACTAATGGCACGTTTGTTGATATATGCCTTCCCTTTTATCTTCCAGATTGAATATATGAAGAATGAAGCTGGACAGAAGCTTAATGAGCACCAGGAGAAGCTTCGCCAGATGGTGTTACAGTGGAGCAAGGGTTCCTCGGATGATAAGGTAGAAGCGTGTGTCTGCGTGGTAAGCCAAGAGTTTTTTAATGGTCCATTTTCTGTCTTTGCAACTCTGATTATAACATAGATATCTGGCTGAAAGTGGCCATGGGGAGAACCAAATTGGGGAGTAGCAAGAAGTCAGTATAGCGCAGTGTTTCCCAAGGAGCCCCTGGTGGCACAGTGGGTTAAACCCCTGTGCTGGCAGGACAGGTCGCAGGTTCGAATCCGGGGAGAGGCAGATGAGCTCCCTCTATCAGCTCCAGCTCCTCATGCGGGAACATAAGGGAAGCCTCCCACAAGGATGATAAAAACATCAATTCATCCAGGTGTCCCCTGGGCAACATCCAGGGGACACCCGGACAGCCAATTCTCTCACACCAGAAGCAACTTGCAATTTCTCAAGTCGCTCCTGACACAACAAACAGTGTTTCCCAACCTTGTTTTGACCAGGAACCATTTGAGCGGGGACCACTTTGACCAGAGACCACTCTCCAACATTAGTACCAAAAGGATTACGAATCAGTTTTTGGTCAACTTCAGATTTGGTTTGGTTTGGTTATTAGTGGTGCTGATTCAGAATATTGCATTGCAAAAAATTGCCGCCAGGTGGGTTTTCTCCGTCCTGGCCTGGGAAACCTCCTAAGGTCAAGAAAGCGCTGGTGAGGGCAATGCACTCGCTTTTCCTTCCTTTCTTCTCTCTCTCGCTCTCCTCCAACGGCAGCCCACACCTCTGGCACACCAATTTTCCCTGCATGTCTCACAGCCCTTATTTTAGGTCTCATGGCTCACAGGTTGGGAACTACTGGAATAAAATGAACATGATCCATATTGTCTTTCTTGGAAGACCCAAGAAAGGAGTGTCTCCTTTTCTTTTAGCTGGAAAGAAGGTTGGTGTGTAGAGAAGAAAGGAGAATCAAGGGATGCAAAAACAGCTTGTAGGGATTATACTCTAGCTAGTTATGCTGTACATGCTTTTGGACTAGAATTCCCACAATCCTTCACCATTGAATATGCTGCTTTGGCCCAATGGTTGAGGAAAATGTAAAGAAAGGTGGCTTTGGGTCGCTGTGAGTTTTCCAGGCTGTATGGCCATGATCCAGAAGCATTCTCCAAAGAGAATGCTTCTGGAACATGGCCATACAGGCTGGAAAATTCACTGCAACCCATTGATTCCGGCCATGAAAGCCTTTGACAACCCAAAGGAGGTTTTGTTTGTTGCATGAGATAGTTATGAGAAGAGCTACAGTTGCCAGGGCTAAGGAATAAGTAATTTTTACTTTAAATAAAGGTGTTAAGATTTGCACTCAACTGTTGTAATACTGATAAACAGAGCGAAAGGTTTGTTTTCGCTCTATGATCATGTTTTGTATTAATAGAAGTACTTTGACGTGCTCCTATTGGTGCTGAGTAATGATCTGTGTATTTTAGGAGGTAGACCTCCGTGCTATCACAATGTTCCAGAACATGATCCAACAGCTGCAGACCACTTTCCAGACATTGACGTCTAGCATACAAGGATTTCCTTCCAGCTTGCAAGACAAGATGCATCAAATCCGTGAAAACACCAAAGAACTCCATGCTTCCTTATCAAATGCTGGCTCCTTCCAGGAACTCTCCAACACCATCTTGGCCCAAAGCTATCGGACAGTGCAAAAAGCTCAAGAATATATGGAAGAGCTGCGGGAATACATAACCCATCACACACCCCTCTCTTGGCTTGTGGGACCTTTCATTCGGTTGCCCAAGCCACCTACTGAAGGAGACCAAAGAGTGAGGCAAGATCAGTTGTAGTAATATTGCTATTGCTGCAGAGGGCAGGACTGTACTGGATTATATATATAATGAGAGGCAAATTCACTTGATGTAAATTGTGGGTGACAGGCTGCCCAGGAGTCACTTCAAAATAGACATTACACTCATCCCAAACCCCCACATATTTTAAAATGGCAAAATCCTGCTATGACCTGTTAATGTGGAAGTGATGGTAATTAATTATTTTGTCAAGAACTAGTGATATTATTGGGAGCACTACATTTATAGATCGGTGGGTGGGAAGGGTGTTTGTGTGTGGAGAGAAACTGCCTGGGGGAAACTTACATTGTGAGACTTTCCAAAACACACATTTTAAAATGGAGTCCTGATATGACCCAAAGCATAGTACTATGTCTAGTAATGAAGTGATGGAAGTGACTAGCCTTATCAAGAACTAGTGATATTATTTTGGGTTTATGGGCTGGTGGAAAGTGGCATGAGGACAGATTTTTTTTTCTGGGAAAGTGTTGAAAGTGTATTCAAATAAAGACAGCTTTGTAAGGTTTCAAGTCTTGGTTTTTACTGGTTCTGATGGGGTGAAATTAAGTCTGTTTAGCAAACTGAAGTATCCAAGACCTTCTCTACTGTAGATCCCCCTCCGCCAATGACAGATCCCACTACAAACCCTGGTTATTAAAGAAGCCAGAAATCTCCCTGTAAATTCTCTGTCAAGTCTAAAATGGATGTTGAGCAATCATTGATTTATCTGCTATTCTGAAACTAATTGTAATTACTCTGGCCTTTTTAAGAACTAGGTAGGGAAGAAGAGCATGCAAAGATGAAGCAGCAAGCAAACTTCCACCAAAAACTTGGATGCTTTATTTATTTATTTATTTACAGTATTTATATTCTGCCCTTCTCACCCCGAAGGGGACTCAGGGCAGATCACAATGCACACGTACACAGCAAATATTCAGTGCCGTTTTTAGACATACAAGACACACAGAGATAATTCAGCATTTTTACCAACTTCAGTTCCTGGAGGTTGCTTGATTCCAGCCACAAGGGGAGCTGTTGCTTCATCCATTATGATGCTGAGCCTTTGATCATAGTATTTCCTCCTTTCTTTTTGATCTTTGACATTTTTAATGGGGTCCTAAATTAATCTCCCTGCATTAAGCGAACCCTAATTTCTCTACTCTCAGCTCACTGTTTTCGAACTGCTTAGGTGAACAGTAAGCTGGGCTATTAACAGTTGGGAGCTCATACCTGACTCGGCCTTCGAACTTGCCACCTTCCAGTTGGCAGAGATTTATTGCTGCTAGTGATTAACCAGTTGTGCTATAGCCTGGCTGATGTAACTCTAGCTCTTCTGTAGCAGTTAGAATTGTTCAAATGAGGTGAAGAAACTGTTGGTGCAGATGTTTTACTTAAGACTAATATTGGGTGCATGCTCTTCTCACCAAGGACGTCCCGTCTCACAAGAAACACCATTGGGTAAAGTTTTGGCTGACTGGGGCGGGCTGGCAAGTTCTTCCCTGCATCCAGCCAAAAATGGCCAGGCTTTGTTTGAAGAAGTGGCCACTCAGAACCCTCGAGGAAGGGGCCAGCTGGCCAGTTCATGGCAGCTGGGACCAGGAGACTGACGTCGAGCATGCGCTAGACCTTAGGGTCTCTGCCTCTCTCGGGAGCTGTAGTTCTCCAAGGACGGGGAGCAAAGCTTGTTTCCAGAGACACCAGGTCCATTTGGGCCACTCAAGAACTCCTGCCAGGACCTTTGTGCAACACCATTGCGTTTTAGCCATCCCCTATGGACACTCTTTCCCCCCACATGGACAAACCTTATGAAATCTTGCCTTTTATGAACTTTAGATATATGAAATGTGTTTTCTGATTTCTTTGTTTGGCAGAAGCCTTTCCCCTTTTCTTCTGACCTTTGTTTCCCCTATATACATGAAGAAACTCCACAAAAGGAATTGCCCAGCCCTCAGCTTGCCCCTTTGGCAAAAATCTTAATCATATTTCCTCCTGAAGAAAAAAACCTTTGAAAAAAAGGTCCTTGAAAAAACCTTTTGCCTTCGCTCTGATTATTCATTCCACTCAAAGCACAATAGATCAGGCTGGCCTTTGTCTCGCCGGCCACATGGCATGGCATTTCCTTTGTTTACCCCTTTCCCAGATTCCTTTGTGCTCCCTTATCCCGCCTCCATCTCTCCTGATTGGCTGTCGCCACCAGGTGGCAGAGGTCTCCCCATTGGTTCCTACGGACCACTGGAGCCCATCACCCAATCATGGCAGGGAACAACAGGGAAGCCGGGGCGGGGAGTTTGAACTCTGCAATTTTAAAAAAACTATATAAATGGCTGTATCAAATGTATTTCTTTATGCTTAGCTTTGGCGAATGATTGCAACTTTGCATCCGTTTCAGCTGAATCTCATTAAACCTCGATGGCTTTTCTTCAACTGGTGAGACTTTTCATTGGGAAATCAGGGAAAAATATGGGATGCTTCTCTGTCTTGCCAGGAAAAAGAACTCTTTGATTAGTCTAATTGGTCTCTGCCTCCTGGCAAAGACCCCTAAATTTTAGCTCTAGAACAAGACCATCCTAAAGTTGGCCTATGCTGCATGCTTTATGACCATGTGCCAAAGGGAGGGAGAAAGGGGGAATGGGAGCCCAGCTCTTACCATGCAAGGATGTAGGGATCCCACCCCCAGCCCCCTGAAATCACTCTCTAGACCCCCCCCTCCCTGCCCAAGAGGGTAATACCCTAGACATTTTAGTTCCTCCTTCCTCTCCATGACCCCCTCCCCTTCCTTTCCCATTTGCTCTTCAGAATCCCTGTTTGCTCTCCCAGAGCATTTCCTTTTCTTCTCTCCTTTGCCACCTCCATAAACTGCAAAGGGAAGGTACAGCCATTTTCCCACACTTCACCTCAAAAAAAAAACCAAAACACACAGCATGTTTCTGGGGAAAAGCATGACCAGATCCTATTTTCTCCTCCTTTACAAGAGAACTCTCTCTCTCTTTCCTGTGGCCCTCTTTGGAGAAAAGGGGGGTGGCTGGGGGAAATGAACTGTAGAAGGAACCACTTTTTCTTTCCTGGCCCCAGGGCTCTCCTTCCCTTCCTTTGTAAATCAGGGAGTTACTTAATTGCTGCTCTTCCTTCAACTTAAACTCTCTGCCACCTACCTCTTCTCCTCCCCTCTATCTCCCTTTTGTTCTCTGCAACTACAAACCTCATTTTCCAAAGACTGTTGCCAATATTCACTTTAGGGCTGTCTCTGCATTTTCTTCTATATGAACATTGGCCAGGCCTTTTTCTTCCTAGGGTTTTCAAAAGAACTTGCCTTTTTTTCTCTCTACAGAAAAAAAGGAGGGGGAAGAGGGGTGCCTTGCAAAGTGACCTTTTTTGTCTTCTTTTCCTTTGGAACCTGGAAAGGGGAGGGGAGCTGCTACAGGGACCTATTCTCTGCTTCTGCTCCTGTTTTTCTCTCTCACACCCATCTAGGAAGCGTGACAAAAGGATTCGGGGGGGGGGGGGCTTTAGCTAAAGTGTTGGTTGAATTTTATGTACTGTCTGAATTGCATACTCCTCTCTGCTCTCTGCTGGTCCTTGAGAAAATGCCACCAGAGATATGTAGTTTTCTGGGGGAAAGGTCTAGAATGAACTCTTCAGTATTTCTCCCCCTGCTTACCTTCTGTGCCACCTCACACACATACCCCTTTTCTCCCTGTTCATGGGAGAAGGACCCATCTCTCTCCTCCTTGCTGCCCCTCTCTGATCATTTTAAGAAAGGATGTACCTCTCCGTACATGAGTTTTTTTCTTTTTCCTCCTCCACCTCATATTGTCCTAGGCCAAAAAAAACCACATCTCAACCTTTTTTCTTCAACCCCCACCGCTTCCTCCTCCTGCACAGGGGACTCCGAATGTCAAAATTCCTCCTTATATCACATACAGTCAAGATTCTATTCTACCTCTATAGTCAAGGATCTTTCTCTCTCTTTCTCTCTCTTTCTCTCTTCTCTCCCCATTTTTCCCAAACAGCCTCTTCTCGTCCTTCCTGGTCCGTCTCTTTTTTCCCTGAGTGCATGTGTGTGAATGTTTTAATGCTCTCACTGCTTTTAAATTTGAGAAGGGCCCAGCAGAGTCTTGGGGGTACAGCTGAAGAAGATCCACATCAGACCAGACTGCAAGACCCTGCCACCATGAACAGTTCTGAGACCGAGGTGATGGGTCTGGGAGTGCTGTGGATTTTCTCGTGTGACAGCTGAAACCCAGAGGTCACAGGAGACTGTCCTGAGAGGGCATGCCTGGACACCTCAGACATCCAGAAGGGGATCTGAGACCCCCACGGGGGAAGCAGCCCCATCTGTCTGGACCAGGGGGTAGGGACTGAGGCAAGCTGAGAGGATTCCTAACCATGGCAAGCTTTTGCATGGCCCTTCCCAGCTGGCCAGATTCTGCCCTAAAGGATTACTGAGTGCTGGTCTGCCTTTGATGCTGTTAAGGAGACCCTCATGGTGTCAGGAGACAGAATTGTCCACCATTGCAGGAGATGCCACAGGAGAAGCAAACAGGATCCTACAATGACTGCCACGAAGGAAGGATGTCCTGCCCTTGCCAGAGCTGTGCCAAAGAAGAACCCCAGGACTGCTGGACCCCTCACCAGGTATGAAAGATTTCCTTCTCTCTCTCTCCCTTCCCCATGCTAACCATACTAGGGCCAGGAGGGGAATGGGGGGCTGTAAACTCTCTTTCTGGCTCTCCTAGACACTCTATTCCTGATCCCCATCCTGGTGGAATGCTGGACCTGTTTGTGGTCACCGGGAGACGCTAAGTTGAGAGAAGGGTGACAAAACCTGTGCCCAGTCTCCTCCCTCCCCAATGCCAAGGGGGAAGCCACAGCCAGAAGAAGCCAGCGCCCCCAGGAGGCCAAGTGGAAGAACCCCACCACATGCTTCAAATCGTCATCATCTCTGCTTGGGACCCACTCAAGACCTTTGCGCACTCCACACTGACTACTCAAAGCCTTTATCACCCCAGAACTCTTCATCGTCTCTATCTTCATCCATATCCCTTGACTCCAGGCCAAGGGAGCCTGCTTCAACACCATGTGATCACCCACCACCGCCTGAACCTCAGCTTTCACCTCTTCAAGCTCCTGCCTTCTAACAAAAAGGCACAATCTGATATGTCCAGGCAGAGGCCCTGGATGCAGTAAGATGTCGGGGTTTTGGGAAATGGGCATAGCCATTTTCAAGCCCCGAAGTGGGGAATGTCATCGGAGATGACCCCACCCCTAGGACTTTGTTAAAGATAGTTTTGTCAAGGACACCAGGCTGGAATGATCTCATAAGTCTGTAAACTGAATGTGTAGCATACGTGAAGTTCCCTTTTCTATGGTTTGTACTGTATTTTATACCTTTTTGCTGTGTATATGCCAATAAAGGCTTATTGGATTGGATTCCATAATCCCCTATCTCTCCTCCTGTTTTTATGAATGGACTCCGACTGCTCAGTGCTCCCCTGCACTTCCATGTACACCCCCCCCATGCACTCTTATGAGTTCTTATGAACTTTCATGAATTTCTCATCCATCCTTCATCACTCCAGCCTGTTATTCATGGTATATGTTGGACTAAGGCAGTGGTTCTCAACCTGTGGGTCCCCAGGTGTTTTGGCCTACAACTCCCAGAAATCCCAGCCACTTTACCAGCTGTTAGGATTTCTGGGAGTTGAAGGCCAAAACATCTGGGGACCCACAGGTTGAGAACCACTGGACTAGGGCTTTGATGACCTGGCAAAAAAACATCTTTTGGACAATCATTTCTCTAAGCATGATCTACTCCAAAGTATTATTGCGAGGATCATGTGTAAAAGGAAAAGAGCAACATCTACATTCTAGAGTTTATTGGTGGAAAGGTGGGATATGAGATTCAACAAATGATGATGATAATGATGATGATGATGATGATGATGATGAAGAAGAAGAAGAAGAACAACAACAACAACAACAACAAAAACAACGCCACCAGTGCTGAAGAGTTCTGGATAATGTGTAGGGTTGCACAGACGTTTGTGGCATTTCGTTTTGCAATAGGTCAGGGGCATCACACGCTCCTAAAAGAACAACTTAGCTGTCAAAGTCAACAAAATATAATAATAGCATGCCTGCTTCACAATAACTTAATTCGCTGTATAATCAGTATACATTACATAGAATATATATTAATTAACAATGTCAGCTATGCTACATAAATTAAGAATGTCAGTATATTTTACATATGGACAGATACCCAAAACTGTATTCTTACACATTTATAAATTGAAATATATATATATCAGCAAAGATCCTAAGCAACATTGGTTATCATCACACCAGATGATTAAAAAATATTCACTATTGCTCAGTGGGTTAAACCCTTGTGCTGACAGGACTGCAGTTTTAATCCAGGGGAAGCGTGTCGAGCTCCCTCTGTCAACTCCAGCTTCCCATGTGGCAACATGAGAGAAGCCTTCCACAAGGAGGCCAAAACGTCAAACATCCAGGCGTCTCCTAAGCAACGTCCTTGCAGACAGCCAATTCTCTCACACCAGAAGCGACTTGCAGTTTCTCAAGTCGCTCCTGACATGAAAAGAATATATTGATGTTGTTTTTAATGTGTCTTTTTGTGCTGAATTAAAAAAAAATAGACGTTTTGCCAGACATCGTTCTTTCATAAAACATAAAACACTTCAAAGCAAGTTCTGAAAAGTATTAGGTGATGGAGCATGTCTGAGATTAGTTTTGATGTAATACCAAATTCCTATCAAATTAGCAAACATTCTCTTTAAAAGCTTTTATGACCTCCGTTTTCCAAGCCTGTGAATTGCTTGCCTCGTCTTCTATGAACATGTTTCTTTTCAAAGGTAGATAGTGTTCTGCAGGGTCAGGCTGTCAATCTTTAGGCCAGGGGAATCCACACAAAAACAGTTTCACAAACTAATACTGTCTAAACACCCATCTATCATATGTGAGTGCCTGCAACAAAAATGTACAAACCTAATGGTTCATAGCATTCATATGAGTTGAGCAGATATCATAATAGGGCTTTCACATACAGTCATCCCTCCACATTTGCAATTTTGACTTTGGGGGATTTGATCATTCACTGATAACATAGAAAATGTCATTATTCTGCTCGTGATTATCTCTCCAGTTGCTCAGAAAGTTCATCAATCTGATCAGAGCTCCTTGCAATTCTTTTTCATGTAGACCAAGAGATAGGCTGTTTCTCCCCTACAAGAAAGACAAAAGAAGGAAGAAAGAACATCAAAGATGTACCATACTGGTCAAGGTGCATCAAGTCATCAAAATGCATTGGCACAAAAGAAGCCAGGCAAACCATGAATTTGATTTTCCTCAGCTCATTTCCAACGAAACATGGAAAACCCCAATATGGATTGGGAATATTGAGTACAAGTGCAGGTCAAGGGTCTGGAGAACAAGCCCTATGAAAAGCGGCTTAAAGAGCTGGGCACGTTTAGCCTGAAGATGAGAAGGCTGAGAGGAGATATGATAGCCATGTATAAATATGTGAGAGGAAGTCACAGGGAGGAGGAAGCAAGCTTGTTTTCTGCTTCCCTGAACAATGGGAAGCAGAACACGGAACAATGGCTTCAAACTACAAGAAAGGAGATTCCATCTGAACATGAGGAAGAACTTCCTGACTGTGAGAGCCATTCAGCAGTGGAACTCTCTGCCCCGGAGTGTGGTAGAGGCTCCTTCTTTGGAAGCTTTTAAACAGAGGCTGGATGTCTGGATGGTCAGGAGTGCTTTGAACGCAATATTCCTGCTTCTTGGCAGAATGAGGTTGGACTGGATGGCCCATGAGGTCTCTTCCAACTCTAGGATTCTATGATTCTAGGTCATGGATGGAAGTGGTATTCGCTTTCTCCTTCTGCTCCAAGTGCAAGGAAGCTTTAAAACTCAGGATGAGAACTACCCAGCCTTCTGTGCATTACTAGACTGCAACTCTCAGTGTCCCTTACTACTGACCAAGCTGGGATTTGCAAGCCTGCTACCCTGTTTCCCCCAAAATAAGACAGTGTCTTATATTAATTTTTGCTCCCAAAAATGTGCTAGGTCTTATTTTCAGGGGATGTCTTATTTTTCCATGATGAAGAATTCACATTTATTGTTGAACAAAAAAAATGAACATTTATTATATACTGTACAGTAGTTGTAAGTATATAATAAATATACTGGCCCACACACAGGGCCACAAAAAATAAGGGAAGTAAAGTACCTGGCTCCCACACACTGTCTGGAGACTGTAACGATCTCCCACAACAGTTCCTGGACCACTTGTACAGCAGGGACAGTATTGCAGCTTCCGTCCATCAAGGGGAGCATGCTTCCACACAAAAGCTTTGCTAGGTCTTACTTTCAGGGGAGGACTTATTTTTCTGGAAACAGGGTAGGAGCTGCAGTCCGATAACATCTGGAGATCCACAGAATTCCAACCCCTAGTTTAAATCTTCTCATTGGCGCATACTTACACAAATATAAAGAATATAAGGATCTTTAACTACATATTGCATATTCAACATAGCATGGAGTTTATCTTTCAGTCTCTTGCATAACTGTTATACATGCCTACACCCATTATCTGCAAGGGATATGTTCCCGGAGTGGATGTGAAAATGCAAAATCATGGATAGCAGTGAAACCTATTGAAATGAAGGACTTTCAGCCCAAGAATATCACATTGGAGGGCCTAGAAAATGCCTCACCAGGCTGTATTTTGTTGGAAGTCAATACATTTTTTTTAAATTGTGCATGGGGAAAGGGAGGATATATTGAATTATGCTATTTAACTTGATGCAATTGCAGTTTGAATATGTTAACATCATTGCCACCATCACTCTGGCCTTTCTTGTAAGATCAGGAGAAAAATTAGGAATCCTCTCCACTTACCAACGGAGAGATGCTCTTCCATAGGTACATTTGATATCGTCCCAAAATACCTATATAGTGTAAAGCACAAAGAACATGGGTATGAGACTTATTAAAAGTCCCAACTACACCTAGTGTTGACAATACAACAATTTACAGAAAGATACCTTTTTTTCTTACAGACTTTGAATTCTGATTTACTTAGAATCACCAAATCCTTGAGTTGGAAGAGACCTCAAGGGCCATCCACTCCAACCCCTTGCCAAGAAGCAGGAAGAAAGGAGATTCCATCTGAACATGAGGAAGAACTTCCTGACTGTGAGAGCTGTTCAGCAGTGGAGCTCTCTGCCCCAGAGTGTGGTAGAGGCTCCTTCTTTGGAAGCTTTTAAACAGAGGCTGGATGGCCATCTGTCGGGGGTGCTTTGACTGCAATTTTCCTGCGTCTTGGCAGGAGGTTGGACTGGATGGCCCATGAGGTCTCTCCCAACTCTATAATTCTATGATTCTAGACCATTCTTAGAATAGGCAAATCATTTATTTATTTATTTACAGTATGTATATACCGCTTTTCTCACCCCTGGGGGACTCAAAGCAGTTTACAAAAAATAATGGCAAAATTCAATGCCTAACATGCATCAACCAAATCATAAATCAAACAGCATACGACTAAGTATAAAATACAATAGGACAAATTCACCATAAGATAATAAGGGATTTAAACATAAAGTATAAAAATTAAAAACACCTAATAAAACATTAAATTCACATGATCCAAACTCATAGACTGGGCCATTCCAGATGCCAATTACACATAGTGCATATGCGCTACTTTACTAGTCAAAATCTTGGTTCCATAACCATGTCTTAGTTCTCTTTCTAAAGGTCAGGAGGGAGGGCACTGATCTATCTCACTGGAAAGAGAGTTCCAGAGTTGGGGAGCCACCACTGAGAAGGCCCTGTCCCTTGTCCCCACCAACCACACTTGCGAAGCAGGTGGGACCGAGAGCAGGGCCTCCTCAGAAGATCTTAACCTCTGTGATGGTTCATAGAGGGAGATACGTTTGGACAGGTAAGCTGGGCCAGAACCATTTAGGACTTTGTAGATGAAAGCCAGCACTTTGAATTGTGCTCGGTAGCAGACTGGCAGCCAGTGGAGCTGGCATAACAGAGGGGTTGTGTGCTCCCAGTATGCTGCTCCGGTGATCAAGGGTGGAAGAATCACATTGTGTGAACCGTGCAGCAAAACCACCTATTTAGGGAGGAAGTGTCTGGTTCAACTAAATGTTGATAATGCAATAGAGATAATGCTTCCTTGTGTTAAAGGATTTGGATATGTTCAGTTTTGTTTGTATATATTACAAGGAGTTATTTTGTATTAGAAAATCCTTGCACTTTTAAATTATATCATTGTGATATATGAAGGCCAATGTTGTTGAATCCTTTCTGCTTTTATTGTTGAAGAAAGATAAACACCGTCCCATTACTATAGCTATCTTAGATCTCCAATGGGCTTGGGGGAGAATGGCTCCAAATCCATTGAAAGATGGCCAGTGTGCTAAAACCTTTTAGATCTCAGGTCCTACTCTTTTCAAGATGTTCAGGTAAATTGAGGAAAGATTTCTTACTTTGTAGGTTCTAGTTTGCTTACCTGACAGACACTGGAATCATTGAAACAATACCATTTGTGTTCTGTGAGGCTCCAAACGTAGGCACAATAATGACCAAAGTCAGCAGATCCCACATGTGCAACAACAGCAAAAAGATCATATACCCCATCATCCTGGAAAGAGCCACACATAATAGACACTTTCAGAGGAACCACAACCCAGATTTATTTATTTACTATATTTATATCAGCCTGAAGGCGACTCAAGCTGGTTTACAATCAGCAATCAATGCCCCCAACAACATAAAATATAATTAAAAACATTAACATATAATATAAACCATATAAAAACAATAGAAGCAATAAAAACAATAAAACACAAGTCCTCAGCATCTCATTATTAAAATAATTTTCCTGTCGCATAACCAATCGTTCCATGAATCTAAATTAGTCTGTTACACTGTATTTACAAATGCTTGCTCAAAAAGTCAGGTTTAAACTTTTTTTCGAAATGTTAGGAGATAGGGGGCTGATCTGATATCCCTAGGAAGGGCGTTCCATAGCCGAGGGGCCGCCACTGAGAAGGCCCTGTCTCTCGTTCCCGCCAATCACATCTGCGAAGGGCAGGGCCTCCCCAGATGATCTTAAGCTCCTTGCTGGTTCATAGGGAGAGATACGTTCGGACACGTAAACTTCTGAGATTTCAGAGTAGTAGCAGTTCTCCTGCTTCCACCTTTTTTCCCAAACCTTTGCTCCTTGAAGGGTTATACTGTACACAGCAAAAAGCAAACAGATTTACTGGTGACTCCAATTTAAATACCAGGGTGAGAAGTAAAAGTAGGTCAGACTTTGAGTAGCACAGACAGAATATATGCTTTGCATGCAAGAAGTCCCAGGTTCAATCCCAAGCATAACTGGGAAGGATTAGAAAAGACTTCTACCTAAAACACTTTAAATATGTTGTCAGTTAAAATAGACTGCAGACGGGAATCCATCCGGATATAGGTTCAATTACCCCGCTCTACACCACCACAGTCTGATGCAGGGAAAGGATTAGGTCAATGTATATATATCATTTTAGGCCATTTGAAAATTTCCACCCAGTTTGGTACTTTCTAGCTAAACCTGGTGCATACAAAAACACTTCTAGGAGCGACTGAAGTTCATCCATAAATTACACTGTCAGCATGCCTATATATGGTATCTTCAGAAGTCTGCTTGTTTGCAACCTATAGAACTGCTCCAAGTCACGGGCAACCAAACTGAATTAAAAGGACTAATGGTCCGACAGATGTGTGGAACAGAGTTGGCAGGCTGCGACACCTATAATTCCCATAGTCAACACCTGAAGTTGGCAGACTTCAGGTGTCGTAGGGTCTGGAGAACAAGCCCTACGAGGAGCGGCTTAGGGAACTGGGCATGTTTAGCCTGAAGAAGAGAAGGCTGAGAGGAGATATGATAGCCATGTATAAATATGTGAGAGGAAGCCACAGAGAGGAGAGAGCAAGCTTGTTTTCTGCTTCCTTGCAGACTAGGACGCGGAACAATGGCTTCAAACCACAAGAGAGGAGATTCCATCTGAACGTTAGGAAGAACTTCCTGACTGTGAGAGCCGTTCAGCAGTGGAACTCTCTGCCCCGGAGTGTGGTGGAGGCTCCTTCTTTGGAAGCTTTTAAGCAGAGGCTGGATGGCCATCTGTCAGGGGTGATTTGAATGCAATATTCCTGCTTCTTGGCAGGGGGTTGGACTGGATGGCCCATGAGGTCTCTTCCAACTCTTTGATTCTTTGATTCTTTGATTCTATGACTGTAACATCCATAATTCTTCACCACCACCTATACTTGCTATGGATAATAGGAGCCATGGTGGTGCAATGGGGTAAACCCTTGTGCTGTTGAACTGCTGACCTGAAGGTCGGCAGTTCAAATCCGTGAGACGGAGTGAGCTCCCATCTGTAAGTTCCAGGTCCTGCCAACCTAGCAGTTCGAAAACAGATAAATAGGTACTGCTTCAGCAGGAAAAAGCAAAGAGACACTCCAAGCAATCTTGCCGGCCACACAACCAGGAAGTAACAACGCAGGTTCCTTGGCTTGAAAAAGGAAAAAGCACCTCCCCAGAGCCAGAGATGAGAACCACCTCCAGAAGAACCCTCTGCTTTTGTTTGTGTTTATGTGTCTCATTGTATATGTTCGTAAAAGGCATTGAATGTTTGCCTACCTATGTAAGTGCTGTAATCCACTCTGAGTCCCTTAGAGGAGAAGGGTGGAACATAAATAAACTGTATATTATTATTATTATTATTATTATTATTACTATTATTATTATTATTATTATTTCTAGTTCATCACACAGACAGTGATACATTTTCAAGTGTACATGAGCTTCCTATGACCAACACTCAACCCATTTCATGAAGTTTTCTAAGACCACACAGCGAATAATGATGCAGAGAAATATCCTACCTTTTCCTGGATATCTGGACAATACTGTTCTGGGGTCAAGATCTGGCTGAAATCCAGACTTTGTGGGAAGGATAAAGGATTGTTGATCTTCCGAGTTCGATGTCTTTCACTGGAGCTGAACCGTTTCAGGTGAAGGGTGAGCGTCTGTGGCAGATATGTGACTTTCATACCCTGCAAAATCACCCTGCATTAATATTGGAAGGAAAGACTAGAGAGCAGAGGATGGCATAGGCAAAAAGGGAATAGAGATCCTATGAGTAGAAAATATCTTGTGGACCTTTCCGCTTTCAGAAAATCTAGATCCCGCACTCAGGTGACCACCAGCACAAAGCCCCTTCCTGATTTCTTCCCACAAGAAGACAGAGAATAAATATTCCTAATGTCATAATCAGTATTATTATTGTTGAAGGCTTTCATGGCCAGAATCGCTGGGTTGCTGTGAGTTTTCCGGGCTGTGTGTCCATGTTCCAGAAGCATTCTCTCCGGATATTTCGCCCACATCTATGGCAGGCATCCTCAGAAGTTGAGGAGTCCTCAATCTCCGAGTATGCCTGCCATGGATGTGGGCGAAACAACAACAGGAGAGACTATGGAATATGGCCATACAGCCCAGAAAACTCACAGCAACCCAGGATTATTATTGCCCTATTTTTCACCCGATATTGAAACTCAAGGTGCTTAAAAATATATTTAAAACAATACTAATTGCAAACTATATGAAAACTTCAGTAAAAGAATAAATAAAAGAATAAATATAAATGTTGTTTTATACATAATGAAATAATTATGAAGTTACAAACTTTAAGGACTATATAAAACCTTAAAATCGGGGTCATATAGCATTAAACCAGTGGATACCTGAAAAATTAATGTTTTAAGTCACCAACAAAAATAGGGCAAGGTCAGAGCCATCATGGCCACCTTAGGGAGAGTTTTCAAAATTCTGGGAACAGCCACCAAGAAGGCCCTGCCTCTTATCCCCACCAAAGGAGCCTGAGAAGATGGTGAATTTTCAAAAAAAAAAAGTGGCAAAGCTCCCCAATTCACAGAAAAAAGACAAAATTACCCGCAATCTTGGTACTTTCTGGTTACATTGCTTGCAGAGAAATGTACTTTCTTCCGTCATTTGTTCTGATTCAAAAAAATAGTGCAATGCATCTTCCTATAAAGAGCAAAGAAGTTTATATGAAGCAAAATGCAGATTTGTCTCCTCAATTTCCTTTTAAGCCAACTTTCCCCATTTAGTGCCCTTCTGATGTGTCAAGACTACGACCCTCAGCATGTTTTTCAATACATCTAGACCAGAGATTGAAAAAAAGTAGCTTAAAAACAAATCCACCAGCCAGTGGTTGTGGAAGTAGTACTGGGGGGGAGGGGGTTTCCAAGGTCTGATCTGAATACACCTCTACCTCCCTGTCTTGATCCACAAGTGAGCTTTCAGCTTTGCTCAATGCCACAACAAGCCCCACAAAACACAAACAATAGGATGTATAGTTAGTTGACTCCCAAAAATAGAACTGTACCTCAGTCCCCCAGTCTCTGTGGGGTTTTTTTAAACTTCTCATCCCTATGGAGGTCTTTAATCAACCACTTAGACAATTCTAACACGGAGCTTTTTCCCGCTTTATCTTTCCTGCACCTTTCTGGAGCTCCTGCCCATCAACTGTGCTTTTCAAAACATGGGAGAGCCAAAACTCTAGAACAGACCTGCACAACTTGACAGTAGTAAAGGGATGAAATTAAAATAGGCTAAGACTTGGACTGTAAGAAGATCAAACCAGTCCATACTACAGGAAATAAAGCCCGACTGTTCATTGGAGGGAAGGATATAAAAGGCAAAGATGAAATACTTTGGTCACATAATGAGACGACAAGAAAGCTTGGAGAAGATAATGATGCTGGGGAAAATGGGCAGAAAAAGGAAGAAGGGCCGACCAAGTGCAAGATGGATATATGTTATCCTTGTGACTGGCTTGACCTTGAAGGAGCTGGGGGTGGCCACGGGCAACAAGGGTGCTCTGGCGTGTGCAGGTCAAGAGGTCACAAAGAGTCGAAAGCGACTGAACGAATAAACAACCTCTTTGGGCTGTAGGTAGGTTTTTAGCATCTCGCTCAGGCTGGATCTACACTGCCATATAAAATCCAGATTATCTCCTTTGAACTGGATTATATGGCAGTGTAGACTCATATGATCCAGTTCCAAGCAGATAATGTGGATTATCTGATTTGATAATCTAAATTATATGGCAGTCTAAATTATATGGCAGTTATGAGAATAGTCTCGATTTCCCTGACTCCCCATCAGTATGCCGTTGAGTTGCAGCCCTTTTCCAAGGGAAGGAAAAGGTGCTTCCATTCTTGATTCCTCCGCTCTTCCTTTCTCTTTGCCTCTGGGTTGGCTCTATCATCTCCTTCTCTAGAGGCAGAAACAGCCAACTCTGCACACCATTTATTTCTTTCATTTGTGAGGAAGAATCTTAGCTTCTCCATGAAGCACCTGCAATGCTTTCATGGTGAAACTAAGTTTCTCCCTCATAAACAAGGGAAATAAATAGCATGAAGTTGGTAGAGGCGAGAACTAAGACACTTCTTTTTTACCACCTCTCTCTCTCTCTCTCTCTCTCTCTCTAAAATTGCCAATCTAATGTTAAATTAGCCATTTAACCTGGGGCCCAAGATTCAACTCCCCTGAAAAAAAATATTCCCCTTGACATTTATTTATTTATTTATTTATTTATTTATTTCTGCTACTTATACCCCGCCCTTCTCACCCCCGAGGGGGGACTCAGGGCGGCTTACAAAAAGAAGGCACAATTCGATGCCCTTATCCAAATACATACAAATAAAAACAATTACAATAATTAAACAATTAACAGATTAAAACATCAGTATATAACACAATAGCACAACAATAAACAGTCTCATGGTCAGTGTTTCAAGTTCCATAGGTCCAATAGGTTTCGTCATTATTTGCCCATCATTATGGTCTTTCTTTTTAGCTGCCAGAGTTTCCAAAAGCCTGGTCCCACATCCAAGTTTTCAGCTTTTTCCTAAATGAGAGAAGGGAAGTCGCTGATCTGATCTCCCCGGGGAGTGAGTTCCACAGGTGGGGGGCCACCACTGAGAAGGCCCTGCTCCTCGTCCCCGCCAGTCTCACTTGCGATAAAGGCGGGGTCGAGAGCAGGGCCCCCCCAGAAGATCTTAGATTCCGAGGTGGGATGTAGAGGGAGATCCGTTCGGACAGATACACTGGGGCCGTATAGGGTTTTATAGGTGAAAACCAGCACCTTGAATTGTGCTCGGAATTGGATCGGCAGCCAGTGGAGCTGGCATAACAGGGGGGGTGGTATGCTCCCTGTATGCCGCTCCGGTGAGCAATCTGGCTGCCTCCCGCTGGACTAGTTGGAGTTTCCGAGCAGTCTTCAAAGGCAACCCCACGTAGAGTGCGTTGCAGTAATCCAGTCGGGATGTGACAAGAGCATGGACCACCGTGGCCAGATCCGACTTCCCAAGGTACGGGCGCAGCTGGCGCACAAGTTTTAATTGTGCAAAAGCTTTCCCGGCCACCGCTGAGACCTGGGGTTCCAGGCTCAGCGATGAGTCCAGGATCCCTCCCCAGACTGCGAACCTGCGTCTTCAGGGGGAGTGTAACCCGTCTAACACAGGCTGTAACCCTATACCCTGTTCGGCCTTACGACTGACCAGTAGGACCTCTGTCTTGTCTGGATTCAATTTCAATTTGTTAGCTCATCCAGTCCGACACAGCAGCCAAGCACCGGTTCAAGGTCTGGACAGCCTCCTTGGTGACAGGTGGGAAGGAGTGACAGATTTGGACATCATCTGCGTAGAGATAACATCTCATTCCGAAACTCCGAATGATCTCCCCCAGCGGCTTCATGTAGATGTTAAATAACATCGGGGACAGAATTGAACCCTGTGGGACTCCACACAACAACGGTTGTGGGGCCGAACAGGTGTCACCCAATAACACCTTCTGGGACCGACCCTCAAGGAAGGATCGGAGCCACCGCAAAGCAGTGCCCCCGAGCCCCATGTCCATGAGGCGTCCCAGAAGGATACCGTGATCGACGGTATCGAAGGCCGCTGAGAGGTCCAGCAGAACTAACAGGGACACACTCCCCCTGTCTAGTTCCCTGCGCAGATCATCCACTAAGGCGACCAAGGCTGTTTCGGTACCATGTCCCGGCCTGAAACCAGACTGTGCCGGATCTAGATAATCAGTGTCTACCAGAAACCCCTGGAGTTGTGTTGCCACCACACGTTCCATGACTTTGCCCAAATAGGGGAGATTGGAAACTGGCCGATAGTTGTCGAATTGGGTGGGATCCAGTGACGGTTTCTTCAACAGCGGTTTTATAATAGCTTGTTTTAAGCTCGCTGGAAACTCTCCTTTCTGTAAGGAGGTATTAACCATCACCTTCACCCACCCTGCCAAACCCCCTCTGGCTTCCTTGATCAGCCAGGAAGGGCAGGGGTCTAGGATGCATGTGGTGGGTCGCACCTCTCCAAGGATCCTATCCACATCCTCAAGCTGAACCAATTTAAAACGAATCCAACAAAACTGGACAAGCAGATGCTCTCGTTACATCCCCAGAGACTGCCGTTAACATGACGTCAAAACCCGACCGAATCCGCTCAATTTTATCCGCGAAGAATCGAGCAAATGCTTCACAGCGAGCCACCGAGTTATCCGAGATCTCGCTTTTTGGCGGATTTAACAGACCTCGGACAACTCGGAAAAGCTCAGCTGGACGATTCTGCGCGGATGCAATATTGGCTGTGATTAATATTTTCTGAGCCGCCGTTATTGCCACACCGTAGGACCTTAAAAAGGCATTCAGATGTGTTTGAGCTGAATTGGTGGGATTCTGGCACCACACGCACTCTAGCCTCCTCTTCATCCCTGTTCCCCACTACTCTAACCTAAGTCCCGACAACCTACCTAGGTTGTGTTTCCAACCAAAACCAGCACTTCCAGTATCCTGACCAGTGGGGCCCCTTTGCCACAGGGTAGTTTGGAAACTTTGGTGCACAGATAAAGGAAATGTGTCGAGGTAAAACACTTGGGGTGCATTCACACAGGGTGGAAAATGTGCACCCTCCTGGATTTTTACATTGAGTATCCAAATGACGCCTCACGTAAAAACCCTACTTTGGGGCAAATTAAGTTGATACTGGATTAGACCCGAGTCTTCCTGGAAGACTTGGATCTAATCAAGTATGGCCAGTCTCTGGATTCCCCCTTCAGAGGTCCTGGACTTCTGAGGGGCTGATACAGACAACCAGGGTTTTCTGGGCTGATTCACCCTGTAACATCCGAGAGGGTTCTAACACCCTCCCCAAACCCTGTAGAAAAGCCTTCTAAAGAAAAATTACTCGCCTGGCCAACATTATCCTGCTGCCGGCCCTGATGTGTAGAAATGGCATGCCAGGAGAGGGCTGGTAGCAGGGTAATGCTGGATAGATAAGTAATTTTTACTTTTTAAGGCTTTTCTGTGGGGTTTTTGTTGGTGTCTGGGTGTCCTGCTGGAAGGTCCGGCAGGGCATCTGGACACAACCCCAGGAAAGTGTGGGGTTTTTTACTGGTGTGGGGACAGAAGTCCAGGCTTACCCAGGTTTTTAAAACCCAGGTCACACCGGACTTTTCCCCTGTCTGGAACTGCCCTTGGAGGGGGAATAACAGGTTCCAATAGCTACTTTGCTATAGTGCTGCATGTCATCTCCCACTCTAATGCT
This sequence comes from Anolis sagrei ordinatus, assembly GCF_025583915.1. Classification (NCBI taxonomy): domain Eukaryota; kingdom Metazoa; phylum Chordata; class Lepidosauria; order Squamata; family Anolidae; genus Anolis; species Anolis sagrei. Next base: position 20,630,167 of record NW_026847549.1, read on the forward strand.
TAGGCTCAGAGCCTCTGTGGGTCGCACCAAAACCTTGTGAGGACTGTATCTGGCCCCCGGGCCGCATGTTGTGCAGTCCTGCTCTAGAAGAACTTGTACATCTTGCATTTGCTTTAAAAAAATCCATATTGAAACAAGAGAAGTGGCTTTAAGAAAAAGGCAGAAGCATCATACTCAGGCCTAATTAGTTAACCAGTTAAACTTCATGAGTAAACCAGGTTTACAATTTCGGGAGGGAGGTTGAACCCTTAACCCCACCCCCTCTGGCTAGAGGCCTGACCATCCTGATTCTTCCAGTTTTAGTTTGAGGCATGGATGTAACTCCAGGCATGTCCTTATATACCTACCAACTTCTTAAATGCACGAGAATCAAAATCAAACAAGTGGAGAGGAAGCATTAGCAGGTTGCTGTCCTTCTTTGTTTCGCACGAACACCCCTGGCATGTTAGATGTTCCTTCAGCCGAATAGTGTACTGATGAGTGAGACTTTCAGCCTTAAAACGAATGGGGAAGGGGAGAAGAGAATGTCAAAACAGAAAGCCATAAGCTTGAGGACCTTGTCTCAGAAAATAAATTCTTTCTCCTTTAACTGGCCCCTTGTTGTAGTACCTTTGATGGCCAATCCAATATTCCTGCCCTCCTATTCTGGGCAAAGATGGGAAAGTGGCTTTTTAAAGATATTAAAGTTAAGTGTATAGTTTAAGGACAGAGTAGTTAAGAGAATAACAATAATAGTTATTTATTTACCACACTTATACCCTGCCCTTCTCAACCCTGAAGGGCAGACTTACAAAGGCAACAATTCAATGCTATATATACATAGGTAAAGGTAAAAGTTTTCCCCTGACATTAAGTCCAGTCATGTCCGACTCTGAAGGTTGGTGCTCATCTCCATTTCTAAGCCAAAGAGCCGGTGTTGTCCTTAGACGCCTCCAAGGCCATGTGGCCATGGGCATGACTGCAAGGAACGCAGTTACCTTCCCACCAGAGCGGTACCTACTGACCTACTCACATATATATGTTTTTGAACTGCTAGGTTGACAGAAGCTGGGGCTAACAGTGGAAGGTCACACCACTCCCTGGATTCAAACCTGCAACCTTTGGGTCAACAAGTTTAGCAGCCCAACTGTTTAACCCACTGCATCACCAGCATTTACACCAATAAATAAACAAAAGCATTAAAATCCAACCAATTAAAACAAGCATTAAAACTTCAACACACATTTCAGGTCATATTTCAGGGATGGTCCAAGTCGTCATTATGTTATTTTATAGTCTCTTATTGCACTGCTCTCATTTACTGACCAAAAGCTTGGTCCCGGGGCCATGTTTTTAGTTTTTCCCCTTAGGTCAGGAGGGAGGGGGCTGATCTAATTTCACTGGGGAGGGAGTTCCATAGTTATACCCACAGTCCTAATTTTTTTAAAAAAATATCTCTCCCATGTAGCTTTATGTATTGGTGGCATATGGTCTGAGAAAGGAGTCCATCTGTCCAGATGTCCCTGTGGTTCCAAGGACTGAAATAATGAGTCCTGGGGACCAAAATAATAAGCCATCCAGGACTGCTCAGTTTATGTACATATTTTGGGTAGTAGAAAGTGTCTAACTGAGGTACGGCTCCGGCCCAGCTTACTTATCTGAATGTATCTCTCTCTACYTTCCACCTCGTAATTTAAGATCTACTGGGGAGGCCGTGCTCTTGGTCCCACCAGCGTCTCAAACACGTCTGGTGGGGACGAGGGACAGGGCCTTCTCGGTGGTGACCCCCCGCTTATGGAATTCGCTCCCCAGTGAGATTAGATCGGCGTCCTCCCTCATTACTTTTAGGAAAAAACTAAAGATATGGTTTTGGAGCCAGGCCTTTGGCTAGTGGGCACAACAGCACTTTAGGCACTGAACTCGGACAATAGGATTGTTTGAAAATTGGAAATTGCTTTATGACCTGTGATTCTGTGATCTGTTCTATGTGGTTATGTAATTTTAATTAATATCACTGCTTAYTTGTTATGTAATGGATTTTATATTGCTYTTTTATATTGTTGTTTTGATACTGTTGGCATTGAATAGTTGCCTGTGTTAGCCGCCCTGAGTCCCCCCTCGGGGGTGAGAAGGGCGGGGTAGAAATGGTCTAAATAAATAAATAAAATATGTTGGACACATCCCAACCAGCTTTAGCTGGCCTTGCTTTGAGGGAGCATGCTTACTTGGTACAATACAGCAAGAATCTATGTTTATTTGGGGTGAAAAAGGAACACTTACCAAATCTGGGCTTGTGATTTGGTCCTTAATTAGATTCCATAGGATCAGGAAAAGTTCAGCAGCATCATAAAGAACAAACACTGGCGAAGGAGACAACATGACAACCAGGATTTAGCACAACATATTATCTGTATGGCTCTTTCGTGCTCTTCCCAATGCTGGCATTCTCACCCACTTTCATTCTTGTTCTCCCTCCAGTTTCAGATTCCCTACTAGACTGCAATGTTTTGACACCAATCCTAAATCTCCCAGCAAGGACAAACTATTTCCAGTTGCTGCTTACATTTCACATTGTGTCTCGAGAGGCACTGGGCAAGATTCATGGGATGTACAGACTTCTGCTTGCTTTGCTGCATCTCTTCCAACAGCAGAAGCATCTGGTAAGGGACACTTGCCTTCTGTTCATCAACATCAAAAGGCACTTTAATCCTGCAATAGAAAAGAAACTATAATTATAATATTATCTTAGACTCAGGGGAAAAAACTTTAAGGCTGCAGGCCTGTCCACACTCATTTGGAGATGAGCCCTAACAGAAATCGAAAGCCTCAATGCCATCACACAATATATGGACAGATGGAATTTCCTTTATTTGAAATGTTTGGGACCAGAAGTGTTCCACATTTCAGACATCTTTCTTTCATATTTTGGATTACTTGCAGATACATAATAAGATATTTTGGAGATGGGACACAAGGCTAACATGAAATTCAGTCATGTTTCATCTACACCTTCTACACCAGTGGTTCCCAACCTTTATTTGACCAGGGACCACTCTCCAACATTAGTATCAAAAGGATTACGAATTAGTTTTTGGTCAACTTTAGATTCGGTTTGGTTATTTGGGGTGCTGATTCAGAAAACTGTATTGGATAGACCACATGAGCTCTAGTTTCTGTTACAGAACATGTGCCATCTAGTAATCACATCTGCTTGCCCACAGAAAACCGTATTTAATAAGTCTTGGCACTATAAGTGTGTTGACACGCGCTGGGCCTATAGCAATTGTCTTTTAAAACAGGACGTGCTCTTTGTGCCCAGCAGGACGCCGGGGTGCCTTGGTTGAGAGGCCCTATGGATTTTCCTAAACAAAGTCTTTAGAAACTTGGAAAGTTTAACAAAGTTCTTTATTATTGCTTAGATCTTCAACAAAACACACAAATTCTTCTTAACTTGCCCACAAAGGACAGGCAGCTTGCTTCGTGAACTATTTCTTTCTTTTACAAGGAAAACCCTCCGACCCCTCCCTGGGCAATCTGTCTTTAGGCTGGCTGCCTTGGGGCCTTACTCCCCGTTCCAATTTGCTTTTTGGGTACCCGAGTAAACCTTACAGGCCAAAACTTTAGAGATTTTCCAGCTGGAGACCTTTGGATCTGTAAAACTGTTTTCTTCAGAAGCTTTAGGGCTATCTTCTCCAGAGGCTTGTAGAGCTGTGAGGCTGTAAGTTCCCCAGCCAGAGCTTTGAGAACTGTCTTCCTCAGAAGCTTTGGGACTATTTTCCCCCGGAGCTTTGTAAGAAACGGAGCTTCTCTACAGGTGGGAAAAGCTCTCACATCCTGTAACTGAGCTTCTAAACTGTAAGACTGAACTAAAAACTTTCTTTTCCCTCCCAGAACCCTGGGAAAAGGGGCGAAACTAAATGATAGGCAGGTGGCTGGCCCTATGGCTGCAGCCTGGAAGGAACCACCCAACTGCAAAATGCATGGCCAAGACAAACACATGCATAGAAAGAAAATTTAGGCTTCTGGTACAGCTTTACCAGCACAATAAAACTGTTTCGTATGGCCGGTCACTCTCGTTGCAACAGTGTAGTAACGGTGAGGCCATGGACCATATTTTAATTCTTTCAGGCTACTGATGGTACACGGACCACGGGTTGGGAACCACTGTTCTACACAGAACCTGAAGATAATTTTATACACAATACTTTAAATTCATTTGTGAAGTGATGAAGTTTGTGTATCAGAAAATAAAGTTGTCACTATTCCATGTGGATAATTGTGGATATTGGAATATTTTGGGTTTTGGAATTTCAGATAAGGATCCTCAACCTGCATCATATTATTTGGCTACATTATACAGCGAGGTAAGGAAAACATAGATCTGGATCTCTTGGTAGATCCCTAGAAGATCTCAGGTAGATGGATGATTTACTTCATGAACATTTCTGCTGTAATACATTTGCTTCTCCTAAAGAACGCTGCAGAATTCTTTCTTGATTTTGACGCAATGGATTAACACAGCTACACCTACGGAAATTCCCTAACAACACGAGCAACAAAAGAACCCTGTTCTCACTCCAAATTATACTGCTGGTATTGAATTTATAATTTGCAGAATAAACAGGAGTGGATTTTAGCGTGGAAAGGAGGAAGAGGAGATACGAATTGGCAGCTCACAAATAGGTGGCATCCCACCTATTTGATAGTACTATAGGCTCACAAAACTGTTGTGGTTTTGAGATTGTTCTTTACAGCAGATGGAAAAAGTAAGGCTGGAAAATAGTAATTTGTCTCAGGCCACCAAATAGCAGAAAGGCCATATTTGAATTAGCACTTCCCAGTTCTAAATTAAGCACATTAGCCACTATACCAGATCACTTTCAACTCCTAATTTTTGAGTGAGAGGTGAAAAGCGGACTTCCTGATTTTCCCTCACCTCCGAAGGATCATAGTGAAGTATCTGTTCATGAAGAAAACTTGCAGCAAGGAATTGAGGCAGCAGTTTAATCCAATATTGTACAAGCCAACAGCTCCTGAAAACAACAGGGAAAATGTGGACTGTGTAACGTGGGTGGTGAAAGGCAAAGAGAAATATACAGACGTGAGGTTGCAATCCTAAAAGCCCTGAAATAGAATTAAATCCATTGTGAAAGAAAAGCTGGAATTATGCCCATGTAAATAGATTTGCCCCCTGGTGGTTCAGCAGGTTAAACCACTGAGCTGCTGAACTTCCTCAATGAAAGGTTGCCAGTTCTAATCCGGAGAGCAGGATGAGCTCCCACTGTTAGGCCCAGCTTCTGCCAACCTAGCAGTTAGAAACATGCAAATGTGAGTAGATCAATAGGTACCACTTGGCGGGAAGGTAATCGTGCTCCATGCAGTCATGTTGGCCACATGACCTTGGAGGTGTCTACGGACAATGCCAGCTCTTTGGCTTATAAATGGAAATGAGCATCAACCCCCAGAGTCGGACACGACTGGACTTAATGTCAGGGGAAAATCTTTACTTTTACCTTTACCTTATACATTAAAACCTTTACCTAAATAGGATTATGATAAATGCACAAATAATTAAATATTATCATTATGTCTAAGTTCACAAATGTGAAGTAAACATCTAACTAAAATGAATAATTGCACAGAGGGAAAAGTATAAAAACAATGTCTGGAATCATATATTGCCGTCTACATTGTTGTAATTTTACTTATACTAAATCCATGGCAGAAGTGCTAAGAAGCTCTTTTAGTGAACTGAGAAGATGAGTCACTGGACAACAGCATGGCTGTCCCAAAACGTATCTGCACTCCCTAGTTGATGTCCCAATGCTCAATGTGACCAATGGGCATCATTTCCATTGTTGTGCATCACTCCAACTGTACATCTATCACTATAGAACTACCAAGTTTTCATTTCTGCAGATATGTGTCTACTGACAAAGATACAAAACCCCAAGAGAGGGTTTGAACACACAACTTTTCTTAAATTCTGGCATAATTTAGAACAGGGATGAAGAACATGAGCCTTCTGAATGTTGGGGAGTTGAATTCCCAAGTGCTTCCATATCCAGCATGCCCAATAGTAAGTGATTATGTCAGCTGTAAAAGGTCAAGGTAAAGGTTTTCCCCTGATATTAAGTCCAGTCCTTGTCCATAGACACCTCCAAGGCCATGTGGCTGGCATGACTTCACAAAGCGCCGTTACCTTCCTGCATAAGTGATACCTATTCATCGACTCACAGTTGCATGTTTTCAAACTGCTAGGTTGGCAGGAGCTGGGGCTAACAGCAGGAGCTCACCCCAATCTGTGGATTCGAACCTGTGATCTTTTAATCAGTAAGTTCAGCAGCTCAGCGGTTTAACCCACTGCGACACCAGGGTTAATGTCGGCTGTACTCCCAAACATAGCTTCCCTGCAAAGGCTTCCCTGCTTTAGCACTTCTGGAAGCAGAAAATAGCATTAAAGGTCAGAATCAGGGGTACTGTTATTGCACATTTGGGGTGCATTTTTCCCCAAAGTGCTAGGGCTACGCAAAATACTTCAATGGGCCATATGTGGATTGTGGACTGCCTACTTCAACCTGATTCAATGGAAAAAATAGGAAATAAAGACAATTTACAATCTTATAATGCAGCTTGTTTTTCTTCTTAACAGGAGAAAACACCAGCAGATAAATGGAAGACAGGGATGCTGCAACATAACCACACCCCGGGCAACCAGCAAAGGGAACAAAAAGCAAAAGCAGTACCATTTCTTAAGTCAGCCAGTCCGCAAATAGCTTTGAGTTTCTTGTTGTACTTCTCCACAATATCCTCTTTACGTTCTTCTTTTTCTTCCTCCGCCTCCTCATCCTCGGCTGAAACAGTCTGATATTCGTCCAGCTTGAGTGTTTTATTTCTTTTTCGCCTTGCAAAGTTTTGTCCCATCAAGGGTGCTGCTCAGAACAAGTGGACAAGAAATCAGTGGCTTTATTTCCAGCCAAGAACTCGATGTTAATCCCATTCTTTGGGAACAGGGGAAATACTTTGGAATAAAGTTTCTCTTATTAGATTAACCATTGTTCTTCTGTATATACCAGTAACTTTCAATTTCCTGCATAAAAATAGGCTGCTAAGCATCAAAGAACAATGATGTCATTTCTGCTCCAAGGCCTTGAAAGAGGGAAAGGCTGACAAACATTCTGAAATGGTTTCGGATTGAAACTGACACTTTTGCAAATAGTATTAATGGATACAAAAAGAGAGCAATGAATATTGTGGTCTGAATGATAAACTATGACTCCAAACCAAGTTGCAAATCTCCATATAGCCATGGAAACCATTGTGTGATTTGAGACGTTGAAACAGTCGAAAGCCAACTTACAAATGCCCTGAAAGATCTCTCCAGCTACTCCAAAGATAATCACCTGAAGCCTAACCTTGCCAAGACACAAATGTGTGCTTTCCACATACATAACTGTGAAGACAACAGGAAATTGAATATTATTATTATTATTATTATTATTATTATTATTATTATTATTTGAAACACAACAAGATGAGTCTACAGCAGACACTCTGCTAGCTGTTGTATTGGATCACACGTCGGACACTTCCAAAGTGTCTAGGACTGTGTGATGTATCAGTGAATAATGTGTGCAGATCCCAGTAGGGTGGCCTTCTGCAGCTGGCAGATAGAATCATAAAATCAAAGAGTTGGAAGAGACCTCATGGGCCATCCAGTCCAACCCCCTGCCAAGAAGCAGGAATGTTGCATTCAAATCACCCCGACAGATGGCCATCCAGCCCTTGTTTAAAAGCTTCCAAAGAAGGAGCCTCCACCACACTCCGGGGCAGAGAGTTCCACTGCTGAAAGGCTCTCACAGTCAGGAAGTTCTTCCTCATGTTCAGATGGAATCTCCTCTCTTGTAGTTTGAAGCCATTGTTCCGCGTCCTAGTCTCCAAGGAAGCAGAAAACAAGCTTGCTCCCTCCTCCCTGTGGCTTCCTCTCACATATTTATACATGGCTATCATATCTCCTCTCAGCCTTCTCTTCTTCAGGCTAAACATGCCCAGCTTCTTAAGCTGCTCCTCATAGGGCTTGGTAATCTTGTCAGTGCCGATTGTGTTTAAGTGCATGCCAAGGTCTTTAGGCACTGCACCCAGTGTGCCAATCACCACTGGGACCACCTTTATTGGTTTGTGCCAGAATCTTTGCAGTTTGATCTTTAAATCCTCATATCATGTCATCTTTTCCAGTTATTATATTATATTATTTATTTATTTATTTACAGTATTTATATTCTGCCCTTCTCACCCCAAAGGGGACTCAGGGCAGATCACAATGTGTTATTATTATTTGCTGCTAACTGTGAGATAGGTGGAGATACCGGGATTGTGGCGCAGCTGGCTGAGTGTCAGCTGCATTATCACAATGTGTTATTATTATTTGCTGCTAACTGTGAGATAGGTGGAGATACCGGGATTGTGGCGCAGCTGGCTGAGTGTCAGCTGCATTAAGATCACTCTGACCAAAAGGTCATGAGTTCGAAGCCAGCCTGGGCTGGAGTGGGTGTCCAGCCATTGTGTAGCCCGTTGTCGACCTTTGCAACCCGAAAGACAGTTGCATCTGTCAAGTAGGAAAATAAGGGACCACCTTGTGTGGGAGGCTAAATTTAACTAATTTATGAGGCCATAAAGAAAAAGACTCCGGGGAATGTGGAATGCGGAAGAACTTCATCGGTGTCGTTGATGGACGATGAAAAGCAGCAGCTCCCTTGGCGGCCAGAAAAAAGTTAAATAGCCTTGGTGTATTTGTCTGTTAAATGTTGTTTGTCAAACTGGCATTGAATGTTTGCCATATATGTGTTTACTGTAATCCGCCCTGAGTCCCCTGCGGGGTGAGAAGGGCGGAATATAAGAACTGTAAATAAATAAAAATAAATAAATATCGGGGAAGAAATGGGGAATAGATGAATTAATTACACATACATGGCAAACATTCAATGCTGTTTTGGATAGACAGTACAGAGACACACAGGACAGAAAAGAAGTATCTTGTGTTGAACTCCAGCTTTTTGGAGCCTTGGAAGGTTTTGCTCAAAGCCAGCCACAGGGGGGTGCTGTCGCTTCATCTTCCATGATGAAGAGCCATCAGGACTTCCTCCTTCCTTTTGGTCACAGGGCATTTTCTGAACTTTTTTTTTATGGTGTCATAAAATATCTCCCCCACTTGTTTTAGCAGTACCTAATTTCTCTAATTACAGCTCAAGCTGTTTTCAAACTGCTTAGGTCAACAGCAAGCTGAGCCAATAGTTGGCAGCTCATGCCGACTCAGGGCTTCAAACTGGCAACCTTTTAGTAGGTAGATTTAATCAGTGCTGGTGATTTACCAGCTGTGCTACAGCCCCAGCCTTTAAAGTTATATGGGAAGGCCAAGAGCTTGAATACCATTCTCAACTTAAATATCTCGGTGTCACCTTAGATCGAACACTAAAATTTAGGAAACACTGTATTAACACCAAGCACAAAGTAGCTGCATGTAATAACATCCCGTGGAAACTTACTCGCAGTGCATGGAGTGCATACTCAAAATTAATAAGAACATCAGCCCTGGCTGCTGAATATGACTGCGCTGTTTAGCACAAGTCTGCCCATGCAAAGTAGATGAGCATAGCACTAAATGAAACATGCATAATAATCACAGGATGTCTCAAATTTAAGCTAGCTGGCATTGTCCCCTCCCCTCGATGTACATACAATGGGAAGTTGCTGCTAACTATGAGATAAATAAGCTTGAATACTGCAAAAGCAGTCCACTTCATGGCTATCAGCCTCCTCCACGCAGATTCAAATCAATGAAAAACTCTGGGCCGCTAAACTAGGAAATCCCAACTGGAAGGCCCCCCATGAGGGTCTTCCTCCAGAGGCAAACCAAAAATGGGCAAGTCCCTGAACAGAATCAGAAGTGGAGTTGGCAGATCAAAAGACAACCTGGCAAAATGGCACTACCTAGAAGAATCCTTCACCATGTGTGACTGTGGAGCAGAACAAACAACTCCGCATCTGTATGCTTGCCTGCAATGCCCTGCCTCATGTACAGAGGAAGAATTGTTTGAGGCTACAGACAAAGTGGTTGCTGTTGCCCGTTTTTGGTCAAAAGATATTTAGCCGCTTGTGCTCCTTCTATTTTTATCGGTTTTATACTTATTTATACAATGCTTTTGACACCAAATAAATAAATAAAACGTGAGGAAAGTCACATTATCTCAGCCACAGAGGAGGGCAAAGGAAAACCTGATCTGAACAAATTTTGCCAAGAAACCACGTGATAAGTTTGCTTTAGGGTCACCATAAATCAGAAATAACTAGAAGACAAATAACAATAAACTAAGAGGTATGCAGGAGGTAAGTTTTAGGATGAAACTGGACCTTAGTTGTATTTCAAAAATCTACTCAAGCAAGCATGTAATGAGGCAAGAAGACACACACACACAGAAATTACTTATAAGATCTCTTTCCATAAGCCAAATAAGTGTCACCAAAAGTTGGGGTAAATAGGAATTTGCACAATAGAAGGATAGCTTAAATATATGTCTATCCTGCTTAAGAGATTTAGCTTTGTCAGATGAAACAGCAACCAAGAGCCTTTTCTATGCTACTGAAATTTCTCTGCATAGCTAGACTTTTTGGGAAAGAGAAAAGAAGGTCACCTCAAAGGCAATCTAGTCCATCCCAATATGGGAGATCGCCTGCTATAGTATCCCTCCTGAAGTGAAGAAAAAGTCATCACCCAATTCTGGTTCTGCACCATCTCATCCAGAACTGCATTGCAGGAATCGTCCCTCTTTCTGCTTCCTTCCCTGCCTGGTTAGTTCTTGGCTCCATGGGACAAACCAGACAGGACTCAAAAAACTACAAGTCATTTTTTTAAAAACTCTAAAATCAGGACAGTAAATAAAGAGCAACACTAAAAAAAAAACAGGGTAATTCCAAACAAGAATCAATCCAGACCAGCTAACACCTCCCAACAAAGGACCCCCAGGCAGCAACCAGCCAGGCTTTGAAGCTGCAAGGACATTAAATGCTTATGAAGGTGGCCTATTGCAACATTCACATTTGCCTCAAACAGACAAGAGTTCTTTCTCCCACCCTGGACATTCTGCAGATATATAAACCCCACTTGCCTAGTTTCCAATAGACCTCACAACCTCTGAAGGTGGCTGCCATAGACGTGGGTGAAGAGAATGCTTCTGGAAATGGACATACAGGACAGAAAATTCACAGCAACCTATCTAAGCCATTTCTAAAACCTGAAACACAGCTGCCAGAGTAGCAAATCTCTTGGGTTGGTAAACAAACAGTGTTAGATTCGTTTCTCTTACGGGAAATTGGGTTTTTTTTTTAAAAAAAATATTTATTTTTTTTATTTTGCTATTTAAAGCAGGCAGAGCAGGGTTAACAACCGACCTATAACACAGAGCTCTGCTTTGCATGTTGGAAAGCATTTGCACTGGGACTTATTCTTAAGGAGGAATGCATAGCATTGAGCTCTGCATTTGCATACTTGATGGGAACATGTCCGAGATGGTAAATATCATATTTATAACCAAACACTTTTCTTTGATTCCACTTCAGTCCACACCCTTCTCTTCACCCACTGCAACCCACTGATCCCACCCAAACTGGATAAAGCAAATTGCATGAAAAAGTCCTTTCACCTCTTTACCCGTAGAAAGGAGTAAACTTGCAGTGCAAACAAATATATGCACCACTTGAGTTGATGCAAGCATGGGCAAACTTGGGAACTCCAGGTGTTTTAGACTCCAATCCCCACCATTCCTAACAAGCGAATACAAACGAGGAGATTTACTGCCAAACACCAAACCGAGAGCCGCTGCTGACAGGAGGTACGGGCAGGAAAAGGAATATTGATACCGTCCATCAGACCGTCCCTGAGGTGCTTTGCTGTACATCCTAACTTTTATTTATGTCTTTCTTCACAGAAGGAAGGAAGGAAAGAGGAAGAGAAGAAGGAAGGAGAGAATGAAAGAAGAAAAGGGAAGGAAGGAAGAGGAGCGAAGGAAGGAGGGAAAGAAGGGAGTAAGAGAGGCAGCAGGGGAAAGAAAGCAGGAATGACCAGGGAAGATGAAAGGCGAAATCAGCCTGTTCTTCGATGCTTGATGGAGGACACGGGAATGAACGTAATCTACCGAGTAAAACCAATCTGGAAGAACGCTGAAAACTGCGCCTTCATTCCCTCCTTTGGCTTTCCTTCCGGCTTCTTTACTCCCTTCTAACCGTCGTTACTCCTATGACTACTTACATCAATTTACCATTCAATTCGTCAGTCTTCCCGTCCTCCCTACGCCGTATATATCCTTTTTCTCCTTCTTCCTTCCTTCCTTCCTTCCTTCATTCCTTCATTCCTCCCTCCCTTCTTCCCTTTCCTTCTCTTTCTCCCTCCCTTTCCCTTCACCCTTCCTTCCTTTCATCCTTCTCTTCTTCCCTTCCTTCTCTTTTTCCTTCCCCTTTTCCTCCAGAAAGATGATTAGCTGGGAGAATCGCTGGGTCGAGAGGGCACATGAGAACCATGTTTCAAAATTTTAAAGGGGTGTCCCATTAAGGGGGGGGGGGGGGGACTGACTTTCTGCTGCTCTAGAGACCAGGGCACAAAGAGCAATGGTTTCAAATGGCAGGGAAAGAGATTCGACTGAAAAAATTAGGACGACCTTCCTGGAGAGTGGAATAGGCTGCCTCAGAGTGTGGTGGCATCTCCTTCTCTGGAGGCTTTTCCACAGAGGCTGTCTACTGGGAGTGCTTTGATTGTGCCTTCTTGCATGGCAGAGGGCTGGACTGGATGGCCCTTGGAGGTCTTCCAATTCTAGGATTTTAGGATTCTATAGCAGGAGTAGGCAATATAGAGTCTCTAATAGATACACTTTGTCTCTCTCATCCACCATCTCATCCTGATCAAGGCCAACCCTTTTGGGATCCAAATGTTTCCTGTCTTTCCTTCACTTTCTGCTTCCAAAAGAGAAGAGGAAGGGGAGGAAAGGGCAGGGAGGGGGCTTGGGGAGAGCCCCCTCCCTCACAACCCACCCACCCCACCGTGGCCTACCATGTGGTCCCCAAGTTAGAAAGTTTGCCCATGCCTGTCCTAGACTATATAACTGATTATCTTCTAGATCAATTGGCATAGATACAAAGAAGATTTCCTGGTCAATATACCAAGCAAATTTCAACATCGCAATGTTTTATTGCAATGTTTGTTATTATATTGTTTCCCTTTATTTGCAATGTTTATTTTTCACATCTTGCTTTGCTTACATTGCAATGTTTTCTTCCTTGTTTACACTTGTCAGCTGACTTGCTTGTTTGGGCTATTACTTTATGGATTCATTTAGTAATTGCAAAGTACCAGGAAAGCATTTGAGATTTTGCCAAAATATAACATATATAGTTACCTGGAAAATAGACATTTAAACTGTACATAAAGTGCTCGGATAAATTACATTTGAAGCAATGGAAAGAAAACCATTAAACAAAAGATCTCAGGGCTCCCGAGAGTAAAATGACATGTTGTCGAAGGCTTTCACAGCCGGAATCACTGGGTTGTTGTGAGTTTTCCGGGCTGTATGACCATGTTCCAGAAGCATTCTCTCCTGACGTTTTGCCTGCATCTATGGCAGGCATCCTCAGAGGTTGTGAGGTCCTTGGCTGCCACCTCTCCACAAAAGTCAATATTGACACCGAAATACAACACCTCCTGAGCTCTGTGAGTGCAGCATTTTTCCGAATGAAACACAGAGTGTTTGAGGACTGGGACATCTGTAAGGAGACCAAGGTGCTTGTTTATAAAGCTATTGTCCTCCCAACCCTACTATACGCCTGCGAGACGTGGAACTGTCTACAGACGTCACACTCAACTCCTAGAACGATTCTATCAACACTGCTTCCAAAAAACCCTGAAAATCTCTTGGGAAGACAGAAGGACAAGTGTCAGCGTGCTGGAAGACGCAAAGACCACCAGCATTGAAGAGATGCTCCTACACCATCAACTCTGCTGGAGTGGCCATGTTGTCCAAATGCCCGATCACCATCTCCCAAAGCAGTTACTATACTCCCAACTCAAGAACGGAAAATGTAAAGTTGGTGGACAGGAATTTAAAGATGGGCTGAAAGCCAGCCTTAAAAACTGTGGCACAGACAGCAAGAACTGGGAAGCCCTGGCCCTTGAGTGCTCTAACTGGAGGTCAGCTGTGACCAGCAGTGCTGCAGAATTCGAAGAGGCACAAATGGAGGGCAAAAGGGAGAAACGTGCCAAGAGGAAGGCATGTCAAGCCAACCCTAATCAATTCTGGCATAGACACTGAGAACTGGGAAGCCCTGGCCCTTGAGTACTCTAACTGGAGGTCAGCTGTGACCAGCAGTGCTGCAGAATTCAAAGAGGCACAAATGGAGGGCAAAAGGGAGAAACGTGCCAAGAGGAAGGTGCGTCAAGCCAACCTTAACTGGGACCACTTTCCACCTGGAAACCAATGTTCTCACTGTTGGAGAACATGTGGGTCAAGAATAAGGCTCCACAGCCACCTACAGACCCACCGACTTGGAGGACCATCATCCTCGGGCTATGAGGACTCACCTAAATAAGTAAATAAATGTGTAAATAAGTCTGGGCTGTATGGCCATGTTCCAGAAGCATTCTCTCCTGATGTTTCATCTGCATCTATGGCAGGCATCCTCAGAGGTTGTGAGGTCCATGGCTCAATGTTATGGAATCCTGGGAGTTGTAGTCTTACCTGGTCTTTAGCCTTCCCTGCTGATGGAGTTTGGGGGAAATAGACTTTGACATTTGGGAGTTGTAATTGCTGGGATTTATAGTTCACCTACAATTAAAGAGTCCTGGTGCCCCACCAAACTTCAATTCCGAGGATCCCAGAGCATGGAACTAAGTCTTGCCAGAGTGCAATAACTCTACAGTACTGTAGATCAACCCAAAAGTGCAATAATTCTGCAGTGTAGATCAACCCGAAAAGGCCAGGTTGGAGGAGGATGGGTTGGAAGGTAACTTACGGTGATGGAGGAGGAGGAGAAGGGCTCAACCTTTCCCGCCTGCTTGGTCTCCACTCCGCTCGACTGTGCGTCCACACTAGCGACAGGGAAACTTCTGATCCCGGCGCGGTCGTCTCCCTTTTTGACAGCTGTGCGTCACTTCTAGAGGGCAGCACCGAGCAGACCGCCATGAGTTTTGATTTCCCGCTGAAGGCCAGCTCGCTTTAGAAAGTGAAACTTAACCAGCTTCGTTTCCAATGCGCCGCCTCCTCCTCCTCCTCCTCCTCCTCGTTCTCCTCCGCCTTCCTTTCCTACCTGTGCAGCCCAAGGACTCTGCTCTCTTGCATGCATCTACAGCAGTGTTTCTCAGTCTTCCTAATGCTGCCACCCCTTAGTACAGTTCCTCATGTTGTGGTGACCCCCAACCAGAACATTATTTTTGTTGCTACTTCAGAACTGTAATGTTACTATTGTTATGAATCGTCATGTAAATGCCTGATATGCAGGATGTATTTTCATTCACTGGACCAAATTTGGCACGAATACCCAATACCCCCATATCTAAATACTGGTGGGGTTGATTTTGTCATTTGGGAGTTGTAGTTGCTGAGATTTATAGTTCACCTACAATCAAAGAGCATTCTGAACTCCACCAACCATGGAATTGAACCAAACTTGGCACACAGAACTCCTATGGCATGAATACTCAATATGCCCAAATGTGAACACTGATGGAGTTTGACATTTGGGAGTTGTAGTTGCTGGGATTTATAGTTCACCTACAATCAAAGAGCATTCTGAACTCCACCAACCATGGAATTGAACCAAACTTGACACACAGAACTCCTATGGCATGAATACTCAATATGCCCAAATGTGAACAGAAGGGAGGATTGAGTTTGTCATTTGGGAGTTGTAGGTGCCGGGATTTATAGTTGACCTACAATCAAACAGCATTCTGAACTCCAACAATGATGAAATTGAACCAAACTTGGCACACAGAACTTCCATGACTAACAAAAAATACTGTAAGGCAGGGGTCCTCAAACTTTTTAAACAGGGGGATTTTGTCATTTGGGAGTTGTAGTTGCTGGGATTTATAGTTCACCTACAATCAAAGAGCATTCTGAACCCCACCAACAATGGAATTGAACCAGACTTGTCACACAGAACTCCCATGACCAACAGAAAATACTGGAAGGGTTTGGTGGGCATTGACCTGGAGTTTGGGAGTTGTAGTTCACTACATCCAGAGAGCACTGTGGACTCAAACAATGATGGATCTGGACCCAACTTGGCACAAATACTCAATATGCCCAAATGTGAACACTGGTGGAGTTTGGGGAAAAGAGACCTTGACATTTGGAGTTGTAGTTGCTGGGATTTATAGTTCACCTACAATCAAAGAGCATTCTGAACTCCACCAATGATGGAATTGAACCAAACTTGGCACACAGAACTCCCATGGCCAACAGAAAATACTGGAAGGGTTTGGTGGGCATTGACCTTGGGTTTGGGAGTTGTAGTTCACCAACTACAACTCAGAGCATTCTGTGCCCCACAAACGATAGAGTTGGGCCAAACTTCCCACACAGAACCCCCATGACCAACAGAAAATCCTGTGTTTTCTGATGGTCTTGGATGACCCCTCTGACACCTTCCCACAAACCCCCCGTTGAGAAACACTGTTCTACACTATTTGTCATGGCTCCTTTCATCCCAAGTCACACTTTCAAGTGTTTATGTAAAGTGCTTTGATCAGTGCCAGCAGTCTGGGTTCCATATTGATATCAGTTAATTTCCTCCATAACGTCTCTCTATTTACAGTATCAAATGTCTCACTAAGATTTATAAAGGCAGCATATAGTTCTCCCTGCTGCATTTTTTGTTTCTCCAAAACCCTATTCCTGCAATTTTGCCACATCTGTGGAGCCTCACATATGAAATTCCCTTCGCTATGTGCATTAGATTTCACCTCCCTCCGCACGTACATCCTTTTGGCTTAGGTTTACGTCTCCCCTTCTTTCCTGATGTGTCACAGCCAAGAAATGAAACTTAAGAGAAGGAAATGTGTGCTTTTCTCATGCCCCAACCCTAGATTGCTGAAGGCTCTCACCATGGAAAACCAGAAGAAGGTCATCCTTCACGTGTGTCAGGGCCAGATGACAGTTGGATAAGGTAAACATGTTTACTGTGAACTGGGATGCATCCACACTGTAGAATTAATGCAGTTCAGCACCACTTTAACTGCCAAGCTAAAAGCTCTGGAATCCTGGGATTTGTGTTTTGGTGAAGCACCAGACCTTGCAAAACTACAACTTCCATGATTTCATAGGATTCCATAGAGGCATGGCAGTTCAAGTAGAATCAAATTAATTGGCAGTTCAAGTAGAATTAATTCTACAGTGTAGATGCAACCTAAGACATTTAATTTACACTATATAACACTTTTTTTGCTCCTAGGTTATAAATGTCATTTTCTAATTGTTTCTATCCTGAAAGCATGGAAAAAGTTTACTAAACTTTTCCTGCAG
Source organism: Anolis sagrei ordinatus (assembly GCF_025583915.1). Classification (NCBI taxonomy): domain Eukaryota; kingdom Metazoa; phylum Chordata; class Lepidosauria; order Squamata; family Anolidae; genus Anolis; species Anolis sagrei. The sequence goes on from NW_026847549.1 coordinate 20,647,710, forward strand.
CACTTTTTGCTAGCGTTTTTCAATGAATATCCATGTCTCAAGCAATGCAACATAGTTTGGCAGCCACAAAAATGAAGTTTCTGGAGTATAACTACTTTCAAAGTATCTACCACACAATTAAATGGGAATAACCCTTAAAACCAGGAAAAGTTTGTTTTTAAATTTTGTTATATAGTGTTATTTAAGGATAGTATTCAGCACCCTGAGTATCTCCTTTAAAGTTTGGACTTGAAGGTCAATGCAGATTCAGTGCCTTATTGACACCAACCACTAATATGTGGTTGCCACTACAGTAGGCATCTCTTCTCCTTGATGTAAAACCGTCAAAATAGTTTTAAGGCACATTAAGGCTCCCTCTGTTTATTTTCAGCAATCAGTCCTGTTAGCTTGCCATTTCTGACTATGAACCAACCTTACTGTGCCCTCAAAATCCACTAAAACTGAGCCTTGTGGTTCAAATGTTTCTCCTAGAAGCATCTATTACAGGCACGGGCAAACTTGGGCCCTCCAGGTGTTTTGGACTTCAATTCCCACCATTCCTAACAGCCAATAGGCTGTTAGGAATTATGGGAGTTGAAGTCCAAAACACCTGGAGGGCCCAAGTTTGCCCGTGCCTGTTCTATCAAATGGTACCTGGTGCAAAAGAAAAGTGTAGTACGCCCTCCATATACATAGATCCTGTATTGTTGGAAATAGCAACCTTCTCAAGCCTCCACAAGTAGTTTGTTATAATTTAATTGCTTACTGTATTATACATGTGTGTATTGGTTTGCAGTTTTCCTTAATTCTTTTGTTGTGGGAGGGGCTGCAGACCATGTGATCAGATCTGGGCTTGTTCAGGACTCAGACTCCATTTTAGCACAGTTCGGTTTAGACATCAATAGAAAAGTAGGCGTTTAAGAAGACAGTAGGAACAGGTATGCTTAGAGACTTCAGTAGGAACTGTACACTTAGAGACTCCATTGGACTTTCAGACTAGAAACAGAGACTCTATTAGACTTCCAGAACAGAGAGATGGTTTGGACTTTGGACTGTTGATTATGAGAAAGATGCCCTGTGTTACCTACACAGAGAAACTACTTCAAATTATATTTCTAACTGGAATAATATGCAAAGTACCTGTATAGCAAATGCCACTGTGTGTAATACTAAAGCATTTTCAACCCAGGGTCTAATTTGTTGTACCAGAACTGCGCAGGGTGCACTTTCCTTCTAAACATCTAAATAAGAGGCCCACTCTTTGTTAACCCACTCTTTGTATATATTCATTGTTTTTATATGTTTGTTTATATGGCATAGAATTGTTGCCAATTTGTAAGTCGCTCTGAGTCCCCTTTGGAGTGAGAAAGGGCAGGGTATAAATATAGTAAATACATAAATAAATAAGTCAATTTTCATGTTTCTTTCCTAAAAGATACTAGCACTGAGACCCTTTTCTTTCATGAGTTTAGGGAAGGAATAGAATGAATGTTTGTGTAATAGGCAATATAAGGAAACAAGCCTTTGAAAACTCTAAGAGGGATCGTTCTAACTTACTCATATGTGTCTTTATCTGTATGTATCTTCAAGTCGCCTTTTGACTTGTGGCAGCCTCATGAATTTCATAGGGTTTCTTGGATAAGGGATAGTCTTGCCATTTCTTTCCTACAACCTCTCTTTGGCAGTCTCCCATCCATCCAACACTAACATAAACACTAAGGTGCAATCCACCAGACAGTTCTGCTGTGCCCCTTTTATTCTTTCTTCTTCAATTTCCTCTCAAGCAAGCAGAAGCTGTGCAGCAAAGTGTCCCCCAGGACAATGAAGAGATGTTTAAAATGTCGTCGTGTACAGTCAGGGGCAAACTGCCTTTTTAAAATTCTTCCCCTTCATTTTCCTCTTCAAAGGAGTCGGTCCCAACTTCCTCGTAGTCTTTCTCCAAGGCAGCCAGGTCTTCTCGGGCCTCAGAAAACTCTCCTTCCTCCATGCCTTCGCCCACATACCAATGGACGAAGGCGCGTTTGGCGTACATCAGGTCAAACTTGTGGTCCAGCCTTGCCCAGGCCTCGGCGATGGCAGTGGTGTTGCTAAGCATGCAGACGGCACGCTGGACTTGGGCAAGGTCACCCCCAGGGACCGTGGTGGGAGGCTGGTAATTGATGCCAACCTGCCCAAGGAAGAAAAGAGGTATCAAAGGAACCAGAAAACGAGCAGAGGAAGTCAGAAAACAACAGTAAAAGATGACAGAGCAAGCAAAATTTCCACTAAAAATAACTTTGCAGCATTGTGAGCCCAACTGAATGGAACATTCATAGTATCATACTTTTTAGCAGTCAAGCCAGAGATAGAACGAATGCAGTTTGACACCACTTTAAATACCCTGGTCGAATGCTATGGAATTCTGGGATCTGAAGTTTGGTGAGGCATCAGCACTCCTTAGCATAGAGGGCTAAAAGCCTAGTTAAAGTTCAGCTCCCATGATTCCCATGAGCTTAGAGAAGACAATGACACTTGGGAAAATGGAAGGAAAAAGGAAGAGGGGCCAAGCAAGGGCAAGATGGCTTGACCTTGAAGAGCTGGGGGTGGTGACAGCCGACAGGGAGCTCTGGCATGGGGTGGTCCATGAGGCCACAAAGAGTCAGAAGCGATTGAAGGAATAAACAACAACAACCCATGATTCAGGGCAGTTAAAGTGACGTCAAACTGCACTGATTCTACAGCACTCTAGGTGAATTCGTGGCAATTGCCTTAGAACTGAGTTTCAATATACTGGAAATATGCAGACATATTGATACTAGCGGCAATTGGTGGTTTCCACTTCACTGGGATAGTTAATTTACTCAAAGTTATAGATGGCTTGGAGCTATCCAAAATGCTGTTTTACAGATAGGGATTAACCCAGGCATGGGCAAACTTTGGCCATCCAGGTGCTTTGGACTTCAACTCCCACAATTCCCAACAGCCGCTAAGCTGTTAGGAATTGTGGGAGTTGAAGTCCAAAACATCTGGATGGCCGAAGTTTGCCCATGGCTGACATAACCTGTTGGATAGTTCCTTTAAAGCCAGCATTAAAACCTGGAGTGGATTCACTGCCCCACTCTATGTTGCCACTGTATGGTACAGTTAATCTATTCTGGTCTCTCAAAATAAATAACTCCAAAGGTATTTGGTTGCTGGAGTTTCAAATCGGTATCCTATTGCTGCCTTACACTGGTGTAAATGCCATTATGTGAGAGATTGCAATTTTTAGGCCGCGTTACATGAGTTTATATCACAGTGGCTTAATCATTACTCAATCAATTGGACTGTTGTGGTACTATTCATGGGCAGCTCCTCCAGAAAAAAGCAGTCTACAATTAAACAGTGTCCTTCAAGTTCCTGCCAATGTTTTGCATCACCATGTGATCCAGCATAATTCCAGCACTTTAAGACTACAGAGCACACACATGTTTCCCTCCTCACCTTAAAGCCAGTAGGACACCAGTCCACAAACTGGATTGTTCTTTTGGTCTTGATAGCAGCAATTGCTACATTGACATCTTTGGGCACCACATCACCACGGTAGAGCATGCAGCAAGCCATGTACTTCCCATGGCGAGGGTCACATTTCACCATTTGGTTGCTGGGTTCAAAGCATGAGCTGGTGATCTCAGCCACAGAGAGCTGCTCGTGGTAGGCCCTTTCAGAAGAGATGATAGGTGCATAGGTCACCAATGGGAAGTGGATGCGAGGGTAGGGCACCAGGTTGGTCTGGAACTCAGTCAGGTCCACATTAAGGGCACCATCAAAGCGCAAAGAAGCAGTGATGGAGGAGACAATTTGGCTGATGAGGCGGTTCAGGTTGGTGTAAGTGGGGCGCTCAATGTCCAGGTTACGACGGCAGATGTCATAGATTGCCTCGTTGTCTACCATGAAGGCACAGTCCGAGTGCTCCAAGGTGGTGTGGGTGGTGAGGATGGAATTGTAGGGCTCCACCACTGCTGTGGAAACCTGTGGAGCCGGGTAGATGGCAAACTCCAGTTTGGACTTCTTGCCATAGTCCACGGACAGGCGCTCCATCAGCAAGGAGGTAAAGCCAGAGCCTGTGCCTCCACCAAAGCTGTGAAAAATCAGGAATCCTTGTAGACCAGAGCAGGCATCAGTCTGAAAGGAAAACCATATTTACAAGAGAGATTAACTATTCATATTTTCAAAAACTTCCCTAAGGTGTTGTCAGCCCTGCTTAAAGTGCATTTTCTCAATAGCTTCATATGCATTTCATTGTTGTGTTTGTCACTGTGTGTCTTCAAGTCATTTCTAACTTAGGGTGACTCTATTGTAGTTTTCTTTGCAAGATTTGATAAGCAAGATTTTGCCTTCCTCTGAAGCTGAGATAGTGTGACTCAGCCCAGATTACCAAATGGGTTTCCATGGCCAAAAGGACAATCAAACCCTAGTCTCCAGAATCATTGTTCAAACCACTATACCACACCTTCAGTTTTTTTTTAAAAAAAACCCTACAATTTAGGTAATTATGGTATGAATTATTAATGGAAATATGATATTTTAACACCAGTTTGTTATTCCATGAAGTCATGTGCAAATGTTATGATTCCTATCTGCATTCTGTCTATATTTTGCCATCTGATCTGCTGTTTATGTATACTAGAATTGTTATTTATCACATTCTTGGGCAAAAAACATACTGTTATTTCTTTCATATCAATGTAAAATATTCACAGTAAACTCACAGAATTGTAGAATCATAGAGTTGGAAGAGGCCTTGTGGTCCATCCAGTCTAACCACCTGACAAGAAGTATTCAAAGCACCCCTGACAGATGGCCATCCAGCCTATGTTTAAAAACCTCTAAAGAAGGAGCCTCCACCACACTCTGGGGCAGAGAGTTCCACTGCTGAACAGCACTCACAATCAGGAAGTTATTCCTAATGTTCAGGTGGAATCTCCTTTCCTGTAGTTTGAAGCCATTGTTCGGCTTTCTAGTCTCCAGGGCAGCACAACACAAGCCTTTTCCTTCCTCTTTATTACTTCCCCTCACATATTTATATTGTAAAGTTGACAGATATCCTCATATCAACAAAGTGTGTTGCCTAGAAGGTAACCCAAGAAAGTCTAAGTACACAGAATATGTGTTGTTAAGCCATGGATGGAGACCACATAACTCTACTGATGTTTTTGGATTACGGATCCTTGAAGCCCTGTCCAACTTAACCAAGTGTTGGAGAATGTTCAGCAACACTTGATTCCCACCTCAGTTAAATACACAGAGGTTCCTTGTCAAAGAAGATGATGTGAAAAGGCTTGCTCAAAGGCAATAATTAAAAATTTCTGGTCTCTAAACAAACGTCATCACAGATACCACTATAGCATTAGTAGTTGTAGTAGTAGTGCTCTACTTTTCTCTCTTGATCCAGACACAAAGTGGCTAACTAATATGAACAAAATAAGTGTTCCCAGAACTCCTGTTTTTGACCATTTTTTGACCTCATCTGTGTCCATTGTAAAAGATACATTTGAACTCACCAGTTTACGAACACGATCCAGGACCAGGTCAATGCTCTCCTTGCCAATGGTGTAGTGACCACGAGCATAGTTATTTGCTGCATCTTCCTTGCCAGCAATCAGCTGTTCTGGGTGGAAAAGTTGGCGGTAACTTCCAGCCCGCACTTCATCTGATAACAAAAAGAAACATTGTGGACATATTTAATGAATATGTTTCAGTAATATGGAAATGTTCAATTAACTGAGATCCTGCATTGTGCTTGTCTTTACTCATGTACCATCCTTTTCCTGAAGGCCAACAATGTGCAACCGACCATAGATCCCATTAGAACGCTATGATTCCACTTTAAATGCCATTTAGCAACATCTCTAGAATCCTGAGTTTGTAGTTTAGGAAATGGTATTTAGACTTCCCAGCCAGAGAGCTCTAATACCTCCCCAGACTACAAATCTCAAAATTTCACAGCATGGAATGGCAGTTAAAGTGCCATAGAAGTGCTATAATTATGCATTGTACAAGTGCATCAAAGTTCAGGAAATATATTAACAAGCTGGAACATGTTCAGAGGAGAGCGACCAAAATGATCAAAGGTCTGGATGCCATACACTATGAGGAGCGAGTGAGGGAGTTGGGCATTTTTAGCCTAGAGAAGAGAAGTTTAAGAGGTGACATGATAGCCATGTTTAAATATTTGAAAGGATGCCATGTTGGAGATAGGGTCAGCTTGTTTTCTGCTGCTCTGTAGACTAGGGAAGAGTCTGCAAGGTAAAGTGAATGCTATTTGACAACACTTGACTTCCATTGCTAAATGCTATGGAATTACAAGAGTAATAGTTTTACAAGGTCTTTAGCCTTCTCTGCCAAAGAGGGCCGGTGCCTCACAAAACTACAAACTCTGGGATTCCATAGCATTGAGCTATGCACCCAACACATGAAGCAATGGATTCAAGCTACAGGAAAAGAGATTCCACTTAAACATTTGGAAGAACTTTCTGATGGTAAGAGCTGTTCAGCTGTGGAATATGCTGCCTTGGAGTGTGGCAGAGTCTCCTTCTCTGGCGGTTTTGAATCAGAGGCTGGATGGCCATCTGTCAGGAGTGCTTTGATTGTGTATTTCTGCATGGCCCTTCAGGTCTCTTCCAACTCTATGATTCTATGATACTTACTGGTATCCCAGTATGCCCCTTCGCAAGTCACTAACAGGTTGTCGAAGGCTTTCATGGCTGGAATCACTGGGTTGTGGTAGGTTTTTCAGGCAATATGGCCATGTTCTAGATGCATTCTAGAATGCATCTAGAACATGGCCATATAGCCCAAAAAACCTACAATAACCCACTAACAGGGTTTCTTGGAACCTTTGCTAGTTAGGTAAGTACACATAAGGTTACATTAAGTGAAACGTGATATAGATTTCCATCAACGTTTTGCTTTCAAATGCCTTATACACATTTTCTCCCAATTTTATTGTTCAGCCAAGTGAATTTAGACCCTAGAGACCCAGAATGGCTAAAATATGGCAAAAATACCCTACATCTTCTACTGGGTGTTTGTTGCCAAAATTGTATGCATGTGATGGGGAGTACAGCGCTCCAAGTTCTCCCAGGTGGACAATGCAACCCCCTTGCCTTCCTCAATTTTCCAACCTGCATCACATGATGTTTCTGGTGCAAAAAATCTCACTTATCCAACATAAATGGGCTAGCAGAACATTGGATAAGCAAAAATGTTGGATAGTAAGAAGGGATATGGGATCCCTGGTGGCACAGTGGGTTAAACCCTTGTGCCAGCAGGACAGCTGACCGACAGATCAGTGGTTCAGTGGGAGAGTGGGTTGAGCTCCTGCTGTCCATGCAGGAACATGAGAGAAGCCTCCCACAAGGATAGTAAAACATCAAACATCTGGGCATCCCCTGGGCAACATCCTTGCAGACAACCAATTCTCTCACACCAGAAGCAACTTATAGTTTCTCAAGTTGCTCCTGACACAAAAAAATATGGAGGGATTAAGGAAAATCCTATTAAACGTCAAATTGTGCCTGCCTGGAGGGGCGAAACGCAGCTGGTGCAGGCCAGACGCTGTGTCTGATGGGGAAAGTGTGCACTGGCTGCATCTCGCCCTTCCCAACACATGCCTGGTGTGCCGAGAGGCCCGCTGCGCATTGCTACCTAGAGAAAAAGCTGAGAATCCAGACAGGAGGCAGACTGTGTTGAATAATACAGAACGTTGGATGACTGAAGGTTAGATAAGTGAGACTCTACTGTAAATTGAATAAATGTATCAGGCAGAAGTAGTTGGTTCTACTTTCTAGTTGCATTGGTGGGATTTGAGTTCAACAAATCACCTCTTTTGTACCGCTATCAAAGATGCAAGCAACATGCCTGCCTTTGTATGTTACTATTGTACTTTGGTTCCCAGCAGTGATGTACACCAAACAGTCATCTTTCCTTTTGCCTTTGCTAATTATTTCACACACCTACAACTGTTGGTTCTAGGTCCACCATAACGGCTCGTGGTACATGTTTTCCGGTGCGTGTTTCGCTGAAGAAAGTGGTAAAAGAATCATCATCGTTAAATTTGTTGGGTTGGTTCTCGAAAGTGCCATCAGGCTGGATACCATGTTCAAGGCAGAAAAGCTCCCAGCATGCATTGCCAATCTGAACTCCAGCTTGCCCAACATGAACAGAGATGCATTCACGCTGCAGAGGAAACACAAAGAAAATATTAGAATGAGCATAGCCAGTATAACACCAATTAATTATCCTGGCCAGTCTTCTGGAGCATATATTTTGTTGGAGCATTACTGTTGACATTTTGGAAATGCAGACTTGGTAGTATACTCCAATGCCACGTTCCAAAAATACAATGTTATGGATTGAACTCTCCAAGTGTTGTTTCTTTCTGGTAGCCAGAGACAAAAAGAGAGATTTTGCATGATATTCTGAGGCACATGTGGGAAACCCACAGGGGTATGAACTATTATTTATTTCTTTATTCACTGTATTTTTACCTCACTCTATCTCAAACTCCAAAGGGGACTCAAAGTTGGTTCTGTACAAAGTGGTCTACCATTGTCCATGGCTATAGAGAAAAAAGCATGTGGTGTAATAATCCAAAACACAATTTTCTCTCCTTGTTAGGTACGCTCCTTTCTGTTCAACAAACAGCTGTTTGGAACCTGGATGGAATAAGATAAACTAGACACTCGGGCACCATCTACAGTGCCATATAACGTGGTTATTTGGTCAGTGTGGACTCGTAATACAGTTTAACTACACTGAACTGCATTATATGAGTCTACATTGGTAATATGGCAGTATAGATGGCACCTCAATTGACCAGAACTCAAGCAACTGAAACTCTCAAGTTACCAGAAAAAAAGTTAAATGCATAATATTTATAATTAATAATATGGTATGGTAAAATCAGTGTTCATAATACAGCAAAATTGTTAGTTAAGTTTATCTTTATTTGCTCTTAAGGTACTGTTCCATTATTGGGGGAGGCCAAAAGGGAACGCTAGACAGAGAAGGATAGTCCATCTTATGTGGGGTTGCTGGAGGAAAACCATTCCTTCCATTTTTGCTGGTTATTCCACCTCCCTCCTTCCCATATCATAGACAAGGGATATTACCTCGATGGGGATATGGGTGGGGGGAGTAACAGGAAAACAGGGGGAAATGGTTTTACTCCTTCAACCCCCCCCCCCCCAGTAAAATTAACTATTCTTCTCTATCTAAGCCTGCTTTTGGCCTCTGCCTGGATAATGGAACAGTACCACTTTTAATTACTATCTTTCAATATTAAAATGTTATATGTATGGTATGATATGGTATTGTATGGTATGTCTTATATAATATTAGGCCTATTTTTAATAGCAACTCCCAAACAATAGTAACTCCCAGGCAAGGTACATGTATATCTTAATGTATGGCTTAGGTAAGGTAAAGGTAGTCCCCTGACATTAAGTCCAGTCATGTCTGACTCTGGGGTGTGGTGCTCATCTCCATTTCTAAGCCGAAGAGCCAGCGTTGTCCGTAGACACCTCCAAGGTCATGTGGCTGGCCTGACTGCATGGAGCGCCGTTACCTTCCCGCCGGAGCGGTACCTATTGATCTACTCACATTTGCATGTTTTTGAACTGCTAGGTTGGCAGAAGCTAGGGCGACAGCGGAAGCTCACGCCGCTCCCCGGAATCGAACCTGCAACCTTTCGATCAACAAGCTCAGCAGCTCAGTGCTTTAAACCACTGCGCCACCGGGGGCTCCAATGTATGGCTTAAATATCCTAAAATAGTGGTTCCCAACTCGCAGACCACTAGTGGTCCGCAAGGCATGCGTGAAATATTATTATCATTCTTGAACCTTGTGGTCCCTGCTAACAACAAAAAAAAATCAAAGTGAACCCTGGTCAAAAAAAGGTTGGGAACTACTGCCCTAAAAGGATAAGCTCCTATTGAAAGCTTGGAAGCTAAGCAAGGTCAGCCCTGGTTCATATCTGGATGGGAGACCAGCAATGGATGAGTTCCAGGCTATATTACATAGGAAGGAATTAGCAAAAACACCTATTTCTTGCCTAAGAAAGCTCTATGAAATTCATGGGACCACCAGGTACATGCACACATGCATGAATAACATGCTCTGTATCTGATGAACTATTATATAATGTTATTGTCTTGACAGAGACTTGGAATTCTGTTGTTCTGGCATGCTTTAAGTGTCCAAAATTGCATTATTAAAACCCAATTATTTCAATAATATATAACTAAATTGGTATGTGTCTACCTCAACTGAAAAATGCTGAATTATGGGGAAAAGGGTCAAAGCCTGGGCAGAAAAAGAGTTTGCTGCAGTTGCAGTACCCAAAATGCTGATGTCAAGGAAGCTTGCAAATTTCACTGTCAGCTATGCCTTCTCTGGATGATTCCATGTACAGACTTGTGCATGGCAAAGAACAGCCTTGATGTTATATGAATTCTGACAGATCTTGGAAAGGAGCCCATGTACCATGTGGGTTTATTTTTATTTCTGACTAGGACTTGATATAACTGCAGCCAGACAGGGTTTCTCCATGGAGTGTAATCTAAGAAGGCTGTGGTGCCTTTTGATGCCTGAACTCTTTTCTGGGGGAAGGGGTGGCAGTGGCATCCCAAAAATATTTCCTGTCACTCCTTCTCCTCCCACACCTCATCAGAACAGTTACATGGCTTCATGATGACTCAGGAGAAATCATTTTTACCTAACCTTAATACATACATTTCAATTCGAATGTAGAAAAACTGGCAGATGGTTTACTACTTTAGCTCTCACACCATTTCCTACCCAGCATGTACAAACTTGTTGAAATGATGAAATGCAGCCTACTAGCTAGTAGGCAAGCTTATCAATAGTCCCCATATTTGCTGTAAAAACAAAAATCAATCCTTGTGGTTCTAAAAAGTATTTTTGCTATACTTTTCTAGAGTCACAGTCTAATGCTTAAACCATTATACCATGCCAACTCATGCCTACAATCATATATTTGCCCACCAGACAGCAAAACCATCAGCCTGACCTTCTGCTATGCTTTTAACAGAAGTGTAAGATGCAACGATCAGCAGACAAAGTTCCTCAGGTCATAAACTTTGACCTAACCACTATGTAATAGTTGCATTTCACACAGTAGATAAATGAAAAATTATACTAACCAGGCTTAAAATTTAGCCCTGTTTAGGAATAATCCCAGTATATGACCCAATGGGTCTTACTTCTGATTAAATTACTCATTTCTCACACATTAAACATAGAACTGTATTTTAGTACTCAAGGAGATAAATATCAATGCTACCTTAGTCTAGGGCAGGGGTCCTCAAACTAAGGCCCGGGGGCCGGATGCGGCCCTCCAAGGTCATTTACCCGGCCCTCGCTCTGGGTCAACCTAAGTATGAAACTACTTGAAAGAACACAATAACAACAACAATCCTATCTCATCAGCCAAAAGCAGGGCCACACTTTCCATTGAAATACTAATACGTTTATATTTTTTAAAATTGTATTGTTTTAAAATGTTTTTTGCACTACAAATAAGATATTTGCAGTGTGCATTATTTTTTCGAATTATAATCAGGCCCGCCAACAGTCTGAGGGATTGTGACCTGGCCCTCTGTTTAAAAAGTTTGTGGACCCCTGGTCTAGGGTTTCAAACTTTTTTTGAAGTCCAACTTTTCCTGCACCTTTTAAAATTGGTTTAGCCATATTATATATTAACAAGTGATCTGAGCCTCCGAATAGTATATATTAACAGGTACATATCTTTACAACATGCAACTTTTAGTTTGCCAATTTGAGTCGATCAGTAAATTGTTGTTGAATATATGAGCACAAGCTATGCCTTCCTTTTCCTAATCCGTAGACCCCCATCATGAGACCGACTGCGAGTCATGCTCTTTCAGCTTTAGAGGAAGCAATGGCACTTTTTGTGAACAAATCTTGGAGTCCTCATGGGCAACAAGTTAAACATGACCCAACAATGTCATCCAGCGACAAAAAAAGCCAATGGGATTTTGGCCTGCATAAATAGGAGCCTAGTGTCTAGATCCAGGGAAGTCATGCTACCCCTCTATTCTGTCTTGATCAGACCACACATGGAATACTGTGTCCAATTCTGGGCACCACAATTGAAAGGAGATGGTGACAAGCTGGAATGTGTCCAAAAAAGGGTGACTAAACTGATCAAGGGTCTGGAGAACAAGCCCTATGAGAAGTGGCTTAAAGAACTGGGCATGTTTAGCCTGCAGAAGAGAAGGCTGAGAGGAGACATGATGAGGATCATGGATCAAGATGTGAAAGGAAGTCACAGGGAGGAGGAAGCAAGTTTGTTTTCTGCTGCCCTGGAGACTAGGACATGGAACAATGGCTTCAAACTACAGGAGAGGAAATTCCCCCCGAACATTAGGAAGAACTTCCTGACTGTGAAAGCTGTTCAGCAGTGGAACTCTCTGCCCTGGAGTGAGCTAGAGGCTCCTTCTTTGGAGGCTTTTAAACAGTGGCTGGATGTCGGGGGTGCTTTTAATGCAACTTTCCTGCTTCTTGGCAGAATGGGGTTGGACTGGATGGTCCACGAGGTCGCGTCCAACTCAATGATTCTATGATAGGTTCACCTTACGACAGTGGTTCTCAACCTGTGGGTTCCCAAATGTTTTGGCCTTCAACTCCCAGAAATTGTAACAACTGGTAAACTGGCTGGGATTTTTGGGAGTTGTAGGCCAAAACAACTGGGGACCCACAGGTTGAGAACCTTTGCCTTAGGGTCACCATAGATCAACATGACTTGAAAACACATAACAATAACTCTAATAGGTCATGAAGAAATTTGATGCTATGGAGCTGGGTGGGCCTCCTGTCAAAAATAATCCTCTGTCCCAGCTTCCCACAACCTAGTGACCTCTAGATCTGTTGAATTTCTCAGGCTAGTAGTTGACGGGTAGGACTGACTATTATTTTCTCCCAATATCCCAGGGACCAGCACCATATTTTGTCACAATTTATGTCTCTCTTGAAATCTGGCAAGGATCGGCAGGCAGTCAATGTGACTTTGAGTAACACTGCAATAATTCACAATGACTCAGGAACTTACAACTATTCCAGTTTTATTTCCACATTTTTTTAATCCTGGCTATTGATTGATTTAGGCTCAGGCTACACAATAAATAAGCCATAGGGGGTGTTGAGTATAAGGAAGCACAAGCTATCTCTATACTGCACTCCAGTCAAAAAGGTTGGTAGCGAAAAGAACAGAAACATCTCATCTTCACTTGTAAATCTGACAACGGTGACAGCATATAACAATGCCCTTGATATTCCCAGAAGAAATAAAATCCTTCTTTAATATTTGCCCCTAGCAATAATAATTCAGGGCACTATCCTATAACTTGCATATTGTTGTAAGCCTCCTTGAATTCACGAAGAAGTATGGCAATACCATTTCCTCTCATTCTCACCCTCTTTCCCATAAGTTCTTACCCTCTTACCATAATGTTCTGGCTGATTCTCGCTTCCTTTCTTGGTCAGCTGCAGTTAGAAGTCTCTGTTTCTGTTTCTCTGCAACTCACACTTTGAGCTGTAGTGCAGGAGCCAAAGTGGGACCAGGACCAAACAGCTGCTCTTACCCTTCAGTGTCATAGAGCAGGGGAGGAAAGAGGTCACAATTCCCACCAGACACACACACACACACACATTGGCCCAATTACATCACCAGCTTTTTACATACAGCCATATATATACCCCCTGAAATGCATCCCTTTTACTTGGAACACAAAGGTAGTTCAAGCTCAGCATTCTTCCACGCTATGTGAATTATAGGCAGAGAAAGAAAGACAATCATGGAGTTCTTCTGCACCCACAATGATAGCACTAGGATTCCACCTTAAACTGCCATAGCAGCATCCTATAGAATTCTGGGATTTATAGTTTTGCAGAGACTGGTACTAGAGCTCTCTGGCAGAGAATTCTAAATACCTCACAAAATCACAAATCCCAGGATTACATAGGATGGAGCCATCCTGTGTAATCCTGGGATTAGTAGTTGATATGGGATCAAACCACTCTAATTGTGAGCCATGAAATTGACCATAGACAGAGACAAATATGTCAGGGAATATATGGGACTGACAAAACAAGGAGGGATATGAAAATGTTTCTATTTCTACTGAGTAATGTTTCTATTTCTACTGAGTAATTTTCTAACATTACACTCTGCTTTCAAATATAGCTTGACCTTCATATCCACAGCTTATTCATCCACAGATTCACCTATCCATAGTTTGAATTTAAAAAAAATCTAAAACACACAGTTTTGGAACTGTGTGTTGGCAGGCTGCAGAGAAAGCAGGAACTGGCCTAAGCATGTGCTTCTCCAAGGAGTTAGAAAGGATATGGTAATATTTGGATGCATGACGATGAATGAATGTGTATGTGTAATGTGAATGCTGAGTTAAAATGTAATTCCTCTTTGTTAGCCAATGTAACTGTAGGTTGTTTGTGAATTTAGTGTAGTTACATAGAATCTGTATGTATAAATGTTGTTCTGAAAAAGTTATGATACCCATTCTCTTACTGGAAAATTACAATAAAAAGAACCCATGCTTTAAAGTTATTGGAAAGTTATTTGTAACTGTGCCAAAGGGAAAACAGTCTTTGGCCTTCAGGGGGGAAACTGAGGAACAGTGCAGGTCTGAATTCCCTCCCCACCCTAAGCTATTCACTGGCTCTAATAATGCAAGTAAGATGCTTTTCAGCTGCCCTTGAGTCCAGCTTTTCTTCATGAAGTGGCCGTCCTGTTTTCCAAAGGAAGCCTATCAGCTGGAACTGAGTACAATTTCACAATTATTGCAACAAAGCTAAGGGAACATACTCTAAACACTCCTTTAGACTTTTATTCTTCCATTCGAGCATCAAGTCTCATGTAGAAACAACTGAGTAACTATAGCCATGCTTACAGTTCGCTACTTCAGGGAGTCTACGGTTATTGGATTTATAGCAAAAACACTGTATCCATCTGTTAACAAGGGTCAAGAGGTAATAGAACTCCCTCTTTCCAGTGGACAGCTGAATCAGGCAGGAACCACTGTCCACACCTCCAACAAACCCACCACTGCATTGTTGGCAATAAGCAGCTTCCTGATAGAAGTTTGCTGGTGACATTGCTTCTGCTGAGGTCATGCCAGGCTGCCCAGCTGTATGACTAGGAATTGCAATGCCAGCTAAGAGCTGCTTATTGCCAGATTTGTTAGGCAGCAAATTTTGAGAGTACCCAAAATCCATCCCTCTGCATGTAACAATAATTCTAAGAGAACTGTATAACTTACTCATGCAACTCATTTGTAGCTTAAGGTGAGCAGCGTTGTGCAGCAGGCTGGCCAAGAAGGCAGAATACCTCCTCCATACCACCTCCTTCCCCCCATAAGCTAGTGGCATGAGTCCTGGATACAGAACAGTAATTATCAATGGGAATAGGTATATGGGATCCTCCTACTAAAGATTTGGGAGAGTGCACCAAAATTTGTCTGGCCCCTCTCTGGGATGGAGGCCATTCTCACATCCCTGGTAGTAAGGGGGAAATGCAGGGAGGCCAAGAGTTTGAGCGGTCAGCCGGAAGTTTGGGCGCATCAATCAGCTGATGGGTTGGTCAGTGCCTGGATCCAGACCTGTGCACAAAGCAATCCTAACTACAACTGTAATCAACAAAAGATGCCACTTCTTCTAAAAAATTGTGTGTTTATGTATTAAGCATAGGAGACCCACCCGAGCATAAAATACACAAAAGATGCTCACTCATCCAAAAGGCCATCCCCTGCTAGACAGAACTTGGCCTTCTCCTCACTCTGCCATACCGTCTTCATACTTCAGTTAACATTTCTTGTGTACCAAAGTGTCACAAAAATTTAATACAAAGATTTGAGAAATGTGACTTTAATATGATATAAGGATGTATGGATGGAGTTAATAATTTTGGAGACACCAGTATAATATTAAAGCCTTCAATGACCTGCTTGCTGGACTGATTAAAACCTGCTAATAAGAACTGGAAAGTAAACTGTGATAAGAACTGTGGCAATGATTATTTCAAGTTAAGGAAATGTTTGCAACATTCCTTATGTTAAGAAGAAAGTCAACACAAGCCTTGTGTTTGTCAACACCAATCAAGAAGATCAACATCTGGCCAGGAAACTGAGATGGAGCCAGGATAGAAGATGTATATCATTAATTTACAACTTTGGAACTACATCAGCAGAATATTCCTATAAAAGACTCAGTCTAATAATGCTCAAAGTGTGGCGGACCTGAGGAGTCTGTTCCACCCGCCATGCTCTGCTCCATGGGAAGGAGAGAGATGGTGTATTCGGAGAGTGTCAGATATGCTATGGGAAAGCATGATTCTGGACACTTTGGGGGTTCTTTTTCAAGGGAAGAGGAAGAAGTGTGCTTTTGGAGTCTTGGATTTTGTGCAGGAAATCAAGTTCTGCTGTATGGAAAACAGAGATCTGGTCCTTGGCGTTGTTCTTAGAGAAAGAGAAGTTTTGAAGTTATGGAAGTTTTTGAACTGTACATTGACAGGCTGCAGGAAAGCAGGATCTAACCTAACAGGTGCCTCTCCAAGGAGGGAGAAAAAGATATAATAATATTTGGGTGCCTAAGGATGAATGCATGTAAATGTGGTGTGAATGTTGAGTGAAAATGTAATTCCCCTTTGTTTGTTTGTTAGCCATGTAATTGTAAATCCAATATAGTTGCATAGAATCTGTATGTCTGTATGTCCAATGTCATTCTTTGTCTAAGTGTTTTTCTGTAATCTGATATACCCTCTCACATGGGAAATTGCAATAAAAAGAACCTATGCTTTAAAGTTATTGAAAAGTCATTCATGACAAAAGGAGGATTTGAAATGGAAACATTAGCCCTGAGTTCCCAGGGTTTCCACAGTGTCCTTATCAGCCTGTTGATGAATATATTTATGACCACATATTTACTTATGTAACAACATGCAGCCTTCATGATGTTGCTGGATTGCATTCTTTCCAATTGGCTATGCTGGCTAGAGCTACTGGGAGTTGCAACCAACATTATTTGGAGGGTTGAATGGTTGTAATCATAATGGTTTTTTGACTATTAGTATGTCTGTTTCATAGGACATCTAGGTGGCCTAGAGTGACACTTCATTTTTGTATGCCCTTCTGTCCCACCATTTATTTCCATGCATTTAGCACTACCCAGATGAAGAGCAGTATGTCTGTACCACTCCAATTTGGTGATAACATTCTGATTGCAATTTTTCATATATTCTATTTTTATTCTCTTTGTACTTGAAAATTTTGCTCATTTATATTATAAGTTCATTGTCTTTTGTTTTCCTTTCTTCTCATTATGGTATGCTCCCTTATGTTGGTCTGTTCCATTCAAAACAAGGTTCCGCCCAATACCCATTGCAGCAATTGATGGTGTGGTAGTTTGTATAGGCAAATATTTTATTTTAACAAGATTCCATTGGCCTTGGATGTCCCTGTGGATGGTCACATCACAAAAGGAAATTCTGGGACCCTCCCAGGAACAAGAGCCTCAAAAGATAATCTACTAAACTAGCATGTGCAGGTAGAACTCATGCCCAATATCCTCCTAAAATGGGAAGAAAGCGAAAACAGAGAAAATTCAGCCCTCTGGAACTAGTGAAAAACACCACCAGAAAAATGGCGAGCTGTAGCCCAGGGCATGCAAACAGGCATAATTACCTGCCCTACCACCTATTTTGGATCAAAAAGCTCTCCTTTGCTAGGAGGACATCTGGTCAGACCAGCTCCTACTGACTAGTTCAGTGTTTCTCAATCTTCCTAATGCCACAACCTCTTAATACAGTTCTTCGTGTTATGGTGATCACCAACCATAACATTATTTTCATTGCTACTTCATAACTATAATTTGCTACTATTATGAATTGTAATGTAAATATCTGATATGCATGATGTATTTTCATTCACTGGACCAAATTTGGCACAAATACCCAATATGCCCAAATTTAAATATTGGTGGCGTTGAGGGGATTGATTTTGTCTTTTGGGAGTTATAGTTGCTGGGCTTTATAGTTAACCTACAACTGAAGAGTATTCTGAATTCCACCAATGATGGAATTGACCCTAACTTGGCACACATAAATCCCAACAGAAAATTAGACCTTGACATTTAGGAGTGGTAGTTGCTGGGATTTATAGTTCACCTACAATCAAAGAGAATTTTGAACCCCACCAACCATAAAATTGGGTCAAACTTCCCACACAGAAGCCTCATGCCTTGAAGGGACTCGCTGGCATGAGCCTCCCTCCCACCTTGCATGCTTTCCCTCACCCATGCATATGCACCATGCTGCCATGCACCGAGCATGCCTGCTCTCCCCTCCCTACTTGGTGTCTCAGAAAAAGCCCTTCCCTTGGCTAAGAGGCCAGCCAATCACAGCAGAGGAGGGCTTTTGGTGGGAAGATTCACCCTCTGGTTCCAAAAAGGAAGATAAGGACAGGTGGAGAGATCTTCAGCCTTCTCTGCCAAAGGGGTTCCTAAGATCATCAGAAATTTATGATGGTCTTTGGTGACCCCACTGAAACCCCCTTGCGACCCTCCCAGAGAAACGCTGGTCTAGCTGAAAGCAAAATAGGTTGAAGCTGATGTGTTTTGTGCTCAAAAACATGAGTTCTCCAGTTGTTCAGGTCAGTGAAACAAAGCTGACACGGAAATTTTCAAGGGAGTCAAGATTTGATGTGACCTGTTCTGGCCCAATGGTGCCAGGAGGCTTTATCAGAGTTTTGAAACATTTTGGACCACAACTTCCAAAATCACCCAGTTAGCTGCCATGGTCACTGGAAAGCTCTGGGGGGTGTGGTCCTAAAAGGTAACAGCCAAAGTCCGACAAAGCTGGCGATTTTTGTCCCTGGGTTATAAATGTAATTTCCTAATTGGATCTATCATAAAAACATGGAAAATGTTTGTTAAACTGCAAAAACTTTGTTTTTGCAAAACATCCTGCAGCACACTTTGCTATAGGAATATCTAAATCTCAACCAATTCAACACAGTTTGTGGCAGTCACAAAAACAAAGTTTCTGGAGTACAATAACACTTTCAAACCAGGAACAGAAATTGTTTCAAATTTTGCTACAAAGTGTAACACATAAGCTGAAACCCAGCCTGGTCTGAATGCCAAAACTTGCTGTCAAAGAACATAGGGGAAAAAAGATAGAGACAATTTGGTACATAGAGAGGAGCAGACTCTTAAACTTCCTCGCTGTCAAGTATGGTGTCAAAGGAGTCAGTTGCCACTTCTTCATAGTCCTTCTCCAGTGCGGACAGATCCTCTCGAGCTTCTACAAACTCCCCTTCTTCCATGCCTTCGCCGATATACCAGTGCACAAATGCTCTCTTGGCAAACATAAGGTCAAATTTGTGGTTGAGCCTTGCCCAGGCTTCGGCAATGGCGGTGGTATTGCTCAGCATGCAGACGGCACGCTCAACTTTGGCCAAGTCACCTCCAGGGGTTGCAGTAGGGGGTTGGTAATTGATGCCAACCTGGTTGGGTTGGAAGAAAGAGAAGGGTGTACAGGAGGGAAAACAGTGTCAGAGCAAACCATCATCATTAACTTGACTCATAGAAAAGGGGGGAAAGACTAAAACAGTCATTACCAACCCCAGAAGTTGGATTGCAACTTCCAGAAGCCACAGGCCACATGGTCAACATTCAGGAAATTTGGAAGGTAGGATCACACAACATCTGGAGACCCAATGGGGGACCACTGGACTAAAGTAAAATACTTTATGAAAAAAATATTTTGAAAATTCCCATGGACCCATAATTCCCTATGGGTGTAGCATGATCTTTCTCTACTTACTGACATTTCTGTAGTAAAAATTGATCATAATCTTGGAGCTTTTGAAGCTTTTATCATGATATCATCTTAGCTCATTCATAGAATTTACCTGAGGCCAGGGTTTTAAAAAACCTGGTTTACTTATGAATTTCAACTGGTTAGCCAAATCCCCAGGCTAAGTCTATGAGAAGCAAAAATTAAATAAGTCCCTCCAGAACTGCAAGCACTAT
The DNA here is from genome assembly GCF_025583915.1 of Anolis sagrei ordinatus. NCBI lineage: Eukaryota > Metazoa > Chordata > Lepidosauria > Squamata > Anolidae > Anolis > Anolis sagrei. The sequence goes on from NW_026847549.1 coordinate 20,667,801, forward strand.
CTCAAGCATATTTTGATTAATTTATTCACACTGTCATTACTTGCAGCAATAGCTGATATAGTGGAAGCAACCAAGTTGGCCCACCCATAACTGGCAGGCAAAGTCTAAGGCATTGGGGGTGGGGCTCATGAAGGAGACCAGAATTGGTGTGGGGGGGAGGGGCGGTTCACAAGGGTGGAGTTGCAGGCTATTTGAGGCTGCTCTGCCCGCCTGATGTGCTCTTTGCTTCAGCATCAGGTAGGAGGCAGGTTCCTAATGGGAAATTAGGCCTTTCCCTTCTTGCTCCCCTCCTTCCCTTTTGCAGATAATAGGGTTCCCATTGCTATGTCTCTATATAGGTCGTTTTCAACTCTTAAACATTTGAAAACCTTCATAAGAAGCACAAAGGGGCAAGAAAGGCTGACTGAACTCTTGAGTGTCCACAGAAGTTTATCAATGGAGCCTGATTTCTGTCAAAGTGTATTGACACAGTTTTCAAGTGTTTCCAACAGACGTTATTGGATTCTTTTGTCACTATAAATTACCACATTTTCAGTTATTTTAAGACTTGAAACTTTATAACTAAAACAGAAAAGTAATTAAGTCTATATAAAAATATAGAAAGAACCATACTATTTCAATTATTTTGTGTTATGGAACTACTCTTCATGATTTGCTTAAAAAAAAGGTTCAATCCCCCATCCTGAATTTTTTTTTTTTTTGCTATGGCCCTGCCTGAGGCAAGGGAAGGTCAGTAGTCTCCAGGCATTATTATTTTCCACTTATAAACAGTTCACACTTTCTGTTAATACTTCCATCCTATTTCTTATTGCAGAAAATACATTAAAGGGGAAACAGATGGAATCGCTGTGAAATGCCTCTGATTGCTAGCATTAGGAAGAGTTCATCTAGAAATAATTCTTCATGTAAAAATTACCCAAAATAATCCCCCACATGGCATCTACAGACTGTCAGAGCAATCCTGTTTTAAAGATGGAAGAAGGGATCGATGAAAACAGCACAGTATCTAACAACTTGCTAAAGCACAGACATTGGGGCAAGAAAAGAAGGCCATTGAGGACATGTTTTTTGTATTCACTAGCAATGTAATATTGATGTCTCTCCCACTGAAATTGCTGTGTGGGGAAAGATGAAGTCTCATTGTAGCTTCCTCATTCCAAAAAGCAAAGCTAGAAAAAAGGTGCGGCTTCCCACTGAAGGTATGGAAATTGGGTTTTACTCCTTCCTAGTGTTGTCCATCTCTGTCTTAAGGGGTGGGTGTTGCCTCTTTAGCTGATAATGGGCCTGAAAATATTAAGCATTTCAAAATATGTTAAGCCAACCCTGAAACATTTTAGGATTCACATGGAGTGACACCTGGAATACTGTATCCACTCCTACCAACATCCCCACTGCATTCTAATTATACAAAAAAATTAGCTCATAGCATGCACATAAAATCTCTAACATGTGTTATAAAACAATTTATAATAAAGGTCTATTGAAGGTCACAACAATGATCTTTCCAACATGAAGGAAAATACCATTTTATCCCTCCTCACCTTAAAGCCAGTGGGGCACCAATCCACAAATTGGATAGCTCTCTTAGTCTTGATAGCAGCAATTGCTACGTTGACATCTTTGGGCACCACATCACCACGGTAGAGCATGCAGCAGGCCATGTACTTCCCATGGCGAGGGTCGCATTTAACCATCTGGTTGCTGGGCTCAAAGCAGGAGGTGGTGATCTCAGCTACAGAGAGCTGCTCGTGGTAGGCTCTTTCAGAGGAGATGATGGGTGCATAGGTCACCAATGGGAAGTGGATGCGAGGATAGGGCACCAGGTTGGTCTGGAACTCAGTCAGGTCCACATTGAGGGCACCATCAAAGCGCAAGGAAGCTGTGATGGAGGAGACAATTTGGCTGATGAGGTGGTTCAGGTTGGTGTAAGTGGGGCGCTCAATGTCCAGGTTACGATGGCAAATGTCATAGATGGCCTCGTTGTCTACCATGAAGGCACAGTCCGAGTGCTCCAAGGTGGTGTGGGTGGTGAGGATGGAATTGTAGGGCTCCACAACTGCTGTGGAAACCTGTGGAGCTGGGTAGATGGCAAACTCCAGTTTGGACTTCTTGCCATAGTCCACAGACAGGCGCTCCATCAGCAAGGAGGTAAAGCCAGAGCCTGTGCCTCCACCAAAGCTGTGAAAAATCAGGAATCCTTGTAGACCAGAGCAAGTGTCAGCCTGAAAAGAAGACCAGAATTTAGATGGTTGTTTTCTGCATAAATGTAAGAGATTTCAAATACAAGATTCTTCATGTGTATCTTCAGTGGTAGGCTTCAAGGAGAACTAAACAATGGTTTATTTTGACCTTTCTGAATAGGCTAAAAGGATTTAAAAGTGCCCTCTGGTGGCACAGCAGGTTAAACCACTGAACTGCTAAATTTACTGATTGAAAGGTTGGCAGTTCAAATCTGGGGAGCGGGGTAAGCTCCAGCTGTTAACCCCAGATTCAGCCAACCTATCAGTTTGAAAACATGTAAATGTGTATAAATCAATAGGTACCGCTTCTGTGGGAAGGTAATAGCACTCCGTGTAATCTTTCTGGCTAGGAGGCGTCTACGGACAACACAGGGTCTTCAGCTTAGAAATGGAGATGAGCACCACACTTCAGAGTTGGACACAATTAGACTTAATGGCAGGGGAAACCTTTACCTTTTCTAAGAGAATTAAAAATCATGGGGCAGCAACATTAGAGGAAAGCATCTCTTTTTTGGTATGGACATCATATATAATATTAGATGATATGAGGATTTATATATTAACATATTTCTCGCTGTTCTTGCTAGAAAATACAATATAAAGTCAAACTCTTAATGGCTAACCTGAGATTTGTTGACTTCAGCCCACATGCCTTTCTCTTTGGATAAGAATTAAGGATTAGTGGGGGAAGACAATATTAGTACCAATGTTTAAGTAATGCCATGAAGAGGATGCTTAACAACCAGCTTTTTGTGTATTATAAGTGCATTCAAGAAAGCTAAAAGTGAAGGAGCCTAAGGTGTTAATTGGAACTTCCTTTCTCAAGTAACAGAGAAAGTAAGTTTGGGGAGGACAGTTTTTGTCAGGGCTGTAGTATAGGATACACCAACCCTGATTGGAAGATCCAGCATTTGATACAGTTTTCTACATGTATGGCTTGATCTCCAGGAAATGCAACCATGAATGTGGATTTCAAAGAAGGGGGAGTTCTTATTATGTTGGAACAGGAAAAATTAGGGCATCAGAAATTCCCCCTCCTGCAAACGTATTAAACAATTAGGTGCCCCAATCGTCTTAGAATCTTGCCATACTGTGTTCCAATGCTCATCTGTTTGAGGAAAAGAGACCCCTTAGTCTTTATGGCATGTTTTTTTTCCACCAAGTATCCCAGGGTGAGCCAAAATGAAACTGTCCTATTAAATTAATCATGCCATACAAGTTTTCGAATGCGATCCAATGCCATCTCAATCCTTTCTTTTCCAATGGTATAGTGACCACGGGCATAGTTATTGGCAGCGTCTTCCTTGCCGGTGATGAGCTGTTCTGGATGGAAAAGCTGTCGGTAAGTGCCAGATCGCACTTCATCTGCAAAAGTTAAACAAACAAACAAACAAAAAGGATCAAAACACAGACCAAAAAAGATGCTAAACTTTAATGTAAGGACAGCCAACACTTGAAGGCAGTCTGGTTTATTAACTGTAACCTAGAAGCCAGATAACTACTATAATAAAGTTACTTTGCCTTTGTTATGGTATCTGGGATACATCTTCTTCCATCATCAGCTCAATTTTCCCAGGAAATATGTGTTCCATCAAACATTTTGTGTGCCTTCTATTATTTTGCTTGTCTCACTTGCATACTGGCCCTACTGATAACATCAAGTTGCAAACCTTTTGATACCATAAGTCCAAACTAAGTGTTGCAGAATTATTTCAGTTGCCGGCAGGAACTTCTCTGGGCCACTGATAACAACGATAGAAAATCTTTATAGATTATTGAACTGTTTGTTAAAGACATAGAATCATAGAGTTGGAAGAGATCTCATGGGCCATCCAGTCCAACCCCCTGCCAAGAAGCAGGAATATTGCATCCAAAGCACCCCTGACAGATGGCCATCCAGACTCTGTTTAAAAGCTTCCAAAGAAGGAGCCTCCACCACACTCTGGGGCAGAGCATTCCATTGCTGAACGGCTCTCACAGTCAGGAAGTTCTTCCTCATGTTCAGATGGAATCTCCTTTCTTGTAGTTTGAAGCCATTGTTCCCTGCCCTAGTCTCCAGGGAAGCAGAGAACAAGCTTGCTTCCTCCTCCTTGTGACTTCGTCTCACATATTTATACATGCCTACCATATCTCCTCTCAGCCTTCTCTTCTTCAGGTTAAACATGCCCAGCTCTTTGAGCTGCTCCTCATAGGGTTTGTTCTCCAAACCCTTGATCATTGTAGTCACCCTCCTCTGGACACATTCCAGCTTGTCAATATCTCTCTTCAAATATGGTGCCCAGAATTGGACAGTTCCTTTAAATATCTTAATCATAATCTATTTCAGGCATGGGAAAAGTTTGGCCCTCCAGGTGTTTTGGACTTCAACTCCCATAATTATAGGAGTTGAAGTTCAAAACATCTGGGGGGGGGGCAAAGTTTGCCCATGCCTGATCTATATGAAGCTTTAAAGGTTGCACTGAATTAAGCTCACAAGTAAACCAGTATTGTTGACAGAGCATGGCATTATATTTTATTCCTAAACTGATTCAAACCAAGAAGTAGAAATGAAGCATAAGTACATAGAGAAAGAATTCATAATCTGTAGAAAGCCATAAAGGTCAACTATATGATGCAGAGCAGTGGCCTTCCTTTAATCCTGTATTCACTATGCACTCACCGACTACAGTTTGCTCCAAATCCACCATGATGGCCCTTGGCACATGCTTTCCCGTGCCTGTTTCTCTGAAGAATGTAGCAAAGGAATCATCGCTGATGTTTACGGGATTTTCCTTGAATGTTCCATCCGGCTGGATTCCATGCTCCAGGCAGAAGAGTTCCCAACATGCATTGCCAATCTGAACCCCAGCTTGGCCAACATGAACTGAGATGCATTCACGCTACAGAACGGAAAATAGAGCCAGGTCACAAAATACATAGGTAAAGGTTTCCCTTGATATTAAGTCTAGTTGAGTCCGACTCTGGGGGTAGTGCTCATCTCCATTTCTAAGCTGAAGAGCTGGCATAGTCCGTAGATGCCTCCAAGATTATGACTGCATGGAGCCCTATTACCTTCCCACAAAAGCGGTACCTATTGATCTCGAATTTGCAAGTTTTTGAACTGCTAAATTGGCAGAAGCTGGGCCTAACAGTGGGAGCTCACCCCATTCTCCGGATTCAAACTGCCAACCTTTCAGTAAGTAAGTTCAGAAGCTCAGCGGTTTAACCTGCTGTGCCACCAGAGATCCCACACAAAATACATAATAGACACTATTTTGCGTGACACGGTCATTATTGTGCCTCTACATAGCTATATAAGCATATGTATCCAAGACTAGTACAAAATCTTGAAGATATTCAAATATAGACTGAACAAACACATAATTGAAAGTAACTATCAGGAGTAATTTGAAGTGCTTTATATATACAGTGGGCCCCTGTCATCCTCCACTGGAGTTTGGTTAAGGATTCCTTGTGGATATTGAAACCTATGGATATTATTTGTTTATTTATTTATTTATTTATTTGCAGCATTTTTATCCTTCTTTTTTCAGCCTGAAGGTGACTCAAAGCGGCATACAAACTGGCAACAATTAGGTGCCATAATATACATCCATCCATCCGGGGCCAATCTAATATCCCTGGAAAGGTAGTTCCACAGTCGAGGGGTCACCACTAAGAAGGCCCTGTCTCTCATCCCTGCCAAACACGGCTGTGAGGCAGGCGGGATCGAGAGCAGGGCCTCCCCAGATGATCTTAAATTCCTGGGAGGTTCGTAGGGAAAGATACGTTTGGATAGGTAAGCTGGGCTGGAACCTGGGCTAGATACTCAAGTCCCATTATATACAAAGACATAGTAAGATGTATAAAATGGGAAAACAAAGATTTGATTTTTATGGATGGCAGAATCCACAGATACAGAATCTGTGGATACAGAAAGTTGACTATTGCTGAAACTACAATTCTGTGCTGCATCAACATGAGAACATTGCTTATATCAATATCTAGCCTTTGTTCTTTTATTCTCTTGACAAGTACAAGGAAACCTTGGCGTTCCAGATGGTCTTGAAATCTAACTCTCCACTGGTCTACCCAGGATGCAAAAGGACTATGGGAATGAACCTAATACATCTGGAGCACCAAAGGTTCATCACACTGGAAGAGGCCCAGAGGAAAGCAGGTGGCAAAGAAAAGCATCTCAACTTTTCTGGAACCCAGGACCTATCCTGATGGGAAGGGAAGTCATTTTCCCCTCCCCTCCTTACCATGGTGCCTCCAGTGAGGTGTAAACTCCCCTTTCTGATTAACAACAGCAGCTATGGATGTTGATGTTCCTACTGCTGACTTGGTTCTAAGCAGCTTGGTGCCAAGAGGCTCAAGCCATGCATCGCATCCTTAGGGATCACCCTAAGGCATCACAGTGTAAGAGGTCATAATCACCCTTGGCAACCACCTCTCCTCCCCTGCTCTTTCATGCACAACACTGAAATCACACACCAGCTCCCAGGTGGGCTCAACAGCATCCAAGTGTACATATGATGAACATTGCAGAGTCCTCTTTATCTCTCTCTCTAGTTTTGTTCTTTGAGTAGACATAAGTAGTCAAATCTTTCTTGGACACTCCCACTCCAGACTGAAGATAACAGGTCGTATATTTGCATGCCTCCCCCATATAGAGTGGACAACCCTGCATATAGCAACATACATGCCAAGAAAGTTGACCTGAATACTTAGAACATAAGAACCACAATGTGGGATCAGACTCATAGGGACCTTGAAACTTTTTTTTTGGCGATAGATGCAAGCTTAAAATTGGCAGAAAGGCCATTATTAATTTTAATGTAAACACAGAATACATTGCATTAAACAATCACCATCCAAATAATGATCTTCTGGTGCACTTTTAATTGACTATTCCTGCAATGCTAAGCTATATGAGAGATTTGATGGCCTACTTTTGCCTGATCGTGTAAGAGGGGGCTCAGCCCTCCCAGTTTAGAGAGGTTTGGCCCCCCAAGTTCCATAGCTATCCAGTCTCACATTCTGTTTACACAGTGGCCAATCTGAGTGAAAATTCCTTGAAGAACTCCATCAGCAGGACATGGAAACAACTGCTCTCTCCTAAATGCGATGGAATCATTTATAGTTGGTGAAACGCTAGTACTCATTGGCAGAGGCTAAAGACCTTTTAAAAACGACAACTCCCAGGATTCCATAGCATTAAGCCATGGCAAAGTGGTGTCAAACTGCATTAATTCTACAGTGTAGATGCACCCCTAAGCAATTACACACCATGACCATAATACAATGGTTGCATTTTAGCTCCTATGGTTTCATTCAGTGGGATCATGCAACATACGCTTTAGGGAAGGAGCATTTAAAATTCCCAATCAGAGCTCCAGGACCTCACTACACTACAAATGTCAAGACCCATAGGATGCAGCTATGGCATTTATAATGCTTTGGAAAATTGCTCAAGGGAATTCCAATATTTGAAATTCCAAGCTTTTGTTGATAAAAGAGCTTATAATAGGTCCTCCACTTTCATGAAGGTTAGGGGCACTAGATGTTATGGAAAACTACCCTAAAATATGGCAGAGCATCCGAAACAAGCAGGACACTTAAAAGTTGAGCATCAGGTTATTAACGCCCAAAGTGTGAAGTGTCGCTGGTTGTGGATGTAAAGAATTTAGAGCTTACGCAGACAAAGATGCAAAAGGTTTATTTACAATAATAAGAAATAACTCAATTTCTTAATAATCAAGAATTGGGTCTGAGCTACTCTAAACACTCATCTCTTCTAAAGTTTCAAAGAGAGGGGAAAAACACCAGTCACGACATCTCTCTGACACACACGCAGAGAGAGATCTCAAAGCACACAGCTTTGATGCAAGAAAACAGAAGTCAATGTAAAGGCTTGCAGTAGAAAAGTATCCATTCTACACAACCAATCAGAATGAAAGCAGAAACAAAGGAGAAGAAATATATACATTCCCAACTGTCATACAGGAGACATGGAGGAAGGAAAACCCTTAATCTATACTAAACTAACTGCTCCTCATTGAGGACTTGAGACTTGGGCAGTGTGGGGTTGAATTCCAGTACTAGATCCCTGTGAAAGTGGGAAAAAAACACAACTAAAAGAACCCTCTTTTTTACCAGAGAGAACATCCCTCTAGAATAGAGCTTTCCAAACTGTATTGTGACGCATTACTGTATCAGCTGCAGTGTGTTGTTGTGTCATACAAAGCTGAGTCTATGCAAAATAGGTAATAAATAATGTATTTTTAAAAAATATAGATTATAGGTTTTCTTGAGATATGTTATGTCCCCATATGTTTAGTTATTGTAACGTATGTGTCCATTTCTCTTGTAAGGGATCTATTTAACCTCCAGTTTGGTAATTAAACTAAATTACCGTGTTGCAAAATGATGCATGGCTAAAAAGAGTGTCACCAACACGAAATGCTTGGAAAGCTCTGCTCTAGATCCTCCAGCACAACTGTAGGGTCAACTTTTGCAAGAGTTACACTTGAGGACATAGAGATTCCTAGAAAGAAAGTAATAACTAAATCTACAAATCAGCAAGTTAGGAGAAGTTAAACTCACAAACGTGGAGTGCCGACTATGATAAAATGCTTTCCAACTTGTCTTCTGACCAGTTTCGTGGATTGAAACAATTTTGGTGGTGGTATCTGTGGTTCATTTACATCATGCCTTTTCCTTGGACTCAAGGTGTCTTACAAAAATTAGTCCAATTAGTTAAAAACGCAAAGTTACAAATAAAAATACTCAAGAAGTTGTTGCTGTTACCAAAATTAATTACCCACATAATTAAAACCAATTAAAATTAATCTATTAAAAGCAAGAGAGAGAAAATATGCAAAATAGGACATTATTAAAAGACCTAACAATTAATTTGAGAAACTGTTATGCCCTGGCAGGTGCATCTGCTGGACCTCTTAACAGGATGGTGTATAGGAGCCAATTTCTTGGAAACCAAGTTGTGGATGACATAGAATGCCCTCTCATTTTGTCTCCTTTGTTATTTGCTATCTACCCGAACTGGCTAGAAAGGCCATTTTATTGATTTATTGATTTACTCTATTTGTATCCTGCCTTTCTCTACCCAGAAAAGGACTCAAGGTGGCTTTACATATGGCAACTATTCAATGCCTTTGAACAACAGTTAAAATACATTAAGTTAAAGATTTAAAATTAAAATTAAATGCACATTAAAACCATATAAAACATTGGAATCACTATTACAAATCATGCCATCCACAATCGTAATGCGAGGCCATTCCAAGAATCATTGCACGTATTTCAGTTATGATTGCACTGAAGTTAATCTCCAAAGGCTTGACCCCAGAGTCGGGTTTTCACTTTCCTTCTGCAGGCCAGGAGGGAGGGGGCTGCTCTAATATCAGTGGGGAGGGAGTTCCAAAGCCGAGGGGCCACCACTGAGAAGGTCATGACTCTCTTTTCCATCAGACGCGCCTGCGAAGGCAGCAGGACCAAGAACAGGATACTAGAGCTCACTTTTTCATCAGAAGTAACTATGCTGTTGTGATGAACCAGTTTGTGAATTTACACTAAGACTAAATCTAGAGAAGATATTAAGCACAGTCGACAGAAAATTCAATTTGGGATCCAGCCTGTTATCATCATACTTTCAGTTCAATAGGTTTGGGTGTTGATAAATTAAATCTGGATCATGACCAGATAATGTTTTTAAGGCTCTGTACGGTTTTTTATATTTTTATATTGTATGGTAATGTTTTTAAACAATATTTTATGATTGTTTTGTTATAATTGTTGAGGCATCAAATTGTTGCCAATTGTGAACCACTCCGAGTCGCCTCTGAACTGAGAGGAGCAATATATAAATACAGTAAATAAATAGATTCAAATTAAATCTACATCCCAATTAAATGCTTCTAATCATATAAGAACATTACTCAGATTTTTAAAAAAATATTTTAAATATACATTGAATGGGGGTAAGAGCAATGGCAGATTTAAAATTTCTGTCTTTAAAACTATACCCCTGTAACATAACCAGCAAGCACTTCTTCATTCAAAGGCCTTAATATATTATTGAGGCAAGCCACATTAGTTGTCCCATTTCTCCTTCTGACATTAATCATATCCTTTAAACCAGTTATGCGTGGTAAAGAGAAGGCAAGTGTGAAGTCTTAGCTCTGCCTTCTCCTCTCCTTCAGTTCCCCCTGTTTATAGCCCTTCCCAATAGTATAGATAACTTCCTTTATATTGGGTTGTTGTAGGTTTTTCTGGGCTATATGGCCATGTTCTAGAGGCATTTTCTCCTGACGTTTCCTGCATCTATGGCAAGCATCCTCAGAGGTAGTGAGGTCTGTTGGAAGTAGGAAAATGGGTTTATATATCTGTGGAATGACCAGGGTGGGACAAAGGACTTTATATTAGTTTTTGGGTGATACATAAATACCCCTAGAGGCCAGCCTTTGTTGGTCTATTCCGTTTCGTGTATAGAGCACCTTTGTTGGACCCTTCCTTTTTTTTCTGCAGCAGAGTTACAGATAACAGTGGCTTGGGATATTGTCTGGAATCCTAGGACTAGCAATCCAAACAGGCAGTCTTAGCATCTTCTCATGCTGTTGCATTTATCAGTATTTTATTACCACCAGTTCAAAGGACAACAGAAGCTTTTGACCAGCCTAAGCTTCACAGGAAAGAAGATTAAGGCAGTTTATAACCATCGCTTTGCACCAGAGGCAAAAGAGACTTTCAAGGACTCCAGAAAGATGCCTGCAACCAGCAAGTTCTCCTTTTGTCATGTATTGTTTTAAGTTCTCCTATGTGGAGTTAACTCTTTATTCATCTTGATTCAGTAAACTCATTTGCTTATCTTTTCACCTTGCCTCAAAGTGTCTCTGTCTGCTAAGGGTCTTAATCTTAACAGAAGGTGTCAGCCCCAGAGTAAAGCCAGACACTATAGTTTCCCCAAAGACTCGGGTGTGCCATCACAGCAAGCAATTGCAGCTTTATCCATCATTCCATCTCCACACTAGGAAAAAGTAAGATATTCCTACAATTTCTCCTTGCTATAGATGTTATAAATTCAATGGTTTTATTGACAGTGGAAAAGTGGTAAGACCACAAGAGAACTAAACAGACGATGTAAAGGAGACCATTCATTCAGGTCAAGATAATTCTCTCTTGCTCCATACACCAAAGCACTGGTTCTGCCCTTATGATCCCAAAAAGTGCACATTTTTTCTTAAGCCAAGGGCAAAACTCAGTTCAAATTGTCTAGTAAGAGTGATGTATCATGAAATGCCAGAGATCTGGCCACAGCAACTCCAAAAATGCTCTGTGGAAACAAGGTGCATTAAAAGTAGAGAGACATGAAGAGAAGTCCTTCAACACTCTAATCCCAAAGTTCACTTGGAAGTGTCAACAGCCTCGACATAACTTAGAGGGGTGCAACCTCAAATGGATATTCAAGTTTGTAAAAAAGGACTCTCACACAGAGGGGAAAAAATCATCAGAAAGGAGAATTTGTATTTAGCCATGGTGATCATGAGATTACATTATATCCTTGAAAAAAGACTTGATGTGCTGTCCTTCAATGTTTTGAACATGCTTGGCTTCTCATAGTTCTTTGCTGAGCCAGTTAATCTTGACGGGGAGGCCTGTTGTGCGAAGAAAATACTGCCAAGCGAGCTTGATGGAAAAGGTGAAGTAGCCGATAGATGAATGGCAGAGCAGTCGGAGAGGCTGAGGAGGAAAAACAGGGAATGGAAGACGTTAACTCTCATGTTCTCCATCTACAAAAAGCAACTTGCATTTTCTCAAGTCGCTCTGACACAGAAAAAAAATCTACAAAAATATCCTTCCATTCTTGGTATGATGGTTAGGATGAACATAGAGCTCAGAAACACTAAAGGTATTCACCTGCAACATTTTACCTTTTATTATTTTTTTTTGGCAATAAAGGAACATTTAGATAATAGCAAAGACAGTGGGAATAAAGTCATATTATTGGTTTAACAAGAAGTATTTTCTAGTTACTTTCTGAAATTATGTTTAAGAGCATTTTTAAGCATTTTAGGGAATTTTTCAAGGCTTATTCCATCCTTCATCAATTCTAATAGAGTATGTGCATTGTGCTATGCTAATAATATATTGTATGTACATATAATATTGATCATAATATTGTAATACAATATAATACTAATAATTAATACTAATATTATTAAACTGTTCCAGACAAGCTTATCTATCCAAACACATCTCTCAACTTCCTTCCAGGAAGTTGAGATTGTCTGAGGAGGCCCTGCTCTTGATCCCACTGGCTTTACAGGCACATCTGGCAGGGATGAGAGACAGGGCCTTCTCAGTGGTGGCCCCTCGGCTGTGGAACTCCCTGCCTAGGGATATTAGATTGGCCCCCTCCCTCCTGATCTTTCGAAAAAGAGTGAAAACCTGGCTCTTTGAGCAAGCGTTTGAAACTTTGGCATGACCAGATAAACTCAAATTGGAATATGAATTAGGAACGGCTAAGACGATGGAACATATCGGGCGGATATGGGTGGGATAAAAGTGACGTAAATAATAATAATAATAAAATAATACAATATAATAATATAATAATTATATATTATATATTACATGTAACATTTCTAATAATATTGCAGTATAGTGGTGTAGTACAATATAGTAATATATAATACTAATATTGAACTATGCTAATAATATAATATATTGTATGTTCATATGTCTTGTAAGCCGCTCTGAGTCCCCTTCAGGGTTAGAAAGGTGGGATATAAATGTTATTAATAAATAAATAAAATTATAAAAGTAATAAAAATGTATAAGCAATGCAAAGTTGTCTGTTTTAAGAAACCTATACATTGAGTAACAGTACTGGGCTACTGAAACAACAGTCCTTCCTAAGCTCTAGACCACTGGTTCTCAACTTTCCTAATGCAGTGACCCCTTAATACAGTTCCTCATGTTGTGGTGACCCCCAAACATAACATTATTTTCGTTGCTACTTCATAAC
>NW_026847549.1:20682169-20737692 GCF_025583915.1 Anolis sagrei ordinatus
TTGAGCATGGTGATCAGATCATGATATGAATAAACATAACAGTTTCAATAATGTACCAGTAAGGCCTTCTCGTGGACCACCATCAGAATTTAGGGGGGGGGCTGAAGCCCCCAAGCCCCGCCGTCCCCCCGTCTACATGCCTGGTAGTAGTTAAAGAGAACATTCTAAGGATTATTTCTGTGTTTGATTTATTAAAATATTCCCATCCAAACTTAAGTAACAAAGATGGAGGCATTACTTTTCCTTCAACCCTTGTATATCATCATAGATATCCATGAACCACTGAATTATCAACACAGCTGGTAGGAAATTTAAGGGATTTGATTGCCTTTTCCCCCTGCCACCATTATGACAATAATCAGTACTATTTGCAATCATTCTGTGATCTATACCTTACAGTCATCATATTTTTGAGCCACAATTGCCATCATCAATGATGGTAGGCAATGCTGGCTGAGGCTGATGGGAGGTGGAGCTCCATAACATTTGAGTTTCTTATACCTTTTAAAAGAAAATGGATTCCTGTAGACTTGTAGTACTGGTTACCTGTAGAAATCAAAAAAATACCCTCCCCCAAATCTCGGCACATACCAACATGCTGCTTAGGGCAAAAAAAAAAAATCTAATGCTGGATGAAAGAAAAGGTTTTATATATGTATGAGGAGATATTAATTGCTGAAAAAATTGCCATGGGCAATTCTTACTTTAGCATGCACACAGGTTTGGATTACTACAGACTATGTTCTTTTCCCTCTCCAATTTTATTCTTTTCACACTAACCCATTCTTTGCATTCCCTTTGTGGCCAAGATCCAGGAGAGAAATCTCTGTGATTATCAGCATTCCCACCCTCAAAAAGCATGAGGCAACAGGAAAACTCCACAGACTGTGGCCAGAACAAAATCAAACAATGACCATCCCCAGAGACAACAATGCTCCATTGTCCTGCATGGCCTTTTCAGTCTTTTCCATTCTAATTCCTGAGAAGCCACTGTTAACAAAGGAGCAGCTAGAAGCCACTTCCTCCTCCTCCTTCTCCATACCAGGGCATATCCTGCTTGGGGCAGGAGATGTATCATCTTGATCTAATAATTTAGAGACTCTGCTGTTGAGGGATTGAGGAGAAGGGGGAAAACCCTCACCAAGCACTTCAGATTTAGTAATTGTAGTGAAAATAAATGAAGTGGAGAGTGGACTATTTTTCCACGATTATGGAAAGAACAAAAGAGTATTGTTTCCTCCTGATTTCGTGTTGCTTGAATTCATGGCAAAGAACAGCAGCAATATGGATATTTTTCTAAAGATTATGGTAGATTTGATCTGTGGGAAGAATCAGACCCTTAATAACGCATACTTTCTAGGACACTAGCAAGTAAATCCCAGACCAGGATTGGGAAATATGTGCAGTTTGGAAAGGGGATCCAAGACATCCCTTTAGATACCTTTTGCTTTCCCTAAACCTCTTTGTGTTTTGCTTGTTTGTTTGTTTAAAAAATGCAACATAACTGTTTAGTCTGCTCCTGACACGATAAATAAATAACCTAAACCTCTACAACTAAAAACCAATGTCACTTGGAGTGGTCCAAAACGGCAATTGCAAGGGCTACTGTGAGTCTCTGGCTAAGACAAAATTGGCAGCCCGATATGATCCAGTATGTACTCACCTTTGCTTTGAACTCTTAGGATCGATCAACCTTGTTATGGGACTCTTTCATATTAAACAGATACAGTGCTATTATTTCACTTGAACTAGTATGGTTCTACCTTATAGAATCCTGGGCTTTGAAGAGGTGTATGGCAGAGATTTCTAAATCCTCTTCCCCATTCTGCCAGCCCAAGGATTGTATAGGATGGAAAGGGAATCATAATTCCTATATTGGGAGAAATGCAGGATAAATTAATGTGCAATGTGAAAAGGCCCTTGGTTTCATTTCAGTTTGAACTAATTTCCCAAGATCCATCAACTCAAGCCTAATGCAAGACAGTTATAAATAAAACACTGTAAGCTCAGAAAACTGCTTTTAGTTCCAGGGCTAGAAAGAACTCACAATTCTTTTACAGAGCAATTAATTACAATTTTCTTCATTTCATGGGGTCAATAGTATTTTTTACTGCTATTGTTAAACATTTGGAAGTTAGTAATTTTTGCTTAACTATCTGTAAATCATAGAATCATAGAGTTGGAAGAGACATCGCTGTCTATCCAGTCCAACCCCCTGCCAAGAAGCAGGAAAATTGCATTCAATGCACCCGCGACAGATAGCCATCCAGCATCTGTTTAAAAGCCTCCAAAGAAGGAGCCGCCGCCACACTCTGGGGCAGAGAGTTCCACTGCTGAACAGCTCTCTCAGTCAGGAAGTTCTTCCTAATGTTCAGGTGGAATCTCCTTCCCAGTAGTTTGAAGCCATTATTTCGCTTCCTAGTCTCAAGAGCAGCAGAAAACAAGTTTGCTCCCTCCTCCCCATGACTTTCCCTCACATATTTATACATGGCTGTATGTCTCTTCAACCTTCTCTTCTGCAGGCTAAACATGCCCAGCTCTTTAAGCTGCTCCTCATAGGGCTTGTTCTCCAGACCCTTTATCATTTTAGTCACCCTCCTCTGGACACAATCAAGCTTGTCAAAATCTCCCTTAATGTGCGATGCCCAGAACTGAACACGGTATTCCAGGTGTGGTCTGACTTCCCTGGATCTAGACACTATACTCCTATTTATGCAGGCCAAAATCCCATTGGTTTTTTAAGCTGCTACATGGCATTCCTGGCCATTTTTTAACTAGGACTGCGAGATCTGTTGGACACGTACTGATATCAAGCCAGGTATCCCCTATTCTGCTTCTTTGCATTTCATTTTTCTGAGCAAAGCAGATCCAGGTTTAATAAAGGAGGCGGAAGGTGGGATCACAATCCTGAAAAAGTTACAGAAAATAAACATATCAAACAACTGATTTCATACTGACAGAGTTTTGGAGCACAATACTCCTGACCCCATAATTGTGTTGAAAAACAAAGTATGGATTGTCAATGTTGCAATCCCAGGTGACAACAGGATTGAAAAAAAAAACTGGAAAAGCTGACACGATATGAGGCTTTAAAGATCGAACTGCAGAGACTCCGGCACAAGCCAGTAAAGGTGGTCCCAGTTGTGATCACTGGGTGCAGTGCCTAAAGATCTTGGCCTGTACTTAAACACAATAGGCGCTAACAAAATGACCATCTGTCAGGCGCAAAAGGCCACCCTACTGGGATCTGCACACATTATTCACTGGTACATCACACAGTCCTAGATACTTGGAAAGGGTCCGACATGTGATCCAATACAACAGCCAGCATAGTGACCTTGTTTGCTGTGTTGTGTTTCAAATAACAACAACAACAACAACACCTTTATTTATATTCTGCTCTATCTCCCCAAGGGAACTCTAAAAACACATAGAGGCAAATATTCAATGCCTCACCACAAAAGCGGACAAGGATACAACCCACCAAATCCCAACACCAATTGACATCAAACAACCAATTATAAATAAGACCTAAAAACACAAAACAGTTACATTATAAAGTTATATCTAAGCATAAAAGCATAAAAACATAAAAATCATTTCAAACCTCAGTTTAACGAGCTCCCAAAGGTTCACGAAAAATTGAGGTTGTACAGCATTTATAATAACACAGCAGCAACAATGTTGATGGAAGGGACATTTCAATCCTATTTTTGATAAACTTGTTACTCTGAGGAAAGAGAGGGTACATACAAGGAAGGAATTCCTAGGCCAGTTATGTTTCAGAAAGCAATATATTCTAGGCAGGGAGGAGCTGGGCTGGCCAGCTGCTATTCTCTGCAAAGACTGAGGCTGACAAGCCGTTTTCTTTCAACACTATATTCTACCTAGAAAGAAAACAGAGCAGAGGTGGATAACAGCAAATAGATGGAAGGCTAGGTGGGAGAAATGGGTACATAGCTGTTCCTATGCATGCCAAATTGGCTGTGAGAATGGCAACGTCCACATCCCACTTTTTTTGCAGAAAGTCCCTGGGGGTTAAATGCATAACAAATGGATAAGATCTAAAGATTAAGTTTGCAAGACATGTATGGTATCCCCAAATATATCTTTTTTAAAAAACAAATTGTTATCTTTGAGCAGCATTGAGCAACTCAAGAGTTTTGCTGTTTTGGTGAACTTTTTACATACTTGCACAACATTTTATGACCCTGGGTAGGGCCATTGATACTTTTAGAAAATGATGGCATCCCACACACAGAGAGACTAAGCTGTCATTCTATCTATATTTATTTTTAAAATTGCTTACATTGGAATTGGTAGGATTGGAGATTTGCTGTTGATTGATACAGTAGGAGCCACAGCTCATGTAAATGCTGATCAGAGGTCACAATTGATGTTGCTTCATAATGCAATATATCGAAGTCACAAGTGGTGCTGACATAGTATGGTTACTATGAGACTCCTTGATAGCTTGTTTAATATGTATTATGTATTAGCACATCCACATTTTATGCAGATTTAAGTCCTGTGAACCTAGGTCCAAAATCCCTTAAGAGCCCAACAATGTCCCTGGAGGTCGTCATTCTTACCTACAATTTAACATTTTTATGACAAAGTGACACACTTTGTCAAAATGCCCAAACTGGACATACTGTGAAGAAACAGGAAAGACCTTCAAAATGGTGCCAATGTGAACCATTCACTCTATGTAATTAACCCATACCATCTGTTTCCAGGTTGGCATGCAGGATGCTCTTTGGTTTCTATTGTCTCTCACTAGTTCTCTAATCAGCAAACCATTCTCTGAAGAATGTCAGAACTACCATTTTGGATCATACCAAGAGCCTATGTCAAGGGTTAGGACTATTTGGCCCACTGGATGTCGTGGTAATGGCATAGCCAAAGATGATAGTTGTTGTAGAGCAGCATCTTGTGTACCCCAGGTTTTCCACTCTTGGCTATCTGGTCCAGCATTCTTGTTGCATGAGTATATCCAGAACAGTGTTGTTCCTAGTGGCCAAACAGGAACCTACAAGTACTCACCTACTTGAGTCAACATCTCCAAGTACATTTTGTTATTGTTGTGTACCTTCAAGCAGTTTCTGAGTTATAGAAACCCTAGCAAAGTTTTCTTGACAAGATTTGTTCAGAGTGAGTTTGCCTTTCTCTGAGGCTGAGTGTCATTAGCCCAACATCACCCGGTGAATTTCCATACCTGAACAGAGATTCGAATCCTTATGTCCAGGGGCCAACACTTGAACCACTATACAACACTGGCTCTTCTAAGCACCTTTACTGTTTCAAAGCCCAGAATCAGTTACTAAATGATGTTCCACCTCATTCTACACTGAGTATGTTTGCCTAACCCCATTCAACCAAAGTCATTTGCATTGCTCTTTCCTATGTAAAAATCAAAACTTTACGTAAACTATGGAAAACAAACACAGCTTAAACTAAGCTTGTATTTGTGAGGTAATGTTCTCTCTGAAGACGTGCTCAAAAAGAGTATTTCTCAGACTCATATGGGCACCTGGCAATTGTTTTTTTTCCCCAATGCTAGGGACAAACACCCCATTTGTGCCTGTTGAGAACAAATGTTTCTTCTTTTTCCTGGAATGTCACTAGGGGCCAGCAGACAGTTGAGGGACCATCTCTTCATATAATTTTTCATTTCATTTATATGCCACCTTTTTCCTGCCAGTACTTTAACAAACACTGCTCCATAGGATACACATAATGCTTTGACAAAATCAGGTAAGGACTTTCACTCTGGATCCTTGGATGCCCTTGAATTCTTTTAGTAAAACATAATATGCATAATTTCACAAGCCTTTAATATCTCTCATCTTGTCTTAGTCCAGGAGAGGTGTTTCTTTTCACAAAGAAAACAGGAGAGGGACAGCTGTCAGGAACAACTCTCTACAATGTGCTGGCAAATCAACTGAGAACTCCTGAATAAAACAGATAGTTTGCTAGTGTGTGATGGAGGTAGGGAAATAATCAATTTAATTTTAGAACTGACTTTGCTGAATGATAAATGTACTCTGTTCAGTGGGATGAGGTCCCAGGTATAATTTGACCAGTAGCTGAATTCCAAATTGAATGCATTGGAGAAAATGGTATGTGAAGGATGCGCTAACCAGCTGAAACACTACTTGGAGCTGATGGACATTTCCTCTGTTCCTTGCTCTTTAAGTCTTCCAGGGCTAGGATGAAATGCAGTAATTGATACATTCTCAGTTGGACAGTGGTTACCTGAAACTGCAGAAATGACTGGACAACTTTAAATTAGCTTACTTCCAGTCCCAACCACTACAGATTTGCATCTCTTGGAGGGCCTAGAGATTCATGAGATATTCTGCAATTGAAGTCATTCTTCCTTCTATGTTGTTGCAGAGAAAATAAAGCAGGAATAAATGCTGGAGATGTTGCCTTGAATTGACATATTCCCCTCCTATGCTTCCAGCAAAGGTTTCTGGTACTTTATACAAATGGTTGTTCTTGCAGAATGCAGCTCTTCCCCCTGCTGGCTAAGACAAATACTACTCTTTCAACCAAGCTTTGGAACTTTTAAGGTACATTTCTTAAGAACTCGCACACAAACCACTTCTATTCTTGCAAGGATGGCCAGACCTTGTGTCATCTTTACAGATATATTTGAACAAAGAAAATATATCTTGCTTAAAGCTACTGGTATGTAACAGAAGTAGATTCAGAAATCAAGAGACAACATTTAAAAACATGCTTGATGTGATGTTTAGCATTTTATTAGGTGAGGGATATACTTTTTTAAAAATTCAGGGGATGGATATGTATATTCTGTCGAGCACCTAGTATAGAATTCAAAGTGTTTCTTTAAAAAAATAAAAATAAAACAAAATCCCTATCCACCCAGCATCATAGTCCAACACTCTATTATACTATAACATGCAGCATTATTTATAATAATCTGTCTTGCCAAGACTGTCGGGAGTTGAGGTCCAACAACACGTTGAAGGCTACACAATTCCCATCCAGTTTAGAGTAGGTGTGGAGGCTAAAATACAAATAGTGGTATTGGTGGAGAGTGAGACATATTTGAAGCTTCATACAAGTGTTCTGAAAGTGGAGAAAGCCAACACCGTCACTAGATGTTTTCAGGAAAGCTATGAGACCACTGTAAAAAAGTGAATTGTGACAGTATGTTCAGAAGGGAGCAAGGAAGGAAACTATGGTTGGTTACCTGTAACCATGGTTCTTCAAGTGGTCATCTGTGGAATCCACACATGTGGTACTTTGGTGCCTATGTGCAGCAGGTACGGAAACTCAAATAGCTAATGAGACTTGACTAAAGGCCCACCCACCTTCCCCTGCGGGGATAAAAGGCTCCACGTGGTGCCATAGGCTCAGTTCCCTGCCGGCGAAGTGGCAGAGGAAGCAGCATGACCAAGTGTGGGGAGGATGGGTGGGGATGTGTGGATTCCACAGATGACCACTCGAAGAACCACGGTTACAGGTAAGCAACCATAGTTTCTATCTCGTGGTGTTCTGTGGAATGCCCACATGTGGTAGAGTACAAAAGCCACTTACCATGGATGGCGGGCGTCATGCCAGCACCGAAAAGAGGACTGCTCTCCCGAAGGCCACCTGGCATCTGGACAGGTCAACCTTGTAATGGGTGACAAACGTGAGCGGCGAGGGCCACTTTACAGATGTCCTCAAGAGGGACGCCTCGAGAGAAGGCGGTGGAGGTTGCAACTGCGTGGGTGGAGTGGGCCCTCAGGGTCAGAGGAGGTTCATTGGCCCCCAGCTCGTAGGCGAGGCGGATGGTGGCGCAGACCCAGGCCACAGGTTTAAAATATGCTGCCCATCCTCCTTCTGTGATTACAAAACTTGATAATGTGGTTTGAAGACTTTTTCATTAATAAGCGTGCTAATTGAGGGGATGGCTACAACTCCAGTAGTTTTGGGCCTGGCCTCATGATAGCTGCCCCGAGTCCCCTTTGGGGAGATGTTGGCGGAGTACAAATAAAGATGATGATGATGATGATTATTATATAGATGCTGTAACATCAAGCAAACAAATCAACATAACATTTATTTATTTAATTTTTTAATATACTACTTTTCTCACCCCGGGGGGACTCAAAATGGTTTATAACATACTAATGGCAAAATTCAATGCCAGGCATGCATATAAAAAGTTATAGTATCTAAACAATAACATATGAGTTTAAATTAATTAAAACCATTAAACATAAGACATAAGCAAAATTTAAACACTTATGTCTCACTTCTCCACCAATCTTTCCATATTCAGCAGAAAGGCATGTGTATGTTTTTTGCATTTTGTTTAATAAATTAAGATCAGTTGAAGCAGAAAACTTCTGAAAGGCCCATTTTTTCCATCTGAGTTGAACAAGAAATAGTGAACATCATAGGACTGTCTAATGAATGTCCAGTATCCATACACATTATGATTAAGTATTTGCAAGAAAGAGGAACATATGCTACCGCATCAGTAACTCAGGTTTGTGGTAATGAACCTGTTTCAGTAAAAATCTGCATCTCCAAAAGCCTCACTGCCAGTCTGTTTCCATGCACAATTCAAAGTGTTGGTTATGACTCATAAAACCCTACACTGCTTAGGTCCAGACCATCTGACAGAGCATATTCCCCAATATGAGCCTGCCCCGACCCTGTGATCCACAGGAAAGACCCTTCTCTTACAGGAAGACTATAGTGGTGACCTCTTCTTTGCTCTCCTTCTACTGACAGGCAAAGACTTTTTGTAATTCAGACACTTCAGAAACTGAAAGCTTTTAGCAAAGCAATAGAAGTGCTGCATTGCTTTGGATTGTATTATTCGACTTTTTAGAATGTTTTGTTTTTTATATGGTTAATAGTTGAATTAAGTTTTAATGATGACTTTTTGTATACTTTTAATTGCTATGTTTATAATGTGTTAGTCATCTCATTCAAGTCTTGGGAAAAATGCTGGTCATAAATGGGGTTGATTACTCTAAGAACTTCTAAAGTGTCAACATTCTATGCCATAGCTGTACATATAGAGACAGCGCAAACACAAAAAGGGTTTCATACAATCAGCCTACGCTTCCTTCCTTGTAGAAATTAGCATGAAACCAGGAATTCTGATACCATCAAAACAACTGAGCAAGTAAGCTGCTCTTTTTATTATTCTGAATTTTAGTTAGTTTTTGTAACTGATTTACAGATGACATGTTAAAGAACACCTAAACAGTAGTGAGACGTTTATCTGTGGATAGATTTTTTATTTGGTCTACTACTAAAATATTTTTATATTTAATTTCTGTTCTTGTGTACACTTTCCTTCAGATATTTAGCAATATTCACATTTCAGAATCAAATTCTCAGAAAGCTGAAAAGAAATTTGTTCAATAAACTAAAATGTTCAGTTTTATTTGATATCCCAATTGTAACAGGCTACAAACTGCACACCTTTGGAAAGACATATGGAACCTCAGGCAGCTCAATGGGAGAACTACTGATGTGTTTGCCTTTCAAAAACTGGTCTGGGATATAAGTAATGAATTGCATTTTTTCCTGATTTAAGTTCTTTTCGCAGTTGCCATTTATGGCACTTCATAAAATCTCAACCACCAGAAATCAGTTAAATGGATCCCCATCAAGATACATAAGCCTTAATTATAGTTAAATAGATAAAATCTTCAACTCACAGGGTATTAGATTTTTTTTTCAACACTGACAAGAAACTACTCATTTCAGATATAGATAGCTAGTTGGTTTTGTTATCTCAAACACCCATATATTCTAAAGTTGGCATGAGGGAAAGTGTGGTCCTTCATATCCTGTCCAACTGCAATTCCCATCGTGTTTCACTATTGGCTGTGATGGCTCGGATTCATGTGAACACCAGTCCAAGATTCTCAAGAGTCACACATTCATCACATGTGTTCTAACTGAAGTTTCTCTAATAGTGTACCTGGGCAAAACAATTTGTTTTTCTGTGTCATTAAAAGAATTAGCAAATATCTCGACATGTGTTATTTGGGACAATAAGAAACACAGATGTATTAACAAAAATGTTTATTTATAAACAACTACTGGTCCACAAAAATATTTTAAAAATTGTTATCCCCAATTATGTAAGTGTGTACTAAGAAACTGGCTCCATTCTCCTCTCTCTTCTCAAAATCACAAGGGGAAAAATTGCAAGTGACAGCATCCATCACATTTTTCTTCTGCAGGTTTAAAGTTTCAAATAACAATCACAACACACTGGATAGCCACTTCTAGTTAGAAACACTTTGTAGAAGAGTAATATTGTCTCCTTTTAACATGATTCGACCTGAAATGGAAAACAGGATCATTAGACCTATATGGATACAAAGGATCTGTTTTCTATTAACATTTGCATTCAGTTTTTAGTTAAATATACAACCCACTATACAGTATCTCTCTAATCTTACTTTGCTCCTCTTGTTCTCTCCCATTTTCATCTTTCAATCTCTTCACCCATGTTTTTTTTTCCTTTTTCAAATAGTAAGCCATCCTCTTCATTGATTCTATATTACAACTTTGGGAACTGCTTTTAACATATAAATAATTATTTATTATATTTCTTTCCTCGAAAGCTTCTAATTGTTTTCTCTTCTTCTTTAATTCTCTTCAGATTTTTCTATCCCTAGTTCTTTTATGTCTGTCCTGCAAGGTTTTTATTTCTTTTATTATCTTATCCTGTTCACTCTCCATCTCCTTCTGAGATTTACCTCTAAACTTATTCAGTGACCCCTTATCAGAGTCTTGCTTGCATCCCAAATTATATCTTTAGTTACTTGTCCATTATCATTGGTCTCAAAATACGTGCTTATTTCTTTCCTAACCGTTTCATATACTTCCTCTCTACTGTTTAGAATTGTTTTATACCTCCAAGTTCTTTTCTTTCTAATGGTGCATGGCCTGACAAATATATTGGAAGTGTTTTTGCCTCTAGAATCAATGATTGGTTTGTATTTCCCCCCCAGAATATAATCTATTTTACTGTATGTATTGTGTCTTCCTGAGTTATCTGTTATACTCAGGTTCTCCCTCTAACAACCCACTATACGGTGACATAATGGATATCACTAATATTGACTAGCTTATCTATTATTATTATTGTTATTAGTAGTAGTAGTAGTAATAGTAGTAGTAGTAGTAGAATTCTGCTTTATCTCTCTAAAAAGAGAATCAAAGAGGCTTACAATAAAATTGATACAATGAAAAACCTGACAAACGTACAAACATTAAAATAGAATGACATACCAAAAGTAAAAACCCATAAAACCAATTAAAAACCTATACATATAGCTAAAACCAGAGCACTCCCTTAACTTGATCTTTAAAACCTCCTTCTTTAAAAACCTTCCTGAAGAAAACAGCTGTAGCATGCCATCAAGAGGATAGCAAGGAGGGGACCATTCTGGCTTCCCTGGGCAGGCACTTTCAGAGTCGAGGAGCAGCCAATGAGAAGGTCCACTCTCTCGTTCCCACCAACTGAGCCTGCGAGGATCTCAGGACCAAGGCAGGTTTGTACCGGAAATATACCATATATACTCAAGTATAAGCCGACCCGAATATAAGCGGAGGCACCTAATTTTACCACAAAAAACTGGGAAATCTTATTGACTTGAGTATAAGCCGAGGGTGAGAAATGCAGCCAGTCCTGGTCAATTTCAAAAATAAAAATAGATATCAATAAATTACATTCATTGAGGCATCAGTAAAGGAAATGTTTTTGAATATTTACCATATTTCAAAGAAAAATGGTAAATTAGTTTTGTAAGTTGAAAAGGAGGGTCAGCAAAAAACCAATATGGTATCAACAATAATTTTATAATAATAATAAAACTTCATTTGTATCCCACCCTATCTCCCTATGGGGAATCAGGGTGGCTTCTGACATAGTAACAAGCAAACATTCAATGCCTCTATAAACAGAAAATCATAAAAATTCAAAACAAAAGACAATACTAAACATTGTACAATAAGTTAAAATAAACAGTTGCATTAAATAATTATCATTCAAAGAAATTTAAAAACCAGCCTAGCTAAAGTGTCATATCAGTTCCCTTTTGCCTTCTGTCAGGCTTCTCCTATTGATGCAGCCTAGAACGGCACTGGCCTTTTCAGCTATAGCATCATATCGTTGGCTCATGTTCCACTCGTGGTTGACTAAGACTCCTTTCATAGAATCCTGGAGTTGGAAGGAACCTCTAAAGGACCTCTAGTTCAACCCCCTTCATTCTGCGTTCATGCTGGGAAAGCACAATCTAAGGACCTCTGACAGATGGCAACCCATTCTTAATAATATTAAGGGACGAGGAGCAGGGCCTTCTCAGTGGCGGCCCCCCGCCTGTGGAACGCCCTCCCCGGGGAGATTAGATCGGCGACCTCCCTCCTAGCATTTAGGAAAAAACTAAAGACCTGGATGTGGGACCAAGCCTTTGGTCACTCTGATAATTAAATCAAGGACCGGTGACAGACAAGGACAAATGGAATAGAACGGATGTATGGACTCTGACATATGGACTCTGACATGAGATTGTTTTTAGGATTATGTTTTATTATGTATTGTTGTTTTTAACTTAACTGCTGAATTTTATATTTTTTGGATTACTTGTTGTGTGATTTGGGCATCTAATTGTGCCCTTTATGTAAGCCGCCCTGAGTCCCCCTAGGGGTGAGAAGGGCGGGGTATAAGTGAATGAAATAAATAAATAAATAAATAAATAACCATAATCATAATCATAGAGTTACTGGGGCTTTTTTAGCGGGAAGTCCATCTGAACATGAGGAAAGTATCCGAATTCGAAAAAGTGTTAACATACAAAACCCTGTACGGTTCCGGTCCAGTGTATCTGTCCGAACGTATCTCCCTCTACGTCCCACCCCGGAATTTGAGATCATCTGGGGGGGCCCTGCTCTCGACCCCACCGCTATCACAAGTGAGGTTGGTGGGGACGAGGAGCAGGGCCTTCTCAGTGGTGGCCCCTCACCTGTGGAACTCACTCCCGGGGGAAATTAGGTCATCAACATCCCTCCTCTCCTTCAGGAGGAAATTAAAAA
Source organism: Anolis sagrei ordinatus (assembly GCF_025583915.1). Classification (NCBI taxonomy): domain Eukaryota; kingdom Metazoa; phylum Chordata; class Lepidosauria; order Squamata; family Anolidae; genus Anolis; species Anolis sagrei. The sequence goes on from NW_026847549.1 coordinate 20,695,262, forward strand.
CGTGGTTGTGGGACCAGGCCTTCGGGCAATCTGACAACTAGACCCAACCAGACGAATAGGACTGACAGGACTGACAATTGTGGAATTGGAATTTGAACTATGAGATAGAACGCTGACCGTCAATGAGGAGAAATTGGTTTGTATTGGTTTTATGGTTGTAATGCAAGAATTGCTGTTAATTGTTAATTGATGTTATTTTGTTTTATTGCTGTTATGTGATGCGGGCATCGAATTGTGCCTTGCTTTTGTAAGCCGCCCTGAGTCCCCTTCGGGTTGAGAAGGGCGGGGTAGAAGTAACCAAAATAATAATAATAATAATAATAATAATAATAATAATAATAATAATAATAATATCAACTATTTCAGCTGAAAGACTGCTAAAGCAAAAGCTTACCCAACTGCTGCTTCCATGCCACATCTGGTGGATCCTCAGGAACCAGGCACTCCTCTTGTTGCCGTAACCATTGATGCTTTTTCTCCTCAATGCTCTCATGCGCTTCTGCTTGCTGATCCCCGCTCAGCGCTTTGCAGCCTTGGAGCAGACCCTCCGCCTCTGCCAAGTGCCCAAGAGGCAACAGAACATGGAAGAGATACAGCTGGACCAAGAGGCCATAACTGGGCAAGTGCTGGTTGGTGGAGGAATGAAGCCAATCGCGACCGATTTCTAGCATCACTTGAGGTTCTTCCACTTTGCTATGCAGAAGGATGCTAGAAGAGAAGACAGCAACAACTCCTTAATACCCTGACAGTGTAATACATGGATGCATTTATCTAGAACTGTCCATAGACATTGTCACATTATATCACAAAGACGTATGCCATGGAAAGGCCTAAGTATCTTAAAGGCATAGGTCCTGTCTGATCTCGGAAGCTAAGCAGTCAGTCCTAGTTAGTGCATGGATGGGAGACCACCAGTGAATGAATACCAGTTTGGTAAGGGTTTTCCCCTGACATTAAGTCCAGTCGTGTCTGACTCTGGGGGTTGGTGATCATCTTCATTTCTAAGCCAAAGAGCCGGCGTTGTCCGTAGACACCTCCAAAATCATGTGGCAGGAATGCCTACCAGTTTCTGCAGGCTATATTTCAGAGTAATAAATTGGCACCTGGTGGCGCAGTGGGTTAAACCGCTGAGCTGCTGAACTTGTTGACCAAAAGGTCGCAGGTTCGAATCCGGGGAGCGGGGTGAGGTTCCACTATCAGCCCCAGCTTCTGCCAACCTAGCAGTTCGAAAACATGGGCGGCTTACATGAGGCCAAGCCCAAGAATTACAACAAAGCAAAGTAAAATATATATACAACAGAAAATAACATCAAATCAAATGCAAACAATAATGAAATAATTCAACAGGGTAAACAGAAGATATAAAATAAAATAATGAAGGAATTGAACACAGTGGGTTGGGCCAAATGCAAGGGGTAAAATTAAAACCCTGGGTGAGATAGATAAATAGAGTAGAATCCAGGGAGTGGCGTGAGCTCCCACTGTCAGCCCCAGCTTCTGCCAACCTAGCCATTCGAAAACATGCAAATGTGAGTAGATCAATAGGTACTGCTCCTGCAGTAAGGTAACGGCGCTCCATGCAGTCATGCTGGCCACATGACCTTGGAGATGTCTACAGACAACGCCGGCTCTTCGGCTTAGAAATGAAGATGAGCACCAACCCCGACTGGACTTAATGTCAGGGGAAAACCTTTACCTTTACCTTTACCTTAAACTGGCAAAACCCCTTCTGAACATTCCTTGCCTTAAAATGCCATATGGAGTTAATGGTCCCCATAAACACACAGGAAACCAGGCACAACATTCTAATCCCCTTTACCACGTATCTGGAAATTTTAAAAATAATAGAATAATGTTTCTGGCAGGCACATTCCTTGACCCAAGGGAGTCATATTAGGATGTTCTGGATTATATATAATGGACTGGGGGGTTCTAGTGAAAAAAAGTATGCTTAACTACATTTCTAGCCTATCTTGACATTTTAAACATTCCAAAACAGTGCAATGCTGAATTCATCCTATTCACTTTATGTAATATGTATTTGGAAGGCAAAGCTCCCTTGTCCCTCTATGAGCCACAACCTTCGGAGGTGCAATTGATGGGGACAAGAGACAGGGCCTTCTTGGTGGTGGCACTTCGGCTGCGAAATAAGATTGGACCCCTCCCTCCTGACATTCAGGAAAATTACTCAAAATGTGGCTTTTAAAGCAAGCATTTGGGGAGTGAGATGAAGCAGCAAAGAAAACTTCAGGATTGGTGTAATGTTATATTATGTTGTTTATGTTTGATGTTTTATAGTTCACTATTTTAATCTATTATGATATGCTATTTTAGTTATGTGTTGTGTTTTATATCTTGTGAGGCTCTGAATTTTGCCATTTACTTTGTTGTGAACCGCTTTGAGTCCACCTAGGGATAGAGAAAAACAGTATATAAATGAAATAAATAAATAAATAATATTATGTAAACTGTCCTGACATATGTGTAACCTTCTACAAGATCCAGACAAAGCTGTTTCCCCTTTATAACGTAATTTTCTCCTGCGTCTTTTTCTTTTTAATTTCCACAGAAAACAAGTTAAGGAACGAAATATTCCAGGAGTCAATTCCTTGGAAGTACTCAATGGTTACAATGAAGTGGAATTCTTAAAACTGGACAGTATTGTCAGAAATATTAAAAATTTACTGGGTATTTTTTATTACAAAAGTTGAGTCAAGCACTGAAAGAGTTAGTAGGCTGAAGCCTGTTAGAGTCAGTGGGCCAAAGCTAGTGTCGTCCTGAGGAGAGTGAGTAGGCCGAACCCTGTGAGTCTGTGGTCCAAAGCTAGTATCGTTCTGAGGACAGTAAGCCGAAGCCTGCTACAGTCAGTGGGCCAAAGCTAGTGTCGTCCTGAGGACATTGAGTAGGTTGAAGCCTGTTAAAATCAGTGGGCCAAAGCAGAAATGTATCCAATTGTCTGGTGATTATGTGGAAAAGTGAATAGTGTTAGTTAAAGAGCAAATTCTAAGGATTATTTCTGCGTTTAATTTATTAAAATATTCCCATCCAAACCCAAGTAAAGAAAGTGGAGGCATTACTTTTCATTCCACCCTCGTAGACAGACACACAGAGGCAATTTAACATTCCAGCTTCAGGAGGGTATGCTTGATTCCGGCCAAAGAGAGAGATGCCGCTTCACCGTCCACTTGTGACACCGAGTCCTTGATGGAGTACTTCCTCATTCTTACAGACGCTGCTTGAAGGTTTTATGGTGTCGTAAAATTAGTTAAATTAGCCTCCCTGCATAAAGTGGTACCAAAATTTCCTACTTGACAGATGCATAGGTCGACAGCAAGCTAGACTATTAATAGTTGGGAGCTTACGCCTACCTGGGATGGCTTCGTACTCATGACCTCTCGGTCAGTAGTGATTTAATGCAGCTGGTTACTAACTAGATGCGCCAAAGCCGTGTGAATGTCCACTTGAAGGCTGATGTGGTACAGAAACATTTTAATGAAAACTAGGCATAGAGAGGAAAAGAAACTCACCACAGCTCTAGGATTTTAGGCGGCCAACACTCAGGGTCCTGGTAATATTGAAGAATCCATGGAAGGACATCCCTCCACCGATCCATCTCAGCCAGGGCCTGGATGCCCACAATCATTAAAGAGCATTTCAGTTCTTCAGAGCTGGTTCAACAAAGAGAGATGCCAAATTACAACTTGCAAGGTACTAAAAGCAACCCTTCTTCAAGTAACATCCTCCCCGCTTTGAACTAGACTTCTACTTGCTATTTTTGCTGTCATAAATAAGATATTTTCTGCTTAAATCTCAAATATAAAATATGTGATTGATATAAAGTTTGATTTCAGTATTGTGACTGGGCTGTTATAGGGTTTTTCGGGCTATATGGCCATGTTCTCTCCTGACGTTTCGCCTGCATCTATGGCAAGCATCCTCAGAGGTAGTGAGGTCTGTTGGAACTAGGAAAATGGGTTTATATATCTGTGGAATGACCAGGGTGGGACAAAGAACTCTTGTCTGTTGGAGCTAGGTGTGAATGTATCAACTGACCACCTTGATTAGCATCTGATGGCCTGGCAGTTGTTGGGTGTGGCTTGTTGGTGCCTAGGGCAATCTTTTGTTGAGAGGTGATTAGTATTGTGACTCCTGGGGTCTTTCACACTATGTGGTCATAGCAGTATGATTCCACTGTAACTGCCATAACAACATCCTATGGCACTGATTTTCAACCTTCCTAATGCAGCGAACTCTTAATACAGTTCCTCATGTTGTGGTGACCCCCAACCATAACATTATTTTCATTGCTACTTCATAACTGTTATTGTAATGTAAATATCTGATATGCAGGATATATTTTCATGAACTGGACCAAATTTGGCACAAATATCCGATACGCCCAAATTGGAATCCTGGTGGGGTTGGAGGGGAGATTGATTTTGTCATTTGGGAGTTGTAGTTGCTGAGATTTATAGTTCACCTACAATCAAAGAGCATTCTGAACTCCACTAATGATGGAATTGAACCAAACTTGGCACATAGAACTCCCATGACCAACAAAATACTGGAAGGATTTGGTGGGCATTGACCTTGTAGTTCACCTACATCCAGAAAGCACTGTGGACTCAAACAATGATGGATATGGACCAAACTTGGCACGCATACTCAAAATGCCCAAATGAGAACACTGGTGGACTTGGGGAAAATAGACTTGACATTTGGGAGTTGTAGTTGTTGAAATTTATAGTTCACCTACAATCAAAGAGCATTCTGAACTCCACCGCTGATGGAATTGAACCAAATTTGGCACACAGAGCTCTCATGACCAACAAAATACTGGAAGGGTTGGAACTCCAAAACCTTGAGTTTTGGAGTTGTAGTTCACCTACATCCAGAAAGCACTGTGGATTCAAACAATGATGGATATGGACCAAACTTGGCATGCATACTTGATATGCCCAAATTTGAACACTGGTGGGGTTTGGGGAAATAGACTTGACATTTGGGAGTTGTAGTTGCTGGGATTTATAGTTAACCTACAATCAAAGAGCATTCTGAAACCCACCAATGATAGTATTGGGCCAAATGTCCCACACAGAATCCCCATGACTATCAGAAAATGGTTTTTGGCGATCTCTTTGACACCCCCGCGCAACCCACTCAGGGGTCCCGACCCCCAAGTTGAGAAGCATTGTTTATGCAATCCTGGACCTTGGAGTTTGTTGTTGAGGCACTAGAGCTCACAGAAAGTGGAAGGAAATCACATCAATCCAAAAGCCTCTCAAAACAGAGAAATTGCTCGTATTGCTGAGGCCAGAGACTAGGACAGGCATGGGGCAAACTTCAGCCCTCCCTCCAGGTGTTTTGAATTTCAATTCCCACAATTCCTAATAGCCTACTGGCTGGTTGGAATTGTGGGAGTTGAAGTCCAAAACACTTGGAGGGAAGGTCGAAATCTGCCCAAACCTGATGTAGATCCATCCTTCCAGTATTGTTCTATTGCAACCTCCATCAAATCCAGCCACCATTGCCAGGAATAATCAAAGAGGATGGGAGGTCCACTCCTATCTGGTGTTCTTGGTGTTCTCCTTCTTCCAGTTCTGATCTTTCTGTCTCCTGTTAAAACCGGTGCCTACCTGTTTGGGTCTCCATCCTCAAGGCTCTGGCAGCCCTTTTCGCACGCCTCTAGGGCAGCCACAAAGTCCCTGCGCATCACCAGGAGGTCGGTGGCATCCTCCAGCAACGAAGCAGCCGGAGATGGCACCGGAGACAGAGAGAGGGGTTCGCTGCTCCTCAAGAGAGACCCCAACCCACCAATGGTAGCTAGGGCTCCGGAGAAGTCGTCCCTCATCACGGCTGGAGGGCAATCCTATCAGAAGAAGAACACACCAACCTGTAAACAAGGCAGCCCTGGCTTTACAATATTCTTTAAAGTATGCTTTAGATTTGGAATATTCTTTGCTTTGTTATTTTTCTCCAATGAACTCACAACCCTCTTTTATCCTCTGCAAGGTGGAAAATACACACACAGGAGGCTCAAACAGGAACTCTCAAACCACCAACAAAATAAACCTAATACAAACATAATAATATTACTGTTAATAATAATACTTTATTTTTTTAAAAGAAAATACAACACAAATTATATACAAAACCATCAATAATAAACATCATCAAATAAAATAAAGTTTTATAATGCAAAATATAAAAATTATTAATAATAAAGAAATAATACTTTAAATTAAATTAATTTTACAACACAAAACATAACAATTGTTAATAATAATATTCAAAGAAATAATACTTTAAATAAAAATTAAAATAATTTTACAACACAAAATACAATCATTAGTAATAATAATAAACAAAGAAATAATACTTTAAATAAAAATTAAAACAATTTTTACAACACAAAATATAAGTAAACATTAATAATAAAAATAAAAATCAAGGAAATGAAATAAATTTTTACAACACAAAATATAAACATATATAATAATAATAATAATAATAAAAGAAATAAAGCTTTAAATAAAAATAAAAATTATTTTATAACACAATATAAATATTAATAATAATAATCAAAGAAATAATACTTTAAATAAAAATAAAAATAATTTTACTACACAAAATATAAATTTAATAACAATAATCAAATAATGAAATACATTTTGCAATACAAAATATTAACATTAATAATAATCAAGAATACTTTAAATTAAAATAATTTTACAACACAATATATAAACAATAAACAATAGTAATAAACCAAAGAAATAATACTTTAAAATATTAAATAATTTTAGAACACAAAATATAAACATTAATAATAATTATAAAATTGAAATATTTTTACAACACAAAATATAAACATTATTAAAAATGATCAAAGAAATACTTTAAATAAAAATGTAATTAATTTTACAACACAAAATATAAATAAACATTATAATTAATGATATTTAAAGAAATAATACTTTAAATAAAAATTAAAATTAAATAAACTTTTACAACACAAATATAAACATTAATAATAATCATAATCAAATAAAGTTTAAATAAAAATAAAAATAAAATCAATTCTTACAATGGGTTGTCGAAGGCTTCCATGGCGAAAATCAATAGGTTGTTGCGAGTTTTCCGGGCTGTATGGCCACGTTCCAGAAGCATTCTCTCACATCGATGGCAGGTGTCCTCAGAGGTTATGAGGTCTGTTGGAAACTACGACTGCCTAGAACACATCCTTTTATGAGAGATAATTCACCCCGTCTGCAAGATATATATAAACCCCACTTACCTATTTTCCAACAGACCTCACAACCTCTGAGGATGCCGGCCATAGATGTGGGTGAAACGTCAGGAGAGAATGCTTCTGGAACATGCCCAGAAAAATCACAGCAACCCAATTTTCACAAGTTTCTATAATACAGTAAATGTGTTACAGTAAGCTAAGTTTATATATATTTCCACAGATATATAAACCCAATTTAATATAAACCTCACAACCTCGGAGGATGCTTGTCATAGATGTAGGCAAAACGTCAGGAGAGAATGCTTCTAGAACATGGTCATATAGCCCGAAAAACCTACAACAACCCAGTGATTCTGGCGATGAAAGTTTGCCTTAATTTGGTTTTACTGACTGTACTGATTGCAGTACAGTCAGTAAAAACAAATTAAGACAAACTTAGCTTACAAGTCAATAATAACAAGTCAATACAGAGTTTTGGTATAGGATTAGTTATGCCTATTTTAATAGTAACTCTCAAGTAATCAGAAACTACATTTATCCGGCATAGGTGCCGGTTAACTGAGCGTCTACTGATAATTGAAACATTTCAGTAAATATGTTTTCTTAGCTTGCACACTAATCTAGGAAAAAAAGCCTCCAATGGGGCTTTGCAAGTAAACCTGCAACACTGCAGTCTTCTCACCAATGCAAATGAGTCTTGGAGTCTTATTTATCATATCCTATCAATGCAATCCAATGGGAAATTGTTTCTTCTTCCAAAGACCATGTTCTGACGCTGTTTGCAGAGAAACACAGCTGCACTCCTCTAATTCCTTGCTCAGCTGCAAAGGCGTCTTCCTCCTTTCACGCGCACAGACGCGCTGCAACAAGGCATGATGGGAAATGTAGTTTTGCAAGCAAGGCTGACTCACAGACCGTGAGAAAAGGCTGTTTGAGGACGCCAGAATGACAACAACCAGGTTGCAGTCTGTTGCAGGAAATATAGGAGTTTTACTTGCATTTTGAAGCGATTCCTAGAATGTTTTGCATCTGATTCAATGCTACAGGTTGAAGGAGGCTACAGTGCTAAATTACAGCAAGTCTACACTGTGAAAATAATTCAGTTTAACACCACTTTACCATGGCTTAATCCTAACAGATTCAGGCCCTTTCCTTTTCCCTCTCAGCCACTTAAGCGCCTTCCTCTTGGCACTTTCTCACTATCGCCCTCCATTCATTGCCTCTTCGAATTCTGCAGCACTGCTGGTCACAGCCGACCTCCACTTAAAGTAATTTCACACACAATGTTTTAAAGAATTTTGTGCATGACCCAAAGAAGAGTTTGACTATGGACAAAATCTTTTGACTAGGCCAGGTGTGGACCAACTTGGGTCCTCCAAGTGTTTGGACTTCAACTCCCACCATTCCTAACAGCCTCAGGCCCTTTCCCCCCTCAGCCGCTTATGCACCTTCCTCTTGGTACTTTCTCCCTATCGCCCTCCATCCATTGCCTCTTTGAATTATGCAGCAATGCTGGTCACCACTTTGCCATGGCCCTCCATTCATTGCCACTTCGAATTCTGCAGCACTGCTGGTCACAGCTGACCTCTAGTTAAAGTAATTTCACACACAATGTTTTAAAGAATTTTGTGCATGACCCAAAGAAGAGTTTGACTATGGACAAAATCTTTTGACTAGGCCAGGTGTGGACCAACTTGGGTCCTCCAAGTGTTTGGACTTCAACTCCCACCATTCCTAACAGCCTCAGGCCCTTTCCTTTCCCCCCTCAGCCGCTTATGCACCTTCCTCTTGGTACTTTCTCCCTCTCACCCTCCATCCATTGCCTCTTTGAATTATGCAGCAATGCTGGTCACCACTTTGCCATGGCCCTCCATTCATTGCCACTTCGAATTCTGCAGCACTGCTGGTCACAGCTGACCTCTAGTTAAAGTAATTTCACACACAATGTTTTAAAGAATTTTGTGCACGATCCAAAGAGTGCATCTACACTGTAGAACTGATGTGGTTTGACACCACTTTTAACTGCAATGGCTCTAGGCTATGGACTCCCGGGAGTTATAGTTTGGGGAGGCACCAGCACTTTTAGGCAGAGAAGGGGAAAGACCCTGCAAAACTACAACTCCTAGGATTCCGTAGCCTAGAGCCATTGCAGTTAAAGTGGTGTCAAACTGCATCAGTTCTACAGTATAGATGCACTCTTCATGTCATGCACAAAATTCTTAAAAATATTGTGTGTGAAATTACTTTAAGTGGAGGTCAGCTGTGACCAGCAGTGCTGCAGAATTGGAAGAGGCAATGGATGGAGGGTGGTAGGGAGAAAGTGCCAAGAGGAAGGTGCATAAGTAGCTGAGAGGGAAAAGGAAAGGGTCCGAGGCTGTTAGGAATGGTGGGAGTTGAAGTCCAAACACTTGGAGGACCCAAGTTGGTCCATGCCTGACCTAGTCAAATTATTTTGTCCATAGCCAAACTCTTCACCGTTCCCCATACTTTTTTTCTTCTTTTATTTCTCTTTTCTATGAACTCCCCATAAACCTTCCCGTAGATAGTTAGGAGATACCCCTTTTCCCCATTATTTATCCCACTATGCCAATCCTATTTTTTCTTTCTTTCTATTTTATCTATAAATGCAATTCACTAATTAAAATATTTTTAAAATGATTTTGTCCACCTGCAGCTACACCATGACACCGAGAACTGGGAAGCACTGGCCCTTGAGCACTCTAACTGGAGGTCAGCTGTAACAAGCAGTGCTGCAGAATTCAAAGAGGCACAAATGGAGGCGAAAGGGAGAAACGGGCCAAAAGGAAGGTGCATCAAGCAAACACTGACCAGGACCACCTTCCACCTGGAAACCAATGGCCTCACTGCGAGAGAACATGTGTATCAAGAATAGGACTCCACAATCATCTGCGGACACCCCACCAAAACACTACACTTGGAGAGCCATCATCCTCCAGCTAGGAGGGATCGCCTAAGTAAGTACACTTTGAAGCAATGCTAAAGACCTACCTGAAAGAATCACATTCCTCAGCAGGAATGAAAGGCACATTTCCTCCATCTGGTCACAAGGTGTCACTCAAGCAATGCATATTGGGAGGACCAATTCTTTTTTAAAAAAATATTATTTATAGCCTTCGACAATACATTATTTTCATTATTAATAGCTTTATTGTACACCAACTCCAAGTCATTTGTAACTTCCTATATGACACACTCACATGGTTTTCTGGGCAAAATTGATTCAGATGGGCTTTGCCGTTGCTCACCTCTGAAACTCACAATGGGTTTTCAGAGCAGAACTGAGATTTGAACTCTGGTCTTCCATGATCATCATAGTGCAATACACAAGGCAATGCACCACACTTGCTCTGTTGATAATGACTATTCCCCTCTGTAGCTGAATGAAAAGCATGCATAGTTCATGCTTTTTACCAGTCCATACTGTCCTGCCAGAGCAAGAAAATATGCCACGCAAATTATGCGTAAAGAACAAGTTGTTTACTCTTTGCAATGCAGAGCTGCATATATATAGTCGTGTGAAGAGTTGCATTGACTCACACAATGTCATTTTAGAGAGATTCAAATGGTACTTAGGTGTCCATGTTGGAGATGCATAGTTCAAGCCTAAATATGTAACTGCTGCCAAAACTCCCAGGCTCAGCTAGTCTCCTATCAGCTTCGTGATTATCATTTTCAGTAAACACACTCAGCAACTTTTTTTTACATGCCCTAACACCCCCAACACACACAAACACATATATATATATAACAAATTCAGAGGCTGGGTTACATTTTAAAATAAGAAATTAGCAATATTATAAACTATATTAAAAGTAAATGTAAAGGTTTCCCCTTGACATTAAGTCTAGTTGAGTTTTTTTTAAAGGCTTGGAAAATAAGCTAGTATTTGCATCATGCATTATTTTGGGTCAGGCTTTAGCACAGCAAGTTAACCATCAGCTGCAATAAATCTTGCCAATTGGAAGGTTGGCAGTCTGAAGCCCGGGTTGGAAGTGAGTGTCTGACTTTCAGCCCAGCTCACTACCCACCTAGCAGATCGAAAACAGCTGTGAATAGATAAATAGGTACTGTTTAAGCGGGGTGGTATTTCAATGGCATCATAAGCAAATACCAGAAAAAATTGCTGGTGATTTGATTAAAAAGGGTGCAGTTTGTGAACAGGGTTCTTCAGCATGGAGAATGGAGCAACAGAACCCACCCATGGCTGTGCTCGAGCACAACCTCCAAGATCCTGAAGATGGGAAAAGTCTATATACCTCTATCTGTGTACTGAACTGTGTCTGTCCTGCTAGTGTATAATGGCATTGAATATTTGCCATATATGTGTTCTGTGATCTGCCCTGAGATCCTTTGGGGTGAGAAGGGTGGAATATAAAGTAAAGGTAAAGGTTTCCCCTGTAAGTCTAGTTGTGTCCGACTCTGGGGGGTGGTGCTCATCTCCATTTCTAAGCTGAAGATCCAGCGTTGTCCGTAGACACCTCCAAGGTCATGTGGCCAACATGACTGCATGGAGCTCTATTACCTTCCAGCCAAGGTAGCACCTATTGATCTGCTCATATTTGCATGTTTTCTGACTGCTAGGTTGGCAGAAGCTAGGGCTAACAGTGGGAGCTCACCCCGCTCCCTGGATTCAAACCGCCAATCTTTTGGTCAGCAAGTTCAGCAGCTCAGGGGGGCTTATATAAAAATAAATACTGTAAATAAATAGATAGATAGTGTGGCAGGAACACCACAACAGAAAATGCCTTGGCCAGGATCCCAAAATAAGTGGTCAGAGGTGGCTGAGGAACACAGGAAGATAAGAAGAAATAAAATTTTCCTTAAATGAGGTACTTTAAAGTGTCTCCAAAACTATATTGAGTTTCTAGTCTTTAAAAGCAAAGATCCAGGACTATAGTATTTGGTGACTAATTGTGCAGAAGTTATACCAGGCCTGTATTTGGCAAATGGGAGCTTTCCCCACACACCCCATGAGACACTGGAGGAGGACGGAGCCGCAATTGTTTTCCAAAGCAACATTTCCAAAGTCTGGGTCAGGGCAAAGAGAGATGGCACGAGAGAGGACAAATGAGGACAGCCCTGTCTAAATTACACTTCACCCGCCTTAAATGGAATAGTGACACTGACTTCCATTCCATTAAGATGAATTCAAGAATTAATGCTTGCTTAAATCTCCTGCTCTTCTTTTAGAATACTATTCCTTTTTAAGGATCTTGAACTAAAGTGACTAAAGTGTATCTTCTGGGGTTGAAATGCATGGCAGCTGTTGTAAAGTGTACCTATGCTGTAGAATTAATGCCGTTTGAAACCACTTTAATTGCTCCCAGTGGTGCAATGGGTTAAACCCTTTTGCCGGCAGGACTGAAGACCGACAGGTCAGAGGTTCGAATCCAGGGAGAGTGTGGATGAGCTCCCTCTGTCAGCTCCAGCTCCCCATGCAGGAACATGAGAGAAGTCTCCCACAAGAATGGTAAAACATCAAAACATCCAGGCATCCCCTAGGCAACGTCCTTGCAGACGACCAATTTTCTCACACCAGAAGCAACTTGCAGTTTCTCAAGGTGATCCTGGTACGAAAAAACCTGCCCTGCTATGGAATCATGAGAACTTGGGTTTTTTGAGGTCTTTAGACTTCTCTGCCAAAAGTTCTGCTTTGGTGCCTTGCCAAACGACCAACAACATTGAGACGTGGCAGTTAGTGTTGTCAAACTACATTAATTCCACAGTGGAGATGTTCTTAGTATCTGTTAGGGAGGTTAATTTGAAAGCAGCTGAGGAAAATGGCAATACTGCATTCCACGGCCAACAGCCTCTTCTATCAGTGCTACTTTGCCTGGAGAAGCAACATAAATCATCATGTTTTCATTTAATCAGCAGCTCTTGACAGATCCACCTGCCCATCGAGATCACAGAATCAGAAATTAGAGAGCAGGCACGGTATGGGGTGCGGATGTCTAAACAAAGTAATTCCATAATAATGAAGGAAGCAAGTCCAACAATGTGCATGTATTTATGTTTAAAATGGTGTACTATGCTCTCTCCCCAAAACTGATTTGAATGACAATGTATAAAAAGCAGGTGCAGAGGACAATATTTGCTACCTGGTGACTAAACATTTGTCTTGTGTGGGCAAGGCATAGAGCACAATTATGTAGAGCAAGGCTTTTGCTTCAGGTGGCCAGTACTAAAGCTTAAGGGTCAAGCAACATTACGCTGTTACAAAACCCAATTGTGTGTAAGACAACCATCAATCCTTTGCTCTCTTAAGCCATTCATTTGTTATGACAGAACCAAATTGAGAATACAGTTATAATATATAGGAAAACCACAAACAAAGTTAAAATTTGGCATTAGATTTCCTTTGATTAGAAGCTGGCCACTTCAAGTGCCTCTGGTGTTGTTGTGGGAAGGTCCTCCATTGTGTATGTGGCAGAGCTCAGACTGCATTGTAGTAGGTGGTCTGTGGTCTGCTCTTCTTCACACTAGCATGTTGTGGACTCAACTTTGTGGCCCCGTTTCTTAATAATGGCTCTGCATGTCGTGGTGCCAGAGCGCAGCCTGTTCAGCACCTCCCAAGTTTCCCAGTCTTGTGTGTGTCGAAGATGGAGTCTCTCATTTGGCATCAGCCATGGATTGAGGTGCTGAGTTTTAACCTGCCCCTTTTGGACTCTTACTTGCTGAGATTTCCTGCAGGTATCTCTGAAGATCTCAAGAAGCTGTTTCTTTATATAAGTCATTGGCATGCTGGTTGATTTGTGTGTGTGTGTGTGTGAAAAACTGCAAGTCGCTTCTGGTGTGAAAGAATTGGCCGTCTGCAAGGATGTTGCCCAGGGGATGCCCAGATGTTTTGATGTTTTTTACCATCCTTGTGAGAGGCTTCTCGCATGGGAAGCTGGAGCTGACAGAGGGATCTCATCCTTGCTCTCCCTGGATTCGAACCTATAACCTGTCGGTCTTAAGTCCTGCCAGCTGGCTGATAGCCGAAAGCCTGTGTTGACTTGCAGGCTTTCAGGCATGAAATCCACAGTGGATGTACAAGAGAATGGGAGAGGCAGCCTAAAAGATAATGGAATCTAAATTTAATACTTTTTATAGGTTGCCGTGTGCAATCTTCTTAGATATTCTGTGCAAAGCAGAGATTGAGTTAGGATTATGGGCCATCCACCTGCCTTGGAGCTTTGCTAAGTGCTAAGCCTTGCAATCCACTGAAATGAATCCAGTAAGTTTTCCAAGGAGAATTAGTAATCCAGAACCACAGAACACAAGACTGCAACTCCCCCATATCCTACAGCCAGCATGGCCTGGGGTTTGGAAAAGGTCCTTTCTGGACAATTTGCATGATCCCTGGGAGACTGGTGGCTCCAATGACAAAAGGATAAAGAGTTACTCCAGATTTTAGTCTGAAATCTGGAGGAGCTATCCATGGTGCTGAATTTATAGAGTGCATGAGATTCAGCACTTGAGTCATTCCTTCAATATTCTGAGTAAAACCTGAATTCACATACACTTTCACTGGGATCTGAATTTCCACCTCACACTGGGCAGAGATTTAAAAGTAACTTTTTGAACTCTGCCATTGAGGATGAAGGAAGCCTAAGAGATCACATTGAAGGGATCAGCATCTCTTATATGTTTACACAGAGACATATTAAATAGCTTAGGTTTTTAAATCTGCTTTGCTCTGTTTAAATGATTTAATATACACCAAAGTGAGTTGAAATAGAGAGGAAAACTACATAAAATCAATACTAAAGCAAAACCACTTCGAATTAAGTTGTCCACATTGCAATGAATGTTCTCCCATGGAAACTACAATTCCCAGTATGCTTTAGGAAAGTAGCTTGAGTTATACCAGCCTGTGCCCAACATAAATTCCCAAATATGGAGATGGATTCAATTCTGACAGTTGCTGCTAGTTGAGACAATCTTCCCCTGTTGAGAATGAAGAAGAGGAAGAGAAGAAGGGAAGACAAGGTAAGCTTGCAATCTGAAAACTTTCTGACCAAAAGACAACTAGATCTATTTGTTTACAAGGAGGACTGAAAGCATGCTGACACTGAGGATTGATTATTCTGGAAACTTGTCTAGTTATTTTAAAAAGATTCCTTTAGAATGAAGAAATACAACTACAGGAAATAGAAAAGCCCATCAAATCAATTGCATCCTGGTTTCCAAAAAGGAACAAGAGACTATTTCAGCTGTAGCTAAAGAGAAAAAATCCTTACTCATAGATTTCAAAGAGAGACCAGGAACAGCATTTAAGGATGTCCAATTAGTGTGCAATTCAGTATAGTTTTACTTCCAAGAAAACATGCACAAGATATCAATATATAGCCCATTGATTTAAGGAAGAGCTGTCTCTATCATGTATCCTATCATTAATCTCCTTCAGTGAAATCAGAGGCCTTTATATATGGGTGCTGTTAGCTGGATCATGCTTACATTTTATTTTAACACAATGAGCAGAAATACAGTAGGACATATGCCAGTAAAAAAAAAAACCCTTATAAGGCGCCATTTTTCATAGAGCAGTAACATTTTCTACTGAGACAAATAATTTCTGTTACAGCCCTAGATGAAAATATGCATGTTTGTATAGTACAGTTTTGGCATTAAGTGGTAAACAGTTTTTGTTGTCCAACTCAGGGCAGCATTATTTAATACACCCCTTCCCACAAAGGAGTAGTGCTCAAGCTAACAACCTAACTAAAAACAAATTGGACAATAACACCATTACAAGTGACTTAATAATCAATAGTACATGAAAACAGTTTGAAAAGATAAGCTTTCACATCTTTTTCAAACCTAAGGAGAGGGGAACTGATCACAAACCTGGCAAGAATGCATTCTGTTACCAGGGACCATCAGAAAAGGAAGTTCTTCCAAGTACCCAGAGACCGGAAATGCAACTATATGAACAATTGTGGCACTTTTGTGATTTGCTGATTTCATCTCATCCAAGTGTCCCAGTTTGTAAAGAACAATCCTCTCCTGTCTTACAATTTTTAAATGCCTTTTAAATGTCCCAGTTTTCTTTCTCCCCTCACATTTTCTCCCTTAATCCCCACATATTTTGGACCCAGGAGCCCCCAGTGGCACAGCGGGTTAAACCACTGACCTACTGAACTTGCTGACCAAAATGTCGGCAATTTGAATCTGGGGAGTGTGGTGCGCTCCCACTGTTAGCTCCAGCTTCTGCCAACCTAGCAGTTTGAAAACCTGCAAATGTGAGTAGATCAATAGGTGCCACTCCAGCGGGAAGGTAATGGCACTTTATCCAGTAATGCTGGCCACATGACCTTGGAGGTGTCTACGGACAATGCCGGCTTTTCGGCTTAGAAAAGGAGATGAGCACCACACCCCAGAGTTGGACACGATTAGACTTAATGTCAGGAAAACCTTTACCTTTACCTACTTTGACTCCTTATATGCTGACCACTTAGGTCAGCATAGAACCAGCCCCATGGTGGCTAATGCTCCATGTCCTAGTTCAGGCATCGGCAAACTTTGGCCTTCCAGGTGTTTTGGATTTCAACTCCCACAATTCCTAAAAGGAATTCCAAAACACCTGGTGGGCCAGAGTTTGCCCATGCCTGAAATAGTATATAAAACAAGCCCGCCCATCCCTTAATGTGACATCCAAATATATCTGTACTGTCACTCTATTTTTGAAATTGGAATGATCAACAAAATAATTCTATGCATAATATTTCTACTTTTAAAAAATCAAGTCCTTATTAGGTTTTGAAGGTTTGTTTGCAATTGTTTCCTACAGTCAACCCCAGCCTACACTTTCTTCCAATTCTCTCTCTGCCCTCATAGCTCTGAAACTGAAGACATAATAGATTTTCTTTGATCACACCGATCAAACATTTAAATAATCAAGATATGCACATGAGAGGTTTTCTAATTATTTACTGAAACAATCCCATGACATTTATGAAAAGGGGATGCAGTGGAAAGGAACAAGCAGAATCTTGCCCTTCCCGGCAGACTCAGGCAAAAACACATGGCTGCAACTTCATTTTGCTTGTGGCTTCTTCCTTGTTAAGGATTTTTAACATTTTGACCACAGTTGGAATTGTTCATTGCTATTAAACAGGTTTATTTTACTTTATCTTCACAGTTTGTCCTCAAAAAGTAACTATGTCACCATGACCAGGGCCCACTTGATCAGGGCTCACTTTGACCAGGGACTACCTAAACAGGGACCATGTTGACCAGGGACCATTTTGACCGGGGACTACCTGAACGGAGATCACTTGACTGGGGACCACTTTGACCAGGGAACATCTTGACCAGGGACCACTTTGACCGGGTGCCACCTGAATGGAGACCACTTGACCAGGGGCCACTTTGATCAGGAACCACCTGAACGGGGACCACTTTGGCCAGGGACCACATGAATGGGGACCACTTGACCAGGTACCACATTGACCAGGTACCACTCTGGTCAATTGTACCAAAAGGGACGGGGCTGGTTAGCTCTACGGAAAGGAGCGAAATTAAATTAAATTAAATTAAGAGGAAAGAGGTTTGTGAACCGGATTTTTGTTCTTGCGGCCCACTGCTGGGCCGTGGCCCACAGGTTGAGAACCACTGTTTTAGATACTCAAAAAGACTTGTTAATCTTACCATGTATGGCGTAAAAGCCCTACTTCATTTTTAACCTGTTTTGGGGTGCCTACGTTTTATGCAGCATCCCTGCTTGATCCATTTTGCACAAGAGTCAATGTGTTTTAAGATTTGGATCATGCCTCTGAAAACCAGGGTTCAATTTCCCACTCAGACATAGAAGCCCACTGGGTGACCTTGGGCAAATCACACTTTCCCAGCCTCAGAAGAAAGCAATAGCAAATCTTTCTTAGTAAAGCATGCTAAGAAAACCCTGGCATAGGTTCACCTTTGGGTTGGCATAGGTTGGAAACAACTTGATTGTGATAACTTCTGATACTACTTAGCTTCTTAAATCAGATGGAGTGTGGAACTATAGGTGCAATAGGAACTGCAGAAATCAGGTCTGTATTCTCTGCACACAGCACCAGAAAGTGATTTCAAAAATCAACTTTCCTGTTATCCAGTGCAGATGAGGAGGAGACACACATGAGCTGAAACAAGACCTCCAGGGCAAATCGCCTCAAAAGTTTAATCCAGATCGGAACCGTACCTGGTCACAGGGACACAGAGCTGGGGGCGGGCAATTTCCCTCTCTATCTCCGGCCCTCTTGTGTGTTAGTGGGCTGTTAATTGGAGATTAGCAGCATAAGACTCTTGAGCTGGAAGAAGCAAGGCCATCTAGCTACAGTCACAGCAGAAAAAAATAGCCATGGCTTCTCATGTCGGAAAGGAAAACTATCAAAGTTAGCAACGTCAAATGAGGGAAGAGCACACAAGAGTGAGAACATCGTACAGGGAAGGTATGGATCAAGAATCTATATACTATGACATTTGTAGCCATCCTACCCTATATAAATGTATTGGAACACAATGTTTCCTTGTGGCTGATTTTGGAATGCGCTTGTTGTTAAATCTGACATTGAAGATTGCAGATCGGAGACCCTTATTATTAGGGCTTAAACTATGAATGATGAGTGCATCTGTGGAATATGCTGTACAATGTTTTAGTGAGGTTTTTTTTACAGGTTTTGTGACAATATGCAATTCATTCACAGTGCCCTCCTTTGCTATCAATAATGAAGTGCCATTTCTGGAACTGTATTTTGTCACTTTGTGTATCTCTCTCTGTACTTTGAATAGCCAAAGCAAAAGGGATCTGAGTCATGAATTATCTAAAACAACTGAATGCATTTTGTAGCAAAAGGCTAGTTCTGACTTGGAAGCCATGTCCTGATTAGCAAAAAGGCGTTTTTAGATAGAAAACTTATTTGGGTATATGAAGAAATGAGAGACAATGTGGCATAGCAGTTTGAGTGTTGGACTAGATTTCCTGGGACATCAGAATTTCAATCTGTGCTTGGAAACTCAAAGATAACCTGCTCAAAGACTCACTGGGTAACCCTAGGGAAGTCACACTTTCTCAGCCACAGAAGAAGGCAATGACAACCCCTCTTGGAAGAAACACTTTCCCAAAAGTCCCATGTTAGTTTCATCTTCGGGTTGCCATAAGTCCAAAACAACTTGAAAGTACCCAACTAGCAATTACCCATTTTCCTCCTGTGCCCAGGAAGTAAGTCTAACTATTTCTGCAGTTAATATAGTACCAAGAACTGGGGTTTTGAAAAACCAGACAGTCTTGGCTTGTGCTTGTTTCTACATATGGGAAGCAAAATGAGGAAAAGTGATTGCATGAGAACAAAAGGGGCAAATTCTTTGTGTGGTGTAGAGGGAAGACGGATTGTGGTGCTGGATGACTGGTCAGGCTTAGGTAAGCTTGCATCACACAATGTAGTTATTTGAAATATGCTTAGCAATAAAACAGATAGATGTGACATTACTATTAGGAGATAATTAATAGGCAAACACTCATGTTTTGTACTTATCAAACCTACTCATGGACAACAGGATTTGGGGATGTGGGTGAATTGACTATAACAGATAGAAATCTTCCTATAGGAGTTTTAGAAAATGATGGGTTGTAATTTACAGTGCCTGCCAAATCTGAAGGGGTTTGGTTTTGGGATCCTGTGTGGATATGAAAAGTCCATTATTAAATGCCTGTTATGTTAACAGGTGTGCTTCAGCATCCATGTTCACAGTGTCATCTTTTAGTATTATGGAGTTTGTGACTTGCTCAAGGTCACCCAGTGGATTTCTATAGTGGGTCATGGATTCAAACTCTGGTCTCCAGGATCATTGTCCTGTGTTCAAACCATTGCACCACAGTTGTAAGAGCAAATATTATTAAACAGAGGATTTAGCCACATTTCCTGTTTTTTCCTTTTATACAAACAGAAGAAGATGCCCAAATTCCTGTAATTTGCAGAATACGCCCTTCATGAAGTATAGTGTGCATCATGCAATTTATGAAGGTGATCAATTGTTAATTTTCAGAAAAACACATATCCTAAAGACACCCTATCCGATCATTTTTAATATTGGAAGTGAAGTAAAGTCAGCCCTGTTTAGTACTTGTAGGGGAGATTACTGACTAATGCCAAGTGCTGAGGGCTATAGTTCAGAGGAAGGAACTGGCAAAATCACTTCTGGGTTTGCCCAAGAAAACCCTATGAAATCAGTGGGATCAAGTCAGCAAGAGACTTGAAGGCACATACAAACACAAATTAACTTAAAGCCATGCTTTCATTTAGTATATAGTAACGTGCATTTAATTATCTGATTTAAGAACTTGCTAGAAGCTATTCCTGATTGTCAAGTTTTGTTGTTGTGTGCCTTCAAAGTATTTCCAACTTATGGTGACCCTAAGGCAAACCTATCATGGGGATTTTCTTGGCAAGATTTGTTCAGAAGAGGTTTTTCCATGCATTCTTCTGAGGCTGAGAGAGTGGGACTTACACAAGGTCAGTAGTGTCATGGCCGAGTGGAAATTTGAACCCTGGTCTCCAGAGTCAGAGTCCAATGCTTAGACCCTTATCTCACACCAGCTCCTCCTTCAGCTCCAAGAGTTTCAGGTATGTCCCCACAATTTGCCCAGGGTTCGCATTAATTTGAAGGCTCCTTTATGATATTTTGAAAACCTGGAAATGCTGACATATGACTGTGTGGGAAAGGCAATCTGACCCAGCTCCTCTGCTCCAGAGGCAGAATAATCTACTCTTCTGTCCATCCCACTCTACATAGTCCAAAATGCCATCACAAGCAGGTGTGTCATAGAAACTAATACACTTCTGAACAATCACATTTTGGGCTGTATCTACATTGTAGAATAAATGTAATTTTCACAGGACTTTAACTGCTCAATTTTTTTATTGTGTCAGAAGCGACTTGAGAAACCGCAAGTCACTTCTGGTGTGAGAGAATTGGCCGTCTGCAGAGACATTGCTCAGAGGGTGCCCAGATGTTTTACCTTTCTGTGGGAGGCTTCTCTCATGTTATCTCATGCATTGGAAACAGGAGATAACAGATGGGAGCTCACCCCGTCTCATGGATTTGAACCGCCGACCTTCAGGTCAGCAGTGCCGCCAGCACAAGGGTTTAACCCATTGTGCCACTGCAATAGGAGTTGTGGTTTGATGAGGCACCAGCACTCTTAGGCAGAGAAGGTGCATGGCCTTGTAAAACTACATTCCCATTATTATATTACATTGAACTATGGCAGTTCCAAGTAGTATTAAACTGCACTAATTCCACAGTGTAGATACACCTCTGGGGAACTGAGCAATTCCCATGCTGGAATGGCAAACCAAATAAAAAGAAATCTCCCTGGGTTTCTCAATACTTTTGATATGTTTGAAAATTATCCTAAAGTGTGTTTCTGGGGGAGTCTTTTCATGGGGAAAATTGTAAAATCCTCCAGTTGTGACACCTCCTATTATTATTTTGGACATGAGTGTTTTTCCAGTCCCACTGAGCCATCACCAGTTTCAAAATTGATTTCTTTATATATAGTCTTCCATTTATTTTCTCATTCCTATTTAGAATTAGCATTGCAATTTTATTGCAGTGTAAAAGCAGAAAGCGTGGAACGGTTCAGATGCGCTTAAGAAAAGCAGCCAGAAAGACCCAGCATCTCACCTTTTCCTAGCCTTTGTTTGCTGGGTTGCTTCTGCCACCCATGACAGGGTTAAGGAAAGGCTGTTTTGCAAAAGGCTGCTGTTCTCTGGCGTTGCTAGGAGGCATTGGCCCTGCTCTCAAGGAAGGATCAACTAATTAAAGATAGCCCCGATGATGAAATGTTTCTATCTTGGTGCTCCATTGGCTGGTGCTTCTGTCACTCCAGGGTCCGGTTTGGGAATAGCTGGGAGCAGTTCTGGAATTAACCGGATGTTTGCTTTTTATTCTGCTTTTGCTTGCATGGATCTTTTTTCTTTTTTGTTTTGTTTTTTGGTTTATGTTCTCCTCTCTTATTAAACCTGGCTATCTGGATCCAGAAGCAAAATCCTGCCAGTTTAAGGTAGAACTAGGTTAGGATTTTAGCCAGAATTTTGAAATCTTGTGCATCAATTTCCACCAGCAAAAGGGTATTGTACTCTCTCCAAATTGAAAAGCCAGCTCTTGCATTTCTCATATTTGTGTATGTTAGCACAAGCATTTAAGTAGTCACTTAGTGCAATCTATGGATCTGTCTTAATTCTGAAAAAAGTCCATACAAATTTCTAGCTCTTTTTTTGTAGAGGGTGATGTTGTATATTTCCACCTAAAGGAAAGAGGGTGTTCCATTAACATGTGTCTTCTTATAGCAGGTGATCAGGGGTTTCTTGGTGAGACTTGTTCAGAGGGAGTTTGACCTGGCTTTCTTCTGAGGCTGAGAGAGAGTGACTTGCCCAGCCTGTCCACTCTTCGCAAGGACCTAAAAACGTGGATGTTCTATTGTGCCTATGATTAAACAGTTCACCAGAAAATTGGCCCCCTAACAGTAATTTACTATCAGCTCCTGCACTTTATTACTGTCCCCTGCCCTATAGATCTAAATAACATTGTCCTTCTAGCCCTAATTTATTATCGGCTATTGCACTTTCTACCAGCCCCTGTCTTGAAAACTATATTGCACAAGCTCCTACCCTCCAAGTTTATATTTATTACTGTTCAGGTGTTGTGTATTTAATCTGTGTCCGTTCAGGCTTGGTCCACATGTAAGCCGCCCCAAGTCCCTTTGGGGAGATGGAGGCGGGGTACAAAAATAAACTTGTTATTATTATTATTATTATTATTATTATTATTATTATTATTATTTTACTGACACAAAAAAAAACAGTGTGTCACAGCAAATGAGATCTATATGCTGGATTTCATATCACAAAATCACAAGTCAAACACTTTCCAAGCGACTAGGACTGTGTGATGTATTTTCGAATGATACATGCAGATCCAAGTAAGGTGGCATTTTGCAGTTGACAGATTGTGATTTTGTCGATGTTTATTGTTTCCAAATGCCGGCTGAGATCTCACCCAGTGTGCCAATGACCACTGGGACCACCTGTACTGGTTTATGCCAGAACTTTTGCAGTTCGATTTTGAGGTCCTGATAACAGCGGAGTTTTTCCTGTTGTTTTTCCTTAATGCGACTGTCACCCGATATGGCAACATCAATAATCCAAACTTTTTTCTTTTCCACAGTTATGATGTCTGGTGTATTGTGTTCCAAAACTTTGTCAGTCTAAAGTCCCACAGTATTTTTGTGTGTTCATTTTCCACTACCTTTGCAGGTTTATGATCCCACCAATTTTTACTGCTGGTAGGTGGTACTTGTGACATAAGTTCCAGTGAGTCATTTGGGCCACAGAGTTGTGCCTTTGCTTGTAGTCCGTCTGTGTGATTTTCTTGCAACAGCTGTGGATTTGATCCATGATTTCATCAGCTTCCTTGCACAGTCTGCATTTTGCGTCATCAGCTGATTTTTCAATCCTGGCCTTAATTGCAATTATTATTATTATTATTATTATTATTATTATTATTATTATTATTTTCTGAAACACAACAAGATTAGTACACCGCAAACAAGGTCACTCTGCTGGCTGTTGTATTGGATCACACGTCGAACACTTCCCAAGTGTCTAGGACTGTGTGATGTATCGGTGAATAATGCATGCAGATCCCAGTAGGGTGGCCTTTTGCAGCTGACAGATGGTAATTTTGTCAGCGCTGATTGTGTTTAAGTGCAGGCCAAGGACTTTAGACACTGCACCCAGTGTGCCGATCACCACTGGGACCACCTTGACTGGCTTGTGCCAGAGTCTTTACAAAGATTATTATTATTATTATTATTATTATTATTATTATTGCCCAGGGTCACCAATGGGCAATAATAATGGTTTCAGGGCTGGATGAGGATTTGAATCTTGTCTCTAGAGCAGTAGACCAATGCTCAAACCGCTATCACACACTGACTAAACCTATAATGGGGTTATATTTGGAAGCGACACATTGTAGTCCTGTCTCTTTTCATATTTCTTTGGCTGCATTATCTGGAAAAAAGCACACACATTAAACTAATACTTACTGTTTGAGATACATCTGCTGCATTGTAAGGCACAAAACTGATCCATTCTTTATCCTCACTGCTTAAGACTTCTGTCGCAAGAAACGCTAAGGCAAAATTGGATACAGATGAAACCCGGGATTAGATTTCTAATTCATTAACTGTCTCTGGGCACACAGTTGTTTACTTCTCAGCCACAGGGGAGAGGAGGCCAGTGAGAAGAAACCTGACCCTGACCTTCTTTGCCTTACCTTCCAAGTGTCAGTGAAACCAGAGTTGGATGACAACTGCGCCTGCATACCTTGAGGCAAGGCCCTGCGGGTGCCCTATGGTTCCTGCATTAAAATAATTCTGTGCAAAACATCCAGTCCTCTGGAGGGAAGATGCATTCTGTGGCATGCTTAAATTATACAAATGAAGTACATTGTCACAACCGTGCTCACTCGGAGCATGATTGCTAGCTGTTGGACTAGGCAAGGAAAGAGCAAGATGTTATTGTACATAATGGCGAACTCCCTCCCTTCTATCCGTCTCATTCAGGGAGTATCTACACTGTAGAATGAATACAGTTTGACAGCACTTTAACTGCCATGGCTCAATGTTATAGAATCATGGGTGTTGTAGTTTGGTGAGGCATCAGCTATATTTGGCAGAGAAGGGCAAAGACCTTGTAAGATTACAACTCTCAGGATTTCATAGCACTAAGCCATTTAAATTAAAGTGGTGTCAAACTGCATTTATTCTGCACTGTAGATGCACCTTTATTCCTGGTTTTCATCAATCTAAAATCTTTTGAGCCTATCTTTGTAGCCGTTCAGCTTTGAGCAGTAGTTCCC
Source organism: Anolis sagrei ordinatus (assembly GCF_025583915.1). Taxonomy (NCBI): domain Eukaryota; kingdom Metazoa; phylum Chordata; class Lepidosauria; order Squamata; family Anolidae; genus Anolis; species Anolis sagrei. Next base: position 20,720,427 of record NW_026847549.1, read on the forward strand.
AATCTTCCTAATGCCGCGACCCCTTAATACAGTTCTTCATGTTGTGGTGACCCCAACCATAAAATTAATATAGTTGCTATTTCATAACTGTAATTTTGCTACTGTTATGAATCTTAATGTAAATATCTGATATGCAGGATGTATTTTCATTCACTGGACCAAATTTGGCAGAAATACCTGATACGCCCAAATTTGAATACTTTTGGGATGGGGGGGGGGGTGATTTTGTCATTTGGGAGTTGTAGTTTCTGGAATTTATAGTTCACCTACAATCAAAGAGCATTCTGAACTCCACCAACCATGGAATTGAACCAAACCTGGCACACAGAACTCCCATGACCAACAGAAAATAATGGGTTTGGTGTGCATTGACCTTGAGTTTTGGAGTTGTAGTTCACCTACATCTAGAGAACACTATGGACTCAAACAATAATGGATCTGGACCAAACTTGGCACAAATCCTCAATATGCCCAAATATGAACACTGGTGGAGTTTGGGGAAAATAGACCCTGACATTTGGGAGTTGTAGTTGCTGGGATTTATAGTTCACCTACAATCAAAGAGCATTCTGAATCCCACCAATTATAGAATTGGACCAAACTTCACACACAGAAACCCCATGACCAACAGAAAATACTGTATTTTCTGATGGTTTTTGGTGACTTTTCTGATACTCCCTTGTGAGCCCCCCAGGAGTCCCGACCACCAGGTTGGGAAATGCAGGCTTAGAGCCTTTTCTGAAAGTCTCGAGATGCTCTGCTAATGATTTCTGACTTGCCTCATTCTAAAAGTGCTGAAAGTAGGGAATGCTTGCCATAATGATCCTGTTGGTTTGCAACCTGTGCGAAATTGGAGAGGATGTATGAAGAAGGTCAGCCAGTCATTTAGTAGATATGCTTTGCCCACTGCACCAAGTGCTAGGAACTGTGCTTGGAATAATCTAAAGGTGTTGGCAGGCTTATTTTAGAAGGCTTTATGGAACTCATGCTCAATGTCTGCCCCACTCTCAGCATTAAGTGATACTTAACATTCCTGCACATGCATCCGTTTGTTTTATCAGTGTGCTCCATAACAGCTTCCCCTGCAAAAAAAACAAAAAACAAAAAAAAAACCTGTGTTATAGCAAGCCTGTTTGCATGTTGAAATGTAGGTTTCATGAATAAGGTCAGTGTAACCTACAAGGTTTAATAGAAATAAATTAGAGGGAAAACTCACAGCAGGTTGGAAAATGGCTTTCTGTATGACTCAAATGGTCTATATCAGGCATGGGCAAAATTGGGCCCTCCGGGTGTTTTGGATTTGTTCAGGAACATGGCCATACAGACTGAAAAACTCACAACAACCCAGCTTCCTTTGTTCTAAATCTTGATCTAAATCTCACTGTTATTACTGTCCAAACCAGTATTTCTCAACTTGGGGGTCAGGACTCCTGGGGGGGGGGGGGGGGGGGGGGTTCAGTGAGGTCACGAAAGACCATCAGAAAATATACTTCTGATGGTCTTAGGCATAGTCATTTGGGTTCACAGCGCTCTCCGGATGTAGGTGAACTACATCTCTCCTAAATCACTGTCAATTCATCCCAAATCCCTCTAGTATTTTCTATTGTTTACCTGTCCGAATGCATCTCTTCCTATGAACCATCTAGGTGTTTGAGTTCAACTGGAGAGGCCCTGCTCTTGGTCCCACCTTCTTCGCAGATCCAATTGGCGGGAACGAGAAACAAGGCCTTCTCAGCAGTGGCCCTCCCTAGGGACATTCGATTGACCCCCTCCCTCCTGATATTTCAAAAGAGAGTTAAGACCTGGCTGTTCAAGCAGGCATTTGCAGACGCGCTTAGAGGGACAGTATACAAGTATAGTAAATAAATAAATAAATACTGGTCATGGGGGTATCTGTGTGGGAAATTTGGCCTAATTCTATCATTGGTGGGGTTCAGAATGCTCTTTGATTGTAGGTGAACTATAAATCTTAGTAACTACAACTCCCAAATGTCAAGTTCTATTTTCCCTAAACTACACCAATGTTCACATTTGGGCATATTGAGGATTTGTGCCATGTTTGGTACAAATCCACTATTGTTTGAGTCCACAGTGCTCTCTAGATGTAGGTGAACTACAACTCCAAACTCAAGGTCAATGCCCACCAAACCCTTCCAGTATTTTCTGTTGGCCATGGGAGTTCTGTGTGCCAAGTTTGGTTCAATTCCATTGTTAGTGGAGTTCAGAGTGCTCTTTGGATTGTAGGTGAACTATAAATCCCAGAAACTACAACTCCCAAATGACAAAACCACCCCCCAACCCCAACCCCCCAGTATTCAAATTTGGGTGTATCGGGTATGTGTGCCAAATTTGGTCCAGTGAATTAAAATACATCCTGCATATCAGATATTTACATTATGATTCATAACACTAGCAAAATTACAGTTATGAAGCAGCAATGAAAATAATGTTATGGTTGGGGGTCACCACAACATGAGGAACTGTATAAGGGGTCGCAGGATTAGGAAGATTGAGAAACACTGATCTAAACCTTGGTTTAACATCTGTAAAATCAAGTTGCTTTTGGAATGGGTATAACAACATGATTTCTTAAGAAAGAATATGCCATAAGTGGAAGGAATTCCATGTGCTGTGACTGTTTCCAGACAAACCCGTTCTGGGATACTTTTAGTGGAAGGTCAACATGCTCTAGGGCAGTGGTTCTCAACCTGTGGGTCCCCAGATGTTTTGGCCTTCAACTCCCAGAAATCCTAACAGCTGGTAAACTGATTGGGATTTCTGGAAGTTGTAGGCCAAAACACCTGGGGACCCACAGGTTGAGAACCACTGCTCTAGGGATTTGAGCATTGGGCTATCACTATGGAGATCTGAATTTAAATTCCCACTCATCAATGAAAACCATGGACAAGTCACAATCTCTCAGCCTCAGGGGGAAGTAAGGCAACCCCCTCTGAACAAATCTTGCCAAGAAAGCCCTTTGAAGGACAGCTTTATTATGGTCCCCAAGCATTACAAGCCTGTCTGATGTACACATGAAAATGGGCCATCCGTGGGCCCTTCCACACAGCCCTATATCCCAGAATATCAAGGCAGAAAATCCCACAATATCTGCTTTGAACTGGAATATATGGCAATGTGGTCTCAGATAACCCCATTCAAAGCAAATATTGTGGGATTTTCTGCCTTGATATTCTGGGATATAGGGCTGTGTGGAAGGGCCCTCAGAAGCTGCTCCCAAAATGTGAAAATATTCCTGAGTGGCCCATCCTGTTGTCCTTCCACTAGCAGGCGAAAGCCTTTGTTATTCAGTGGAGTATTTGGCAATTAATGGCTGAGGACTGGGCTTTTAACATATGTTTGGGATTTTTCTTGAATCCTTTTAAAATTATTCTGAACCCAGTAGCATTCTCATACTCTGATTCATTCCTTATGGCTTTTTGTCTGTTTTTCTAAAAACATTTAGCTACGTTAATCTTATTGTGAGAGGACTTGGATCTCAGTCCTAGGAGAAAGGAAGAAGGGGATAAATAAATAAATGAAACTCCAAAACTGGTTATATAATGTAAGCCTTTGGCAAACTAATGCAGAATTGATGTGCTAAATTAAGTAGGTCACTTGGGTTGTGCAGACCTCCGTTAAAATATATTTGCAAGCTATGATTGTGTCCAGTTGTGTAATTTGGATCAGCTTTCCCCAGCTGGATGTTGTCCACATGTGTACCACAAATCCCATATTTGGGGATGCTGAGTTAAAAGATATCCCCAAATCCTGTAGTTCACTTTATGGCATATTGGGAAAGATTAGGATAGTAAAGGTAAAGGTTTCCCTTTGATATTAAGTCTAGTTGTGAGGGGGGTGGTGCTCATCTCATTTCTAAGCTGAAGAGCCGGCATTATCCATAGATGCCTCCAAGGTTACATGGCTGGTATGACTGCATGGAGCGCCGTTACCTTCCCGCCAAAGCTGTACCTATTGATGTACTCACATTTACATGTTTTCAGACTACTAGGTTGGCAGAAGCTGGGGCTAATAGCGGGAGCTCACCCTGCTCCCTGGATTCGAACCGCTGACCTTTTGGTCAGCAAGTTCAGCAGCTCAGCAGTTTAACCTGCTGCGCCACCGAGGGCTCCAAATATTAGGATGTTTTACAATACAGGATTCTGAACAGACTCCAGAATCTTTACAATTTCCCAGTTTCAACTTTTTCCCAAAGTTGATGAGAACCATATGACAACATGAAATACAGAATGTATTAAAATAGGATGCAAGCATATCTCATTTAAGAAAGCCTCTGGCAAGTATCTACTTAGCCCTTTCATTCCTTCCTCATTCCCAATCTAACAGGAAGTTTTTCAGCAGCATCAGCATTCAGAAAGTAATTGAGGAGGGCTGGAAAAGCACAAGATCTGTGATGTCAGGTTGGAGCGTAATGTAGTAAACAACAACAGAATGAGAGTTGGGACTGGGGAAAAGTGGAATTCAACTCCAGCTAGTGCTATTGGAGCTGTTTTTCCTCATCCACAACAAGCAAAAAAAACAACAGCTAACCCAGAATCCATCACTGAGCATGTGTGGACAGCAAAACAGAGAGAAAAGGTGAGAGCAGGTAAGCACAACCTAGCCCAGCATATTGGAAAAGCATAAATATATGTGTTTTCGGCTGCCCTGGAGACTAGGACACGGAATAATGGCTTCAAACTACAAGAAAGGAGATTCCATCTGAACATTAGAAAGAACTTCCTCACTGTGAAAGCTGTTCAGCAGTGGAACTCTCTGCCCCGGAGTGTGGTGGAGACTCCTTCTTTGGAGGCTTTTGAACAGAGGCTGGATGGCCATCTGTCAAGTGTGTTTTGAATGCAATTTTCCTGCTTCTTGGCAGGGGGTTGGACTGGATAGCCAACAAGGACTCTTCCAACTCTATGATTCTATATACTTTTGGCCATCAAAATGGAAATAAGGAAAGTGGTGGCTTAAGCGGCTAAGGGGGAAAAGGAAAGGGCCTGAGGCTGTTAGGAATGGTGGGAGTTGAAGTCCAAAACACTTGGAGGGCTCAAGTTTGCCCATGCCTCGAATAGCCTGTTTCTGTGTGGTATATAACATTAGGACTGCTGTGTCCTGCATCTTGTATCATAGCTGAAAGACGGCAGCTCTTGCTCATTTATTTCCTCTCCTCTTGGGCTACCAATGCTAGCAGGCAGCGAGCCAGACGAGGAGGAAAGCAGCTTAAAGAGGTTTTATCCTGTCTGGAACTGCCATTCACTCCTTCAGTGCCTCGGAGAGATTCCTGCCAAGTGGGCGCTTCTAGATCCTCCCAGAAAGGACTGGTCTAGCTTGGATAATTCCTCCTAATAATCTAGCCAGGAGTCCTCTATTTTACAGAAGGCGTTTATTTATTATTATTTATTTACAGTATTTATATTCTGTCTTTCTCACCCTGCAGGGGACTCAGGGCAGATTGAATGTACATATAGATGGCAAACATTCAATGCCATAGACACACAGAGGCTATTTAACATTCCAGCTTTTTCATGAGGGTCACCAGTGGAGCTGTCACTTCACCATCCATTTGTGACATTGATGAAGTACTTCCTCATTCTTTGCATGCTTGCTGGAGATTTTTACAGCGTCATAAATTAGCCTCCCCGCATAAGCAGTACCTAAATTTCCTACTTGTCAGATGCAACTGTCTTTCAGGCTGCAAAGGTCAACAGCAAGCTACACAAATTGGTCGAACTCATGACCTTTTGGTCCGTAGTGATCTTAATGCAGCTGACTCCCAAACAGCTACGCCACAAGTCCCGGTGCCAGGGTTGCCATTCTTTGATTTGAAGGGCTGCCTAGTCTGAGACTTTCTTGATTATAAAGATTATAGGAATGAGGTTGGAGAGCTAAACATATATGACTTTGACAGGCAATAGAACAATGGACATGCAGGGCAAAGAAGTCCCTAAAAACGTAAAGGTTTCCCCTTAACATTAAGTCTAGTCGTGTCCAACTCTGGGGGTTGGAAGCTGGGGCTAACAGCAGGAGCTCACCCCACTCCCTGGATTCGAACCGCTGACCTTTCAGTCGGCAAGTTCTGCAGTGGTTTAACCCACTGTGCCACCAGGAACTATCTTCCCCCAAACAGTGTATTTTATTCATATTATAATAATAATTACTATATAATCTATGTTGATTATGTCTAAATTTGCATTATGTATATACACTATTCATCATATGTACTTAAGCACATTAATATCCCCTGTTTATTAACTTGGTGATGAAGTTCCATACTTGAGGGGAAGCTTAAGTGTCACCCCGCTTACCATTTGGCTCACCTTAAAAGTATATTTTGAGGTCACAAAGAGTCGGAAGCAACTGAACGAATAAACAACAACGTTTTGACCGGGCTAGTAGAGCAAAAGGAGTATTTCTGTAGCGTTATTATGTGCAGTATAACAAATCTATCCTACTTTTAATGGGAGGCAAAATTTGAATAAGGGATCATAGTCTGTCAGGCCAACCTTTGGCCTCTTATTTTTCTTTCTTTCCTTTTGCAATGGCAGTAGATATTTGGAAATATGAACAGCCATTTCATGGGCCATATATGTCCACATACTTAGAAGAAAAACATGCTCTATTTGCTATCTTTATTTACCCAAACAGAATGCTTGACGTACGTGCCATATTTATAGTACTTTACTTTCAAGTATTGGTTTCCTTACTCATATACAAAAGCAGCTTTTCGCTAATTGGATTTTTTTGTCGTGTGTCAGGGGCAACTTGAGAAACTGCAAGTTGCTTCTGGTGTGAGAGAATTGGCCGTCTGCAAGGACGTTGCTCAGGGGACACCCGGATGTTTTGATGTTTTACCATCCTTGTGGGAGGCTTCTCTGATGTTCCTGCATGGAGAGCTGGAGCTGACAGAAGGAGCTCAGCCTGCTCTTCCTGGACTCGAACCGCTGACCTGTTGGTCATCAGTTCTGCCAGCACAAGGGTTTAAACCCTTGTGCTACCGGGGGCTCTGATTAATTAGGCTAATTGGATGAATTAATTATTCTAGTAAAAGTAATTAAAATGCGTCTAAAGATTACAACAAAACATTTGCAGGACATTTCAAATCAATATGGGATGTATAACCTTTCTCACTAGCCTGCACCTGTATTCACAGATCTGACATTCTGTTGTACAAGGAAATACAATGGAGTAACTTGGTACAAGAAGGATGACATGTTCCATCCTGCTGAACATTTTGGTTATTTCCTCCCTGAAGCTTCTTCAGTAGTAGCTTTGGCTAATTGTAAGTTTACCTTGATCTTGGCTCTTACTTTTATTGATCTTTGGTGTATAGCTGATATGGCCTTGGAAGGAAGGGAAGTATCAGTACAAATTATCTGATGCAGTTAATTCCTGTCCAGTTCAATGTAAGCAGACTTTGTGATTAAAACAGCTGCTGTTAATTATTTCACTGGAATTTATCAAGTAAAAAACAGCTGTGGCTAATTGGAGGGATCTATCCAATGGAGGGCAAGTGTGCAAGATCAAGGGCCCAATACTCTCTAGAAAGCCCTGGGAGTGCTGGGTAAAGAACACAAGAATTGGCAAGGTTGTCTATAGTGACCACGAGGGAGGTATTTCTACTCTTCTTTTTTTAAGTGGCCAACAACAGAAGAGTGATATGAGTTTGCCCCTTTGAACTTGTTCTAGGGATAGAAATAACTTGTATAGCATCAGGGGAGCCAACTGTAGAAGGCTAGAGGCTGCATTTTCCTGCTCCACCAAACCTTGGTAGGATGCATTTACCTGCAAAAAGAAAAGAAACCTATTTTATTGTACCTGAATGCCCTCTAGAGAGCATTGAACTCACTTTAGACCAATGACAAACTTGTTTTAACAACCAGATACAGTGAAGACATGTGCCCTTGCGCTTTGCTACTCTGCTGCTAAGTACACATGCCCAGTGTGGAACACAGCTCACCACGCTAAAACAATGGATGCGGCTCTTATGTCACATTATCACAGGCTATCTGCACCCTACACCACTGGAGAAATTACACTGTCTAGCCAGTATTGCACCACCTGACATCCACTGGGAAATAGCAGCCAATAAGGAAAGGACCAAGGCAGTGACATCTCCGGGCCATCCCCTGTTCAGATATCAGCCAGCATGCCAATGCCTTAAATCAAGAAATAGTTTTCTAAGATCTACAGAGATACTAGCAGGAACACCTCAGCAAGCGAAAGTCCAAAAGGGGCAGACTAAAACCCATTTAATAGAATGCCAAGTTTGTTAACTTTGTGTTTTCTCAAATACATTGGTTCACTCCTGATACATTAAATAAATAAGATGTGAGAGTAGATCACTATCTATTCTATTCTCGGTTCTAGTCTATTCTTGGTTCTAGTCCTCATACAACTGCAAGTCCTGTGATGTGATAATAATGTGCCATGCCGGGTATCCTGCAGTTTAGGTGCACTCATGCCAGGTGCCATGCCAGGTATCCTGCAGTGTTGATGCACTCTAAATTTGTGGAGTTCACTGTAAGCAGTTCAGCCTATATTTTGTCTTAATTGGAGAAAGGGTGTTTTTCCAGAGCAAAGCTTTTGTATCACTTCTAATAGAATTGTACATAGTTTTTATTTCAGAGCCCAACTGGCTGCTAGGATTGCTTTGTGCAGCAGGAAAGTCCATCTTTTTGTGTTATACAGAGACAGGTATATTCTCCAGCTGTTGTTGGGCACCAAGGTGCGGTTTCTGAAAGCAGAAACTGGAACCTGAGCTTGGCAACAGGATGGAAATGCTGCTAATCAGTACTGGGCATGGAGCTCATTCATTGTCAAGCTCTCAATCACTTTGGGGAAAAAAGAATAGGTCTTGAAACCATCACCCACCAAACAGCAGGTTAGCTGGAGCATATTTCTGGCTGTTTGACGTAGCTCTTTATCCTTGTGATTAGGTTGCAAGGATATATTTTCTCGGTTCTCTGTGGCCAATATAAATGAATATCACAAATACGATATTTAAGACCTACACACACACACACACACACACACACACACACACTAATGCAACACATTATATATTACTTTCAACATATATCCAGTATCCACAAATTCTGTGCATTCAATTGTCAGTGTTGAACTTGATTGTAGAAACCTTACGCACGTGCATGAATCAACCTTGGATTCTTAAAGGCTGAAAAATGTCATATCAATGTGAATACAGTATCAAAATTTCCCTCTAAAGAATTCTGTCTCTTGTTCCTTCCTAACCCTAAATAAATGGCTGAAAATCTCAGTTACCATTGTCATTTATTTATATAGCACCATCACCGTACATGGCAATTTACAAGTAAAAACCCTATCATAATTTTCTACCCTCTAGCTTACAAACTAGTTAAGACACGACACAAAGGGAACAGGGGGCAGAAGTGTGGGAATGGATTAGGTTCAGCAGATGCTGAATAATAATTAATAATTAATAATAATACCACCTACTCATTAGGCCAGGCAACTCGAGCGCCTCTCCAGTTCTCTCTCTTTCTCAACATTGCTAATAAAGTACAGTTGCTTCTTTAGAGTTTTCCCCACCCATTGGTCCAAATCAATAATTCATAAGGGTTACACAAGCAAGTCAGAAGGACTAATCTGACTGCCTTAGCATTTCTTCAGCACAAACTTGTGGTGCTTAACATCAACATTAATAACATTGTTTTTATCAAGTTTGCTGTTTGCACTTACGAATCTTCCTTGTGTCCCTTTTTACATTTTTAGAAGTAAGTTATCTAAGGGGACAGATTATTATTTCACATAAATGCAAATAAAACAATAGTGTAATTTCATAAATGTTAACCAGGTTTGACACCCACCCGGGCAGTATGCTACAAGAAAGGATGAAATGGTTTTCTGCTGAATATACAGGACTTGTCCAGAATGATAGTTGAATCTTACATCAATGATGATAGTGGGATACATTAATCCAGGGACTGCGAACTAATCAATGGAGCACAGACTGCCTCAGAAAGTGGAGAACTCTCCTTCCTTGACGGTATATAAACCGAGGTTGTTTGCAGGAGAACTTTACTTGTTCGGTATATTTCTGGATGGCAGGTGATTGGATTACAAGGGTTATCCAGAAAGTACAGTTAAAAGATTTTTTCTAAATACAAAGAATGAATATATTTTAATAAAACTTACATGGATTGTAGCCTAGGTATTATATTATTTTTCCACATAATCACCATTCAGATCAATACATTTTGTCATCTGTGGGAAGAGTTTTTCATGCCTGTGTCATAGAAGTTTCCCTCCACCTTTTTCAGACAATTTGTCACTTTGATATTCACCTTGTCATCGTTGGAAAAGTGTTTCCCACCAAGGTGTTCCTTCAATTGAGTAAACAGATGATGGTCACTGGGTGCAAGATTGGGGCTGTGAGAGGGGTGGCTTAAAACATCCCAACCAAATGAAGTCAACAACTCTTGTGTTACATGAGTGGTGCACGGACGTGCATTGTCATGAAGGAGGCAGACTCCTGCCGTCAGCATCCCATGACATTTGTTATGGATGGTTCTGCGAAGTTTCTTCATGGACTCACAATATATTCCGTATCCATTTTGTGACATGTTGTCTTGACATTACGTCCTTTTCATAAACTGAAACGATTTAGCAATGAATCGCAGCGGCATTCATCCCCTTAGAATATAGGTAGCGCATTACAGCAAGAACTTCGCACTTGGAGGGAAATGGAATGAGGGTGCTAATCTCTAACTTTCAGCACAACACCAGTCGATGAGCTACCGACGACTGGCACTTCTCATTCGCTTCTGCTGGCTCCTCAGTGATATTAATTTCCCCTAAGAAAATTCTCCATGAGACCTACGCGCCTTGTAACCTTACTTTCTGGCTAATCCTCATAGTCGACTTTTGGGATCCCTTCCAATTCTGATTCTATGTATATAGTGCTCCCTTGATGTCTATTGGCAACACCCCCTCCCCATGGATACTAAAATTTGTGAATACTCAAGTTCCATTATATACAATGATATAAGAAAACTACTCAAATGAATGCCTGAGGATCTGTGAAATGGTGGGAAGCTACGATATTGTAGCTAGACATCAACGCAGTTCTTGGCAAGTGGCAAAATCAAGGTTTGCTCTTTTAAAAAAATCCAAATATTTCCAAGACATGCTTGGTTGAATCAGTAGATGCAAAATCCATGAATACAGAGGGTCAATTGTACTGCTTTTTAGAAGTCTATCTGAGTCTGCATTAACTGCGCACATGTGTAGTCGTACACAATTCATTTATTGCATCCAGAGATGGTTAAACAAGTAAATCATAAAGTGTATTGTTGAAGGCTTTCATGGACGGAATCACAGGGTTGTTGTAGGTTTTTTGGGCTATATGGCCATGTTCTACAAGCATTCTCTCCTGACGTTTTGCCTGCATCAATGGCAGGCATAGATGTAGGCGAAACGTCAGGAGAGAATGCTTCTGGAACATGGCCATATAGCCCAAAAAAACTACAACAACCCAAATCTTTTAGACTACAGTTCCCAGGAAACCCCAGAATTCTTGGAGCTGTAATCCAAACAGTAACTTTCCCAAGATCACAATACATGTAGCCCGGCTGAGAGTAATTCTCAATATGATAATTGCTGCATTAAAGGGACTTTTCTATTTTCATTTGTGATATGTTGGAAGGAACTGTATTTCCAACATGAATAAATCAGAATAGTTTGATAGAAGCACTTTTTAATCAGTTCTAAGGGGGAAATGAGGCTCCTGAGACTAACAAGTGTTGTGCTGAGGCAGCTTCCTTGCTGACTTGGCCCTTCAGTTTGCCTTCCAGGAACAAGATTTTTAAAGCCAGCCCAATACATGCAGATGGTGGTACAGCCGGTGCCAGCATTCCTGGATAACCCAGCAACATAACAAAGAGCTGATTGTGCTGCCCCCAAGATCTTGCTTTATCTCTCCTGGAGCGCCCAAGATCGCCTTCCCTCCCTCAGCAGCAAGATTAAGGAAAATTGCATGGATGATCCCACTTTGTTTTACAGACAACTGTAGATGAAGGATCCCAGCAGCTGGATCTTGTCCAGGCTTCAGCCTTTTGTTTCAGGGCATTTCCCCCCCTTGGCACCTTCCAGAGGCTTTCACTGTTGTGCTTTAGGAATCACGTGATAAAGTATTTGTACAGCTGTACTGCGCTAGAGACATACATATACGAGAGGAAAAGAGAGACTGATCATCTCCTCTTACTATTTAGTGCTGCAAATCAGTCGAAGCATAAACAGAGACAACTAGTACTCTACACAAGCAAAACTATTTCTCTGCTTCAGTCATTTATGTCTTGTTTACCCTCCTAATGCCACACATCTTGTTACTAGTACGGCCAGAGTTTAACCAGGAAGGATGTGGCAACACCATCTTCCTTCCCTCTGGATTCCTGAGCCAGTCAAGATATTTTGTTGTTGTTGTTCATTCGTTCAATCATTTCCGACTCTTCGTGACTTCATGGACCAGCCCACGCCACAGCTCCCTGTCGGCCGTCACCACCCCCAGCTCCTTCAAGGTCAATCCAGTCACTTCAAGGATACCATCCATCCATCTTGCCCTTGGTCGGCCCCTCTTCCTTTTTCCTTCCATTTTCCCCAGCATAATTGTCTTCTCTAAGCTTTTCAAGATCTTTAAGCCACAGCTATGAGACAAAGTAGGAACATCTATGCAGATCTTATTTGCACTTGCTGCTGGAGGGAGGGAAGGTGACACAAATCAAGGGCAGCCTGAAAAATTGTGCAGCCAGGTTCAGGAGAAGCAGCTCTGGAAGCTGTTTGGAATATCTGATAAAGTTTAATGGTGGGAGCTCATGGTGTCTCCTCTTTGTCTGTTCCAACCAGAAAACCAGGTACTCCTATCTAGGTACTCCTAACCAGGTACTCCTATCTAGCAGAGCAGGTGAAACAGTGGTGGGTGCTCTAATATAATAATAGCAGGATTTTCCATGGTAAATTATGTCTGAAAACTTCAGCCTGCAGCTCCCAGAATCCCCCAACTGGCATGGTCATGCTGACTAGGAGATTGTAGGAGTTGCAGGGGCAACAAAGTAATGTTTCCAAATTCTGAATAAATATTAAAAGCACCCATTGCTATTTCTTACCACTCCAGGTAGTATGGATCATTCCTGCTCAGGATTCTAGACAGCTGTACAGGGCCTTCTCAGTGGTGGCCCCTCAGCTGTGGAATGCCCTTCAAATTGGCCCCCACCCTCCTAACATTTCACAAAAAAAGTTAAAACCTGGCTTTTTGAGCAAGCATTTACAAATGCAGTGTAATAGACAAACTTTGATATACGGAACGACTAGACAATGCAATTGGATAATGGTTTTAGTAGTGAGACGCTGAGAATATGTTTTTATTGGTTTTATTGGTTACTGCTTTGTGTGATGTTTCTTATGCTAATTGTTTCACTGGGTTATTGTAGGTTTTTTCGGGCTATATGGCCATGTTCTAGAGGCATTCTCTCCTGATGTTTTGCCTGCATCTATTGGAAGCATCCTCAGAGGTGGTGATGTTTTAATGGCTTTTTATGTTGTAATTGTTTTAATTGCTTTTTATTTTGGGGGACATTGAATTGTGCTTTTTGTAAACAGCCCTGAGTTGCCTTCAGGCTGAGAAAGGCGGTATATAAATAAAGTAAATACATAAATACCCTTTTTCAGAGTAGAGATTGAGTATCCCTTATCCAAAATGACTGAGACCCAGAGGTGTTCTGTTTTGGATTCTCTCTCCCCCCACCCAACGATTTAGAAATACATGCACATACATATTTTGGAGATGGGACCCTTGTCTAAACATATTCCAGATGAGCTCTGACTAGGAAGAAAAGAATGAATTAAGTAACCATAAAGTAGACATCGAAAACAATTGGGATTGTTCCCAGGAGCCCCACAGTCAGTGGCTGACCAATTATTTGTGGAATATGTAATCTTTCAAAAATGTGCTTTTCGATATTGGTCATGAAGTATCCTTTTTTTTAGCAAAAGAAGTACATGCTGTGTGATTCTCTCTGTGCCAGACATTGCAGTGAAACTGCCACTGTCTTAGCTACCATTGCAACCTTTTGCCTGGGAAATCGAACTGATGAGGCAGTTGATGAGAATGGTACTGGTCATTTGCCACTGTCACATTGATGCTTTCCTTTATGAGTGATGGAACTGATGAGGCTTCCCAATCCTATTAATCACTTCAATAAGACCTTTAGGCCTGGTAGGAAACAGTCACTGCCCAAGACATCATTCCTGGAGTAATGCAGGTGGATGGGAGATGCATACAAGAGCTACCTGCTGAAGGACTCACCTGATTTATCACACCGACTTTGAGTATTAGCCGTGTTCATTTAATCAGAAATAATTTGAATGGCTGACATCTCTTGCTTTGCACTTCTGCACAGAACTGTAGTGAAGTGAATGGCATGGCTTCAAATCTTCGTCTTACCCCCTTCTTCCCCATTATGAAATTAACTGGATGGCCTTAGGCAATGCAATTGATCTCAGTCTAACTTTTCTTGCAGGACTGTTGTGAGGATAAATATGCAGTAACAATCTGAAAGCAGTTTACAGATCAATGCACTATAAACCAGATATACATTGTGGTTCAATTAATTCCACACTGATACTGAGGTAGTCCTTGAGAAGCCTCACTGGCCCTTTAAATAAACGAGCTATATAAATATATAGAAACTTGGGACTGAACAATATTGATTCACTATGCACAATACAGTTCTCCAATCACTCTCCGGTGTCCACTGTAATTCATCTTGCATTTCTTCATGTCATATTCAGGAAGATATCTATTAAGGTTTCCCATTACTAAATTGAGAATGCTTCCTAGAAGATGCCTTTTGCAGAGGTTATGGGGCACACGATTCCCATGAAAGTGGGGAAAAATTGAATATAGGCCTGCTCTTATCTTTAACTGAGAAAACACTTCCTTTGTTTACTTTTATTTTAACTCTAGACAGCATTTCTCTAGACATTTTTAGCTCCTCCGGGTCAATTCTGTGGTCCACTTCCACCAAAAGTTGCCTAATAGGAATGGTGGGAGTTGAAGTCCAAAACACCTGGAGGGCCAAAGTTTGCCCATGCCTGTTTTATAAGAATTCTGCCCTGCCCAAATGGATTTTTCCTTTCCTTCCCCAAATTTCTATCATTAGTTTGCGGTAAAATTTTGAGTTGAGTGCTTAGAAATACACAATTTGCATGGAATGTAAACACAGTAAATATAAGAATTAGTAAAGGTAAAGGTTTTCCCCTGACATTAAGTCCAGTCGTGCCCAACTATGGGGGTTGGTGCTCATCTCCTTTTCTAAGCTGCCCTGAGTCCCCCCTCAGGGGTTGAGAAGGGCGGAATAGAAATATTGGAAATAAATAAATAAATAAATAAATAAGCCGAAGAGCCAGCATTGACCATAGACACCTCCAAGGTCATGTGGCCAGCATGACTGCATGGATTGCCGTTACTTTCCCGCCAGAGTGGTACAATGGCTTCAAACTACAAGAGAGGAGATTCCATCTGAACATGAGGAAGAACTTCCTGACTGTGAGAGCCGTTCAGCAGTGGAACTCTCTTCCCTGGAATGTGGTGGAGGCTCCTTCTTTGGAAGCTTTTAAACAGAGGCTGGATGGCCATCTGTCAGGGGTGATTTGAATGCAATATTCCTGCTTCTTGGCAGGGGGTTGGACTGGATGGCCCATGAGGTCTCTTCCAACTCTTTGATTCTATGATTCTATTGATACTCAAATTTGCATGTTTTTGAAGTGCTAGGTTGGCAGGAGCTAGGGCTAACAGCAGGAGCTCACCCTGCTCCCCGGATTCCAATCTGTAACCTTTCGGTCAGCAAGTTCAGCAGCGCAGCAGTTTAACCCACTGTGGCACCAGGTGCTCCATATAAGAATTGGGTGTGAATAGGTACCAGTGACTGTCCGCAATGCTAGAAATTTGGTGACTACAATAACATTCAATGGGGGTGGCAAAATTCTTATTTGGCAGGGTAATACCATTACTCCTCCCTGATCCCCCCCAATGTTACAATCTATATATATAATAAAAGAGAATGTTTGTATCGGACAGAGGAAGGAGTATGTGGCAGCGTTCTGATTGGCTGCCGCTGCGGTGCTATTTGCATATGGTCTCTGATTGGCCACCTTCAATAGGAGCCCCTGGTGGAGAAGAGGGCTCATGGCAGAAACGGGGCATGACAGAAGGAAATTTGCATATGGTCTCTGATTGGCCAGCCTCAAATCCAACATTCCGAGATGAAAAAGAGAGGAAAGGAAAGGCCGGGGGCTGGGTCAGAACACTACCCAATAAAGACCAAACTTGGCACACAGAGCCCCCATGCCCCACTCTATATCCTACTGCAGTTTGGGGGAGGATGGACCATGGATGATGGGACTTGCAGTACCATTACTCACTTTCTGAGACCGCTGTGACCTTCATCCAATGACTGATGTAGACCAAACTTGGCACATAGACCTCTCATGACTCACTTTATGCCCTGGTGTGGTTTGGCCGGGGATGGACCGTGGATTATGGGACTTGCAGTACCATTGCTCATTCTTCAGACCACTGCAACCCTCATCCAATTACCAAAAAATACCAAACTTGGCACACTGAGCCTCCATGACGCACTCTACATCCAGGTGCAGTTTGAAGGAGGATGCACCATGGACGATGGGACTTGCAATACCTGCACTCCCTTCCTAAGACCATTATAACTGCCAACAATGATGGATCAGGACCACAATTTACACAGAGAGTCCGCATAACTCACTCTACATCCTGGTGCGGTTTGGAAGAATTTGACAATGGATGATGGGACTTGCAGTCACTTCACTCACTTCCTGAGACCACTGAGACCCACGCCAATGACTCATCAAGACTAAACTTGGCACATGGAGCTTCAATGACCCACTCTACATCCTGGAGCAGTTTGGAGGACGACAGACCATGGATGATGGGACTTCAAGTACCTCCACTACCCAAGACTGCTGCAAAACTCATCTAATGACCAATCAAGACCAAAGTTAGCACACAGAGCCCCCATGACCCACTCTACATCCTGCTGCAGTTTTGACCCACTCTATAAAATCGTAATACATCCTGACCAGGGGGAGGACAGAGCTATAGTTCTCCGAGTTCGGATACGCGCAGGTCCACCCGTTTGGTCACCATATCGGTTTCGTTTGAAAAATCCTTTTACACCAGCACGCTGTCCTT
>NW_026847549.1:20737869-20794730 GCF_025583915.1 Anolis sagrei ordinatus
GGGCTGGTCCATGAAGTCACAAAGAGTCAGAAATGACTGAATGAATGAACAACAACAACCCCAGGTGTGGTCTGACCAAGGAAGAATAGAGGGCTAGCATGACTTCCCTGGATCTAGACACCTTGAAGGAGCTGGGGGTGGTGACGGCCGACAGGGAGCTCTGGCGTGGGCTGGTCCATGAGGTCACGAAGAGTCGGAGACGACTGAACGAATGAACAACATGTCTAACCATATTCTGTGGCTTCCACCCAGATAACTATGCATTGGATTGCAGTTTTATGTTATAGCATTTTATGTTATAGCATTCTGCTCTGCTGCAGATCCCTAGCTCTTCCACTTAGCTTTAGATTTCCCTTCTCCGATATTTTGCACAATATTTGCAAGGATTCAGCCAGGATTTCTGCATCACAGGAATTTGCAATGGATGCTCTGGGCAGCTAAAAGAGGAAAGGTGTTTCCTTGAAACTGGATTTAAAATAAAAATGCATGTGCATCAGTAGGAAAACCTCTGGTGGACCCCGAAGAATTTTCGGCACATACTTTGTGTCCTACCTTTTGCATCTGCGTTGATGGACCACAGGGGACCATATCTTGGTTGCCATGACAACCGTGACGAGAGAACAGCGGCCTGCTGCTGCATCATCACACCATCTCCCTCTCTAAGACCCTGGTGAGACGTTGTCGTGAGGAAAGATTACTGGAGGAGGAAACGCGCCTCCCAAATGCCCTCACCCACAGACAAGGATGAGGGCGGAAAATGGTACCTGTGGGTTTCCCAAAGAAGATTATGCTCAGAGGGCAGAGGAGACTGAGCACAAGAGCCAGCATCGAGGGAATTGATGTTCTTGGAGCCTCCCCAAATCAGAGGCCGTTCAAATTGTGAGTGCTGCTCTTCCTGGCAAGGATTTCAGCCCCTGAGAAGAAAACAAGGACAGAGGCAAAAGCAGCATTTCCTCGTCATTCTGTGAGTATTCATCCCTCGTATACATTTTGAGGCAGACGGAGATGCCATTGCCTTGGTCTAATTAACGTGTTGCTGTCTTTTGGAGAAAGATAATTAGGAAATGTGCCTTTTGTTTGCTGGCTTTGCCAAATTCCCCAAATGTACTTCAGAGTATGTAGTTGGTGTTGTCAGCTAATTGAAGCTAGATGTTTGCTTTGGACTCAATGCATTATCAGTATTGTTACTATTACTAGTAATAGTACTAGCACTCACTGTCCTACATATTATCCTCTCCTTGTATAGTTATATTTTGAGGAGTTTCATAAAGAAATGCTATTCCTGGGATGCTTAATGTCCACATTTTACTAATGGCTAGCATTGCATAAAATGAGTAAATCATTGATTTGTCCCTCTGTTCATGAGGATAAATATGCATATCCATAAATATAGATACATAATGTGTATAATGCTTTCAATATTAATTAAATCAGAAAGACAGATCCCTGCCCCTGGAATCCTACAATCCAGTTTTCATGGACTGTAGTGAATGATAACAGTGGACACATTGGCACTGATTGGTATAATCTTATGCGTGTTTTCTCAAAATTAAGTGCTGTGTTTTTAATAGGGGTTATGTTTTTACTGGGTTGTTGTAGGTTTTTTGGGTTATATGGCCATGTTCTAGAAGCATTCTCTCCTGATGTTTCACCTGCATCTATGCCTGCCATAGATGCAGGTGAAATGTCAGGAGAGAATGCCACTAGAAAATGGCCATATAGCCCGAAAAACCCAGTAATTCCAGCCATGGAAGCCTTCGACAATACGTTATGTTTTTAATTTGGTGACGCAGCAGGATAAACCGCAGAGCTGCTGAACTTGCTGACCGAAAGGTTGGTGGTTCGAATCCAGGGAGCGGGGTGAGCCCCTGCTGTTAGCCCCAGCTTCTGCCCATCTAGCAGTTCAAAAACATGCAAAGGTGAGTAGATCAATAGGTACCGCTCCAACGGGAAAGTAATGGCGCTCCATGCAGTTATGCCAGCCACAAGACCTTGGAGGTGTCTACGGACAACGCTGGCTCTTTGGCTTAGAAATGGAGATGAGCACCACCTCCCAGAGTCGGACACAACTAGACTCAATGTCATGGGAAACCTTTACTTATGTTTTAGTAGGTGTGTTTAAGCAAAAGCCATCATCACGCCTTACTTACAGAGAAGCACTATACATGCTTGATCAGAAGTGAGCCTCATGTAACTTGAGTTCAGGCTAGCTAAAGGACCATGGTCTCCTACACACACCTGGTTGTGCTTTGGGTTCCTAATACTGAGCCCTATTTCTCTCCTAATTGTAACTGGTGGGGATCCCAGAGAGGAGAGTCGGCTCCTTCCAAGGTAACCTAGACTGGGCCTCTTTGTGTTGCCATTTGACCAACAGGCACAGAGCTTTTTGTTCAATTAGGTTTTGAGCAGGTTTTTTTGCAGCTGAGAAAGGGACTTTATGGGCTTGTACTTACTTTTAACCATGTAATGAATCACTCCAGGTCCTGAGAGAAAGGGAGATATAAGTCAAATAAATAAATAGGTGTGATTAGATTTATTTCCTGGTAAACATGTACAGGACTATAGCCTGGGTAAGCATGACTAAGAAATTAATGGGATTCTATTATGCAGTTCCAATCTGGGGAGCGGGGTGAGCTACCACTGTTAGCCCCAGCTCCTGCCAACCTAGCAGTTCAAAAACATGCAAGTGTTCGTAGACGAATAGGTACCGCTTCAGCAGGAAGGTAACAGTTCTCCATGCAGTCATGCTGGGCACAAGGCCTTGGAGGTGTCTATGGACAATGCCGGCTCTTCAGCTTAGAAATGGAGATGAGCACCAACCCCCAGAGTCGGACTTGACTAGACTTAATGTCAAGGAGAAACCTTTACTTTTACTTATGAAGTCAACGGATGACTTGAAAGCACATAAACACATGCCTACAATTACAAAACCTTAGCTTTCTGTAGAGTGTGAGGACAAAATGCCATAGATCTTTATTCCAGAGGCCTATCTTATTATAGCATTAGTGGTATGAAAGTAAAGTGTTTTTTCATACCACTAGTATTAGTGCTAGGATTTGCACTGCCTTTATATATCCCAGAATAATTATACTGAACATTTGGCATTTCTACTTCCATCGCAACCTTTGATTTCATTACAGTCCTTTGATATCAAAGAGCTCATGTGACAGTACAATAGAGCATCTCCTAAAAAATGAAATACAAAGGGCTGCCGTTAGTTCAGGGTAGTATGAGAAAGTTAAAGGAACTTAGGATGAAGATATATAAGGATACCTGTAGTACAATTCACCCATGGTATCTATTTCTAGGACTGCATGTGCAATTCTTTCTAGGAGGAAAGAAGCATGGGTGTAGTGCAATGTGGATCTGTAGGCAATCAAACACTGCAGAGGGATAGCAAAAAATCTTTATATTGCATGTATCGCAGGAAACATGGGAAGGACAGGCAGAAGTATAGCCTGACTGTTGTGAGAGCAGGCGCAACAGTGTCAAGTAATTGCTCAAACCTTCGTCATTAGCTATGACAGGTAGTGTTGATGGAAGCGGCAACATCTGCTAGACCGCGCATTGCCTACCCCTGCGTAGACCCTTTGTTGCAATATTCAGTACGTCATAGAATTGGATAGAAGCACAAGGAACAGAGGCACAAAGAAGCAATGCTGTTCATTCCCCTTTTGGTAACCACAGCAGTGCTAATTGGTAGCTGAAGGGAAGGATACTTTCAGCTTAAGCTGGGTCCACTCATGATGGAAAGATGCCTGAAAACTGGCTTTTCTCCTTTCAATAGTCATAGAATCATAGAGTTGGGAGCGACCTCATGGGCCATCCAGTCCAACCCCCTGCCAAGAAGCAGGAAAATCAAATTCAAAGCACCCCTGACAGATGGCCATCCAGCTTCTGTTTAAAAGCATCCAAAGAAGGAGCCTCCATCACACTTTGAAGAAGAGAGTTCCACTGCTGAACAGCTCTCACTGTCAGGAAGTTCTTCCTAATGTTCAGATGGAATCTCCTTTCGTGTAGTTTGAAGCCATTGTTCCACAGCAGAAAACAAGCTTGCTCCCTCCTCCTCATGACTTCCTCTCACGTATTTATACATGGCTATCATATCTTCTCAGCCTTCTCTTCTTCAGGCTAAACATGCCCAGCTCTTTAAGCCGCTCCTCATAGGGCTTGTTCTCCAGACCCTTGATCATTTTAATCGCCCTGCTCTGGACACATTCCAGCTTGTCAATATCTCTCTTCAATTGTGGTGCCCGAATTCTCTGAAGTCCACTATAATATTACTTACTTACATGGATGTCATTATGAAATACAAACCTAGTGATCTTTATATATCTGACCAAGGAACTTCTGACATTTCCTATTGTTTTATCTGCTTGAACAAGCTGAAATTAATTATTTGCTACATACTTTGCAAAACAACAACAACCCCACAATGCAGAAAGCCATGCTGCCAAAATTGTCTGGGATTTGTAATCCTAAGAAGTAACTTTTTCTCAGTTCAGGTTGTCCCTTTCTGAATTTGAGATTTGTTCTGTTCCTTAATCAGAATTTAGCATTGCCGTGTGCGTACTCAAAACTGTAATCTCATTAAGGCCATTTGGCTGCTAGCCATTGCGCTCTGTGGCTTGAAAGGCAGCTTGGCTACCAAGAGGGGCTCAGGTCATGGGTGAACTAAAAGAGTTTGTGGCTCCGCCAGCAAAACCACCCCACGGCATTTGGACATAAAGCTGACTTTGGATCAGCAAGGAAAGCAGTGGGTTGGCAAGCTCAACTTGATCTGTGGACAAAAGGGAAGGGAGATGCATGCGCATAACTCCTGTCAATGCTAATGGGAGTCACGAGATGGAATTCTCTAAGCACCCGAGAGCCGAGGCCGCCCCCTCGATGTGCAAGCGGCATAAAGAGGTGTCTGTGTGTGTGTTGGCATGGCCGAGGGGCCTAGTGTGGAAGAATAATAGGCACCAGAAATGGACATGAATTATTTGTTCATCTTGCCCATCCCCACAGAAACCACTACAGAATTATCCTCTCCTGTCGCTTCGGGTGAGTTCAACCTAGTTGATATAAATAAACAGGCACACAAAATTAAAACTCTTTCTCTCTCTAGATCTTATCATGACTACTTGGCAATTCAGGCAAGGAGGTGCTCATGAGAGCCAGTTCTGATTGAATCCAGTCCTCCTCCCTGCCTTATTCTTCAACCCTTTTTCTATTTATTAGTTCCATTGTATATCTCACCATTCCTGCAAGCAAGGAGCTTAGTGCACATACAGAGTATGAGAGATTGCACCAATTTATCCCAGCTGTATCCCTGGGAGGTAAGTTAGGCAAGCCTTCCTCACCCTGGTCTTTCCAGATGTGTTGGACTACAGTTCCCATCATCCTCAACCAGTTAAGATTGTGAGACACATCTGGAGTGACTAGGTTAGGTCAAGATACAGGGGTCCACCAAAGGTAGGTGTCTTAAGGACCACTATGTGTCAGCTATTGTTTGGGCCACTGATTTCTCCTTACTGTGGCTTTCTTTGGATATGACTGACTCTTGCGATGGGTTCCAGGTTAGGTAGACAGCAATTCGGCACCAGTTTTTAAAAAGAAGATACTACTAACCCCATTGTATCATCCCATCTGAGTCTCCCACTAGATACACTACTCATAATCCATCTAATCCAGGGATTTTGTAATTTTAATTTTTGCATTTGGCCCAGCCCACTGTGTTCAATTCTTTTATCATGTTAAATTTTGTGTTTATTATCTTGAATTATTTTGTTATTGTTTGCACTTTGTTTGATTTATTTATCTGTTAATGTATTTTATTTTGTCTTATTGTAATTTTTGGGCTTGGCCTCATGTTAGCTGCCCCAAGTCCCCTTGGGGAATTGGTGGCGGGCTATAAATAAAGTTATTATTATTGTAATAATAATAATAATAATAATAATAATAATATGTAGTAGTAGTAGTAGTAAAATTGAATGCTGGTCTCCTGAATTGTAGCCAAACACTCAAAATTATGTTCTGTATCCCAAAATTATGTTCTGTATTTCTGGGGGGGGGGAGAGGGGCTCAAAGGCTGTGTAGGTTCATAGGGGATAAGACAATCTTCTAATTCAGTGTTTCTCAACCTGGGGGTTGGGTCATAAGGGGGTGTCAAAGAGGTCGCCAAAGATCATCAGAAAACACAGTATTTTCTGTTGGTCATTGGGGTTCTGTGTGCCAAGTTTGGTTCAATTCCATCGTTGTTGGAGTTCAGAATGCTCTTTGATTGTAGGTGAACTACAAATCCCAGCAACTATAACTCCCAAATGACAAAATCAATACCCTCCCCCACCAGTATTCAAATTTGGACTTATTGGGTATTTCTGCCAAATTTGGTCCAGTGAATGAAAATACATCCTGTATATCAGATATTTACATTATAATTCATAACAGTAGCAAAATTATAGTTATGAAGTAACAACGAAAATAATTTTATGGGTGGGGGTCACCACAACATGAGCAACTATATTAAGGGGTTGTGGTATTAGGAAGGATGAGAACCACTGTTCTAACTGCTGTTAAATACATCATGACATGCCTCTAGACCAGGGGTCCACAAACTTTTTAAACAGAGGGCCAGGTCACAGTCCCTCAAACTGTTGGAGGGCCGGATTATAATTTGAAAAAAAATATGAATTCCTATACACACTGCGCATATCTTATTTGTAGTGCAAAAACCACTTAAAAACAATACAATAATTAAAATGAAGAACAATTTTAACAAATATAAATTTATTAGTATTTCAATGGGAAGTGTGGGTCTGCTTTTGTCTGATGAGATAGGATTGTTGTTGTTGTTGTGTGCTTTCAAGTCATTACAGACTTAGGTTGACCCTAAGCGAGGGCCGGATAAATGACCTTGGAGGGCCGCATTTGGCCCCCGGGCCTTAGTTTGAGGACCCCTGCTCTAGACCCTGACATGCCTCTAGACCGTGGCCATACAGTCCGAAAGAAACTAAAACAACCCAGTGATTCCGGCCATGAAAGCCTTCGACAATACACATCCTGACAGTTACATAGTTCAGGGTGGAGGTACTCATCTTTTGTTTATAGTAGAAGGAGATTGCTGGGACTTTGTAATATTTGGATATCTATCCACATATGGAGGTTGAATATGAATGGGGTCAAACAACTGAAACATGCCACCCACAAAAGTCACTGCCCTATCTTAGATTATGAGAAAGAGACAGCGAGCATCCAGTGATTACTGATCAGCTTTTTGTACTTACAAAGCATTCATTCTCTCTTGTTCCTAGATATAGTACTCTGGGTTCTATTGTTCCTTTTCACGCACAGACCTAGATTACGTCACCCTTAACGAGGAGCGAGGTGAATGTGTTCCTCTGCTCCCTCCTCCTTACTCTGATCTTCCCCCTCAATTCAAAACAGATGAAGCAGAGCATTCCTGTATCTAGAAGCAGTCTTCTAGCAGTGAGCTCCCATTGAGCTCTATTCCAGGCTGTTAACATTCCTTTATCAAGTCCAAGGTCATGGTCAGGTATTCCTTTAAATTATAATCCTGGTCACAGAAATCTGATTGCAAATATGTGCATAAATATCTTGATCTATTTTTTAAAAAAAAACCTTAAATGTAATAAACAGATGAACCGATGGAACTATTGTTACGATTGCCTCGGGAGGAAATCAGAGACCCAGCCTCACAATTATGTTTGTTTCTTTTACTATTTGTTGGTTGCTCTTCAACTGAAATTCTTGGAAAGGCTTACTACAATATAAGTAGTAAAACATATGATGTGGAATATGGCAAAGCAGATAAATCATAAATCATCCTTATGGAATACAATCCAAAACTGAAATAAAGTAAAGATGGGTTCGAATTTCCCTTGTTGGGGAGGAAATCCCACATAAGGTTGCCCACAACAGGGTACCTGTCTACACCAACTCTTCGTTTTGTTTGAGACAGTAATGGGATTTGCAGCAAAACCACAGGGACTGATTTCAAAATTTCCATCCATGCCGCAAAAATTGTTCTTGATGGTTTCACATTTATTGCCCCTAAAATATACCTACAAGGTCCACGCTTAATACTTGCAACCTAGAAATAATTGTACAGGAGTTCCCTAAAATAAGGAAAGGACATGACACCATGCATTTTAATATAGGTTTTCATTCTTTGTTACATTTTTATCCTGTCTTGATGCAAGGAGCTGAAGATAGCATGTAGAACTGGCTTCCCTCCCACTTTATCCTCACAATATTCCTGTATTGTAGCGAAGGCTAAAACAGCCCTACTCTCGGTCCCATCATTGTGCCAAGTGCGATTGCTGGGAACGAGAGAGAGAGGGGCTTTTTGGTAGTGGCCCCGCAGCTCTGGAACTCCCTTCCTAAAGGAGTTAGAATGGCTCCCTCCCTGTTATCGTTCAGGAACCAAGTAAAATCTTTCCTGTAGAATCAGGTCTTGCCTGAAAGAGAATTAATGCTAGACCTATCGTGTGCAATATTTGAACTGAAATTGGACCTCCAGCAATGGACCTGACTATGGCCTAAAGCAGCGTTTCTCAACCTGGGGGTTGGGACCCCTGGGGGGGTTGCAAGGGAAGTGCCAGAGGGGTCACTAAAGACCATCAGAAAACACAGTATTGTCTGTTGGTCATGGGGGTTCTGTGTGGCAAGTTTAGCCCAATTCCATCGTTGATGGGGTTCAGAATGCTCTTTGATTGTAGGCGAACTATAGATCCCAGCAACTACAACTCCCAAATGTCACAGTCTATTTTCCCCAAACTCCACCAGTGTTCATATTTGGGGATATTGAGGATTCGTGCCAAGTTTGGTCCAGATCTATCATTGTTTGATTCCACGTTGCTCTCTGAATGTAGGTGAACTACAACTCCAAAACGCAAGGTCAATGCCTACCAGGGCCTTCCAGTATTTTCTCCTGGTCATGGGAGTTCTGTGTGCCAAGTTTGGTTCAATTCTATGGTTGTAGGTGAACTATAAATCTCAGCAACTACAACTCCCAAATGACAAAATCAATCCCCCCAACCTCACCAGTATTCAAATTTGGGCATATTGGGTATTTGTGCCAAATTTGGTCCAATGAAAGAAAATACATCCTGCATATCAGATATTTCCATTACGATTCATAACAGTAGCGAATGACAGTTATGAAGTAGCAACGAAAATAATTTTAGGGTTGTAGGTCACCGCAACATGAGTTAAGGCATTGCATTAGGAAGGTTGAGAAACACTGGCCTAAAGGAACTAATACTAGATGGAGTTTTAATCCTATTGTAGGTTTTAACTGTTTGTTTTGTCTAGATATTAACTATATTTGATGTGGTTTTAAAAATAATTTTATTGATAGGAGTATGCTTGTGATGGGACTGTTTATTTTCATTGTGCGTGGTCTTGCTTTTTATAGGTTTTTTGCTGTTTTTAGTCCCGATTCAGGAGAAAAGTGGAATATAAATAAATAAATAAAAATGTGTGGCTTCAGGTCACCTGTCGATTTACGGTCATCCCATGAATTTCATATGGTTTTCTTAGGTAAGAGATACTCAGAAGTGGTTTTGCTGTAGATGTAGCCTACAGCACCTGATATTCATTTGTGGTCTCCTGTCCAAGTACTAACCAGGCATGACCTTGCTTAGCTTCCAAGATCAAATAGGATCTATCTGATGCCTTCAAAACATTTAGATCTCATGTTAGTGACTCCACTATGCCCAAAGAAACCCCAATCAGAGTTATATTATACTCTGTGTCTATGGTTCATTTCTATCTCCTGCCAGAAATTAGTGTAGCTTTAAGAAGAGCCTAACAAGCACAAATTCACTTGATTCTGCTTTTCTCTGCAGTGATAATAAAGCTGACCTGCTGCAATTTCTGCCTATCATGTAGCTCTTAAGGGCATTAATCCTTTGTCAATGAAAAACCATCTTGGGTACAACAGAAGGGCCTTATTTTGTTTTTAACAAATTCCTAATGTCTTTTTTGGAGATAGATAGATAGATAGATAGATAGATAGATAGATAATGCCTTTTAAACTATTTATCACAAGTGATGTTTTTAATCACAGTTAAAAAGCAAACTGTGTAGTTTCAGAAGCTAAACATTTTAAGCATCCTAATACTAGAGCATGTAAAGCTGCAAAAATAGTCACAAAATAAAGGCTGAGAAAGGCGGTATACAAATACAGTAAATAAATAGATAAAATATTAATACAGTGGCCCCTTGGTATCTTACCGAGTCGTGTCAGGAGCGACTTGAGAAACTGCAAGTCGCTTCTGGTGTGAGAAAATTGGCCATCTGCAAGGATGTTGCCCAGGGGACACCCGGATGATTTTTTAAATGTGTTATCCTCCTTGTGGGAGGCTTCTCTCATGTTCCTGCATGAGGAGCTGGAGCTGATAGAGGGAGCTCATCCGCCTCTCCCTGGATTCGAACCTGCAAAAAAAAAAATCATACCGAGTTTGGTTCTAGGACCAATAATGAATACCAAACATCTGTGGATGCTCAAGTCGCATTATACACCATGGTGTAGTAAAATGGTGTTCCTTATATATAACATGGCATTTGAGATGTCTTTTTTAAAATACTATTTTCATGCCACAGATGGTAAGGTCAATTGATAAAGATTCTGTGGATATGGACAATCAACTTTATACTCTTTCTTCTTGCTTCTTTATTTTAGTATGCTTTGCCAAATATATATCTGATGCATTCAAACCAGAAGTTCAAAACTTGGATAAGTTAAATGTTTGGAAACTTTCCAGGATCTGTGAGGGATCATTTTGGGGCAACAGACTGCACAACTTTAATATCTAGAAGAAATTTGGGTTTTTCCTGTTTATTTTGCTATACCCTACATTTTTCTAGTGACTAGCC
The DNA here is from genome assembly GCF_025583915.1 of Anolis sagrei ordinatus. NCBI lineage: Eukaryota > Metazoa > Chordata > Lepidosauria > Squamata > Anolidae > Anolis > Anolis sagrei. The sequence continues at coordinate 20,748,754 of NW_026847549.1, forward strand.
AGAGTAAAAGGAAATCTAAAGTCTGCCAATATTTACTGTATAACTTGTTTTTTTTTCAGTTTCCAACTTGCAATTTCACTCATTTTCTTCAGAATGGGGATTGTTTCTTCATTTCTTCCTTCTTTAAAGGAAACAGTTACTGTTTTACATCCATGGAATTAAGAATAGTGCGTTCATAGTTATAGTAGTAACTACTTCTTTCCTCCTTTCTCTACTGAAGGTGTTGGAAGTATTTGTTGTTTATTCATTCAGTCACTTCGAACTCCTCATGACCTCATGGACTAGCCCATGCCATAGCTCCCTGTCAGCCATGGCCACCCCAGCTCATTCAAGTTCAAGCTAGTCACTTCAAGGATACCATCTATCCATCTTGCCCTTGATCAGCCCCTCTTCCTTTTTCCTTCTATTTTCCCCAGCATTGTTATCTTCTCCAAGCATTTCCTGTCTTCTCATTATGTGGCCAAAGTAATACATCTTTGCCTCTAATATCCTTCCCTCCAGTCAGGCTTTGTTTCCTGGAGTATGGACTGGTTGGATCTTCGTGCGGTCCAAGGCAATCTCAGAATTTTCCTCCAACACCACAGTTCAAAAGCATATACCTTCCTTTGCTCAGCCTTCCTTATAGTCCAGCTCTCGCATCCATAGGTTACTATGGGGAATACTAGTGGGAGTATTTGCTGTGGAATACAACTCAATGATAGGGTTGCTGTGAGTTTTCCGGGCTGTGTGGCCATGTTCCAGAAACATTCTCTCATGAAGTTTCACTCATATCCTCAGAGGTTGATATTATGACCAGTTGGGGATTCTAAGAGTTGTATTTTTAAGAACTAATCTGAACTCTGTATTAAAGTATTTGCCCACATCTATGGCAGGCATTCTCAGAGGTTGATATCCTGTCATTATGACCAGTTGAGGATTCTAGGAGTTGTAGTTTTAAGAACTAATCTGAACTCTGTATTAAAGTATTTTAAAAGCCACCTGAATGTTTTATGTCATTAGCCTATGATAAAAAAAACTTCCTCTCATTGTTGCCTTAATAGCCACAACAAAGCATGAGAGAACATTGACCAGCACCGGAAACATGTGATATTCATCCTCCACCATTTAGTGAAGCCACCACTCTATCACACTTAAAATAACTAAAGTTATACTCACACACATACGCATCTTCTCCTAAAGGAAATTACAACTGTAGCCTGATTTCGTTAATCTCTGTTATCTGTTATTGAGAAACAAAACTAATTACAATAAGTAATTGGTTATGTATTGTTGGATCCTTCCAAGTTCCAGGCTGGAGTCTACACAAAGCCCAGGTGTTTGACTTTCCCTAAAGAAAGGCTCTTTGTATAGCTGAGCTTAAAAGGAAAAGGAAACACCTGCCTTACCTTTTAGATCTAGAGTACTGTTGAGCAGATGACTGAAAGTACCAGGGCTTCTCATAATAATTTTTAAATTTATTTTAAATTTATTTTAGATATTTTAGATTTGTTCCTTTTACTTTAGATAGGTTGTATTTTTAAATGAGAAAAAATTGAATTAAAACCAAAGAATTATTTGCGTGTATATGTTAAAAAAAGAAAATACATATTTAAAGAAGAGTATTCAATATTGGTACCAGAAGAGTTTGTTTTGAAAGTAGAATCTGTTCTCCAGTGAAAAGGTAACAACAAAAGCTGTTTTTACATCCTTACTGGAATATGTTGCATGTCTTATAAAAGTGGAATCGTATACATTGATTGCATCTTATCTCTTTTGGAACTAGAATTTGTTATTATTTTATTTTTGCATTATTAAGGGCTTAACTACCCTTTTCTGTATCCTTAACTGGTTGTGTTTAGTTTCCGTAGCGTATTTCTCCTGTGATAAAGCGTGTGTCCTTTGCTTGAAGATTTAGCTTGTTTCCCAGACATTTGTATGTTCTACATCCTTAAGTACAGCATTGTGCACTTTTGTTTTTCGGTCTCTCTGGTGGCGACAGGGTGCTTCTGTCTATGACTCATCTGACTCTATATTTTTCTTGCTGGCAAATGATAATCTTGTGCTCTTTCACTATAAGCAGCAGCCATGCAAATTTCCTGACTAATGGGTGGAAAAAAAACAAATGAGCCTATCAGTCAGTCAGAGTAAAAATAATATTTACTGGTCTTAACTCCTTGCTACAGGAGTGAAGCTGGACCAAAGCTTACATTAATGAAAAAAGGCAGGGGCATCATACATGTGTGCATGTGTGTCGAATACAGGCATTCCTCGAGTTACAAACATTTGACCTACAAATGACTCCTATTTAAGGACGGGAAAGACAACAGGAAGCGAGAGAAATTAAACCTCTGGTAGGGAAATTCACTCCTGGAAGAGTTATCATGGGGAAAAGATGTATTCACTGAAGCTTTCTCAGTGTTTCCACAACAAGCCACATTTTTCAAAATCCAGCAGTTCGAATCCAGGGAGAGCAGGTTGAGCTCCCTCTGTCAGCTCCAGCTCCAACCTATAAAAAGTATTAAACATAGAGTCCATTATATTTTTTTATTTATTTCCAGTATTTCTACCCAGTCCTTTTCAACCCCCAAAGGGGAACTCAGGACAGTTTACATTTGGCACAATTTGATGCCATTAAATATAACAAAGCAATATGTTGTTGTTGTTGTTGTTCGTTCAGTCATTTCCGACTCTTCGTGACTTCATGGACCAGTCCACGCCAGAGCTCCCTGTCGGTCGTCACCACCCCCAGCTCCTTCAAGGTCAATCCAGTCACTTCAAGGATACCATCCATCCATCTTGCCCTTGGTCGGCCCCTCTTCCCTTTTCCTTCCATTTTCCCCAGCATCATTGTCTTCTCTAAGCTTTCCTTCTTCTCATGATGTGGCCAAAGTACTTCATCTTGGCCTCTACTATTCTTCCCTCCAATGAGCAGTCAGGCTTTATTTCCTGAAGTATGGACTGGTTGGATCTTCTCGCTGTCCAAGGCACTCTCAGCACTTTCCTCCAACACCACAGTTCAAAAGCATCTATCTTCTTTCGCTCAGCCTTCCCTATGGTCCAGCTCTCACATCCGTAGGTGACTACGGGGAATACCATTGCTTTTACTATGTGGATCTTTGTTGCCAGTGTGATATAACTATATATATATATAAACAATTAAAGCACTATAACAAGTAAAACAATAAATAGAACATTAAATAAAACAATAAAAACAGTATTAGCTACAGTATCACCATTCCAATCAAATTCCATATCCAAAGCACTATTTATGCCTGCTGTCCAAAAGCCTAGTCCCAGAACCACGACTTCAATTTCTTCCTAAAAGACAGAAGAGATGAAGCCGATCTTACCTCATTGGGAAGTGAGTTCTACAGGCGCTAGACTACCTCTCCCATTTTCTTGCACATCCACTGTGGGTTTCATGCCTGAAAGCCTGCAAGTCAACACAGGATTTCAGATATCAACCAGCCGGCAGGACTGAATAATAATAATAATAATCATCATCATCATCATCATCATTATTTATACCCCGCTACCATCTCTCCAAAGGGGACTCAGGGCGGCATATGTAAGGCCAAGCCCGGTAATTAATTACAGCAAAAATAAATACAGAACGACAGAAATAACATCACAATAAAATAAGTTAAACATAAAAGTACAATAAAACAGTGCAAAGTAACAAAATGAAACATCAAACAAAATGGGCGAGCCAAAGGTACAACATAAAATGATAAAACTTTGGATATGTCTGGCATGAATTGACAGCAATTAAAACACATACAAGTCCTGGCTTATGCATTGGAGGTATTGATGGCCACAAGTCTGAGTTTAGTTATTAGTTTTCTGGGTATCTGTTTTTCCATAGGACAAGATTAAGTTGACCTAGCTTCCTATGAATAGTTTGGATACCAGCTCCCATAATCCCTTATCATGCTGATATGAATTAAGGTCCCAAATACCCGGAAGGCACCAGGGTGTCTACTTGTGACATAGGTTGGCCAGATTTCAAAAAGGACCTCTGTACCTTCAGGGCTTAGATAAACAGAGGGACTTCAGCAGGTACACCTTTGCTCATCCCCACACCCATTTGTTATGATAAGGATACCAATGGATATTTGCTCTGATATATAACTTTAAAGGCTTTAGCTCTGCATGGCAACATATGCCTGAAAGGGTTAATTTTACTAACAGGGATTTCCTCAAGGTAGTCTGGAGTACGTATCCTACAATTCAATAATTTATCATCTTCCTGTTATTGAGCACCAATTACGCTGAGATGAGTCACTGGCTCAGAAACAAAGAAGGCTGTATGGCAGAAAAGCTATTTTAAAAGCTTGCTTTATTAAAAAAAATACACATCACTGAGTTGTCGGAATCTTACGCCATGGAAACAAAACGTTTAAAGAAATTGTCCCAGATAATTCAACGTTTTCAAATTCAGTAGGTGGTAATTGATGATGTCTGGCCTATATGCAGGAATGTACTTAAAAATGGCAATAATGCTGTGTTCGTATATGAGCTAAAAATAAATCCATTGACTGAAATATAGACCTGATTCAAAATTGTGAAAAGGCAACATCAAAGAGAACTATCAAGGTGCCAAACTATTTAAAACAGTACTTGGGAGTTGGTTTATGTCCACATTATTTAAAGATTACATCTCCCTACATTATCTAACCTATATTTTAAGGTGTCAATAGCAGTATGTGTGAAAATGATTTTGGAGTCCTTGTGGACAAGAAGCTAAACATGATTCAACAATGTCATGCAATGGCTAAAAATGCCAATGGGATTTTGGCCTGCATCAATAGGAGTATAGTGTCTAGATCCAGGGAAGTCATGCTAGCCCTCTATTCTTCCTTGGTCAGACTACACCTGGAGTTGTTGTTGTTCATTCATTCAGTCATTTCCGACTCTTTGTGACTTCATGGACCAGCTCACGTCAGAGTTCCCTGTCAGTTGTCACCACCTCCAGCTCCTTCAAGGCCAATCCAGTCACTTCAAGGATATCATCCATACATCTTGCCCTTGGTCAGCCCCTCTTCCTTTTTCTTTCCATTTTTCGCAGCATCATTGTCTTCTCTAAGTTTTCCTTTCTTCTCATGATGTGGCCAAAGTACTTCATCTTGGCCTCTACTATTCTTCCCTCCAATGAGCAGTCAGGCTTTATTTCTTGAAGTATGGACTGCTTGGATCTTCTCGCGGTCCAAGGCACTCTCAGAACTTTCCTCCAACACCACAGTTCAAAAGCATCTATCTTCCTTCGCTCAGCCTTCCCTATGGTCCAGCTCTCACATCCATAGGTGACTATGGGGAATACCATTGCTTTACTATGCGGATCTTTGTTGTCAGTGTGATGTCTCTACTCTTCACTATTTTATCAAGATTGGTCATTGCTCTCCTCCCAAGAAGTAAGCGTCTCCTGATTTCCTGGCTGCAGTCTGTCTGCAGTAATCTTTGCACCTAGAAATACAAAGTCTGTCACTGCCTCCACGTTTTCTCCCTCTATTTCCCAGTTGTCAATCATTCTTGTTGCCAGGCTATCCCTGGGGAAGGCAATGGCAAACCACCCCAGTATTCTTGCCAAGAAAACTAAATGGACCAGTACAACACCTGGAGTACTATGTCCAATTCTGGGCACTACAATTGAAGGGGAATGTTGACAAGCTAGAATGTGTCCAGAGGTGAGTGACTAAAATGATCAAGGGTCTGGAGAACAAGCCCTCTGAGGAGTGGCTTAAAGAGCTGGGCATGTTTATCCTGAAGAAGAGAAGGCTGAGAAGAGATATGATAGACATGTATAAATATGTGAGGGGAAATCATAGGGAAGAGGGAGCAAGTTTTTTTTTTTTTGCTGCCCTGAAGACTAGGACATGGAACAATGGCTTCAAACAACAGGAAAGGAGATTCCACCTGAACATTAGGAAGAACTTCTATGAGAGCTGTTCAGCAGTGGAACTCTCTGCACCAGAGTATAGTGGAGGCTCTTCTTTGGGGGCTTTTAAGCAGAGGCTGAATGGCTATCTGTCAGGGGTGCTTTGAATGGGATTTTTCTGCTTCTTGGCAGGAGGTTGGACTGGATGGCCCACAAGGTATCTTCCAACTCTATGATTCTATGATCTCTGAGGGAAGGCTTTCTTTCAGTCCCACTACTACCATAAGCACATTGGGTGAAAGACATAGGAAAGAGCATTCTCAGTGGTTGCTCCCAACTTGCAGAACTCCCTTCCACTGGATATTTGCTTGGCTCATTCTCTCCTCTTTCTGCCAGTAGGCAACTGTTTTTATTATTATTATTTAGGCAGGACTTTGGTGCCTAAATCATGTGCCAGAAGGGTGTTTTCCATGTGGCTTCCTGTGCTTTTATTATTTAAACATGTCTTCGATGGTTTTATGGTGTTTACAATTGTTATTGTTTTTATATTTTATCAGATGTTTTTTTAATTTGTTGTGTTCTATTTTTAATTTTTGGGCTTGTCCCTTGTAAGTTGCCCTGAGTCCCCTTGGGGAGATGATTGGCAGGGTATAAAAATAAAGTTATTATTATTATTATTGTTATTATTATTATTATTATTATTATTTAGCAATATGCTATCAACATAGAATTACTTAGAATCATAGAGTTGGAAGAGACCTTGTGGGCCATCCAGTCCAACTCCCTACCAAGATGCAGGAAAATCGCATTCAAAGCACCCCCGACAGATGGCCATCCAGCCTTTGCTTAAAAGCCTCCAAATAATGAGGCTTGTATTAATTGTATTTTAGCTTCTGTGAAACAAGCTTTGTAGAGATACTTTGTTTTACATTTTTCTAACTTTGCGTCTCTTGAAAGAGGAAGGGTGGGATATAAATGGATACATAAATGGATCACTGTCCCATTGACCTTACAGCTTTAAAAGCAGATAAAGGAAGAAGCGAGTTGAGCCAAAGGTCTAATGGGAAAGTTGGGGCTTGAGAGAGATTAAAGGTAACATCACACAGGTGGTTTAGCTTCTATGGTTGAGTGTGGATTCATCTATAGAATTAATGCAATTTGGCACCACTTTAATTGTTTTGTCTCAATGCTGTAGAATCCTGGGAGTTGTAGTTTTACAAGATCTCTAGCCTTCTCTGCCAAAGAGTGCTATGCCCCATCAAACTATCTTGGACACACAGAAAGCTGGGTGACTTGGAAAGTGCTGAACAGGCTGCGCTCTGGCACTACGAGATGCAGAGCCAACCTTAAGAAATAGGGCCACAAAGTGGAGTTGTGGAGAAGAGCAAACCACAGATCACCTATTACAATGCAGTCTGAGCCCTGCCACATGTACAATTGAGAACTTTCTTATAGCAACACCAGAGGCACTTCAAGTGGCCAGCTACTGGTCAAAGGACATTTAATATAATGCCAAGTTTTTAAACTTTATGTTTTTAAAAATACATTACAACTCTACCCTTGGTTCACTTCTGATATGATAAATAAATAAATAAAATCAAACTACAAATCCCAGGATTCCATAACATGAAGCCATAGTAGTTGAAGTGGTATCAAACTGCATTAATCCTTCAGTGTAGATGCACCGTGCCATCCTTTGGCCAGTCTGTTGAAATAAGGTCAATTCCCCTGTGTTTTTTAATATGTGAAATAGGGAGGAGCACCAATTGGTCTTTTCATTCTGGCACGAAATATCTTGCCTAAATCTGCTACTCTGTTCTCTGCTTAATCTGCCTTTGTGCTAGATAATATTGTACAATGAGGAGCGAAATATGAATGGCATTGTGTATTTATGGGTTACTAGGTTTAAGGAACAATTTAGTTTATGATAGATGAGAAGAGAGGGCTTCTCCTAAGTAGGTGTGTAAATATTTGACATCAAAGGGCCTTTCTTCCCGCTGACACTAGCGTGCATTTATACTTGCTGTTTAGAAGCTGACAGCAGTAATTTTTCTCTGTGGTGTCTGCATTTCTTCTGAACACCATGTTTTTTCTCCTAGTTCTGTACGTCTGCTGCTTAATGTTTAGTACAGGGAGTCGCGTTGCCAATTCTGTTCAATTTCCTGTAGCATAAGTTGTACTGATATGAATGGCAACAGGTCTGAGAACACTATGTGTGTGAACAATTGTCTTTTTGTGATATTATAGAGAGTTAGAGGCAGAAGGTGTTGTCCTGGACCTTTAAAAATTGGAACAGGGAATTCATCTTTGTGGAGTTGCATGTATATGACCAAAACTATTGTGGCAGATTGTATTAACTTCTCATTTTCGAATAGCCCAGTCGAATGGTAAGAGCTTCTTATATTTGTGGTGTATATATCCAATTCAGTGGTTCCCAACCTGTGGTCCATGGTCCGCAAGAATGAAAATATAGTCCACAGCCTCACCATTACTACAGTGTTGCCTCAAAACCATGTGGCACCAAGAGCGACCCTCTTATAGTGCCGAGGCAATGGGGATATCAGGAGGGGAGAGGCTGACTACCCACAAAAGATTACTACTACCACATCAGCTCTAGATTATTAAATATGGTTTTCTGTGGGCGAGAAGATGGTAACTATTGGATGGCATATCTTCTGTATCAGAAACGAGAGCTGATGTGGTCTATCCAAGGCGATTTTCTGAATCAGCACCCCAAATAAGCAAACTGAGTCTAAAGTTGACCAAAAACTGATTCTTTTGGTACTAATGTTGAAGAGTGGTCCCTGGTCAAAAAAAGGTTGGGAACCACTGATCTAATTAGGTTCTTGTGGTTTTTTCGGGCTATAGGGCCATGTTCTAGAGGCATTTCTCCTGACGTTTCGCCTGCATCTATGGCAAGGTAGTGAGGTAGTGAGGACCTCACTACCTCTGAGGATGCTTGCCATAGATGCAGGCGAAACGTCAGGAGAAATGCCTCTAGAACATAGCCCTATAGCCAGAAAAAAACCACAAGAACCTAGTGATTCCAGCCATGAAAGCCTTCGACAATACACTGATCTAATTGTTCAGTCCATCTAAAAAATTCCAATTAAACTAGTCTCATATTAGCTACACGTCAATCTTGTTTTTTTCTATCTGCTGGGTTTTGTTCTAGGACTCCCTGCTAATACCAAAATCTGTGGATGCTCAAGTCCCATTATAGAAAATGGCATAGTAAAATTGTGTCCATTATATAAAATCAAGGTTCACCTTTTGAAATTTTAAAAGTATTTTCAGGCTGTGGATGGGTGAAGCCCTGGATACAGAACCCATAGATATGGAGGGTTCTGCTCCTGTCCATGAATAAATTGTGTTATGATGGTAAAAGGAACTAGGCTTGCCTGTTTGGTCTGTCTTCATTACCCCATTACTCCATTTTACAATGAGTTTCTCCTTCACAAATATTTGCGTTTAATTTCTATCTCATCCTGAGTTTTTATCATTTTACCTTGTACATGTGGCCCGCACACTGTGATTGTGATTTATCTATTGCTGTAAGAATATTTTATTGTATTCTTATGTTTTATTTATTTTATTGTGATGTTTGTTTTGTGTTTTGGTTTTATTTTGTTGCAATGCATTTCTGGGCTTGGCCTCATGTAAGCCGCTCCGAGTCCCCTTTGGGGAGACGGTGGCGGGGTATCATAAAGATGATGATGATGATGATAGGCTTCAATGAGAAATTGGTTTAAAGACATGAGGTTTTGTGTTCATATCTGACTCCAGGTAAATCATAGCTGCTGGTTGCCTTTCATTACAATGTTAGGGTTTGATTATCTATAGAGAATAAAAGAAAATGGCTGTATAAATAAGAGTGAAAGCCTAAGGAGTGGGGGAAACAAAAACATATCTTGGTTTTGGATGGAAGAAAATGGGGGGGAAAGGGTACCATTCTCCCCCGCCCGCATCATATCTCTAGATGCAAATAATACTGTCATGGGATTAACCACAGACTATGATATCCTCTTCAAAGGCTATGCATGAAGTATGAGGCTCCCTGTTTTTTTAATTGTCAGCTTCAGGCTGCAATTTGCTTCAGCGTTTTAATCCTCTAGCTGCTACAGTCTAGCAGGGATTGTTTTGCTCTTCATTAGTATTTTATTTTGAAAATGATAGACTGCTGGGGAGGGGAAGGGCCAAGCCTCCATCTCTGGCTTCGTAAAACGCTCTTGAAGGCAGATGCACACTTTATTAATTTTTCATTGGGGCTTTCTCCCATATGTGGTCGTCATCTTATTCACTGACGTTTGTCTTTCAAACAATCTGGCATTTCAGAGCAGGGGGTCGAGAACTTGAACGTTAACCCCCCTAATCCTGGGATTAATTACACAATTATGCAGCAGTCTGGTCACAAATGTCTTAAACAGGAGGAGTAGGGAGTTAAGCTAATTTAATACTGCTTTGAGGTGGAAGAAAATCGTATGACACAATTGTGCTTAAGTGCCACTGCTGCGTCTTCGGGAGAGCAACTGCTTCACATGTTAAGGACCCAAACATATGGAATTATTTGTCATGACATTATAGAGAGTATCTGTGACACTTTGCTGAAAGGAACATCTGGTGGGGTGTGTGGAGGCTCTTCATGTAATCCAAGTAATCTATGTGGCAAGTAAGGACTATAACGTGACATGAAGCGACGTGGCTATACTTAGCCCAGTTGTTGTTTCTATTGGCTTCCATATAGGTAAAGGTTTCCCCTTGACGTTAAGTCTAGTCGTGTCGAACTCTAGGGGTGGTGCTCATCTCCATTTCTAAGCCAAAGAGCCGGCATTGTCCGTAGACACCTCCAAGGTCATGTGGCCGGCATGACTGCATGGAGGATCATTACCTATTCGCCAGAGCAATACGTATTCATCTACTCACATTTCAATGTTTTCAAATTTCTAGTTTGGCAGAAGCTGGGGCCAACAGCAGGAGCTCACCGCATTCACCGGATTGGAACCACCGACCTTTCCGTCAGCAAGTTCATCAGCTCGGCATTTTAACCTGCTGTGCCATCAGGAGGCCCCTAGATGAAGGGCTAGAAGGCATGATCATCAAGTTTGCAGACGACACCAAATTGGGAGGGATAGCCAATAGTCCAGAGGACAGGAGCAGAATTCAAAACGATCTTGACAAATTAGAGAGATGGGCCAAAACTAACAAAATGAAGTTCAACAGTGACAAATGCAAGATACTCCACTTTGGCAGAAAAAAATGAAATGCAAAGATACAGAATGGGGGACGCCTGGCTCGAGAGCAGTACGTGTGAAAAAGATCTTGGAGTCCTCGTGGACAACAAGTTAAACATGAGCCAACAATGTGATGTGGTGGCAAAAAAAGCCAATGGGATTTTGGCCTGCATCAATAGGAGCATAGTGTCTAGATCTAGGGAAGTAATGCTACCCCTCTATTCTGCTTTGGTTAGACCACACCTGGAATATTGTGTCCAATTCTGGGCACCACAATTCAAGAGAGATATTGACAAGCTGGAATGTGTCCAGAGGAGGGCGACTAAAATGATCAAGGGTTTGGAGAACAAGCCCTATGAGGAGCGGCTTAGGGAACTGGGCATGTTTAGCCTGAAGAAGAGAAGGCTGAGAGGAGATATGATAGCCATGTATAAATATGTGAGAGGAAGCAACAGGGAGGAGGGAGCAAGCTTGTTTTCTGCTTCCTGGAGACTAGGACGCGGAACAATGGCTTCAAACTACAAGAGAGGAGATTCCATCTGAACATTAGGAAGAATTTCTTGACTGGGACGCAATGGAACAATGGCTTCAAACTACAAGAGAGGCGATTCCATCTGAACATTAGGAAGAACTTCCTGACTGTGAGAGCCGTTCAGCAGTGGAACTCTCTGCCCCGGAGTGTGGTGGAGGCTCCTTCTTTGGAAGCTTTTAAGCAGAGGCTGGATGGCCATTTGTTAGGGGTGATTTGAATGCAATATTCCTGCTTCTTGGCAGGGGGTTGGACTGGATGGCCCATGAGGTCTCTTCCAACTCTTTGATTCTATGATTCTATGATTCTATATAGCTATGTCTTCCATATAGATATGTTAATATACAGAGTAGGTACACAAATTAAGAGAGGGAAACAATGTCCTGTCAGGCTCCAAGGGAGGGAGAGGAAAATGATACTTCAGATTCTTCCTTTTTTTCTCTCCTTAAATTTAATGTTTTAATTGTATGTTTATCTTAGTTTAACAGAGACTTTTTCTGAATGGCCTAGAAAAAGTTATTATCCAGGAAGTCTTCTCCAAGATTAATGTCAGATTAACAAATGGTGAAATGAGCCCTTGCCTGAGATACTTCCTTGCTCGAGGCAAAGGGCAATGTGGCACTCCGTGAAGTGAGGTTGACTGCTCTTACATGCCCTTCAGTTGCCAAACTGGCTAATTTAGAAGCCACAGGGCAGACCACTTGATACATAATCTTGTGATCTGCAACCATGTCCTACAGTTCCTCCACTGCTCTTCCTGCATTTTGCTACTTCATGCTTATATCTTGAAGGTAGTCCTATAATTGGTAGTGATTGTGGATTATACAGTTACAGAACTATGGTTTATTGCCAAAGGCTTTCATGGCTGGAATCACTGGGTTGTTGTAGGTTTTTCGGGCTATATGGCCATGTTCTAGAAGCATTCTCTCCTGACGTTTCCCTGCATCTATAGCAAGCATCCTCAGAAGTTGTGAGGTCCTCACAACCTGAGGATGCTTGCCACAGATGCAGGCAAACGTCAGGAGAGAATGCTTCTAGAACATGGCCATATAGCCCAAAAAACCTACAACCCAGAATTATGGTTGTCTCTATGCTGTAGGATAGTGGTTCTCAACCTGTGGGTCCCCAGATGTTTTGGCCTTCAACTCCCAGAAATCCTAACAGGTGGCAAACTGATTTCTGGGAGTTGTAGGCCAAAACACCTGGCGACCCACAGGTTGAGAACCATTGCTGTAGGAGTAATGTAGTTTAAAACCACTTTCACTGACATTGGCAATGCTATGAAGTTCTGGGAACAATAATTTGATAAGGCACCAGCCATTTTGTAAGAGAACGCTAAAGACCTTGTAAAATTGCAACTTTAGTGATCCCATAGGATTCTCCCATGAGAGTTAAAGTGGCGTCAAACTTCATTGACTAAAGTGTGGCTGCATTCTATGCTGCATCTGGTTAAATTCTGTAGTTTGGTAAGGCTTGGGGTTCTGTGGTTGAGTATTATAAATTGTTGTTGTATGCCTTCCAATGATTTCTGTCTTATGGCAACCCTATCATGGGGTTTTCCTGGCAAGGTTTGTGCAGGGGTTTGCCTTTGCCTGTTGCTGAGAGGCTCCAAGATCTTTTCCACATGTACTGCTGTTGAACCAGGCATCTCCCATTCTGTATCTTTGCATTTCATTTTTTCTGCCTAAGTGGAGTATCTTGCAGTGATCTTCCATTACCCAATAAACTAAAGGAACATTCCTGAAACTCTGCTACCTAATAAGTTATGATCCTAACAGGTCATGATCCAATAGTCCAGTAAAAGTGGTGTTAATCTGTATTAAGTCTACAATATAGAGGCAATGTCCAATCTCGATAAAACAGTAAAGAGTAGAGACATCACACTGGCAACAAAGACCCGCATACTCAAAGCCATGGTATTCCCTGTAGTAACCTACGGATGTGAGAGCTGGACCTTAGGGAAGGCTGAGCGAAGGAAGATCGATGCTTTTGAGCTGTGGTGCTGGAGGAAAGTTCTGAGAGTGCCTTGGACTGCGAGAAGATCCAACCAGTCCATCCTCCAGGAAATAAAGCCCGATTGCTCATTGGAGGGAAGGCTAGTAGAGGCAAAGATGAAGAACTTTGGCCACATCATGAGGAGATAGCAAAGCCTAGAGAAGACAATTATGCTGGGGAAAGTGGAAGGTAAAAGGAAGAGGGGCCGACCAAGGGCAAGATGGATGGATGGCATCCTTGAAGTGACTGGACTGACCTTGAAGGAGCTGGGGGTGGTGACGGCCGACAGGGAGCTCTGGCGTGGGCTGGTCCATGAGGTCACGAAGAGTCGGAGACGACTGAACGAATGTACAACAACATAGAGGCACACTAAGGAGCCATCTGGGATGACTTTCCAGGACTATTTCCTTGATATGAGGAGGAGCGTTAGATATTTGTAATCTGTTTCGTTTAGAAATATATATGTAAATCATAATGCAAGCAAACTAGCTTGTAAGAATAGACAGAAAATCCTCTGTGCATCAGGCTCACAGGGAACTATTACTTGAGCTAACTTCAGCTAAAAGCTTTTGGCTCCTCTCTCTTGGAACTGGAAGGAGAAAACAGGTTCCAGATTTTTTTTCTCTGTCCCATTAGACTCAGGAGGAGGAGGAGGAGAGAACATTCCCTTCCCAAACTGAGAGGGAGGAGGGAGCAACTGCACTGGCGGAAGCAAACTTCCTCATACCTTCCCTTCCCAGCCTCCTTACATTTTCATTTGATTTTGTATTCAGGAATACAGAATTTGCAAAGCTGTTGTCTCTTGAAGCAAGAAGGAGTCTCTTATTTTGGCACAGAGGCATCGTAACTCCTGAGTATGTTCTTGTGAAATCTTCGACCTAATTTAAAGTAGGGTTGCTGTGAGTTTTCTGGGCTGTATGGCCATGTTCCAGAAGCATTCTCTCCTGACATTTTGACCATATCTATGGCGGGCATCCTCAGAGGTTGTGAGGTCTATTGGAAACTAGGCAAGTGAGGTTTATATATGTGGAATATTCAGCGTGGGAGAAGCAAGTGTGGCCATTGTAATTGGACACCTTGATTAGCACTGAATGGCCTTTCAGCTTCAAAGCATGGCTGCTTCCTACCTGGGGGAATCCTTTGGTGGGAGGTGTTAGCTTATTCTAATCAGATAGTACAGTTCATGGCTGGACAGGGCATAGGGTTACAGCCTGTCTTAGATGGGGTTACACTCCCCCGAAGAAGGTGGTTTGCAGCTTGGGAGTAATCTTGGACTCATCGCTGAGCCTAGAACCCCAGGTCTCGACGGTGGCCGGGAGAACTTTTGCACAATTAAAACTTGTGTGCCAGCTGCGCCTGTACCTTGGGAAGTCTGATCTGGCCACAGTGGTCCACGCTCTTGTTACATCCCGGATAGATTACTGCAATGCGCTCTACATGGGGTTGCTGTTTGGAAACTCCAACTAGTCCAACGGGCGGCAGCCAGATTACTCACTGGAGCATCATACAGGGAGCATACCACCCCCCTGTTATGTCAGCTCCACTGGCTGCCGATCCAGTTCCGAGCACAATTCAAAGTGCTGGTTTTGACCTACAAAACCCTATACGGTTCCGGCCCAGTTACCTGTCTGAACGTATCTCCTTCTACGTCCCACCTCAGAATTTAAGATCTTCTGGGGAGGCCCTGCTCTCGTCTCCACCTTTGTCACAAATGCGCTTGGCGGGGACAAGGGACAGGGCCTTCTCGGTGGTGGCCCCTCGCCTGTGGAACTCGCTCCCAGGGAAATTAGGTTATCGTCTTCCCTTCTCTCCTTCAGAAAGAAGTTAAAAATGTGGATGTGGGACCAGGCCTTTGGGTTAGTTATGCTGACAGTGACAATGATGACAACTGCTATGGTAATAGACTATGGACAAGCTTGATGGAATCTCCAACCACAGAATTCGGCTAGATAAGGCCACAGGGCTGTTATATTTAAGTATTTTTAATTGAATTGACTTAATTCACATGTATGAAGGTTTGTTTATTTTCCTGTCTCTCTATGAGTTCTCCCTTACAATTAGTTCTGCCCCCTTATCTCACACGGAGTTTTAAAATCATTTTATGTACATGCGGCCCGCTCTCTGCCATTATGTTTGGTTTTCTATGTTCTGTATTATATTGTTTTATATGTTTTCATGTTTTATACTTTAATGTTATGTTGTTTATTTTACTCCCACTTGTATTTTTATATTGTAGTTTGTTGTTCGGACTTGGCCCCATGTAAGCCGCTCCAGTGGTGGCAGGAAATAAATAAAGTTTATTATAATTATGTAATTATTGGTTTCTATTATGTATTTTATTATGTGTACATGGAGGCATCAAATCATTGTCGAGCCCCCCCCCCCCCCCCGGGGGGTTGAGAAGGGCGGGGTACAAATATCTGAAATAAATAAATAATGAATAAATATATTGTCGAAGGCTTTCATGGCCGGAATCACTGGGTTGTTGCAGGCTTTTTGGGCTATATGGCCATGTTCTAGAAGCATTCTCTCCTGACGTGAGGTCACAACCTCTGAGGATGCTTGCCATAGATGCAGGCGAATCGTCAGTGGGAAATGCCTCTAGAACCTGGCCATATAGCCCGAAAAAACCTACAACCCAATAAATCTGTGCTGTCGCACGCTGGGCCTGTGCATCAGACTGTAGACAGGACATAAATTCTGTGTGCCCAACGGGACGCCGGGGCTGCCTCAGATTAAAGGCCCTTGGATTTCCTTAAAACAGAGTCTTTAGATTGCTTAAAGGTTCAACAAAGTTCTTTATTAATGAAAACAAACAGGTACTTTAAGGCTTTCTTAACAGTCTATTGGCTCTCTCTCAATCTTGTCCACAGGGAACAGGCACTATCTTCATAACTGTAACTAATGGGGAAATCCTTAACTTCTAATCTGGGCAGTCTGTCTTTGCCTCTGTTGGCGTGGAGCCCCTACACCCGGTACCAACTGCTTCTGACTTCCGCGAGTGACCCTTACCAAGCAGAGCTTTGTAGACTTCCAGGGAAAAAGGAGTTCAGGTTTCAGTGATGGCTGACTGAAGTCCCTATGATCCTCGGCCAAGCTGTAGGGCTGTATAACCCCGGCCAAGCTGTAGAAGACGAAGCTTTCTACAGGAGCTCTTGGTATTATGTCCTGCATGGAAAGCTTCTCTGTGTGGACTGAACCCAAAGGCTCCTATTCCCTCCAAAAACCCAAAAAGGGGGCGGGACCAGGGAACCTAACTATAATTGACAGGTGGCTTATTTATTTTATTTATTTATTTCGTTCACTTATACCCCGCCCTTCTCACCCCAGGGGGGACTCAGGGCGGCTTACATAAAGGGCACAATTAGATTTCACTCTGTGGAAGTGAAAAAACATTTTTGACTTCATTTTGGTCATGATGTTGTGAACTGCTTTGTGTGGCCTAGTGAAAAAGGAATGTAAATAAAAGCAATTGCAGAGTATCTCTTACCTGCAATGCTTGGGACATGAAGTGATTTAGATACTGGAATACTGTATGTATTTGCATACATGCCGGTTGCTTGAGACTCCTGGTTGCTGGGGTTGCGGTTAACTGAGAGCCTGCTGTATTTTGAAATGCTGATAAGGGATGCTCAATTTGTATTATCAACACGTTTTTGAACTTCTGAATGCCCCGCCCACCCGCTCTTCCCGCCACCCAAATTGCAGTTTTGTTGCTTTCAAGGGCATTGGCTCTCATTAGAAAATCCTTCTAATATTCACCCCACATTAGAAAAGCACCGAATAGTAAAAGCCACTCCCAGTGCATGAGCAGTGGCAGTTGAAGCGATGTCAAACCGCATTAATTCTGCAGCGTGGATGCGCCCCTTGTTCCCCCATTGCCCTGCTGCAGTCCTTTCCAGTTTTCCCTTTGCTCGCTTCCCATTGGCCGCCGCCGCTCGCGCTTTAACCAATCGCTGCCCGCGCTCCTTTTTTTCATATACTGTAAGTTCGGAACGTACCATTCTCCCTATTCCGGAGGGAGGGAGGGGGTGGTTTGATTGTGCCAGTGTGTTGAGAGCGGGCGCGACCAATGCTCCGACGGGGGGCGCTCCCTGGAGTCCTGCTATTCCCGGCGCCGAGGAGCGCGCGTGTCTCTTTAAGACGGGACTCAGGTCAAGCTCTCCAAGGCCCCCTCCCGTGTGGTCGCCGTCCCTCGTGTCCAGCAGCGGCAGTCAGCAACTGCTGCCAACGTGAGCGCTGCTGCTGAGAGTTTCCTGGGACTGAGAAGCAACCCAGAGTGGTTTTTTTGCATTTTTAGCTTTGTGTTTTTTTTCCTTTGGTCCACACTATGGCTTAGCAAAGTTTCCACGCGAGAATCCCTCCACGAGGATATATAAAAAGGTAAGATTTATGGATGAATTGTGGATATTTGCACATTATACTGTTACAGAACTATGGGTGCCGCTACACTGTTGATTTAACGCAGTTTGATACCGCTTTGGAATCCTAGGCTTTGTAGTTCGCTGGGAGGCACAGAAGGCTGAAACACCTTGTCCAGTTGCAACTCCTAAAGTAATGTAGCATTGAAGCGGGTTCATTCTGCGTTAATTCCATAGTGTAGGCACACCCAGAGTCCTAGATTGCGTTTCCTCTCTTCCCTGGAGAGTGGCCTTGTTGTTGTCCTTTGGCTGGTGGTGCATTTGCATGGAGGGTTTGCATTGCACCAGCTGCAAGGAGGTGGCGCGGTTGCTTTTGGGTCATGCTTTGGAATATTGTGTCCAATTCTGGGCACCACAATTCGAGAGAGATATTGACAAGCTGGAATGTGTCCAGAGGAGAGCGACTAAAATGATAAAAGGTCTGGAGAACAAGCCCTATGAGGAGCGGCTAAAGGAGCTGGGCATGTTTAGCATGAAGAAGAGAAGGCTGAGAGGGGATATGATAGCCATGTATAAATATGTGAGAGGAAGCCACAGGGAGGAGGAGGGAGCAAGCTTGTTTTCTGCTTCCTGGAGACTAGGACGCAATGGAACAATGGCTTCAAACTACAAGAGAGGAGATTCCATCTGAACATGAGGAAGAACTTCCTGACTGTGAGAGCCGTTCAGCAGTGGAACTCTCTGCCCCGGAGTGTGGTGGAGGCTCCTTCTTTGGAGGCTTTTAAACAGAGGCTGGGTGGCCATCTGTCAGGGGTGATTTGAATGCAATATTCCTGCTTCTTGGCAGAATGGGGTTGGACTGGATGATGGCCCAGGAGGTCTCTTCCAACTCTATGATTCTATGATTCTATGAATACACACAGGGCTTATTTAGGGTTCGTTTTGGGGGGGGGGGGCAAGGATGGGAACCCCCATATGTCTTAGGTAATAGGAGCAGCAGTGCCTTCCTAGGGTCATCAGATTCCCAAACCCTGGTCCTTCCAACTCTTTTGGACTCCCAGAATCTTAGATTTTTGTGGCCAGGACTGCTGAAATCCCAAATACCTAGAGTTTGGAAACCACTGATCTACACAGTCAAATTAATCCAGTTTGACACCACTACAGTGCTGTGGGATCTTGGGGGTTGTAGTATACAGGGAAAGGTAAAAGTTTCCCCTGGACATTAAGGCTAGTTGTGTTTCTAAGCTGAAGAGCCGGCGTTGTCCATAGACGTCTCCAAGGTCATGTGGCCAGCATGACTGCATAGAGCACCATTACCTTCCCCGACAGGTCACAGGTTCGAATACGAGGAGAGGTGGATGAGCTCCCTCTATCAGCTCCGACTCCTCATGCGGGGACATGTGAGAAGCCTCCCACAAGGATGATAAAAACATCAAAATCATCCGGGCGTCCCCTGGGCAACGTCCTTGCAGACGGCCAATTCTCTCACACCAGAAGCAACTTCTGACATGACCTTCCCACCGGAGTGGTACCTATTGATCTACTCACATTTGCATGTTTTCAAACTGGCAGAAGCTGGGGCTAACAGGTTGGCAGAAGCTGGGGCTAACAGCAGGAGCTCACCCCGCTCCCTGGATTCTACTCTATTTATCTACCTCATCCAGGGTTTTAATTTTACCCCTTGCATTTGGCCCAACCCACTGTGTTCAATTCCTTTATTATTTTATTTTATATCTTCTGTTTACCCTGTTGTTTTATTTCATTACTAGCTGTATCTGCCACACGTTGCTGTGGCCAAGCTTCCCTCCCTCTTTCTCTCCTTCTTTCTTTCTCTCCTTCCTTCCTTCCTTCCTTCCCTTCCCTTCCTTCCCTTCCCTTCCCTTCCCTTCCCTTCCCTTCCCTTCCCTTCCCTTCCCTTCCCTTCCCTTCCCTACCCTTCCCTTCCCTTCCCTTCCCTTCCCTTCCCTTCCCTTCCCTTCTTCCTTCCCTTCTCCCTTCCCTTCCCTTCCTTTTTCCCTTCCTTCCTTCCTCTTTCCCTCCTTCCCCTTTTTCTTTCCCTTCTTCTTTCTTCCTCTCTACCTCTTTCTTTCTTGCTTCCTTTGCTCTTTGGTTCCATCTTCCTTGTCTCTTTCCTTCCTTCCCTCCCTCTTTCGTTCCTTCTCTCCTTCCTTCCCTCTTTCACTTTTTCATTTCATTCTCTCCCTCCTTCTCTCTTCCTTCCTTCTCTACCCTTCTTTCTTCTTCCTCTCTCCTTCTCTCCTCCCTTCCTTCTCTACCCTTCTTTTTTCCTTCCTTCTCTCCTTCCCTCCTTCTTTCCCTTCTTCTCTCCCTCTTTCTCTCCCTCCTTCCTTCTCTACCTTTCTTTCTTTCCTTCTTTCTCTCCTTCCCTCCTTCCCTCCTTCCTTCTCTACCCTTCTTTCTTTCCTTCCTTCTCTCCCTCCTTCTCTCCCTTCCTTCCTCCTTTCTGTGTATGTGTTTTGTGTGTGTATATGCATATATGTGTGTTTGTGTATATATATGTGGTTTTGCGCATGCGTTGTAATGTTTTTTTTGGTTTTTTTGCTTTTTAAGTCCCTTCTGCTGTGTTTTTAGTGTTTTTATGAGTGGTGGTCACTCGTTGGCCTGAGAGGTGTCTTGTGTCCAAATTTGGTGTCCATTCGCCCAGTGGTTTTTGAGTTCTGTTATTCCCACAAACGAACATTACATTACAAATAGATTGTTTGCATTTGATTTGATGTTATTTTCTGTTGTATATATTTTACTTTGCTTTGTTGTAATTCTCAGGCTTGGCCTCATGTTAGCTGCTCTGAGTCCCCCTTGGGAAAATGGCGGCGGGGTATAAAGTTTTTTTTAAATTATTACTATTATTATTTGAACTGCCGACCTTTCGGTCAGCAAGTTCAGCAGCTCAGCGGTTTAACCCGCTGTGCCTCCGGGGGCTCCATAGTTGTACAAGGTCTCCTTAAAACCAGCACTTTCCCTGGTTGTTGTTGATGTTGTTTAGTTGTTGTTGTTGATATGTGTCTTCCAAGTTGTTTCCAACTTACAGTGACCCCCATCAAGGGTGTTCCTATAGCTGAGAGTGTGGTGACTCAGTCAAGGTCAATCAGTGGGTTTCCATGGCAAGGGCAGGATTCAAACCCAGGTCTTCAGAGCTGCAAAATGCATTTACGGCAGACTTGGGCAAACTTGGGCCCATAAGCGGTTGAGGCGAAAAAAGGAAAGGACCTGGGGCTGTTGGGAATGGTGGGAGTTAGAGTCCAAAAACATCTGGAAAGAGGACCCAAGTTTGCCCATGCCTGATTTACACTGTAGAAGTAATGCAGAGACCGTTGAGACTGTTTTGGATGGCCATAGCTCAGTGCTATGGAATCCTGAGAATTGTGGTTTGATGAAGCTGAAGACCCTGGTAAACTATAACTCTGCTGCTGCCATAGTTTTGAGCCAAGTGGTGTCAGATTGCATTGATTCTGCAGTGTACATGCACCCATAGTCCCAACACTCACGCCGACAGACTCCTTGTTCATTAATCTGGAGGAAATTGATATTCTGATACTTCCAGGGTTTTAAATCTGTGGCAATCAGTCAGTGGGGATTAAGCGCCTCCACTTCGTGCAAGGCTTCTTCTTCCCTTCCTTTCCCCACGCTCGCTGGCTGTCGTGGCCGTGTTGCGCGTGGGCGAGGGTGAAGCAACTGATCCCTGCAGTAAGTGATTCTCTCTCACCGCAGGACTCTTTTCCGGTGTGTTCCCTTCCTTCCGTGGGAGCAGATATGACAGTATTGATCCCACATCGTAGGTATTCTGCCCCTCCTCCAGTTAAATTCTACCTCCAGCTACCACTAACAAGGTCCAGTTCAGCATTTAAGAAATGCAAGGTTGGCATCCTTAGGAATGTGAATGCAGTAAATTTATATATATATGAGTGGCAGGTGTGAATGCTTTTAGGTATGCACCTAACTCTCTGCAGTGCTGGAAATGTGGGGGCTGAAGGAACATTTCAGAGAGGGGAACCGTGCCCTTATTTGGGGTGGGGGGGCATGCCCTCATTTGACCCTCCCACCCCATAGGTGTTGTGCCAAAAACAGCAGCCAAGTCAAAGCTCTGACTTGGCTGCTGATTTTGGCACAACACCTCTCAGCTACAGAGGAAGGCAAAATGAGGGCATGGCCCCCCAAATTGTCCAGTTTGCCATGCCTGGAGATTTGTGGAGAGTGTGGCATTGTGGTTTTGGTGTTGTTCTTCAATCCCTACTTGATCATGGAAACCCACTGGGTGACCTTGGGCAAGTCACACACTCCTAGATACAGAAAAAAAACCCCCATGATATTAATTAATTAATTAATTATGACAGTTAGATGCTGCCCTCCTCACCCCGAAGTTATATATACATACAATATGTTATATTATTAGCATAGTACAATATCAGTATTCAATATTATTATATTGTACTATACCATTATATTGTAATATTATCAGTAATATTACATGTAATATAAATATATAATTACTGGCCTTCCCCTGCCACGTGTTGCTGTGGCCCACATGGGGTTCTGTGTGGGAGGTTTGGCCCAATTCTATCGTTGGTGGGGTTCAGAATGCTCTGTGATTGTAGGTGAACTATAAATCCCAGCAACTACAACTCCCAAATGTCAAGATTCTATTTTCCCCAAACTCCACCAGTGTTCACATTTGGGAATATTGAGTATTTGTGTAGAGTTTGGTCCAGATCCATCATTGTTTGAGTCCAGTGATCTCTGGATGTAGGTGAACTACAACTCCAAAACCAAAGGACAATGCCCACCAAACCCTTCCAGTATTTTCTGTTGGTCATGGGAGTTCTGTGTGCCAATTTTGGTTCAATTCCATCATTGGTGGGGTTCAGAATGCTCTTTGATTGTAGGTGAACTATAAATCCCAGCAACTACAACTCCCAAATGTCAAGATTCTATTTTCCCCAAACTCCACCAGTGTTCACATTTGGGCATATTGAGTATTCTTGTAGAGTTTGGTCCAGATCCATCATTGTTTGAGTCCACAGTGATCTCTGGATGTAGGTGAACTACAACTCCAAAACTCAAGGTCAACGCCCACCAAACCCTTCCAGTATTTTCTGTTGGTCATGGGAGTTCTGTGTGCCAAGTTTGGTTCAATTCCATTGTTGGTGGAGTTCAGAATGCTCTTTGATTGTAGGTGAACTATAAATCCCAGCAACTACAACTCCCAAATGACAAAATCAATTTTTTTCAATGAAGGACATACATTAGGTTGTTAGGTGTATTGTGTCCAAATTTGGTGTCAATTCGTCCAGTGGTTTTTGAGTTCTGTGAATACCACAAACTAACAATACATTTTTATTTATATAGATTAATTATTTACAACATTTATATGCCGCCCTTCTCACCCCGAAGGGGACTCCGAGCGGGTTACAAGATATATATATACATACAATATATTAAATTATTGTTGTTCATTCGTTCAGTCGTCTCCGACTCTTCGTGACCTCATGGACCAGCCCACGCCAGAGCTCCCTGTCGGCCGTTACCACCCCCAGCTCCCTCAAGGTCAGTCCAGTCACTTCAAGGATGCCATCCATCCATCTTGCCCTTGGTCGGCCCCTCTTCCTTTTGCCTTCCACTTTCCCCAGCATAATTGTCTTCTCTAGGCTTTCCTGTCTCCTCATGATGTGGCCAAAGTACTTCAACTTTGTCTCTAGTATCTTTCCCTCCAGTGAGCGAGTCCGGCTTTATTTCCTGGAGGATGGACTGGTTGGATCTTCTCGCAGTCCAAGGCACTCTCAGAACTTTAGCATAGTACAATATCAGTATTAAATATTACTATATTGTACTATACTATTGTATTGTAATATTATCAGTAATATTACATGTAATATAAATATATAATTATATATTATTATTATTAGTAGTAGTAGTATATTGCATTATATGAGCCCTTCCACACAGCCCTATAACCCAGAATATCAAGGCGGAAAATCCCACAGTATCTGTTTTCATGGATTATTTGAGTCCACACTGCCATATATTCCAGTTCAAAGCAGATAATACAGGATTTTATTAAGCTATGTGGAAGGGACTATAGGTCACCACAAGAAATAACTTGAAGGCACACAACAACAACAGAAGTTGTCAACTCTCAAAGTTTTATTCCCCCCCCCCCCCCAATTCCTTTGCATGTGAGGAGGATTTTGGAAACATTTAGAAGACAATGTTGAATTTTTGAAATGAGCATGTTTTTAAGCCTAACAGTTTGTTGCCCTTCTTAATGAGGCAACCTTTTGATCCAGGTAGTAGTGTTGCCAATAGGAGAAGGAACTTTTTGTATGGTCAGTCAGTGTTACTGTATATAGTCAGTGTTTCTGTATATAGAGGTTGAGTGCCCCAAGAAAGTGTGGCCTGGGTCCAGCTTTCATGACCTCTCTAGTTTAAATCCTAATGTTTGGCAATTCTGTTGTTAGTACTAAATATAACTATTGTATCAATGGGACTTTGGTAAGTCAACATTAAATGGCTATTTCATTGATAGAGTGGGTCTGTTGCAGTTTGGAACAACAGTTGGATTGAGGTCAAAATTGAACTGCAAGCAGATTAATCCCTTGAGGAGACCCAAAAACCAGATTGTGGGCTGGTAACTCCATAACAACGACGACAACAACAACACTTTATTTGTATTACGTTCTGTATCCCTAAAGGGACTCAGGACGGATTCCAGCATATACAGACACAAGGCAAATATTCAGTGCCTCAAAACAATGGAACACAGATACATTCAGATCAGGCTCTGGAGGGTGGTGCTCATCTCCATTACTATGCCGAAGAGCCTGCGTTGTCCATAGACACCTCCAAGGTCATGTGGCCAACATTATTGCATGCAGTGCCGTTTACTTTCCTGCCAAGGTGGTACCTATTGATCTACTCCCATTTGCATGTTTTCGAACTGCTAGGTTGGCAGGAGCTGGGGCTAACAGCGGGAGCTCACCCTGTCCTGCGGATTCGAACCATCAGTCTTGTAGTCAGCAAGTTCAGCAGCTTAGCTGTGATCTCTAAGGAGCTGTTTTGGGTTGCCATCAGGGGACCACTACTCATATATATATATATATATATATATATATATATATATATATATACACACACATACACACACACACACACACACACACACACGTACGTGTGTGTGTGTGTGTGTATGTATGTGTGTGTATATAGATAGATAGATAGATAGATAGATAGATAGATAGAGAGATCATGTAAATAATTAACACAGTGGTACCCACCCAGCTGAATTATTGTGGAGAAGTTTAATATTGTACCAAGTACTTCATCACACTAGAGAATGAATCCACTATATGAACTCATAAACAGCAACACTCCTTTTATCCAACCCCTCCCCCCGTTTACTGGGATTGTTGTGTGTATTGTGTTCCACCCTTTACTCCAGACACTCCTCATGCTAGACAGAGAATGAGATATTTTTGTATGACAGATTCGTGCATGTGCTCACATGTTCTGTTTTGAACATCTCTTGTGTGGAAAAGATCATTTTGCTATGTAGTTAGTTCTCCAGATGAGCCTGTATGATATAATGCAGGGTTTAAAAAAAGAGAGAGAGACATGGGAGATGCAGAAACCATTGAGATCACGGTATTAAATACGATGCATCTACTTTATCCAGGGAGAGATGTAAGGAGCATGGCTTTTGCCAAGTTTATGGTGTGGGAAGCTATGTTGAGACAGTTGTACTACAGTAGGTGAATTATACCAATTGCCTTCTGAAAACAGTGTGTCAGATGTCAATTTAAGATTTAGAGATCTCTTCCACATGACTGTTTTATATTAATATGTTCTAGTTGAACAAATCTTGCCAAGGGTCACCTTAGGGTCGCAATAATGACACACAACAACAACAAAGTTGACCTGAAGGTGATATATGCCCGAATTCTATTGGTAGACCCATTAAATCAATGGGATTTATGTAAGTATTGACTCAACAGTCAGTAACTAATTTAGTGGGTCTGTTCTACCAATAGGATTCAGTCCTATGCGTAGAAAAGCAGATATGCAAATACAGTGTATTCTTATCCCATAACCTATATAGGATCTGAATTTGTTTGTATTCTTACACACTCACAATTCTTTGGCTGTTTATTTGCGAACTATAATGACCAAT
This sequence comes from Anolis sagrei ordinatus, assembly GCF_025583915.1. NCBI lineage: Eukaryota > Metazoa > Chordata > Lepidosauria > Squamata > Anolidae > Anolis > Anolis sagrei. The sequence goes on from NW_026847549.1 coordinate 20,774,906, forward strand.
TTAAGAGGGCATTCAAGAGACAATCCCTTGGTGAAATACACTGTTGTTCATTTTGTGCCACAGTGCTTTTCTCGCAAGCAGATTCTTGCACAGTGAAGTGATTATAAAATCCCCAACATGTTCTCCATTCTGGATGAGGTATTGTCAGTAATGTGAAAAACTTGTGAAGTACCATAACCAGTGGTTCCCAACCTTAGGTCCTCATGTGTTGTTGGAGTATAACTTCAAAGAAACCATAATTGGCACGGCCAATGGACAGGTCTTACAGGAATTGTTTATTTATTTATTTATTTATTTAATACACTTGTATACCGCTAATATCTCAGCCTAAGTCGGCGACTCATTGCGGTTTACAACAATTAAAAACAATATACAATTTAAAACAACAACACATAGGCAATACAAATTATTGGGCCACCAATAATAATACCATGTATCTCGTCACTAAAATCACAGTCCAGAATTCGTCATCCATAATTAACCAGTCCTTAGTCCATAAAATTCGGTGATAACAAACTAACCGAATGCTTGTTTACACAACCATGTTTTTAATCTCTTCCGAAAGACCATCAGCGAAGAGGCTGATCGTATCTCTATAGGGAGGGTGTTCCAAAGCCGAGGGGCCACCACAGAGAAGGCCCTGTCTCTCGTTCCCACCAGCCGCACTTGGGAAGCCGGTGGGATAGAGAGCAGGGACTCTCCAGAAGATCTAAGGGTCCTGGTGGGCTGATAGGCTGAGATACGTTCGGATAGATAAGTTGGGCCAGAACCGTTTAGGGCTTTAAAGGCCAAAACCAGCACTTTGAATTGAGCCCGGTAGCATATCGGCAGCCAGTGGAGCTGGTGCAGCAGAGGAGTTGTGTGCTCCCAGCGCCCCGCTCCTGTTAGTACCATGGCTGCCGCCCGTTGGACTAGTTGGAGCTTCCGGGCTGTCTTCAAAGGCAACCCCATGTACTGTTTGTTGTCAAACAGTATCTGGATTAGCACAAAATTGGCAGTGTTTACATCTGCTAAACTTTTTGTCTACTCTCACTGTTCACCCCACTCCTTTTAAGACGACAGAATTTTAGGGTTAGTTTTACATGGTCAAAGTCCTTGGCCATCTCATCCCTGATGCACCACTGGTTTTCCTTGATGTTATAGTGGTCAAGTGTTAATTTGGCCCTAATGTTTTTGACCATGCTGGGATCATCATTTCCATTTTGCTAGTAGTTCGGAGTAGCCTAAATACGAAAGCAGTGGTTCTCAACATGTGGGTCCCCAGGTGTTTTGACCTGCAACTCCCAGAAATCCCAGCCAGTTTACCAGCTGTTAGGATTTCTGGGAGTTGAAGGCCAAAACATCTGCGGACCCACAGGTTGAGAACTACTGTACTACAGGCATTTGGTTTGATCTTGGAAGCTAAGCTGAATCAGCCTTGGTTATTATTTAGATGGGATATCACCAAGGAGTATATATTTCAGGGGAAAGAACTATCAATCCCATCTCTGAGTATTCCTAATCCAAGAAACACTTTGAAACCCATGGGGTTGACAGATTACTTAAAGACACATGTACACAATAATGGGAGAGGTTGAAATTTCCCCATCTCTGTACACCAAGATTTGAGTGTGTGATCTTTCCTCCAAACATCCAGCTATGTGTGGTTTTGGAACCAGTAAAGTTGTCCACTCCTCTTGACCTCAGCAAAATCCCAGGTGCTCTGGTCTCTGCCAGAACATTTGTCATTTATTGGAGATGCTTTCTTCTTAGGTCTATGGGCCTGCCATCTGTAGTGTTGACTGTGCTGTTCAGCAGATAAATGTTAAAGGATCTTATTTAATGGTTTCTTCCATAAATGATCCATTGATCAATAGGGTGAATTTCTAGTTTCTTAACAGCAACCCTGTAATGTGGTTTTGGCTGAAAGGTGGTTGTTCATCCATTCGTACCGATATGGGACATCATAATAGTTCAAGCATGTGAACCTGGGATTCCAATGACCAGTAGCCAATAGCCATTACATCACATAGTCCAATAAAACTATGTCTGGGATATATCACCTGAGGTGTGTGTGGTTCATACAAATGCATTCTCTGTACAGAATATTTCCTGTATATAGAAAAATAACATGTCAAGGAGCAGGTTACTTCACTTCAACGTGTGGCTTCACAAATGCAAGGGAGTATTCAACCACATGTGCCTTGCTTGTGGTTTGAAGTGATTCAGCCAAGAAGTTAGGTTAATGAACCTGCTGGTTATGTGAGTTAGACCAAAAAGGTAGCTGGAGGTGTCTGGGATAGTAGCCATTGTGAAAGAACAGCTGTTAGATACTCAAGGCAACCGCCTACTTGATTTGCTCTCCATTTGAGCCTACTGAGAAGCTTGGGAGGTTGCTTTTAATAGACTGTAGGAGAGGTTGTTCTGTTCTGTATATGTGCTCTGGTCTTTCTGTCTCTGCTTCTGGTCTCAAGCACAATGAAAGGGAGTTGGGAGGCATGTCTCAGTTCGGTACACCTGATGCCATACCTCTTTTCTCAGAAATAGTGGCTATGTTCTGTTTAGTTTACCATCATGTAGGTGATTAGAGTTCACACTTACCTTCCTGGAATGCTCAACCCAGGGTTGGTTGAGTGTTCTCCTACCATAGACCAACTCGGACACTGCGGTCATTGGAGGAGGCCCTTCTCTCGGCCCTACCCTCGTCCCAAGCGTGGCTGCAACATATATATTTTTTGAAGTGGCTGCAACATATATTTTTGCTATTAAGGAATGGAGCTAGTTTAAAAGACTCTGGTGAACCCTTTGATGCCCATGGATTCTCAGTGCTGGAACTAGGCTATTCTCATGGTCCATTGTATAGTTGTAATGACAAGATTAGGTAAAAGTAAAGGTTTTCCTCTGACAAGAAGTACAGTTGTGTCCAACTCTGGGAGTTGGTGCTCATCTCCATTTCTAAGCCGAAGAGCCGGCATTGTCCATAGACACCTCCAAGGTCATGTGGCTGGCATGACTGCAAGGAGCACTGTTACCTTCCCCCAGAGTGGTACCTATTGATCTACTCATATTTGCATGTTTTCGAACTGCTAGGTTGTCAGGAGCTGGGGCTAACAACGAGAGCTCATGCCGCTCCCTGGTTCGAACCTGCGACCTTTTCCCAGTATTTCAGTTTGTAAGCTAATAAAATATATACATACATGTATTACATATATGTGTGTGGGCATATACAGACAAACATAATAATGTTATACCATTGGTACTATGGTACATTTATGTGATAAATTGTATATTTATTACATGTTTTTAATTTGTTTCAACTTTACAATATCTTGCTTACGCTTAGTTTCCATCGGTGCTCATTTGTTATCTCTCCAAGTAGCAAATAACGACAACAACACATACACACAAAAACAGCGAGCAAAGGGTGCTAGATAGATGTCACATTGCCATAGGGAAGCTCCCTTCTTACAGCTTCTAGCTGAGAAAATTATTGCAGCCATAGTCCAAAAAAGTAACTCCAACTCATCTCCTGTTGGCCTTTGCTCTTTCAGAGTAATATTATCTCCCCGCCCTCTAATTTACTAGTCCCTTTGCCCGCTTTTCTTCTCTCTAAACATTGGAGCCACTGGCATCCAGAAACTCTTCTGCCAGCAATTGCCTCTTCTATGATAATAGAGGATTTTGCTCTCTCACTGAAATCTCAAAAAATGGTGTGCAATCTCAAAGAATTCTGCATTAAATTTTTTTAAAAAAAACTTTAGATGACATTGACTTTGCCCTCTGAGAATTCTTGTGACTTCTGCACAAAACTTGCATTGCAGACATGGCAAGGGTTGTTGAAATCTTAGATCCTTGTTGATGTTGGTGGTGCTCAGAGAACTGCTCACTGGAGAGGAGTGATTAATGCCCCTGAGATGAGAATGTTGCAGATGAGGTCTTAGATACGTAATATGGCATATCTAATCAGTGGTAGGAATAAATTTTGTGAGCAAGTTCTGAGCATGTTGAGACCTCTGAGTCATTGCTCAATTAGAAGTGAGAAACATTATCTAACACGAATTTCCAGCTTATCAGACCTTCCTTTGAAAATTCCAACTTTTTAAAGCTTTTGAGTTAAAAGGCCGGATGTCTTGAATTGCAGAGTGTTACACATTGTCCAGTTCTTTTACCTTTAAACATCAATTGTGATACACTATCTTATTTTTGGTTTATTCTCTCTTTTCTCCAGCCTTTGCATCACTCTTAAGAGTTGCAAAATGTAGACACACATTCATAACAAACTTTCTCTTGAGAGTTCAAGATGTAAAGTCTAAAATAATAATCATGCTGTTGTTGCTCTTGCATAATGGAGACACTTGTTTTCAAAGGCTAAGTTTGGAAAAATATTTGGCAGCGCTCTTTAAAGCAATCAGCTGTAGATTCAGTGGTGTGTATGCTTGTGCTTTCAAGTCTTCTGTCAACTTATGGTGACCCCATGGATTTAATTGGGTTTTCTTAGGCAACAGATACTCAGAGGTGGTTTTGCCAGAGGCAGAAAGATTTAAAAACCACTATATATAAGATAAAATAAATTTCTTTGCACAAAACATAACTTACATTTGTTTGCTTCAAGTGTCATGTTAATTTGTTTCTGTTCGTTCTGTAGTTGCATTGAGATTAATATGCTTGATATTTCAGTTTAAGGTGTTCAGTTACATGCAAGATCACAATTAGTGTCCTAGGTATAATATAATCCTCTCACTTGGACATTAATGGGGCCAAGTTAAATTTGAGGCATTAAGACCAGCCATTGCTCCCCAAACTTCATTCTGGCTCAAGCCTTTGTGTTCTATCGACTCATGCAACTGTGGGAGTAGAAATATTCCCCATGTTAAATAAAGCGTGTTTCTCCAAACACACTTGAACCATTGTTTTGGAGAATTCATATAGCCAAAGAGGTACAGTAGAATCTCTTTGCATTCACTGAAAGTGCACAATGGTCATTCTGATACGTTTCAGTGGTTGTGTGTGAACTTTGCAGGATAAGGACTACTTAGTTAATTGTATGGCATAATCAGTATTTTTTTTCTTATGGTTGGAATCCTTCTGGGACATTGTACCAGTGTAAAAACTGTTGCACAGTTTCATTTTGTCAGAGGTTGTTCAAGTGCAATCCCTAGCAGCTAATTGTTCTACAAGGACAGCTCTCTTTCTTTCTCTCTTTTCATTGTTGACTTGGTGGGCAGGGAGCTAAATGGCTGTGGTGTAACATGTGGGTGCAAGGCCATTGGGCCATTGACTACACAATGGAAGGATCCAGTGTTGTGTTGAAGATGTATATAATCTTTGCCTGTGGATTCTTAAGTATAGGACTTTTGGCTTCCTTATAGCAGTGAATACATTTTTGTTCCTATAGCTCATTTCAGAAACCTGTAACTCATGTTTCTGACTTTAAAACTGTCCCCGCTTGTTAATGTTGCTGAGTCTATATGATTCTCTACTTCTTCTTAATGATAATGAGAAAAATAAATGAATACCCATACAAGGTTTTCATAATAACTAAATTGGGAGCCATCCTGATAATAGGAGTAGGACTAAAGCTCTGGAGACCAGGGTTTAAATCCATGCTCAACTGTAGAAACTCATTGGAGGATCTTGGGCAAGATGCTCCCTTACGGCCTCAAGGCAAACAAATGCCTAGATAGCCACATGATAGCCTTGGGGGGTTACCAAAAGTTGGAAACATTTTGAAGTCTATAATATTGTTTCTTAGAACTTATTAGTCATGTTTAGCAAAACTCTTGGATACTTCCCTTAAAGATCTCTGAGTAGAGAGAGCATGTTCGCTTCATATATAAGGTTGGGTAATATTCATGAGAAGAAAGGAAAGCTTAGAGAAGACAATTATGCTGGGGAAAATGGAAGGAATAAGGAAGAGGGGGCAACCAAGAGCAAGATGGATGGATAGCATCCTTGAAATGACTGGATTGACCTTGAAAGAGCTGGGGGTGGTGACAGCCGACAGTGAGCTCTGGCGTGGGCTGGTCCATGAGGTCACGAAGAGTCAGAAACGACTGAACAATATTCCTGGCATAAGATATTACCGTACATGTAGTCTAGCATTAAGTACTAGAAAAGCAAAAGTTAGGGCCTCTCTGATTAAAAAATCTTGCTGTTGCCACAAAATAATTTAGTAGCCTTACAGAGACCAAAGACCTTCAAGCCTCTATGCTCCCCTTTAGTACTATTACAGTATTGTCTACCTTTTTCAGTACTGTTATAAATATTCATTCTTGTCATGGTGAACATGACATTTTAGTATACCAGAGTACTGCAGAAAGTATACATACCTAGATCTACAAAGTTGGCATTTTATGGCATTGCCACCTGAAGAGTTGTAAACAATGTACCCTGTCTTCCAGCCACCTGCCATATACACTAGACAGCTAGTTTCCATTGGGAAGAAATACGGTGAGGGACTGTGTTTTCATCAGTGCTAAAGCTGGCAGATGGTCTGAGTGTTCCCAAAACACCTAAAGTATGTGAGAACTATTTGACAGATTTAACCGTCCTCCTTCTACTTCTGCAGCAATCAAGAAAACCATCCCTGGGTGTTGGAGATCTGTAGCTTTCAAGTGACTCATGTTGGTTGTCTGTAAGTGGCCATCACAAAAAGTAATACTTCCTTGAAGTACCACTCTCTACAGAGCTTATTTTGTTATTGGGGTAGAAAATTACCCCATTATACCATTAATTTTTGGTTTCTTTTATTTTATGCCCTTTCCAATTTTAGTATGGTATTTTAGGACATAAAGTATGGTGGTTAGGACCTTCATATGCTTTGTTTATATATGAATGAGTCAATTATAACAGTTTCATTTTATTTTAATTGCTGTGGTCCATTCTATGAATTTGTGGTATTTATGAGGTACGTAAAATTCTCTGTTAGAGTTATGTTGTCTCACCAGACTACCAATGGCAGGAACCTATAAGTTGAAGCAATGACAGCTAAAGTGGCATCAAACACCTGTAATTTTGCCATGTGGATACACCCTTCAAAAGTAGGAGACTTATTGGAGAAAAATTCATTTTTGCTGACACATTGAACATCTGTACAAATTTCTAGCTTGCTTTGCTTTGTTTTCAGTAGAAAATGTTCCGTGTGTGCAGCTATTGCAATTAAATAAGGCGGTTCTCTTTTCTGTGATGGTAAGCCAAGTTGACCTCAAGAGCACATGGAAATCAAGCAACCTGCCATTAAGTTCAGCACTGGGTCTCTGGTTGTCAACAGCAGTTCCTCTATCAAAATGTTGGTGTATAATCCTGTAAGAAAACTGGCCAGAGATGAGCAGTGAAGATACTTCATTGGCAGGAGAAACACAATGAGGAGAAGATCTTTAATCAGTGATATAACACATACAGTTAAACAGCTGTATCCATGAAGAATATATTCCTGGCTGGACTGCGATTAAATGCAGCCACTGATGTCACCAAATGCCATTAAATTGCCTCATTTCCAATCCCAGAATCTCATCGAATTGTATGAGAGTACCTAGAGCGAAGGAAGATAGGTGCTTTTGAACTGTGGTGTTGAAGGAAAATTGTGAGAGTGCCTTGGACCGCAAGAAGATCAAACCAGTCCACACTCCAGGAAATAAAGCCTGATTGCTCACTTGGAGGAAAGGATATTAAAGGCAAAGATGAAATACTTTGGCCACATAATGAGAAGATGGGATAGCTTGGAGAGGATAATGATGCAGGGGAAAATAGAAGAAAAAAGGAGGAGGGGCCGACCAAGGGCAAGATGGATGGAAGTTATCCTTGAAGTGACCTTGACTGCGAGAAGATCCAGCCAGTCCATCCTCCAGGAAATAAAGCCCGACTGCTCATTGGAGGGAAGGATACTAGAGACAAAGTTGAAGTACTTTGGCCACATCATGAGGAGACAGCAAAGCCTGGAGAAGACAGTTATGCTGGGGAAAGTGGAAGGTAAAAGGAAGAGGGGCCGACCAAGGGCAAGATGGATGGATGGCATCCTTGAAGTGACTGGACTGACCTTGAAGGAGCTGGGGGTGGTGACGGCCAACAGGGAGCTCTGGCGTGGGATGGTCCATGAGGTCACGAAGAGTCGGAGACGACTGAACGAATGAACAACAACAACAAGAGTTAACAAGTTAACCAGAGAATATCTTGTCATTTGAAAGAGCAAATTCACAATGTCTATAAATGCCCTTTAAAGGGTGGGTAGAAAAGTGTACGTATTAAATTTGCTGAAAAAACACTTTGAATTAAAGGAGAAGATTGCTGGAAATTATAATCCTGCACTGATTCTGAAATCAGTTTCAAGCTGATGTGCTAAACTTTTGTGCCAACATGATTATGTTCAACTGAGAGTAAAGTGTAGGATTTCCCCCCTAAAAGACAAGGATTCAATTATAGCAGTTTGGAACTCCAGGATTAGCTGTGGCGGGAGTGAGTTCACTTTGGAAATCCAGTGGTCTAGTAAGAGATTCCACTTGGCCATTCATGCCAAGGACTTTGAACCTGGTGAGGACAGCAGTGTTTGGGTCTCTTGCTTAGCTATGGAGGAATTGCTCTGGGCAAGCAGTACTTGAAGTGAGTGATGGCTGGCAGGTGGTTCTTAGTGTAGAGTTTTGCAGGCTAATAGGATAGTGAAAGGTGAGAAGGCAGCTTAGGAGAACAAGGCACAGATGCTGGAGTGATTTTACATAAAACTAGGGCTAGAATTCGCCTTGGTATGGTTTCATGTAGGATCCAGAAAAGACTGTTGACTCAAATTCACTCAATGCAAGTGAAACAGCCTTAATTATTTTCTAATATTCTTTGAAGTTTACAGCTGAAGTGGTTAAATGAAATATTCTGTCCTATACATTTTGTTGTTATGTGCCTTCAAGTCATTTCCAATTTTATATCCACTCAAATGTTGTTAATCCTGTTGAACTAGTGGATATAATTCTGTGTAAACATAGGGTTATGATTAATATGTGAGAAAATATTAAATATTATAATCTCCGTTAGTTATTGAACATGTGGAATGTGCAGTGAGGTATTCTAGACTTCTTTTTATGTAACATAATAATGTACTTGATATTTTTCTTGTGTCAAGTAGAGCACTGGAAGAATTTTCTAAGAGGCAGCTTGTCATTTTCAAAGTTTTTACCTTACAGCAGTGGTTCTCAACCTGTGGGTCCCCAGATGTTTTGGCCTTCAACTCCCAGAAATTCCAACAGCTGATAAACTGGCGGGGATTTCTGGGAGTTGTAGGCCAAAACACTTGGGGACCCACAGGTTGAGAACCACTGCCCACGAGGATCTCTTGAGAGAATATTTTTCAGACTTCAGAGAACCACTGCAAAAAAAAAAACCCATATGTATAATTGTTATAAAAGTTATTTTTTCCATCATTATAGCTCATGAAATCCCTAGCGATTTCTTGCAGAACCTCAAAGTATTGGGAAACTATAAAATAATAGAGTTGGAAGAGACCTTGTGGTCCATCCAGTCCAACACCCTGCCAAGAAGCAGGAAAATCTCATTCAAAGCACCCCCTCACAGATGGCCATCCAACTCTTGCTTTAAAGTCTCCAAAGAAGGAGCTTCCATCACACTCAGAGGCAGAGAGTTCCATGAGGATCTTGCAGTCAATGTTCAAGTGGAATCTCCTTTCCTGCAATTTGAAGCCATTGTTCCACGTCGTAGTCTCTAGGACAGCAGAAAACAAGCTTGCACTCTCCTCCCTATGACTTCCCCTCCCATATTTATACATGGCCCTCATCATGTCTCCTCTCAGCCTTCTCTTCTACAGGCTAAACATGTCCAGCCCTTTAAGTTGCTCCTCATAGGGCTTGTTCTCCAGACCCTTGATCATTTGTCTCTCCTCTGGACACATTTGTCCCTCCCCTGGACACATTCCAGCTTGTCAACATCTCCCTTCAACTGCGGTGCCCAGAATTGGACACTGTGTGATTCCAGGTGTGGTCAGACCAAGGCAGAATAGGGTTGGGGGGGGGGGGGTAGCATGACTTCCCTGGATCTCCAGACACTCAATTCCTATTTATGCAGGCCAAAATCCTATTGGCTTTTTTAGCTGCCTCAACACATTGTTGGCTCAGGTCTTTTTCACACATACTGCTGTTGAGCCAGGCAACCCCCATTCTGTATCTTTGCATAAACTCTGTGCTGAATAGAAAATTCTCTTTTTGTTTTAACAGTAGGGACTTCAATTTATATTAGTGTAATTCAATGTACATTGCAGCCTAGATTTAAGACAGTGCTGTGATCTCTGTGTATCTCTCACTCTCTTACTTTTAGGGCTACCATAATAATCAATAATCTCTCTACACTGTACTACCCCAAAGTCTTTCCCAGTTGGGTGTCCCACAGATGGTTTGAATTGCATCATTCCCATTCCACACAGCCAATGGCAAGGGATGATGGCACTCCCAGGCGGGACATCTGGAGACCACTGTGTTGAGAAAAGTTTGTATGGGAATGCAGTCAGTTAATATATACCTGCACGTATAGAATCGTCAAGTCAGCAAAGTCTGTTTGGCATTTCTGGGCATGTTGTGGTTTGTGCTGCTTATCAACCAAGGAAAACAAAACTGCCTTTTTATCTTCTCTTTGATCCTGGAGGATTTCAGAGCGAAGCTCTGCAGAAATCAAATTATTAATGAGCTTCTTTTTTTCCCCTGCACACAGGAGAACATGGTGTTCCTCTTGCCAGATACTGAGATTTAGTTTGTTACACTTTGCTGCAGTTGTATTCAGAACCAGTTTTCTGAATTTTCTCCACTCATCTTCAGTTTTGTGAGCTAGTTTGTAATTAACTAGTTTGCAAATTGAACCCGGTGTGTATATTCAAATACAAGAAGACTGATCTAGCTGTGAGTACATTAAAATATATCTGCATACTTCATACAACTTAGTTTTAACTAACCGGAAATGCCTTTCTTTGAGCTTTGTATTTTCAGTCCTGTTTACAGCATATTTCTAAAGGAGACCTGTCATTTATGACAGTTGCATGCCTCTGGGTGAAGTCAAAAAAGATTATCTTCCCAGTGTTTTAAGAGGTAGATTATATGCCTATTTTAGAACCATTTTGTTGTCCTTTTCCCATGCATATGTAGCTAGTTAGCAAATGGGTGGAAACCACTTCAGCATGGATTGCCTGAGCAACTAGGCAACAGATTATGAAAGCAAACGCTAGTGTCTGTTTTGTTTGAATATTTCTGAGATGATGAGGCAGTTATGTTTTATAATTTAGTGTCTATGCCTGTTACCTTGATGATGCTTTTACATGCCATTTTTTTCTAGGACATTTTTGTCCTTGGGTGTGTTCCCAATGAATAACGTACATCTGCTGTGGTTGAAGCAAACTACCCAACAATCTTGCTAAATAAAAATATTAAAAAAAAGGTTTATGAGCCATAGTGGAACCCGTTCATGGCTGTGTGACATTCCTAGCATCCTGTTTCAGAGATGTCAGTGATCCAGAAGCCATTCTTTTGTTGGTAGATACATTACAAATAATGTAAACAGTTACAATAGCTACCTATTCACTTCGAAGCTCAATTGAAGGTAGTGGTGTTTAATTTATGAGGATCTCCACAGTATAGCAATTGTGTACCCTAAGGAATATCTCCTGCTGCGTAACTCCTTTTGCCCATTAAGATCTGCTGGGAGGCTTCGTTAAAGGAGAAGTGTCTTGTAGAAAATTAAAAATGAATAAATTAAGGAGTACGAATTGGAGAATCTCACAACTTTCACTAGAAAGAGATCTCCAAGAATGAAACTGAGTAAAGATATTGTTTGGGCACTTTATTTATTTCGTGTCAAAAGCACTGCACAATAAATAAGTTTAAAATGGATAAAGTAAAGGGATCACAAGCAGATAAATAGTTTTAGACCAAAAACAGGCAACATCGACTGCATTATCTGTAGTTTTAAACAGTTCTTCCTCTGTGCATGAGGCAGGGCATTGTGGACAAGCATACAGATGCCGAGTTGTTTGTTCTGCTCCACAGTCATACAAGGTGGAGGATTCTTCTAGGTCAGGGGTCCTCAAACTTTTTAAACCGAGGGCCAGGCCACAGTCCCTCAAACTGTTGCAGGGCTGGATTGTAATTTAGAAAAAGCATGAATGAATTCCTATACACACTGCACATACCTTATTTGTATTGCAAAAAAACCCACTTAAAAACAATACAATAATTAAAATGAAGAACGATTTTTAAAAAATATATAAACTTATTAGTATTTCAATGGGAAGTGTGGGCCTGCTTTTGGCTGATGAGATACGATTGTTGTTGTTATTGTTGTGTGCTTTCAAGTCATTTCAGACTTAGGTTGACCCTGAGCGAGGGCCGGGTAAATGACCTTGGAGGGCCGTATCCAGCACCTGGGCCTTAGTTTGAGGACCCCTGTTCTAGGTGGTACCATTTTGCCAGGTTGTCTTTTGATCTCCCAACACCACTTTTGAGTCTGTTCAGGGACTTCCAAGTGAAAAGAGCCTCCTCAAATACTGAGTAAATACAGTTGGGCGTCCTCTGGGCAATGTTTCTTGTAAACGGCTAATCTTTCCAACCCAAAAGTATTGCTTTTAAACATTTTGGGCACTTGAATTCACATGGCTTAATCTAAGGTGATCTACTTGAACATAGATCTAATGGTATTGATATTATGTTGCTTGATGGTAATTGGTCTCGATTGTGAAGTCTTTGTATTGTAATGGCATATTTATCCGACTTGGCAGCACAGCTTCCAAACTCTGTGAATTGGAAAAAAGCAGGCTGCTGAACCTTCTTAAATAGGTAATGGTCCCATAGACATGGAAACTAGATATGGTCTACACTCTTGTTGCATCATGAATAGACTACTGCAACACACTCTACGTAGGGTTGCCTTTGAAGATTGTTTGGAAGCTTTAAGTGGTCCAACGGGCAGCAGCCAGGTTCTACACTGGGGTGGCAAGCAGGAAGCATACAACTCCCCTGTTATGCCAGCTCCAGGGGCTTCCAGTTTGCTACCGAGCACAATTCAAGGTGCTGGTTTTAGCCTATAAAGCCCTAAATGGTTCTGGCCCAGCTAACCTGTCTGAACATATCATCCTCTATGATCCACCTCGGAGATTAAAATCTTCTGGGGAGGCCCTGCTCTCAGTCCCACCTCCTTTGAAGGTGCATCTGTTGGGGACGAGAGACATGGCCTTCTCAGTGGTGGCTCCTTGCCCGTGGAACTCTGTCCCCAGCAAAATTAGATCAGCTCCCTCCCTCCTGACATACAGAAAGGAAGTAACAACATAGTTATGGGACCAAGCTTTCGGACAATAATAAGTGACTATGGAATAGTGCAATGACAAATGGAACTGCTTCGGATTATGATTATGGACAGCGTGGTTTAAATAATTGATTTTAATGTTGACATGTTCCTACCAGCTGTTAGGAATTGTAGGAGTTGAAGTCCAAAACACCTGGAGGGCCCAAGTTTGCCCATGCCTGATGGAGATGATATGGTGCTTTCTAATTGAGTTCACGAGTGCATTTCCTGAAGTGGGTTTAACCAGGATTAACCAAAATAGTGTGCTTGTTGTAGTGTATTGACTATATTAGTAACACGAGACACTTGCTGTTTGCTCTGAATTGCTATTATCTCGACTGTAATCTGCATAGCCAATGTCATTCAAGGCCTTTGTTCTACGTGGGAGGTTTATTCTGGTAATATATATGTCATCTTGTGGAAGATATTCAGCCTGGAAGATTTTGCTTGGCTTGTGTTTGATAGCACCTGTGAGGGAATTGGATCTGCTTTTTTGTGCTGTGGTTGTTTTCTGTTTAGGGTAGATTATCTTCCCAGAGGGATTTAACTTTCAAACAATTTGGGACAGTTCCTCCTTTTTTAAACTGATTCTACCAGCCACCATGTAATCAGAAAAAGTCGCACGTACAAGTTCCATTTAACTCCATATAAACTTGGCTAGTACAGCAGCATTCCCTAAATTGGTGCTTGTGAGATATTTTGGGTTTTGTTTTTCATTGTCCCCCATCATAAGTTATATAAACTGGGGCTGATGTGTCCAATGTGTTTGTGGCCGGGAGGTGGATGGGATATAAGTGTAAAATATATATTTGAAAATGAGTGTAATTGCATTAAAGTACATTTCAGACAGAAACATTAATTGTTAAGTTAATTCCCTATCACAGCAGTTCTCTACCTGGGGGTCATGACCCCTGGGGTGGGGGGTCATTTGGCCATTTTGGAGGGGTCGCAAGGCTGTCTTGTTGAGCCCATCCCAAGGGCACGAGCCAAACGAGGGCTTCTTCACGTGAGGCCTGGCCTCGCGCAAAGCCCACCTCGCTCTCTCGCTATCCGGCATTTTCCCCAAACTCCAATAGTGTTCAAATTTGGGCATATTGAGTATTTGTGCCACGTTTGGTCCAGATCCATAGTTGTTTGGGTTAACAATGCTCTCCAGATTTAGGTGAACTACATCTCCCCTAAATCGCTGTCAATTCCTCCCAACCCCCTCCAGTATTTTTTGTTTGACATGGAAGATCTGTGTGGAGGTCTCAGTGGTCTGTGGAAGTCAACGCTGAATCGGTTGAAGGTACTGCAAATCCCATCATTTGTTTCCCATACTCCCCCAAACATATTTTTTCTGATTAATCAGGATGCTTTAATTATGTTGAATTTGTAACAATGAAAACACATCCTTCATATCAGATATTTACATTACGATTTGTAACAGTAGCAAAATTACAGTTATAAAGGAGCAATGAAAATAATTTCATGGTTGGGGGTCACCACAACATCAGGAACCATATTTAGGAGTCCTGGTGTTAGAAAGGTTGAGAACCACTGCCCTATCGGCTGTTATAAATTGTGGGAGTTGAAGTCCAAAACACCCAGAGTTTGCCCATGCCTGCTATATAAAAAGGTAAAGGTTTCCCCTTGACATTAAGACTAGTCTGGGAGTTTTTGCTCATCTCCATTTCTAAGCCGTCGAGCATGACCTCCATGGGCATGTAGTCGGCATTACTGCACGGAGCTCCATTACCTTGCCACAGAAGTGGAAACTATTGATCATGCATGTTTTTGAACTGCTAGGTTGGCAGTAGCTGGGGCTAACAGCGGGAACTTGCCCCGCTCCCCGGATTCGAACCGCCGACCTTCCGGTCAGCAAATTCAGCAGCTCAGCGGTTTAAACCACTGCGCCACTGGGGGCTCCTATCTGCTATACACTCATTTTATGTACATGCATCCCGCTCTCTGTCATTATGTTGATTTCTATGTTTTGTGTATATTGATTATATGCTTTGATGTTTTATACTTTATTGTTATGTTGTTTATTTTACTGCAGTTTGTATTTTTGTATTGCAATTTGTTGTTCGGGCCGCTCCGAGTCCCCATTGGGGGAGATGGTGGCAGGGTATAAATAAAGATGATGATGATGATAATGATGATGATGATGATGATGATTATTATTATTATTATACTCCACTGTAATGTTGAATGATTCATTCATTGTATATACAAAGTATATGTGAGATTGTGTATTGTAAATTAAAGCTATGGCTGTCTAGATGTGATTTTGTGGCAAAACAATGGCAATACAATTAATGTCTATGTGAGGTCACTTAAATGCTTCTTGGGGAGATTAAGTTGCCAATCAGTGCCTCAAATATTATTGAGCAATGTGCTTTGTAAGGTCTTTGTTTCTGATTCCTTGAAACCTGTATGTGTAGTTAGTGGTTTCTTTGCAGTGTGCTCAGAAATAGAGATAATCTCATCCTGGATCCCATTTCCAGTGGGTGGACAATAGGAAGGAAGCGCATGCAAAGCACATCTTGTCAGCAGGCAGATTAGAAGTGGGTGTTGTCTTACTGGGATTCTGGCTTCAGAATTCTGTTCTGGCAGCGATTTAGTGATAGATAGCTGGAGAAAAGGGAACACTGATTTAAAATATGTGCATGTCCTTTAAAACATGCACTTGATATTCTCTGTGGAAGGCAGGAGCCATTAAAAAAGGGATCAAGTGTTCTCTCAGCAGGCCACTGCATAGTTTGGGCCTGAGTCTGACTTGGCTCTGGCCAAAGTTTACACTCTGATCAAAGATACCTCATATTTACAAATAGTGCAAGTTTGACTGCACGTTAATCCTATAGGTCAGTTGGGTGAATTCGTTTGAGAACTTCAGTTAGGTGCAACTCCTTATTATGGACACAGATTTGGATCACTTTCCACATATTGCCTGGCTGGTTCAAAATAAAAAACTCCAGTGCTGATAGTCCCAGGGTTAAAGCAGAAATATGTAGCCCGTCTGTGTGTTTTCTTATGAGCTTTTAGGCTTCCTCATTTCATTGGCATGGTCTCAGTTCCCTCCGCTTTCCTTTTATGGTGGCAGGACCTTCAGTTTTTATCTGTTCATTGTCCCTTTACTGTCCTTGGATATGCCAGCTGCTCTGATAGATGCAAAATGCATTCTGGTTTTGCAGAGCTGTGCTTTAGCAGCATTGATGTGAGGATGTTGCTGTTACTTGGTTATATGGGCTGCTCTGCAAAGGAGTAATCTTTAGGGCTTTCACATCCAGGGGCCTGTTCAAACTACAGAATCATCGCATTATTATTCGAATTTAAATGGAATCGTCCTATGGTGACCAAACTAGAAAACCCAGGATCCCATAGCATGAATCCATGGGTGTTAAAGTGGAATAACAATGCTATGATTGCCCTTCTAAAACTACACATTCCAGAATTTCATAGGATGGAGCCTTGGAAGTTAAAGTAGAACAATTGCATTATACGAGGGTTGAATGAAAATTAATGCCTCCACCTTCGTAACTCCTCAACAGATGGCAGTACTGGTATGCAGCAGGTTCAGTAGACTCTCTTCTACAGTTCTTTTTTGGCAGGAAGCCTTTGCATTGAATGGTTGTGTTGTTAAAGTGCAGGGGTCCTCAAACTATTGGCCGGGGGCCGGATATGGCCCTCCAAGGTCATTTACCTGGCCCTCGCTCAGGGTCAACCTAGGTATGAAATGACTTGAAAGCACACAACAATAGCAACAACAATCCTATCTCATCAGCCAAAAGTTGGCCCACATGTCCCAATGAAATATTAATAAGTTTAAAATTGTTCTTCATTTTAATTATTGTATTGTTTTTAAGTGTTATTAGCACTACAAATAAGATATGTGCAGTGTGCATAGGAATTCATTCATGTTTTTTTTCAAATTATAATCCGGCCCTCCAGCACTTTGAGGGACTGTGACCTGGCCCTCTCTTTAAATAGTTTGAGGACCCCTGTTAAAGTGGGAAGTATGGAACCCTGCACAGACCATCGCTCAATTCGACTTAAGCAGCGTACAGTCGTTGAATTCTTGACAGAAGAAGGTGTCAAAGGAGATTAATCAGAGAATGCAAGCTGTTTATGGTGATTGTGTTGATGTGAGTACTGTGCATTGTTGGGCGAGAAAGTTTAAAAATGTTGAGGTGGGAACATCTGACTTGCATGACAAAGAGTTGTATGTCCTGTGACAGCAACCACCGAGTTTCACAAGTAAAAGATTGACAGATTGATTCAGGACTATGATCATATCACGCAGAGAGAAATTTCAGGCATAATCGGCATTTCACAAGAACGTGTGGGTCACATTATTGCTTTGCTTGGCTATTGGAAGATCTGTGCACGATGGGTACCCAGGATGAGAGATTTGTGAAACGCTGCTTGTGGAAACAGAGTGTCGACTTCTTCCGTGATGGCTTCAGGAAACTTGTTCATCGTTGGCAGAAATGTATCCAATTATCTGGTGATTATATGGAAAAGCGAATAGTGGTAGTTAAAGAGTACATTCTGAGGATTATTTCTGCGTTTGATTTATTAATATATTCCCATCTAAACCAAGTAACGAAGGTAGAGGCATTACTTTTCATTCAGCCCTCGTTATTCTGTAGTGTGAGTGGGCCTCAGGTATCCTGTTCAGATTAAGCACCTGTCCTAAGTTCCACTGCTCAGTATTTTTTGCATAAATGCACATGTGACATAGATAGGAATGTCATTCATTCAAGGTCCTGGCTTTAGCCTATAAACCCCTAAACAGTTCCGGCCCAGTTTACCTGTCCGAATGTATCTCCTTCTATGAATCACCTTAGAGATTAAGATCATCTGGGAAGGCCCTGCTCTCTGTCCTGCCTCCTTTGCAGGCATGTCTGGTGGGAACAAGAGACAGGGCCTTCTCAGTAGTAGCCTCTGTTTTCTCTTTATTCCTGATATGGAAATAACACATTTAAACTATGAATGGTACAAAGAAAGTTATCAAATCATCCTTTGTATCTTTTCTTTTTTTGAAGGGGGGAACAAATGGATTTGTTATTAAAGGGAGCATTGACATTAGTTCATTTGAATCTCTCTTCGACTGGGATGGGAATATATGCCTTTGTAGAAGTTATTGGGCTACACTCTCCATTAGCCCCAACCAGCATCAGCTGTGATGGGGAGACATTGAGAGCAACATATGGTTTGTACCCATTGCTCCATAGCCTAAATAAATTTTGATCTGCTCCATTGCACCCTCAGGATACTGCTGCTGACATCTGGCCTCTGAATGTTTTTTCCATTGTTTTCAAGAACGCTCCTAGTAACAAGCAAACAAAATTCCTTTTCTTCCAATGTTGTCCCCCCCCCCCCACTGATTATCTTTAGTCACCTGATAATGCATTGTCACCAGGACTGTGCAACTGTGATGAGAACACAGTGTATAATTTTGTGTACAATGTTCACCTTTTTAAAAGGCTGGCTGTAATTTCACACTGACTGACATTTTGTGAGTATTTCTGGAGGAAAGAGTTTCTAAATTTTATTTGCCGTTCATCTTCCAGTCCCAATTCAAGGTGCAGGTTATTACCTATAAAGCCCTGAACGGTTTGGGACCTGCCTACCTTCGTGACCGCATCTCCTTCCTTGAACCTGCACGATCTCTTCGATCCTCTGGGAAGCCCTCTTTTCACTCCCACCTTCATCACAAGTACGAATTGTGGGGACGAGGGAGAGAGCCTTCTCTGCTGTGGCCCCTCGGCTTTGGAATTCGCTACCTAGTGAGATTAGGCAAGCCCTGACAACTTTCAAGGAGGACCTAAAAACTTGGTTCTTCCGATGTGCCTTGGGCGAGTGAACATATATCCTATATTTTGTCTATTCCAACTA
Organism: Anolis sagrei ordinatus; assembly: GCF_025583915.1. Taxonomy (NCBI): domain Eukaryota; kingdom Metazoa; phylum Chordata; class Lepidosauria; order Squamata; family Anolidae; genus Anolis; species Anolis sagrei. Next base: position 20,794,085 of record NW_026847549.1, read on the forward strand.
CAGTTCCATCCTCATGCTGTACCCATCCTCCGCTGCACCCTTAATGAAGGTCTAACCCCATTGTTCGCCCCTTTTGAGCCCCTCCCTTAGAAATACATTTTCCCACTACTATCTCATCCAGGATTTTATCAGTTTTATCCTGTGCATTTGGCCCGCCCATTGTGTTCTATTTCTCTATCATGTTATTTATTTTATTTTGTTATTTTCTGTATCTTATTTTGATGTTATTTTTGCTTCTTTGTATTTTATTTTGCTGTACTATAATTTTGGGCTTGGCCTCATGTTAGCCGCCCCGAGTCTCCTTTGGGGAGATGGTGGCGGGATATAAATAAAGTTGTTTATTATTATTATTATTTGAAACACAACAAGATGAGTCCACAGCAGACAAGATCACTCTGCTGGCTCTTGTATTAGATTACACATTGGACACTTCCCAAGTGTCTAAGACTGTGTGATGTATCAGTGAATAATGTATTCAGATCCCAGTAGGGTGGCCTTTTGGAGTTGGCAGATGGTAATTTTGCCAGTGCCAATTGTTTTTATGTGCAGGCCAAGGTCTTTAGGCACTGCACCCAGTGTGCCTATCACCATTGGGATCACCTTGACTGGCTTGTGCCAGAGTCTTTGCAGTTCTATTATTATTATT